>JAVLUX010000008.1:17232500-18432500 GCA_032164185.1 Moxostoma hubbsi | reverse complement strand
CTAAAAGGGCATTTTTGGTACAGACACTTTCACACCTTTTGCAAGATGTTCTTTATTTAATTAAAGGCCATGCTCTAATTTAAAGTATGCTTTCTGTTCATATTCATTAACTGAACAGTCATTCACCCTAGTCAGATGTCTCATCTCATTCTCCAGTCTCTTCAATCTCTTCTTCTGCTCTGTTCTGGGTTTCAGGGCCCTTCTCTTTTATACAGTAAAGGTTAAGATGGAAAATCACAACTCAACAGAATTAAAGTAAGTTATTGTTGTGCAACATTGCTAAAAAGACCATCTTAGAACAGCATGAATTTACATGCTGGTTCAGGCTGGTTTTTGATTGTCAATGCTGGTCTAGCAGCATGTCTCACCTCTCCAGCTCTGTGGTGAGCTCCAACTCAAATTTGTTTGCAAGTCTTGCAAAGTGTTTTCTTTCCAGTGTGCCATGTTATTCAGCACCTGCCTGAGCTGAGTCTTAAGCTCGCTGCTCCCTGCGCAGACGTGTAAACACTCTGTCTGTATCATCATCACACAAGTGCAGCTGGGCTCTGGATAGGTGGCTCATTTCCTCAATGTGTTCCTGAAGATTACCCACAAAATCCTTGAACAAATACATCCATAAATCACAATATAGATCTCAAGAAATGTTTTCACAATTAAAGCAATTGGTTGGTTACCAATTACAAGCTCTCAGTCCAGCCTCTCTCAGCCTATTGTGGACAGTCTGACACTGACGGAGGGATTGTGTGTTCCTGGTGTATCTTGGGCAGTTGTTGTTGCCATCCTGTACCTGTCCCGCAGCTGTGATATTCAGATGTACTGATCCTGTGCAGGTGTTGTTACACGTGTTCTGCCACTGTGCGGATGATCAGCTGTCCTTCCTGTCTCACTGTAGCACTGTCTTAGGCGTCTCACAGTACGGACATTGCAATTTATTGCAATGGTCACATCTGCAGTCCTCATGCATCCATGCAGCATGCCTGAGGCACGTTCACGCAGATGAGCAGGGACCATGGGCATCTTTCTTTTGGTGTTTTTCAGAGTCAGTAGAAATGTCTCTTTAGTGTACTAAGTTTTTATAACTGTGACCTTAATTGCCTACCGTCTGTAAGCTTTTCCACAGGTGCATGTTCATTAAATGTTTATGGTTCATTGAACAAGCATGGAATACATTGTGTAAACCCTTTTCTATAAAGACCTGTGAAGTTATTTGGATTTTTGAAATATTATCTTTATAATACAGTGTCCTGAAAAAGGGACGTTTCATGAGTTTACTTTGCCCTGCTGAAAGGACTGTACATCTTATTTCCATGCTGGTTCAGATTAACCTGCAAAGTCTTTCAGATGATGCTGTTTGACCAAGAACATGTGCCTTGTTTTCTATTTCTGACAGCTTTAAGATGTTTTTTTCTCAAAGTGAGCAGAGCTCCAGATTAAGGTCTTTCTTTTCCTCCTCCATCCCCTGCAGTAGAAGCTCTTTCTGGGCAATGATTCGCTCCAGCGCTCCAAACTGGCTCGCCTGATGCTTTTGCTCTTCCTTTGAAGACTGCACATACATTATTCAAATAGTGAACAGTAATGGTGGAGTGAGAGACCATTAAAGTGATAGTTTGCCCAAAAATGAAAATCGTCTCCTCATTTACTCACCCTCATGCCATGCCAGATGTAAATGACTTTCTTTCTTCTACTGAACACAAATTAAGATTTTTAGAAGAATATTTCAGCTCTGTAGGCTCATACAATGCAAGTGAATGGTGGCCAGAACTCAAAATATAACATAAATTCATCATAAAAGTAATCAATACGACTTCAGATGTTTAATCCATGTCTTCTGAAGCAATCCATTCCGTTTTGGGTGACAACAGACCAAAATGTAACTCCTTTTTCACCATAAATCTTGACAGCAGTCTCCTTGGCGATCGTGATTTCAAGCTCTGTGGTGATGTGGGCATGGCCAAGCAACATCTGTGGAGAGCGAGGCCGGGAGAGAAAGAACGGTAAGGATTGAAACCTGTGGGAAATAACCTCTGTTCTGTATTGCAGTGAGAGCTGGAGAGGGCAATGGGCAATCCAAACTGCTGGAGGAGAGGGAGCGAGATGCACGCCTCAGAGTCTTTTCACTGTGACAGGTTTCGTGCTTCTTTGTGAATGAAGAAGCAGGAGCCGGGTAAAAGATTTATGTAAACTTTTTATTGCACACACTTTTTAGTCTAATACACTCCATTTTCTTTTCAGCAACACACACACACAAGACTCTGCTGCGTGCATTTTTATCTCTCTTCTCCGGTGGTTTGGATTGCCCTTTTATCCCTCTACAGTCACTGCATTTCTGTCAGAGAGCCCTGCAGTCCTCTTCTCTCTGTTCCAATGACTGAGTCACCTCATCCAGCCTTTGAGTTGAGAAAAAGAGATTAATGTGTATATGGAAGAGAGAAGAATAGAGAAAGAAATAGATTGCTTTTTTTGCAGACCTTTTACTAATTCTCTCATTTTACCTCTTGTAAAAAAGGGAATGTTTATTTACATATACTTGGACTCTTTGAGTCTGCATTTATTGCAGTGTACTAAAGTTCCAGGTCTATAGCATACTAATATGTGTCAGAAATTTGCTCCCTTCATAGATTATATTGTGTGTCTGAAACATCTTTGTTCTGAGAACAGTTCAGATTTGGCATTATACAGCATCCTGTCCATCTTATCCATCTCCTGATCAGACACACTGTAGCTTATACAGTATCAGCATAAATGAATTAAAATTCAATTAATTCAAAACTTCATATCCACAAATATTAATTCAGCAAAACAATAACTTTGAAAATAGATGCATATATTTATCTTGTATTACATTGACAAAAGTGTTTTTATGATCATATCTACAGAATACTAATATAATGTTCATACAGTATATACTGTACCTGTGCCAGGCAGATCCAGCATCTCAGACCTGAAGTTTGTTGAGAAGTCCTCAGTACAGATGCTGTCCTCTGTGTTTTCCATTCTTACTATTTCAGCACTTCATCCAAGAAGCCTCTCCAGCCTCCAGCGGAACTGCTCTTTCCTGGTCACTGAGCTTAAACTGCCATTTACCTCAGGATGCCACACATCTGAGACTGAAGCTTCAACCTTTATCAGTTCTACTGGCTGATGTTCTGTTTGGTCAAAATTACCTCCTGACATTTTGAACAGGAATTCATATTTAAGGATTTTCACAAGATAGACAAAAGAAAACCACAATGTCTGGTTAATATATAATATTTCAAACAAAATAGAATGAACGCTTTTAATTTTTGTATTATTATTTGCTTGTCATTAAAAACAGATATAAATAGTCACTAAATGTTTTCAGACCTAATGGTGCTAATGCATCAGCTGATTTACATGAATCAATGATTCATAGACTCATAGTATTGAATTAAGTAGTATATAGCAGTCAGAATTTTCCAAATATATTCATGCCCATTTGGAATCACTTTTGAAAATACTGAAATACCTGAAGGGGTCCAATCAGGGGTGAACGCTGTTTTATCATTGGTTGGAACCATGCTCCCCAGGCTTTTGTCTTTACTTAAAAACAGACTCCGATCAAGACAGTCTGACACAAAGAGAAATGGGTGAAAAAATACTCTTTTGAACCATTTTGTAGAGTGTGAAATCTATGTAAAATTGTGCTCCACATGGTAACATTTAAATTCATTATTATTCAAGCTCAATTTGCTAATTAATCTGAAAAAAATCAACCTGACAAATTAGGTTACACCAACAAAAGTTATTTTTATGGGTTAGATCAAGTAGAGAAAGATCCTTGTGGTTACAATTGGACGTTCCCACTTTTTACTGTGTATTCATTGTAGTCACACAATAGCTGCATAGATTGCAATTGTTCTGCTAGCAAAGAGAGTTTCATAACTTGAAAACCTTTTATGTAGAAACTGTAGAACCCATTTAAAGCTAAATAAATGATGTAATATTTTATTATTAGTAGTATTTAAACTGAGAAAATCAATCAATGTTACACCAACAAAAGTATTTTTTTTATTGTAGATCATGCAGAAATAAATGTTTAAGGTAACAGTTGGATGTCACCACTTTTTTACAAAACAAAATTTAAATGTCTTGTTTGCATGCAGCACAGCATTCCTTTCAATTATAAAAATGTAATTACTATATTCGTACATTTTATGTACATAATTAGAAAGCAAAAATATAAAAAAAAATCAAATTTTCAAATGGCACACCGAATAAAATTAAATAATTAAAATTAAATTGACAATGAAGCAGGTGGAGTTTCTAGGCGCAATCTGGCAACCCCCGTGTGCCCAACGAACTGTGAGTGAATTTAAGACATTAAGGCACCATTCGAAGTTGTCATTGTATATCATCCACATTTAATTTATGTATCCATCAGGTTAGCTCAGAAAATGGCCTCATATTTTGATGAGCATGACTGTGAACTCACAAATCCAGAAAAACAGTACAGACAGAATGCCCTCCTGGAGCTTGCAAGGTAACTAGAAAGACAGTAGGGCTGTCAACTGGACAGATAAACCAAGTTTGATTTTTTTTTACCTTAAACATTTTCAAAATTCAAAGGACAAACATCAGTTGCCTCCGTGTCTGAAACTGACAATCCACGCATCTCCAACTATCATTCTCAGGATTTTGTGTATGCCCACCTAAAAAAGTGATGATACCTATGGCTGCCAGAACAAGGACTAAGCTTTTGACCTGGAACTTTTTCAATCTACTAACGCAATGCCACAGCACTGGTGAGTGAATTGTGTTAGGTCATTTGTTTTTCTCCCCAATTTGGAATGCCCAGTTCCCTTACTGAATTCGCCTCAATCCAGGTGGCGGAGGACGAATCTCAGTTACCAGTCAACCCGGGAATATCTTATCATGTGGCTTGTTGAGCACGTTACTACAGAGAGGTAGCGCATACGGAGCCTTCACACTGTTCTCCGTGGCATCCATGCACAACTCACCACGCGCCACACCGAGAGCAAACCACATTATAGCGACCACAAGGAGGTTACCCCATGTGATTCTACCCTCCCTAGCAACCAGGCCAATTTGGTTGCTTAGGAGACCTGGCTGGAGTCACTCTGCACACCCTGGATTCAAACTTGTGACCAGGGGTGGTAGTCAGCGTCTGTACTCGCTAAGCTACCCAGGCCCCAAATAAAATGCGTATGTGTGTGTGTGTGTACAGTGATTCTCTCTAAACACGCATGGAGCAGCGGGAGGCGGGAGCGCAACTGATGGCACGTGCAAGACATACAGTCCGAATAATCTGATCAACCAATCAGAATGATAATTTTATACTCAATTGGATATTGGTAACCAATCATATATTCCGTTTCAGAAAGGGGCGGGACTTTTCCCGTGTCTAATGCTGATGCACAAGCATTCATGTCTGAGGGTTTAAAGGCAGAAAATGCGAAGTACTTGCGTTAATTATTTTTTTTTAAACTTCTGTATTACTTGAGACATAAAGTGGTTTAAATCATCGTTTTTCGGTTGCTTAAGGGTGTACTGCATTGTGCCGTGGCAATGAATTTATTAAATTAGATTTAACACAGACAAGGTTTGTAAGCCATTTTGTTACTTAAATCATGTTAACATGCATATTAAGTCTTGTGGCTATACTTCTTGAACAGCCTCAATATTACCATTATTTTTGCCTTTTTTCAAAGAAAAGGAGGCATAAGTTAAAATTATTATTTTTTGTGCTGATCAACATGATCAGTTTAACTAAAACCTGGAATATTCTTTTAATTGCAGCATTAAATTTTAATCTTAATTATTATTTCGAGAAATTGTGTAGCCCTACGCAAGATCAGCCTTAATAGCTGTTTGGATGAAACGGAAATGAGACTAGAGCTAACATTTTCAACCATTATTTTGGGGCTGTAGGTCTCAGTGGCGGATTTAGCAAATTGGGGGCCCAAGGCGAAGTATGTATGCCCCCCCCCATCCGATTTTTAAAAGAGAACGGGGAAAAAATGTACCGACTGAATGGTGGATAGGCAGGAAAAGCTAATAAAATTATTCGTAATAACAATTGTTCAAAGCGATTTTCATGAAAACTCACACTCCTAACTGTCTGACGGGGAATAACCTCACGTTCGACCTGTGTTTTTGTGAAAATCGCTTTGAACATGTTATTCAGAATAATTGTATTAACACAATATTATTGTTTGTGTTATTCTGTTCTGTTCAGCGGCCCTGTTATATAATCAACGCGATTTTCATGTAGCCTAATGTTATTCATGAATATGCATGTTATGTTGCTATGGGTTATAAGTGGGTTATTTTGTATGTCCATATATCCACTCAATGTTTTTATGTTACTGAATGGTTTTGTAACGAGCGACTTTTATTGATAATAAACAGACTCATTGATAGCCTAAGTTGATCGCATTATTAACATAAGATTATAGAGTATAGAATAGTCTGACTGAGGTCAGTGTAGCCTACTTTTGCGTTCATTTGATTGAATATTGTTTGTGAAATCGGATAGGTAAGTCGAAGGTCCGTGTACTTTTGCGTCCATTCCTTTTTCCTTTTTTAACTCGTAATTGAAAAACGGAACGCATGCTTTCTTCTTTATTCGTTTTTAGACTGGTGAAACAATATTCACATACAAACTTATTTTCTTTATATACTCTGTCAGTCATAATACAGGTTGGACAATAATAATACAGGGCTAAGATTATTACAAATAAACACAAGATTGTGACGCATATCCAACGGTTTGTGCGGAGCGTGCGCGCGCACTGCATGACATGGAGGCGCGTGCGCGAACATTTGCGTTTTCCTATCAACAGTGGAAACAACTTAAAATACTGTATCATTTCTGGTCATACAGAAAATAATAATACATCATTCGCAACTACTTTTATTTGTGTAAACTCACAATAACAAGAACACGTTGTGCTTTTGTAAAATAAAATAAAACAATCAGGCGCGCTTTCATGATCTCCGTGGAGAACGCGTCTCAAAAATGAACTGAAACAAAATATAGCCTCTGTAGGCTAAAGCTTGAAATGTCCACTTTTAAACGAACAAATTGTAATCGAAAGCAAATACAGTCTGACCATGAATTTCTCTCTTTACAGCGGAGATGGAGATGTGTTTCCAGCCGACACTGTTATTTCCAGAAAACACAAGTTATTAATAAACAATTAAAATGCCTCGGTATTTTTTCAGACACATTTATTATTATTAGTCTATAAATCACCTAAACCCTAAATCACCTCTCTGTATGGTTCCAGAGGCTCTTCTCATTCAGCACTGCGGGAAAAATATAATTTCCGTGTTTGGCCTTAGAAAACCAGTAAAATCGACATTTTTTCCATATTAATTTGTGAATATTTTAAAATGTTTAATAAAGGAGAAAAAAAGTCATAAACAAACATCTGAAAATACGTCAATATTATTATTTAAATTTTATTTTTTTGCTTAGCATTTAGTGTAGGCTATAACGTACAGTTCAAATTACAATTTTGGTGTTCAACTTTGCGTTTTAAAAATACAACAACCGTTAATTTTTCGATTTTCAATTACGGGTTAAAAAAGGAAAAACGAATGGACGCAAAAGTACACGGACAAATGGGTAATTGTAAAGATTAATTATTATGTGTTTAAACGAGAAACAAGCCAAAACAATTTTGGGCGGTTTTTTGTGCATTCTCTCGCAGTTTTTGACGAGGTTTTGGGCTGGAAAACCTTGCTGGCATCTGGCAACCCTGGTGTGTGTCTGAAAGACACAGTAGTTCAAACCTTCATTGTGCACAATGTTTTACAAATTCTTAAGATTAAACGTTATCACAACATATGATGGATCACATGCTGTAGAATCATAGGGCTACTACAATTAGTAAAAAAAAAATGTTTTACCGTAAATTTCACAGGTTGACTCACCAAAGCCCCATCATCGTCATCATCGCTGTCAAAATGGACATCACTGGACAACTCTTCCTCAGTGTCAACCTCGACAACACTGTCGGTGACGGCGGGCGGAAACAACGTGATGTCCTCTTCATTTTCTTGGTTGACGTTATCCTCACCTAGCGCCACTTCACAGCTTGCTGCTGTAGCAGCATGTTCAACTCTTTGGACGTTGTTATTCCTGCAGCGTTGCCAAATACTTATCAGCGTCTTATCGCTTTTTTCTTTTAATTGAGCCGCTTGGGTAACTTCTTTTCATTTTCGCGTTAATATCGGCTTGTTTCGTCTCTGTGTACATCCCAGTCCTCCTGTCAGTGTGTTTATCTTTCGCGCCGTGCACCGTTACGGACTAGTCCATTTCATTGTGAAAATAGGGGGTGTATGTGTAGGGACGGATAACCATGAACTGGACATTTTAACCAGTACTTCAACGTTTCAACGTATTTCTTAAGAATATTAATAAAAATGTACCATGCTTTTGAAGCGTTCATGATGATAAGGGGCCTTTTATTTGATTTTTTCTTATTTTTTTTTTAGGTTGGTTGGGGGCCCCCCTACTACGACTGCTGGTAGGGGGCCCCAAGCAGCGGCCTACCTATGCCTCTATGTTAAGACCGCCACTGGTAGGTCTCTAATGCAGGGCCTCGATATAGACTCCGCTTCATTTGACTTGTCGGATTGGGGCCAGCGCCTCCCTCCTCCTGCAGCAAAAGCTGTGGTTCAGAGCCTTCCTGTGGTCATAATGTGACAGTCTATTTATTCATTTATAATCAGCTCTTATTCATGGACCAACTACATATGAACAGAAATCAATAACAGTGTGAAAAAAAGCAAATCATTATTGCACGAACATTGGTAAATGGTGGTAAAGGTATAAGTGATGATAATGGTAGATATATATTTTCTTGTGCTGTGGCATTGGCAGCAATTGCGATTGAATTAGATGCTTAAAATACTTGTCTGCCATTCTCTTAGAGCTTTTTTGCATCACTTTCTTCATTTTGCAGATAAAGCCCTAAAGTGTCCAGTGTGTTTACTGGAGTTTGAAGAGCAAGAAATCGTGAGAGAGATGCCCTGTAAACATATGTTCCACACAGGCTGCATCCTGCCTTGGCTCAGTAAGGTACATTTATATAAATGAATAGTAAAATAGCTAGTAACGAAGACTGACTGACACCATGAGGTCATGTGAAGAAGGACACTAAAAGCAACCAGTATAGTGAATAGTTGTTTCAAGGGAGATCACAGGTTTGAGGTGAATGAGTGAATCTGTGCGATTCTGTTAATAGAGATAGACTTAGTAAAGTACATTTCAGATGTAGATTGTTTCATAGTTTGGCATGATCATGTTACTATGTAACATTACAGAAAAATGAATGTCCTTTGTGTCGATTTGAACAACCCACTGACAATCCAGACTATATGAGGAGTTTAAAAAAAGATAAGGTAAGAGTGAGTGTGGTCATAGCTTTTTTTCTTATTCATGTGATTATATTTGTCATCTAGTCCTTTGTGCATTCATTTATCCCATTGAGTCTTATGCGACCACTAGAATGTAGCCCAGAATTTTGCCTGCATGTTTTACAGGAACGGAGAAGACAGAGAGAACATAGATTAGAGGATCTACACAGAGTTATATATGGCCTCAGCACCTTAAATACTTAAAAATGAATGCCAAACACCAACGTTTTTAATGTTATTGCTTTTTAAGTTTTTTTTTTTTTTTGGTATGTCTATACACTGAGAACTATTTGTGTGAAAGATGTCACTGTAAGGTAACCTTATAGACCCCTCTGGGATTTTCTTAAATGTTTAATTAATCAATGAAAGCATTTGCTTTTATGATGCTAGTGCTTTTCTGTATTTAAATTGATTTGATTCATGATCTAATATTTTGCCCCTTGAAGTGTTTAACTTTTTAGTGCTCAGAAAATAAGCATTGAACGATACAATATTTAAATAGTTAAAGTAAATAAAACCGTTACTATATAATATGTTAGTACCCAACCATAGTAAATTGCCACATGGAAAATGATTGTATTGGTTCAATAGACTTACATCACCAAACTTGTGAACTAAAGGTAATTATATGCTGTATATATTTATTTTTTTTACTTATGTTGAGCAGATAAATGGTCTTGTTTCATGAATTTTATCTTAAAAGTAGTCTTAATAGTTTTCCTTATTTTCTGTAATTCATACAGTGACCTTGTCGAAACGTGTTTTTATCTTTCAATCATCACAGACAGAGATACATATACATTTGTTTATTTCTCATACGATTTCTGGTACTTATTCAATATAAATCTCTTGTCTAAGAAGAAAAAAAATTGATACATAAATCTTAATTACATAAGTATTTTATAAAATAAAAATATCCTCTGCATTGTTTTTATTTCAGTTTTGGAGTATGAACCTCATGTCTTTGTTTCAATCCCAACAGACATAAGTTGATAATTTTTCATTTGTATCATGTAAAGTCTTAAAAATATCTTCTATCCAGAGAACATACAGCTGAAAGTCATAAAGACTTCAAGAAACAAACATCATCATCATCAACCAAGCCAGATATTTTACTTGAAATATTTTTCATGCGAGGAGATTCAAATAGTCCTCAGAGTGTGGCTTATCCTAATGGGGGGGGGTCTTGCAACATTGTCTAACAAGCACAGATACATTGAAAAAGTTGGCAATAAAATTAAACAAAAATATGAGACAATTTTTCAATATGATAATGCAGTCTTGACCCAGGCCTTAAACTTTTATCAAATCAGTTCAGATAGTAACAAAACTGAGAAATATGTTTCCAATCTTTTCACAACCTTTTGCTCTGAAGTCACACACAAATGATTGCCCTATTAGTCTGATAATATAATGTAAAACGCACCATACGCAATAGTAAGCATTGCATGTAATTTATACCAACAGCTGTATGCAATCATCACATCAGTCCTGCTGCTCACTCATTCTGCTGGGATGTGACAAAAATGGCAATCAATAAGATATTACATTAACATTGACTTTAGGTTTATATGCTCAAAAAACAGCTTTGCATTACCTAATAGACCTGTATTTGTACCTCTATCATAAGCAGTTTGGCTTGAGTTAAATTATGAGAATCTTGTAATGATCAACTAATTATTGGAGAGGTAACCGCTATCCAGCAGTTATACAGTGCATCTAAAAACAGCCCTGTGAATCCTCTCTTGCACAAGAGCAGCTAGAAACAATGCATCAAATACTGTAGCTCTCCAATAATAGAATCAACAGAAATAAACATGTATGATGCCTAGAGACCACATCTAAATTTACAGTGTAATCATTGGCATGAAACTGGAGGCAGCACAAACTTGCCCCACTGAAGGGCGACAAAACAAACAGAGACATTGACTGGCACATTTCTCTGTGAAATTCAAAACCTTAAAGCATAATGAATTTGGGGTCACTTTTAAAGCAAGAGGGACCCTTTGATTGAAAGTCTGGAATCATCTAACGAATACTACAGTAACATTAAGGCCACCATTACCACTCAACCTTCAGAAAGTTCAAACATGGTTTCCTAGGTTCCAGCCTGGAGACCAGTTGTCTGTCATTCATTTATGCATTTCAAAATTTGATACTATTGCTGTACTGCACTGGAATAATTTTCTAAATGTCGTAGCTTTCTTGGTGGCGGTGTACTCCTACACTGAAAAACAAATTGCATGAGAGAATTAAAAGGAATACAGTACATATTTAAGAAAATTAGACAAATCCTTTGGCAACAGAAAAAGTGTACAAAAAAGAAAGAGTGTGGCACTAACTTGTGTGGTTATGTAAAATTTCACTCTTTTCACACCAGTTATTGGTGGCTTTTGAACTTTACAAAATATGAGTATTTATGTCACGGTGATGCACAAAGTCAATTGGCAAACGTTTTCAAACCTATGCTGGCAATGTAAATCAAAATGTAAAATGCTCAATGGATGTGGCATTGTGAATGGTTTCATGACCCAGAAAACAGTAACACTATTTAAAAAACAAAAAAAAATTAAGAAATGAAATATAAAAACCTTTTTCGTTTACCTGTTTTCAAGGTACAGCAAGTAAAAATGTACTTCTAATAGACTACACATTTTTAACATACCAGGATTGCAGAGGTTAGAGCTGGTGCCACCTTGCATTACATCACTTCCCTATGCTCTTAAGCAAAAAAAAGAGGCCCACCGTGTCAGGGAATTAAAATGAGAACAAAACGGCACAAAAGCAAGCCATCATGACAAAACATTTTTCTTACCTACTGCATCATTAAAAGGCCACAATAAAAAAAATAAAACAAATTGAATAAAGTTAGGATAAGTGTTGGTTCAACAGTTTCAATTAGATTTCACTTTCAAAGGCTACAGTTCCCTCTAAATTTTGAACATTCACAAAATATAATACTTTGATCCTGATAGTCTGCAATCCCATAAATCATTAAAGCGAAAAGAACTTAAAACTAAGAGTTCATTCATCGTGTTACGTGCAAATCATCCATTTGCAACAGTAAGGGTGGGCAAACAGTTGCAAGCACAAAAAGAGTCACCCCTGAAACATTTGTGCAAACGTGACAGTAAAAATATATTCCATCACCCAGTGAAACAGTTCAAGCAAAAGCAAAGTAACCTCACAAATCATTTGATTTGTGCCACAACAATAACCTTGAAGCAGAGCTAAAATACCCATTCTATCTTTATCTAAAAAAAAAAAAAAAAAAAAAAGTCTGTCCTTTTTATCCAAAAACAGCCCATGTAACAGAAACTTGAGTGAAAACACCAAAACTCAATCTTAAATCGTAATATTGAGTCACATTTAAATCCGATCTGTGCTTAAAGGGACAGTTCACCCAAATCTGAAAATTGTGTCGTCATTTACTCCTGTTTGTCTCATGTTGTTCCAAACTTGTATGATTTCATTCTTTTTTCTATGGAACAAACAAAAGGATATGTTAGTTAGACACCATTCACTTTCATTGTATGGAATAAAGATGCAAGAAACTGAAAGGTGATTGAGGTTGTTATTCTGCCTAATAATGCATCTCTTTTTGTGTTCCACGGGAGAAAGTCATACTGGTTTTGAACAACATGAGGGTAAGTAAATAATGAATATTTGGCTGAACTATCAATTTAACCTTCATTGACTTTGATTGGACGGTTCCTCTAAAACTTTATCAACTTTAATCTCTGCCTTAAAGGAATATTCCGGGTTCAATACATGTCAAGCTGAATCAACAGCATTTGTTGCATAATACTGATCACCACAAAAATCTCTGTGACTCGTTCCTTCTTTAAAAAAAAAGCTCTCAAATTTTGGTTCCAGTGAGGACCTTACAATGGATGTGAATCAGGGCCAATTTTTGAATATTAAAATAATGTTTCAAAAGTCAAGCTCCAAGACAAAAGATATGCATGCAAACATGGTTTTAGTGTGATAAAATCGCTCACTAACCTTTTCTGTGTAAAGTTATGGCCAATTACACAACTTCATTTCCATGATGATGTAATGTCAACAAACTCTAAATTGACAATTTTAGAGCTCAATTAATACACAAGTGTTAACAGAAGAATTAATGCAAGTGCTTTTATAAAATTATAAGCTTCACGTTTCTGTTTAAACCCTCCAAAAACTGGCCTCATTCACATCCATTTTAGGTGCCTCACAATAACCTTGATTTTTGATTTTTTTTTTTTTTTTTTTTAAAGGAGTAATGAGTCGAAATGTATTTTTGTGGTAATCAACATTATGCCACAAATGCTGTTGATTGAGCTTAACTTGTATTGAACCCGGAATATTCCTTTAATGTGGTCTTTAATGTAGGAAGCACCAGTGTGAGGCCTCCCACCCTGCAGTATGTAACTGTGTGTGTGTGTGTGTGTGTATGTGTGTGCAGATATGTGTGTTAATAAGAGGATTAAAGCATTGCGATGTTCTCAGGAGTGCAGTTCAGATGGGTGGAGGTACTGCTTCCTCCTGGGGATTTCAGACCCTTTGTGGCACCTGCTTGAACATCGTCTCCAATGATGACACCAGGTCCATGTGAGTAGTTCCGCTGGAGGCCGGCCAACATGGTGTCAGTTGTGACTGTGCCGAACTCGTAGGTGAAAGTTCCGTAGAATACAAGGATGACTACAGTGAAGACCCACTCACAGATGGCTGCTGCGTGCTGTAGCACAAAGCTCTCATGGATGAAGAATATTCCACCTGAGAGGGTCAGTCAAGGATTACATTTTTTTCAAAATGACAGCTTCGGTCTTGATTATGGAGCTTGTTCACCCCAAAATTTTAATTCTGTCATCATTCACACTCATGTAGTTCCAAACCCATCTGAATTGAACATAAAAGATGTTAGGTCATATGTTTGCCTCAGTCATTGCATTCATTTCACTGTATCTTTTTTTCATACAATAAAAGTGAACAGTGACTAACCGAACATTCAGCCTCAATTTACCCTTCACTAAGCTCTGCCCCCTTAAGTTACTGTTGCTCACTCTGACAAGCTTTGCAGAACTTCCCTTTTGGAAGGGAGATTGCTGTGAATGGCACAGTTTGGGGCAAAATATTCAAATAAATGAATTTGATAATATTTGTATGGGGTGCTAGAATGAAGTGACATTTTAAAGCATATTTATTTGTAAAAGAAATGGTTAAATTACAGTCATTTTAATGGAAACTGGAGACTGTAAAAGAGAATTGAGGCAAATGATTCTCATGTTCACATGAAGAGAGAACATCTATATTTGATAGTTATTACACTGCTGACAACGATGCTGTGAACGCTTTATTTACTAAGACCTGAATCATTACAATGAATTAAGTTATTAGCTTTAGTTGACCTTGGAGCAAATATAGGTGACTTGCTGATGTTATACGTGTTAAATATGTTCAATTGAGCATGAGAGCTGACAGTTTAACCCATACCATGCAATTCTTGAGATTTATAAAACACTGCGTGCATCCTTTAGGAAACTCCTGTCATTCATGCAAGTGACCCAGCAACAACATTTAAAAAATATATAAAGTTTAGATAATTTCAAAAAAATTACATTTTAAATTACTCAAATCGCATTGCTTCCATAGACTCTTGTTGGGAAAAAAAAAAGCAAACACCTCTCAGAGAAATGGTGAATGACGACAGTTGCAAAGTAAGGCTTGATCAGAAATGCTTTTAAGGTGGGGCTTAGTTAAGGGTAAATTATCCTTTTGCAAACAACATTTGCTTATAACTGAAAACTGGCTGAAAAATTGGTTAGTGCAAGGTCAACTGAGTTTTCATTAGACTTACACATGTAACAAAATTAGCATAATGAGCCCATGTAAGACCGCAATTTGTGTGTAGCACATACAGTGCATCTGGAAAGTATTCACAGCAATTCACTTTTTCCACATTTTGATGTTACAGCCTTATTACAAAATTGATTAAATTCATTATTTTCCTTAAAATTGTACAAACAATACCCCATAATGACAACGTGAAAGAAGTTTGTTTGAAATCTTTGCAAATGTATTAAAAATAAAAAAAAATAAAAAAAACAAAACGATGCTTCCCATCCAACCTGATACTGAATACTTTCCGGATGCACTGTACCAATCACAATGAGAGATGACGACACAGCTGGTTACTATGGAATTATTATTATTGCAGAACCCATAGATTATTTATGGAGATACTGGTTAATTAGATCCTTTCATAATTACCCAGCAACCCTTTAGCCAACCCCTTTTCTTCCAGTTGGGAAAAACAATTAATAAATCATTGAAGAACATAACAGATAAAACAGGAAGGATGGGAGACTCCAGCTTGACTCATTCATCTACATGTCTACATTTACACTAAAGCAATTAGATTATACCTCTAATACAATATGAGAGTCAGAGGCTTACTGATCATGACAAGAAACTCATGAGCAGGACAAAAAGAAATAAGCTGAGTGCTGTGCAAAATATATTCTTCACCCTCATTCTATCAAGTGGAGTGTGGCCTAAATAATAATAATGTTTTTTTTTTAACTGACAACTGTGTTTAATATCTATGGGTTTATGAATTTAATGGGATTTCTCTCTCTCGCACACGCGCACGAATGCACACACGCACACGGAGATGTTAGGCAGAAAGTTTGGGCAGACTGACTCAGTCAACATTCAATTTCATTGTATGTAAAAGAGCAGCATCAACCTTCTTCAGAATTTCTCCACATTTGTTTCACAGAAAAAAAGTCATTAGTGTGTTTGGAAAGACATGAGGTCGAGTAATTGTTGACAGAATTTAGATTTTTGGGTGGAATAACTAGGGCTGTCAAATGATTCATTTTTTTTTGGTTTGCTGCCTGTACAGACGCGTGTTGCCAGTACAGCTGGAGTTGCGCTTACTGCCCCTTGCTGACTGGGACACATAAAAACAGAGATGGTGAAGTACATCAAACTTTAATTGCTCCAATTTTAGGAAAAAGTCAAAAACTCCCTATTACAGTCCAGGGGCATTTTAAATTTTAACAAGTTACTTTTTTTGTATGTTAATTGTACTGAATTAGCATGTTAATTCGACAGCCCTAGAAATAACCCTTTAAATTGTAGTAATTCTTTTTTTGCACAAATAATAAAGTCAAGTAAGCAATATAGGTCAAGTGATCTATAAAAACACTTGGGTCATAATTTACCCAATCATAATCAACAAGAAAGGATACTGAGAACCAATGTGATTAGAGCACCAGTAGCCAGTGCCACTCGCACATAAGCCATCCAGTAGTCTAGAGCGGTGACAGCCACCCGATATGTCAGCACACACTGCAAGCACACGAACAGAATGCCTCCTGGGAAGGCGGCACCTGCACCTACATAGTGAAGTGTTTTAGCATGGTCCACCTGGTCAGAAATAAAGACGGTCTTATAAATGTCATTCCCAACCAATGAAAACAATTAATGCTTTGAAAATAAAGACCAAGGGCCATATTACAGAAACTTTGCATCTACATATCTGCCGTGTTAGGCTGGGCGGGCCACTCAAACAGAGGAATATTTTGAGAAAACTCCAAAAGTTACACTAAGTGAAGTCAACCTACAAATTGCTTACTTATAGTTGTCTCTGCACATTAAGCTGGGATATGGGAGAAAATGTGATGTACCATTTTAGAATTTAACAAAAAGTTACAAGCATCAGATTTAAGTCTCAAGTTAAGGTCTGACAAGTTAGATACGACGTAGGTTCAGTAGTTAGATCCTAACTAAAATTGTTAGTTGCTAAACATATAGCATTCTGGAGTTCACATATATGGAGGTGAGGTCCTGGTCGAGCGCCTGTCTGGAGAGAGAGAAAGCGGTAAGGAGTTCCACTTGAGATTAACTGCTACTAATTACCATTTCCATGTTCGCAGTGAGAGACGGGGGAGATAAAATGTGACCCAGTCCACAAAGAGAGGGAGAGAGAGATACAGACCAGAGACTACATGTCTGCTAACAGAGTGTTTTGATTCAAACTGAAAACTAGACTTTTGTATGAGTGTAAGCTGAAAAGTGATGGACTGTGGAAACCAGCCGCCACTTCCTTCTTTATCTGTCCCACAACGAACCTTGTCACACTGATGCCTAAACCTGTGAAGGAGGAAGGATAGGGTGCTCTGGAGTCATCTTCGCCGCTGGAGGAAGTCTTCCTATCCCTTGCCAGCATCCACCTGGCTCAACACCAGGCCCTCAAGGATCTGCGGGTGGAACAGCAACAATGATTCAAGGAGCTCCTTCGAGGCCAAGAGGAGGACCGATCCACATTGCAGAGCTTGGTACCCCAGGAGGGGGTGCATGCCGCGACCCCGGCAGCAATGAACCTGCATGTAATGCTTGTGAAAATAGGGGCATAAGATGATCTGGAAACCTTTCTGGAGCTCTTCAAACACACAGCCCAAACTATGGAATGGCCACAGGCGCAATGGGCAATCCACCTAAAACTGCTGCTGACCAGGGCTGCAACTTGTGGCACAACAACTCCCGGTCGACTACCTCCTCGGTCGACAACCTCCTGAGGTACTAGAGCTGAAGAAAGCCATCCCACATCCGGTCGGCCGCAGTCCAGAAGAGCACGACCATCAGTTCCGATCCCTAACGCTGAGAAGTCGGTCGCCCGTTTGCCTTTGCTTAACAGCTCCGTTGCGCCTGCTGCCGGTGGGGGCTAGCAGAGGAGAAAAGCGACTTCTGTGATCAACCTCGTAGTGCAATGGATGAAGCAATACAGTTGGCGGAAGACCATTTAGCAGCATATCTCTGTGGTCCCTCACCCTCATCCTGTTCCCCTGGAAACAGTGGAAGGATCCCCTGAACCTGGTTCACCGGCGTTGGGGGTGCACTAACGTGCACCAACCCCCGGCTCTGCCCATTCTTCCTCTCTGGTGAGGGAAGCTGTCACCACTGGTGTTGGCATGAGGTTAGGGCTGGTCTGTTGGAGTTGAGGGGAACTGGGACATTCTGAGATCAGTGCCCGGTGATGGAGGTGGAGTCGTTGATCTGGTTCCCCGACACTCCACAGGCCACCTGCCAGGAGTATTGGGGGTACATACAAAGCCTTGGTGGATTCAGGTTGTAACCAAACCTCCATTCATCAGTGCTTGGTTCAAAATGGGGCATTGGATGCAAATAATCAGGTGAGGGTGAGATATGGGGATATTTACGATTATCCTGTAGTGACCGTCACCATTCTATTTCAAGGTCAAAAGCATAATATTGAGGCTGTGGTTAGTCTCCTTCTCACCAATCCACCAATTTTGGGTAATAATTGGCCAGCTTTTTCAGCATTGTTTGTGGAAGTGTCCTGTAATACAGTGGGATGGTGTGGGGTGTGAAATGCACTGACTGGGGAAGAGGGAGCTGGCCTGCACAGTCCACATGAGTCAGGGTTTATTATCAAATAAAAAAAGAAAATCACTTTTCAGCTTAAATCAAAGCAATCTGAATGCAGACACATAGTCTCTGGTCTGTATCTCTCTCTCCCTCTCTCTCTCGGTGGACTGGGTTGCTTTTAATCTCCCCCGTCTCTCACTGTGAACATAGAAATTATAATTAGTAGCAATTCATCTCAGCTGGAACTGCTTTCTACTTTTTCTCTCTCTAGATGGGCGCTTGACCACGCCCTCACCTCCAGTAAATGTTTCTGTAATGCGGCCACAGGACAAAAATACATGATAAACACAAGTGTGTAATATTTGACTTAAATTGCACTGAAAAACATTAGGAGATAAGTTTGTCTTCGTCCAAAAGACACTTGCCTATTGCACACTCAGCATGTCGATGGAAGCACTATTTAGGATGAGGGAGTGAAATGCCCTCTAACATCCATGCTGAAGAATGAGACAGCTCCCTTCATGGATCAATAGTAATCACTTTGAGAACATCAGCCTCTCTGAAACGCTTTTGACACTGATGATCAATGCATCAGTCTGATGCCCAGAATTTACAGCCCATGTAAAGACTAAGGGTAAAGAGTCAGCCATTTATTTCTTCTCATACAACAATGCACACTAGCACAAGCCAATAAGCATGTTACCATTTTTCTTTTCTTTTTTTTTTACAAATAGTTATTTCAGTGATGTGAAAAGTGACTGGGGCAACAATCTCAAACAAATATATTCCTTACATGCCTCACAAATGCGGTTTTGTGTGTACTAAATGCTTTAGTATTGTGCCTTCCAATTCTTTTCTTTTTTTGTCTTATGTACCCACATAGCCCCATCAATAAGGCAGAGATGCCCCATCATCAACATCAATCTAGAAATGTGTTCCTTTAACTTACAGTATATTATCCTAGATATCATTAATAATGTATAGCTTATTATCAAAAATATATAAAAATCATTGGTATCATCTTAGTTTTTTTTTTTTTTAATTAGTTCTAAAAAACAAAAACAATATTGAGGGTAAATTACGAATTCTTTAAGTATCAAATATTTTCTACTAGGGAGTGTAATTTACACTAATTTGCTAAAACATTAGACACATTATTTTGTTTTCTTTCCTTAAAAAGGAACTGAAACAATCATGATTATATATAATCTGAAAAGCATCTTTATAATAATGATTGCAGGGGATGGAGCAAGCCAAGTGTGGAACAGTATTTCTAACTGACCTGGAAGTTGCCCACCATGACCAGTCCCAAAGCATTGGTGCATCCAGACACGAGTCCACTGGTGTTCAACCAGCAGTGGCTCCTGTGCTCAATGATCTGAGCGTAACGAAGCAGACACACCAACACCACTACATATAGAAAGAGAACAGAAACCACACTGCTTCATACATGACATGTTTGTCCTCATTTCTCTTCCATAATATACTGCTGCTCATATTATAATTGTTCCTATTTAGCCCTGGCAATATTTTTAGCAAGGGCCTTTCAAAGAATTGTTCTTAACGAAAAAGTCTGACATTATTTCCCTCCCCCTCATGCTGTTCTAAATGGACATGCAGTAGTTATCTTCATTGGCACACAAAAGGAGACATTTTTGAAGAATCATCACACGGTTCTTGCCATACAATCGCAATTCACAGTGACCACGCCTATTGAGCTCCAAAATGGACAAAAAACAAAACATAAAAAACGAAAAACACCAGAGAAGCACCAGAAATGAAGTCCATATGACTCACACACTATATTCCAAGTCTTCTGAGGCCATATGATAAGATGGTTTGAGGAAAAGGGAATTTTTTTTTTTTTTTTAATCCCTTTTTGTCCCAATTTGGAACGCCCAATTCCAACTACTTAGTAGGTCCTCGTGGTGGCATGGTTACTCACCTCAATTCGGGTGGCAGAGGACAAGTCTCAGTTGCGTCCACTTTTGAGACAGTCAATCGTGCATCTTATCATGTGGCTCACTATGCATGACACCACAGAGACTCACAGAACGTGGAGGCTCACAATACTCTCCGCGAACAAATTACCACATACCCCAATGAGATTAATAACCCCTAATTGCGACCACAAGGAGGTTACCCCATGTGACTCTACCCTCCCTAGCAACTGGGCCAAATTAGTTGCTTAGGAGACCTGGCTGGAGTCACTCAGCACATCCTGGATTCGACCTCGCAACTCCAGGGGTGGTAGTCAGCTTCAATACTGGCTGAGCTTCCCAGGTCCCAGGGAAACTTTTTTAATTTAAATTTTGAAACTGAATGTGAGCTACACAAGAGCTTTGGCAGAGCGGATGATTATCAGTGAATGAGGACTTAAAATTGGACTTATTTCTCACACAAACCTATCGTATGGCTTCCTATTACTTGGACATAAGTCATGTGGCTACTTTCAGGGTGTTTTTTTTCTCTCTTTCTATTATGGAGCTTTACAGTCGTTGTGTGGAAAAGAGATTATTTAAAATTCTTATTTTATTCGTATAATGTATTCTTTAAATATATCTACTTGTGTTCAATGGGGAAAAAACATTTAATCCAGCATACTGGTTTTGAATGAAATGAGGGTAGGTAAATAAAATCACAGATTTTTCATTTTTGGGTGAACAGTTCCTTTAAGATTCCTTTAAGATTAAGAGCTATTTCTAAATTTTCAGTATACATTCTGTTTTATGCAATTCGGAAAATGTTTCCTTTATAGAACACAACTTGTAAATAGACCTAATTCACAGTAGCGCCATCTTAAATTTTTATGGAAATGAAAACGAGGCTGTGAAGGAAAGACTTACATACAACAGGTTGCCTGTTGCTTAGTGTTTAGGATCCTTCATTAAAAAAATAAAAATAATTTTTTTTTTTTTAAAAAGAAAATATGAATTACAGATTTAGGAAAGTGGTTCTCAACCTTTTTTGATGAACGCCCCCCTAATCCATTCCCTTACTCCAAAGGGTGATGTAGAATTCTGTGCCAAAATTCAAATGGTTTCCGCTTCTCACACCTTTTTCTCACTGATTCTCACAAAGCTGCGAGTGTAAGCGCTGCTCTGTCCATTGAGCCGTAACCATCTACAGAGCCATACAGGTGCATTAGTCGAGTTTACTACTACTACTAAATAAGACAGTTAAGATGCAGCGCTAGACTTCAAAAACAGATGAACAATCGTACAAATGCATTCCAGCCATTATAATTGAGAACCAACTGATATACTCCAAGTCTAGATAAATGTTTTAATGCAAAGAGGAACTTGATGATAGATTTGATTATTATGACTGATAAACACACCCATTTGTAACCTAATACCCCACTCTCTACTAATTTGCTCTCAGTGCCCCCTGGCATCCTTATAATGCCCCCATTGAGAACCCCTGATCTAACAGCTTGATACAGTGGATGCCACTGAAGAGACCGTGTCTATCCCTTGCAGCCTTATTTTCTTTCATGTCAAAAATTAAACATGACGCTAATATATGAATAAGGTCTATTATGCTGTGGTATGTGACCTGATTTCATGTTAACACAAACAAGAGATAACATCCCAATCTTCAACAAAACAAGATAAATCTAACCGCTAATCTTGTAGTTGCATCATAACAGCTCACTGAATACAAAACAAATGATGAAACAAAGCCAGAAGTTAATCAGCGATGATGCAATAAGTCCTTGTCATGAAGGTATCGGTCTCCTTTGACACCTCTTCCATTGTGTCTCAATCAGCACTAGATGCAAGGGTGCTGAATGATTCCATCATGCTTTTCTTCTTGATTATTTAGAATGTCACTGCCCGTGCTTTTGCTCTCGGTTATTTAGGATGTAACTGCCAGTGTGGACCATGAGGAAATATGAGAAGACGGTCTTACCCATGAAAGCTCCCACATTACCGATGAGACTGAACAGACAGCTTTCTGGAGGGTAAGATCCACATTTACTGAATGAAAGTTAAGACAAAGAAGACATTGTCAGATCATACTGGAAATAAAACACAAGCTTAGAAAGAGCTCAAAATAAAGCAGAAGTGACTACCTAATGAGGGGGATGTCTTGAAGGGTACAGCATGTTTTCGGGAAGCCTGGCTTGGCCGTTTCCTCTGTGCATGTCACATTGTACGACCTTAAAATAAATCACATTGATAATCAAGCTGTCATCAAATGATCCAAATTCTAAATACTCTAGATATATTGAGCAAAACAAGATAAATGTACCAGTTTTCGACAGGACAAACATGGTGATTCATGACAGCCATCGCATATCTGAGGACACAGAAAAACATATTAGATTTAATCAAAGATGATAATGAAGAAACATTTGTAGGAACTAAGACTCGATCTGGGGATCTCCTCGGGCCAGCACATATTTAAATAAAACACTATAAATGATACATATACTGTATATAACATATGTTCTGAATTAACTGGAGAGCAAAGCTTTGATCTCATTTTTCAAACTTCACTGTAGTGAAAAAACTATTTGATGGGGTTTAATATGTCTAAGAATAAGCTAAAGGATCTGGTGAATTCCTTTCCTGGATGACAGCATATTAAAACGCACTCACACTATCCATATTCCAGTGATAGAGAAGGCAGCCAGGCTGACAGGCAGTATGATCCAGGCAGTCATTGGTCTGACAGTGAGGCCAGTCTGTCCCGAGCATGAGGGGGAGGAACACAGAGGGCTGACGAGGTGAGACACAGGGGGGGAGACGAGGGGGCACTGGCATGCAAGGACACACAGGGAGGGGACATGAGAGGAGAGGGAAGCCACGTTGCTCCTTCCTTCCGGCCGCCAAATCCAGGCCTAGTCAGAATAGTTTCAGAGAATAGACATGTACAGGGTGTATTTTTGGACACCAAGGAGAGGAATAGAGTAGAGAGAACATATTATTAACATAAGAGTAAAAGCACTTTAAAGTAAACATGAAACTACATTCGCAGGTTCTACTCTAAATCCATATCCTTTAGTCAGCAAGATTATGGAGTGGACTTTGTTATAAAAAACATAAGCTTCACTGGAATTCTTCACATGACTGCCACATGATGGCTGTATTTTAAAATTGAAGAGTTATGCAATTTGGTGATTTATGATGTGCCTTTAATACCTAAAATTCTGTCTAGGCTAGGTTTTCAACTTATGTTGTCTTAGAAAGAGAGACTGGAGGAAGATTTGTGGTTGTTTAAAATTGGGGTGGTGGTGGTGATGTTCAGTGCTGGGTAGATTACTTCTGAATTGCAATCGGGTACTGATTACAAATTACATGACAATTTTGTCAGTAAAGTAATCTAATGGATTACATTTTAAGGCATTTAATCAGATGGCTTTTGGAATATTAATGCTTGTTTATTTGACATCACATGCATTTGAGTAAGATAAGCTTGTACCATTTTGACAATGCTGCTTCTATGCATTAAAGAAAACTTAATAGAACAAAATATAAGAAAGTATTAGATTTGTATGTGTGCGTTTTACTTACTTTTTGCCTCATTCTGAGTGAAATAAAAAAGGCAAATAACTTTTACTCTGGCAATTTTGCCTTTTCAAATGCCATCCATGCATGGAAACAGATCAGACTATTAATATTTTTTAATCAACAGGGGAAAGGAAAGTCTCTAAAGTTGTCACAATGAAAACCCCAGTACTGGTTGTTTACACATCAATCTAATCAGATATTTTGCCAATAACATCTAAAGCTTACTTAAATGTATGCAAGCATCTGCACATACAACAGCCTGACATACACCTCTGGAAAAAATTAAAGAACCACTGCAAAATTATCAGTTTCTCTGGATTTTCTATTTATAGGTATGTGTTTGAGTATTCATGTTACTCAAATGTTTTATTCTATAAAGGACTGAAAACATTTCTCCTAACTAAAAATATTGTAATTTAGAGCATTCATTTGCAGAACATGATAACTTGTCAAAATAACAAAAAAGATGCAAAGTTTTCAGACCAAGAATAATGCTGAAGCACCCCCAGATCATCACCGACCCTCCACCTGGTAATCTAATGGTTGATGGAGACCTGGAGAGGCCTTTAATCCACAGTGTCTCGCACACACTGTGAAATTTGGTGGAGTATCTGTGATTATCTGGGAGTACTTCAGCAAGGCTGGAATAAGGCAGATTCATCTTTGTGAAGGATGCATGAATCAAGTCACGTACAAGGTTATCCTTGAATTAAACTTGCTTCCTTATGCTCTGACAATGTTTTCCAACTCTGAGGATTGTTTTGTCCAGCAGGACATTGCTCCATCCCACAAAGCTAGGTCAATCAAGGTGTGGATGGAGGACCACTGGATCAAGACCCTGTCATGGCCAGCCCAATCTCCAGTCCTGAACCCTTTTGAAAACCTATGGAATGTGATCAAGAGGAACATGGATGGACACAAGCCATCAAACAAAGCCGAGCCGCTTGAATTTTTGCACCAGGAGTGGCATAAAGTTGCCCAACAGCAATGCGAAAGGCTGGTAGAGAGCATGCCAAGATGCATGAAAGCTGTGATTGAAAAATCAGGGTTATCCACCAAATATTGATTTCTGAACTCTTCCAAAGTTAAAACAATAGTATTGTGTAGTTTTAAAAAATAATAAATGCTATAAATTATAATATTTTTATTTGGAATATGTGAGAAATGTTGTCAGTACTTTATAGAATAAAACAAATATGTTATTTTTTACTCAAACACATGCCTATAAATAGCAAATCCAGAGAAGCTGGTCATTTTGCAGTCTCCAGAGCTGTATATTACAACACTTTCACTGATGTTGACGTGCTGTTGACTTAATGCCAAACATACTCATTTGCATTGTGAAGTGGAAACTAATGTGTCATACAACACAGGTGGGTTTCTTTGATCTCGCTGTATCTTCTGGACAAGCAAACAAAAACATTCTTTTTGTATTTCGTCTGCATTCTGTCTAAATGCACCGGCCAATCATGACCAATTTTACCAGAAATTCCTTGTTGAGCTTGCTAACTAGCACTGTGGCTACACATAGTAGTGTCTCAAAACCTAGTGCGCTACCTAACCAGCCAACATTTTGGACAATGTTTGAACGCGCCTGTGACGCTCGATATGCTGTCTAGGAAGGCAGCTTACTCGGTCCTGAGACGCATATACATAATCACCCAAACCCTTCAAACGATAACCACCGTCTGAAAAGGCAAATGTGTAAACGTTTATAAGCCAGTACAAGAGAGAAGACTGCACTCTGCCGATAACATTCGTGGAAACTTGATGTTTAACAAACAAATATTACATATACATGGGCACATACCTTCAGTCCTGCTACTCCCTGGTTCCCACCTCACGGAACCTTGGTGTTGCTTTATTTAAGATAAGGCACTGTTACTAAACCTGCGCGTTACTCGTCATTGTAATTGTAGTTTTTTAGTCAATTTAAAAAACATGGATCTCAATGTACAGCAATAATTGCAAGACTACATTTTACCCACAATGCCAATGTACGGCGAGCGAGGGGGTCGAGAACGTAGAGACTTGTAATACAGCGCCGTCTAAATGGACAAAAAGAAACTGCAAGTTTTACTTCAAAATACATAAGCTGTTGGTTAAATCAGTTGTATCATTTTTCACTCAGTTGAAAGATTGGTTGGTAACAGTACACTGTAAGAGGTACACCTCTTTAACACTTTACAATAAGGATCTATTTGTTAACAAGTTAACATGAACAATTTTACAGCATTTATTAATCTTTGTCAATGTTAGTTAATAAAAATACAATTGTTTATTGTTAGTTCATAGTGCATTAACTAACGTTAACAACTATAACTTTTATAACTCAAATTATATTAGTATATGTGGACAGTATAATTAATCAAGACCCGTTCCAGATCGCTAATTTAACATTGATATAAGTTAAAAAAAAGTCAAATGTGCCTATTGTGGGCAAAGGACCATCTGAAGTCAACAATGGTGCTAAAACTGTGGATTTTTTTTCTATATAAATGTTCAAAAAGATCAAAAAATTGTATGAATACAATCACTGAGTCATATGGACAAGTACAGGTGAAGAAGAAAAAGAAAACCCCCGTATAAAACACCCAAAATGTATTCATAAATAAAATAAAGCAGACAAATAATAGAAAAGATAAAGATAAATATATTTTAACATATAAAAGATGTGTTTTCTTATAAGTCAGGGATCAGGAAAATACAAATTTAAGCATATAAGAAAGGGTATACAATTTTTTTTATTAATACCACATATTAACTCAACGCATTTATTACTAAAACTGTGGAGGATGTGGTTAGGAGCTGTAAAAGAATCTGGTTCTGAACTGCTCCCATAATATGTGCTCTTCAAATGCAAAAAACAACATTAGTCATAAAGATTTTAGAAAGTATGTAAGTGCTGGAGAGAGAGAGACACTCAATGGCGTGATGTGACGTAGAAGACTTAACTTATGAGATCTTAATTTTGAGAAGGTATGTAGCATATTTTTGTTATTCTTCTTTTAATCTGTATGCACATGCAACACAACCCTAATAACAACATGCATTCTCAACCATTCATCTCCTAAATTTTATCTGAAATATTTATTATCTTAATCATGTACCATGTAAGTATCGTGTACGTTTAAATAAAAATATACTGATTACTGCGAACACTCTAGACTTTAATAATAAAATGTAATCATTGAGATAAATAATATTACTATACAGTATAGACATATACTGTATAATGTATATAAATATATATATTACCCTCTAGCTCTATGAAAAAGAGTAGAGCGTTTTGTCTGTGTTTAACTGAATGGTCTTATCTTAATCACAGAGGGATCACTTGCACAGTTAAAAATGGTCCTACAGAGAATAAGCACATTGGTATTGGTGTCTTTCCTGAGCTCTGCTGGTTTGACAAAATCCTGCCCAAATTACACTGATCCTCATTATGTAAACATTACTAGGACCTCTGGATTTCCCATTTCCCATTTCCCATTCTTATGATTCTCTGGAGCCTTTGTACAATTTTGCACGCTTGTTTCTTGGGGCTGTGCAGCCAAACTAATCTCCATTAGGTGGGTACTATCTTATGGAAATTAATATACAGTACTTTCTTCTTTTTTTTTATCCATATTTTTAATATGAGAGCACATTTTACCATTTTACATAATTGCTTCAGAAACCCAACAGAGAAAATTAAAAATAAAGAATTAAATAAGATTTTATATGAGACAAAATAGTAACTTATCTAAGACATTATCTATGTCTTCTTCAAATACCAGCAATTTCCTTCATTAATGTCTGTGTCAAAAATTATTTCATTTATTAATGCTGCAAAATAATAATATATGAAAATGTGCTTCTCTGATCAACTCCAGATATAGCGTCTTGTTATTTTTGAAATGTATTCCACTACAGATTACAGAATATATGATGTAAAATGTAATTTGTAACGTATTCCGTTAAATTACTCAAGGTCAGTAATGTATTCTAAATACTTTGGATTACTTATTCAGCAATGGAAGATTTTTTCACTTGTTTTGACTATAAAAACTCTGCAAGTACAGTAAGACAAAATACACGTTAAAAATATGTTCTCTGAAAAACCTAAATATCTTATGCAGTGTTGTTTCTAAACAAAGATAAACCAAATTGATCTTGTTTCAAGGATTTTTTTGATAATTTTACAGGAAAACAATACAAATATTATTATCAAGAATATGATTTTTGCCCTAATATCAAAGGTCTTACTAGAAAAAAAGAAATTTAGCTCTAACGTGTATTTTCTTGATAAAGAAATATGATCGTGCCTGATAACATGTAAAATGGCTAGAAATAAAATTTTAGCTTAGCATAAAAATTTAAATTTACACAAGGTTTATTTCTATTTCTTCTGCTCCAAACTTACTTCAAACTTACTTCTCTGTCTGCTCGTATGAATGTACCACATCATAAGAAAGTGTTTCACCGCTGTTCAAATGCTCTTGGTCACATCATTTATAAGTATAAATGTTTTCCATCTGAAAGGACTAAATATTAAAAGAAACAAATGACAATAAAATGCAAAAAAATCTTTCAGTAATCAAAATACTTTTTGAATGTAACTGTTTTCTGATTACCAATGATTTCAATTGTAACTGTAGTGGAATACAGTTACTTATATTTTGTATTTTGAATAAGTATTCCCATTACATGTATTCCGTTACTCTCCAACTCTGGATATTAGAAGGTTCTTTATCAGCAATAATTTAATATTCATGCTTAAAATTGCAATACGTAACAATTTTCATGTAAAATATTTGTAATTTTTTTTTTGCCAATGTGTGAACAGCTTGTGACGCAACTTCAAAAATGAGTCCTTCCCGGACTTCCTATGTTGCCTATTAAATCCTGTATATTGATTTTCATGTGAAGGGAGCGGGTCGCTTTTGCCAGGAAAATATAAAGAATGTGACGTTTATGCGTGGTCCCGAGAGCCTTGCCTCAGTGTTTCTCTTCCGCTACTCAATAGCGACAACAAACTGCAACACTAGATAACATTATCTTAGAGATGGAATCCAGCACAACACCGACTCCTACAGAGAGTAGCCAAAATAAATAAATTTAAAAAAATAATGTATCTACAGATTCCCATCTGGCTAAGGGGGAACGTGATCGAGCGAAAACTAGAGTGAATATTGGCAGGGCATTTGATTCCTGGAGGGACCTTCATTTGGTTTTGGGGATCAAAACCGACCCTGAATTGACATTCTTCTTATTGGACAGGTAAGCTTACAAAACTGCAAAGCATGTGAAATATAGTGCCATAAGGATTGATCTGTGTAATTTTAGCAAACTTGATCTTGCCTGAACAGTAACTGTCATAATCAATGTTAATCTGTAATTATTCAGCCAGGTAAACTATAGAGTAACACATGAAATGAATGCTAGACAATGTTCAAAATAATGCAAAAAGACCCATTCGTTAGTGTAACGTAATTTGGTTATACAGAAAATATATACATTCTGTTGATATAAAACAATAGCGCATTGATATATCAAAACGACAGTTGTGATGGAATCACATCAATACTGAATTGTGTCAACATATTTATAATATACAGTCTATTTTATAAACAGCTACTGTCATCATCCAACAAATTTAGCTAAAAGCTATTGATAAAGCTGGCTAGCTAGCTAATGCCGACATAGATAAATGCAGTCAATGTATCATGCAAAGGAAAGTGATTACTTCTAACTACAGTCTTGCATAGTTAGACCAATATCCACACTTTGTTTTAGCCCTGATCCAGCATTGGAGAGTCAAATATAATATATAACTGTGTAATTTTAATTAGGCTACCTCATCTGTCACCATGATGTCGGTGAATCACATTCAGTCTCTCAGTGTACGTTAGGTCATTGTTTTGGTTGACTCTTGGGTCCCTATGGATTGTGTGCACAAGCTTGAGTAATATGTAGCTGGCTGCAGTTCACATAATGGCCACAGATGTCATTAATAACAAGTGTTTCTGAATCTTACACACTGCACATTTAACATTGCCGGCACATCGTCAGATGTTTTGTCTAATTTTTTCAGGGATGGGGAATTTGTTTTGTTCAACAATCGTGTCATCTTTTAATACCCAAGTTAATAACGCTCTTTCACATTGCTCACAGTATTCACTATTCACACCACCTTTATCTTAAAAACAGAATACACTGCATGGCAAAAAAAACATCTTCTAATTAACAATTTTAGCTTGGCCCCTTATATATAATTGCCCGAATATAAATGTGGCCTGAATATATTATTGGGGGTTGTGAAAATGTTTATGAAGTCTGTGGATCAAAATTGTTTAAGAAAATAAAATTTGGAGCCAGATTATTATGACCACCAGTTAATCTAATAGTACGTTTCCAGTCCTGCCCACAGTTAAGCTATGTTGTTCATTTGAATCCTGTATAGATTCCTAATTTGGATGAACAGCTGCAACTCTTGAGTTCTGTATCTGTACTGGAGGTTGTGGTGGAGCAGGTATGTAGAATGTGATTGACATTTGAAGATAACCAGCACATTACTGTACATAAACTGATGTTGACCCATTGTTGTTTTGCTCACTATTTCAGGCTAATTCATCATTTTACTCCATCCCTCAAAATTACATTTCTCAGACTGCACCAAAAATCACAGGTAAATTAGAATGTCTGTTCAATATATTTGCCTGCTGTTCCTTTGTGAAGTTTTCCTGCAACAAAACCTTTGAAAATGTCCTGATATACATATTGTTGTCACCTGTACTGTAGCACTGGTTGCTGACTTTAATGAGATGATGGATTTCTTTTAAAACAGCAGTGACCAGATTCCGTCTCTAGACTCACTCTCAACCACTGGATCTGATGTGCTTTCAATACTAAACAGATACCACGGGGACATCGAATACTATGAGTATATCAGGTAAGGATTCAAGTTCACAAAACACTGCAAAAAAGGCATTTAGGTTAGTTCAATACAGACAGACAAATAGATACACAGATATATAGATAGACAGATAGGTCATGTTTATGAAATGAGACATAACCTGCTACCATTTTTATCATAGGTGGTCATAATCAGTGGTGTTCTGCACCCTGATTCTGATTATAGTATTGCTGATGTTTGCTGGACTGGCTATTTATGTTCCTCTGAGTATATTTCCCGCTGTTTACCCTGTGTACCTGAACAACCAACTGAGACTGTCAGCCATCTACCTGCTCAGGGTGTAAGCAATGTTATTCATAATGTGATTTATCACATGGCAAAAACAGAGCATTCACTTTTTCTAGAGCATGTGCACAACCCAGAAACTTACAGTTTTAATTTGTTTTAGAGCTGCTGGTATGATATTCATCTTTTCTTGGCTCTTCATAATCATGGTCTTCATCACTCTTTTCTTTGGAGGAAATACTTACACTCTAGGCTGCAAGGCTTGTACCAGTGGTAAGATTTTTGAGGTATTACGAGCACAAATATTGACAAACACTACCATTTCATTAGATTGCTGACACACAACCGATCGTATAGCTTTATTGTTCGTGCGCAGTTCTTGGACACACAGGAGAATCTCTTCAGCAGTTTAAACACTATTGCAGAGTTCAATGCCATTCATGCCTCCAATAGAAACACCCATCAAAAACATTCACTTACCACAACTGACGCCTCAACAATGCAAACGTTCGACGTAATACAGACTGCAAATGGGACCACAAATGACACTTTGCCCAAGCTAAATATAAATTCAGAGATATACCAGTAAGTGAGGTTCTATACACTATGAAAAGTGGTAACATGCAGTTGCTTCCAGAAAAGTATACTTTACAGAAAATTTTAAATTCTCTCATTATTTACCCATGCTCATGTCGTTCCAAACCCATTAGACATTCTTTCTTCCATGGTACACAAAAGGAGATGTTTTGCAGAATGTTAGTCTTCACTTTCGTGGAATTGTTTTCCTATAAAATGAAATTGAATAGTGACTGAGGCTTATTTTTTTTGTTTCATGGTAGAAAAAAAGGTTTGGAACAACATGATGATGAGCACATAATAACAGAATTTTCATTTTTGAATGAACTATCCCTTTAAGAATCTATTTACTTACATTTGTGTAACCTAATGAAGTCAGGTTAATTTAGTCATGTACAATTTATTTCATTACTTCAATAAAAGCACCATTTAGAAGTTACCAAATAAAACACATTTTCTAGAATACCTGACAAAACATTTTGAATAGCCTATTAGGGTAGTTGACGCACAACACAATTTCTGGTTGTTATTTGTGTGCAAAACAGTGGCTGCAGAGCAGGAAGGTCCATGTTCTACACTATGCATATTGATGAAGTCTTCAATATGGACGTTTTTCTAAATTCCAGCAAGGTGCAGACATCTAAAATATCTATGTCTTCCTGTGTTATACAGATACAAGGCTGGACTGGGAAGAGATCGGCCCAGGACTTTAAATGGCACCTGCCAAAAAGATGTTGGGGGGGGGGGGGGGGGGGGGGGGGGTGGTGCTTGTGTTCACTGTCCTTTTCTGCATATCGCTGCACCATTTTGTGGTCCATTCTGCATAACGCGACAGACCCACCGACCCCCTCGGTTCTCCTGATGGCCATTCCACCTCTGATCGGCCCCAAAGTGCGTCGGCTCACCGGGAAAATGCCTGGTATGCCAGATTGCCAGTCCAGCCCTGTACAGTACTGTGCAAAAGTTTTAGGCAATTGTGAAAAATGTAGCAGAGTGAGAATGTCTTCAAAATTAATGAAATAAATAGTTTTCATTTATCAATTATCGTCATACAAAGCCCAGTAAACATAAAAAAGCTAAATCAATATTTGGTGTGGCACCTTTGCCTTTAAAACAGCACCAATTATCTTAGATACACCTGGACACAGTTTTTCTTGGTTGTTGACAGATTGGATGTAGCTTCTTGGAGAATTTGCCACAGTTCTTCTATCTATTTAGGCTGTCTCAATTGCTTCTGTCTCTCCATGTAATCCCAGGCTAACTCAATGTTCAGTGGGGGGCAATTCCATCTCTTGCAGAGCGCCCTGTTCTTTTATTCTAATCTTTTCTATTTGAAAAAGTAATGTTTGGGAGTTTGGAAATGTATGTTTCCTATTGTGTGTACTAAAGCTGAATTTACAAATACCCATCTTAAGACAAATGTTTTTGTGAAACATCTTAAGCACCTAAAATTTTTGCCCAGTACTTTATATATTTGCTGCTGGCAAATGTTTTTTATATTTGTGAATCGATTTACAGTATTGTTTGTATTGAACTTTTGTTAAGATGTTTTCTAGATACATTTTCTGTCCGTCGGCCCTGCAGTACTTAGAAAGCTTTGAGAGTATATTGCAGGAATTTTCTATAGACCTTGATAGTACCACTCGTCTGCCTGAAGATGAAAGATATGCTGTTCAGAGTTTTTGAGACAGTGGCCTGGACACAATCAACTACGATGGACTCAGAGTGTTGGTATGTGTACTATATGTTAGTATGCATATGTGCATATTAATATGTATGAGTCTGAACATAAATGCGGTTTTCCCATTTCTCAGATGAGTAAATCTGTGGTGAAGAGAGATCTAGCAGCTCTTACAGATGAACTGGACACAGCAGCAGCACTTCCTGTGAGTATGCCTGCAGAAAGGCAGCATTTTATGCTTCAAGAATCCAGAATGAACATTAGAGTGTTTGTTTTTGTATTCTGCAGGAAAATTAAGCAATCAGGGATGATATGCAGAGAAGCGAATCATGCCAAATACCTCAATACAGTGGTTCTGGAGCAGAACACAGACAGACTATGTCTCTTATGGTTCTTCTTTAAATTATTTCAGATTTCTGTTCTTTAATCCTGTGGATCTCACTTGATTTTACTTCAGGATTTTACAATGGACATCAAGTGGCGACCAACACAGTAGCATAACTTAATGCATAATAGTCTGTTTCATATTCACCCCTTTTATAAGTTAAAAAGCCTGTTTACTTTTCTAAACTATATACAATTACATGGTTATTTGCATTTTATTAAATGCATTTAGCAATTTTGTTCGGAAACGAACAGAGCCACTGGGTCGAGACCAAATATCTGAATCTGTTCTGAACATCTCTCTCTCTCTCTCTCTCTCTCTCTCTCTCTCTCTTATAGAGCAGGATGAACTCTAGTGTGGAGGCACTTACTATCATTAGTCAAGACTACAAGGTACATTTTTAAAGGAGGATCTAAATGTCTCAGAAATCAGTGTCACTTCAGTTATATTCTTTATGGTCATTTTTTGTGGTTGGTTTAACATAGCTGTGAGACAATGTTTGATTGTTTCCTTGTGGATAGAGCCTATATTTTTATTTGAACTGCTGCTTATTTTTCAGACCAGTGCTAATAATACCCTACAGTACACCAGTGAGACTCAAGCTGCTCTTCATAATGAGGCTTCTTACATCATAGCTAATGTAAGTCAGTTTTAAACATGTGACCCTTACATCAAACTATATATATACTATTAAATGAATAATAAAATAACATTGAACATGTGGAGTGGTGGTGGTGTAGTGGTCTAAAGCACATAACTGGTAATCTGGTAATCAGAAGGTCACTGGGTCGATCCCCACAGCCACCACCATTGTGTCCTTGAGCAAGGCACTTAACTCCAGGTTCCTCCGGGGGGATTGTCCCTGTAATAAGGGCTCTGTAAGTCTGCCAAATGCGTAAATGTCAAATGACATGTGAATATACAGTATAACAAACAAACACACACACACACATACATACACACACACGGAAGGAAAATTATATTTCTGTTTTTTACATCAGTAATGTCCTGACTATACTTTGTGGTCAGTTGAATGCCACTTTGGTGAAGTAAAATACCAATTTCCTTCCGAAACAGCAAAATCTATACATTATTCCAAAATTTTGTCCGACAGTGTATATACTGTATATATATACTGTATATATATATATATATATATATATATATATATATATATATATATATATATATATATATATAAAATGTAATGGATACTTCAGCAATATCACACGAGTAAGAGTGCGATATGGCCCAACATCGGCACTACTGTGATTCGGCAGCAGGCTGAGTGCCGTTGGTAATCACAGCAGTGCTGATTTAGGCCCATATCACACTTTTGCTCAAATTATATTGCATATATATAACAGTTCAATGAAAAAGTAAATAAAAAATACAAAATGAGGAAAAACTGAGTACGGTCATACAAAATTAATTTGTGCATGGAACTACTTTCTTACGTGATGGATCAGAATATACCATTGCTAGTTCAAGCTAAATGATGCATACAAACCTTCATTGGTGATTCAAAAATATCACTTTTGAACTAATATCACAGCTTGGGCTGTTTCTATCAAGTTATTGGAGAAACAAGAATGTGTGTATGAGAGAGAGAGAAAGAGAGAGAGAGAGATGGAGCTTGTGCGATCACCTGTCTCTGTTCATTCCTCAGCAGAGATGCTTTCTGAATATAATGTCATTTTGGTCAAATTCATCCTATATCAGTTGAAAAATAGCTGTCAAAGTGGGGGTATTCCTCCCTATTTTGTGGTAGCTGGTGCGCAACAGTCTTTCACTATAGCAATCTCCTCCGCCATATTGAACAGTATGTCCTCTCCAATGTGGAAACTCCGGCAAGAGGGATGTGTCTTGAGTTTGTGTAATTAATCAGTGTGTTGTGTCTCTCAGCTGTGATGAGCCTTAATGCTTAAGTTGTTAGTTTAAAGCCATTTAAAGCTATTTCCTACTAGTGTACTAGTAATACGAGCGATCACATAGTACTGATTAACGAAAACGACTGATGCTGACAACATCACCTAACTGGTTTATATTGCACAAAAAAATGCCGTTTTGCCACCACCTGCTGGCTAAAATATGTAATGTCACAAAATTACATGTTAAGAGACACATATGGCTCTTAGCACAGCTACACTGCGCTTACACTTTAGTTTAGAACAGCACGAACACAAGCGGAGTTATACAAACAGTGAAGTGTCGGAGTGCTGATAGTGTGAGTCCATCAGTACTCATGTAACGTCTCTCGTCCAATCAGATTCACGGACTGAAACTAAGTGTTCAAAATAACAAAAAAAGATGCAGTGTTTTCAGACTTTAAATAGTACAAAGTAAATAAGTTAATATTCATTTTTAAACAACACAATTCGGCTTTGTTTGATGGCTTGTGAACATCCATCTTCCTCTTGACCACACTTCAGAGGTTTCAAATGAGGTTCAGGTCTGGAGATTGGGCTGGCCATGACAGGGTCTTGATCCTGTGGTCCTCCATCCACACCTTGATTGATCTGGCTGTGTGGCATGGAGCATTGTCCTGCTGGAAAAAACAATCCTCAGAGTTGGGGAACATTGTCAGAGCAGAACGAAGCAAGTTTTCTTCCAGGATAACCTTGTACATGACTTGTTTCAAGCATCCTTCACAAAGATGAATCTGCCTTATTCCAGCCTTGTTGAAGCACCCTAGATCATCATCGATCCTCCACCTGGTTGTCTATTGGTTAGAGGGAGACCTGGAGAGACCTTCAAGCCACAGTGTCTCGCACTCACCCAATTTGGTGGGGGATTGGTGATGATCTGGGGGTGCTTCAGCAAGGCTGGGATTGGTCAGATTTGTCTTTGTTTGAAAATCAGGGTTATTCCAGCAAATATATTGATTTCTAAACTCTTCCTAAGTTAATACATTTGTATTGTGTTGTTAAAAAATGAATAAGAACTTGTTTTCTTTGCATTATTTGAGGTCTGAAAACATTGCATCTTTTTTGTTATTTTGACCAATTGCCATTTTCTGCAAATAAATACTCTAAATGACAATATTTTTGTATAGAAATTGGGATAAATGTAAGTACATAATAGAATAAAACAAAAATGTGCATTTTACTCCAACACATACCTATAAATAGTAAATCCAGAGAAACTGATAATTTTGTGTCTCAATTCAGTGGTCTCTTAATTTTTTCCAGAGCTGTGTATATATATATATATATATATATATATATATATATATACTGTATATATGACTAATGATAGCAAGTGCCGCCAAAACAACGCCAACCCTCATCTCATCTGACTGGTGCACTTAAAGTCCTACACTGGTTTAAATAACTCGAAATGCCTTGCACTATAGACTGAGGGATGAGCTGCAATTACTTTCTGTGGTAATAGACAAGATGTCATATGCCATTATTTGTTTTCAAGGGACGGGGATGATGGGGCTCTCATTTATAATGATTGCTGCTCCTGTTCAGGCCAACTGTAATTCAGATGCTTTTACTACTCTGGTAGGTGTCTTTGTGTGCAACGAACAAGGCAGAGGAGCTTCTACAACACTACATGAACTGGGTTAGACATGTGGTAAGTAGTTGGACAAAACTCTTAACTCAGTGGCAGATTTAGGCATGGGTGACATGGGCAGCAACTATAAATCAATGCAGCTGACATTTCTCATGCATTATGTTCACATGACTGTACTGAGAATCTAAATAATGAAAAAATGTAAATTACCACTCATGCTTGTTTTTGTGTTTTTGCTATGTGTGTTTAAAAACCACGTTCATGAGGATTTTTGCAGTTTGGTATGGTTAATTAGTTTAGCTTTAATTCATGTAATCTAGGTGAAAGACTGATTCCAAGCCATTGCCATTTAAGTTATATCAGATGACCTCTGGTGCTTCTGTTCTGGAAGTTCTCTGTTCTGTTCTCACCAAGAAACATGTAGTCTGATATCATATCTGTGATAGTTTCATGAATTCATAGTTTGTGTACTTATCAGCAGTTCTATTTCAGAGAAGTACCATAGTAATATCTTTAACTCCATAGATGAGATCAAAGATTTTTTATATATTATTTGAGATTTAACCTAGTACAAATAACCATTACTGGGTGAGAGATGTTTTTTGATCTTTCTCTAAATTTCCATTTCATTATGCTCCTTGGAAATACAGGAAGGATGAAGATATTGAGAACATCAAATCCAACATCTAATTTATGGATGACATTTGATGAATCTTAAAAATGTAATTGCACTGCAAAAGTATAGGATGAAGGAAACACTTAAAGCAAAATAACATTGCCACCAAAACATTATGAGGTGACACAGGAATGAGAAAACACATTTTGTTCACTGCAACTAATATTGCTATTTGTGTGGACTCTATTCAGTATGATACATAAAAATGTCCTTTGTCATTCTACATGTTTTTGGGTTGTTAAAGTATGAATTAATAGTCTACATACAATTTCAGTGGCTTCCTTTGAACTTTGTTCATGTTTTTTTTTGTGTCATGAGGTAATTTTCCTTTTCTTAAAATAATTCAATATACAAAATAAGCTATAACAAAAAAAAAAAAAAAAGAAGACAATTATTACACATTGCAAAGCCTCATATTGTTGAATTGGAATGAATTTAGCATTAGCTTGACTATATGGGCTATAGAAACGCTTTGTATCCCTACACATCATATCCCTAGATGGCAGTAGACCACAATCAGTCATATCCCTCAAGTAAAAGGGTTACTATGTTACACACCATAATGAACTTTTCACATTTTGGGATTTAGGACACGGAAGTAAACTACAGATGGATACACTGTCTTCTATAGAGGTAAACGGGAGACCATAGCAAATACTGTATCACTTTGTGTTTGCATTTGCTCCAACAGTAAAAGTAAAAAATCCACTATTACTTTTCCACTGGATCAATTTCCAATGGATTACAGCAGTCACGAGATAGAAAGATGCTGAATTTACGGTCACACTCTCTGCAGCTGTAGTGGTGACATTTTGTTTCTTAATTAATGCCAAGGTAATAATTTTTTTTTTTTTAATTTACAAAAGTTTGCTAATTTACTCTAATTTTGTTTTTGCTAATAAACTAAGGTGGAAAGCATCATCACAGCCTGTGAAAATGATCCATTAATTGAATTGCCATGTTGTGCTATGCATGTTGTAAATAGTTTAGTAATTAGAGCCACTGCAAGTGTTTTATTCTTGACATGCTATACACAGGAGAAAATGAAGTGAAAAAGTCACTTCACTACGCCAAATACCAGAGCTGGGTGATGGACTCCCATATCAGTTTTGCGGCATCTTCTCAGCTCAGACAAGATATTGGAGTCTGGCTAAAAATGTATATGTGTGAACAGCAGATTCAAAACAAAACAAATGCCTAAAAGTTATCGGAGTCAAGTTTTGAAACTAGTTCTGGGCTTTTCGCTCCAACATCTAATCTACGACAAGCAAAATCAGCAAAGTAGATACACATGACATAAAATGTAGCAAGTGTAGCAGATTCAGACAAGCACACATGAGCCAAAGAGAATGAAGACGCAGAATATCAAATTGCAGGCACTTTGTTATCACTCAAAGAGATGACATCAAATGACACATTAATATCAGTTTCCTTAAAGCTGACATAAAATGCATTTATGGTCATCTTAGGATAACTTTCAGTAGTGTGAGAGCAGCAAAGGGTATATCAAACCATACAGACTTCAAACTTTGAAACAGCTTCAAAGTTTAATCAAAATGATTTGATTTAATATGGAAAAAAAAAAAGTATTTTCACAATAATATGTTTTAAGCAAATGACTGAATACACTGTCCCTTCATTTTTGGCTGTAGCTTTTCAAAATGTATCCTGAGAGTAAGTTGTTCAGTGGATTACTACTGCACCACAGTGCAACAAGATGATTTATTTTCTACTATTTGAAAAAATTATTGTGAGCCACAGTGATTATTTGGCAGTAAACATTTTATCCTCCCAACTATTCAGTCCAACAGCATTTTATGCCAATGAGTTGATAGGTGGACGTTGTGTTATGATAAAACAGGATTCAGTGGATGATAAATAACATTATTTCACACTTCATACTTCTCTGGGTTCTATAATAATAAACAGATGCTGAGAGAATCACATGCACTCAAATTCACACCTTTTATGAGGAAAGCTAAAAAGAAACATTATCTTGAAAAGTGCACTCAGGCTTTCTCACAGAACAGAGCCAATGTACAAATAATTAACATCTCTCCTATTTCAACAGGAAAGTCAAAGTTAAGTCTTGAGTTTTGTAATGATAGAAACAGTGGTGCTGCATGGCTTGAGCAAAGGTTGGTTTGAGAAAGGCACAGCGTGAGTATTTTCCTCCCTTGGCCAGGCCATCATTCCTGCAGTTTGAAGTGGAAGCTATTTGTGCTCCACTGGTTGATGTCACAGTTTAGCATGTTACGCTCTGTAAAGTTCACGTTCCCCTCTCTGTCGATGAGGATTATCGTATTGGTCCTGTGGTGGCCAGACACATAAATATGACACTGGTTATAAGACCACATATTTATCCTAATAACTAGAGAAAAGTTTAACAAGCATTGGTCTGCTCTCTGGAGAGAGAATTGAGAGTAGGAATAGCATGATGGGACCCTGACCTTGTGCCGTATCCTGGTGAGCGTACACACACTGCAGACAGGGCTCGGAGAATGGCCTTACTGCAGCCCACACCTTGACTCTCCTGTGCAGGGTCTGGGGTGTTTCTAAAAAGAGGGGTATATTTCTTTTGGATTTAAAAGGTCATATTTAAATTGTTTTAGGTAGTAGGTACCACTATATTAATACTTAGAGGTCGACTGATAATTGGATTTTAGAGATTCGATAATAACGTGTTAATTTGCTGATATTTGTAAAATCAATATACTGAATGTTCTTAGTCTTTCCTTCCTGTGACAGAGGCTACAAGAGTCCAGATGCAGTTTATTGTAACCAAAATACTTTAACTATAAACAAGCCTGAAATACACCGGGGACCCTTGAGATGTCACTGCTTCCAGCTGCTTCCTCAAATATATGAGGTAAATAAAATATGCACTCTTTCAAACAATTAAAAATGACATATTTTAGTATAAACATTTTAAAGTAAACATTGTCAAAATTAATCAATAGTTGATGATGAGCGATCTCTCATAAATGTCTGGTACTCATTGATTGCAAACTGCTTGGAAAGAAACTGCTGCAACAGTGCTGCATCTTCACTTTGAAGCATTCAGCACAAGCAAACGATACATTTATTTAATGAAATCTAAGCCTTTATAAGTGCTTTTAATCACATTAGGCCAAATTTCGATTTCCGTCTTTCTATCCCCGAATTTAAGACCTCTTTAAATGATAATGAATACTTATGTTATACCTTTTTAGATATGACTTTTTATGACATGAAAAAATAAATAAATGCAGGAACCCTGTAATTTGTCACCAAATAGAAATGTAAAATCCCTAGCACTGAGTTTTCCTTATCAAGTGCCCTGTCTGCAATTGGTCGACAAACAGATACTCCCGCCCCAACCTTACAGTACACCATTGTGAGCCGATGTTGCTGGTCAGGATGCTCAAACAAACAGTGTGAGATTTGATATCACCTCAGAGACACATTGTTTACACTTTTTGGGGATTCAACCTACAAATGGATACTTATTGTTGACTCTGCACATTAAAGGAATATTCCGGGTTCAGTACAAGTTAAGCTCGATTGACAGCATTTGTAGCATAATGTTGATTACCACAAAAATGTATTTAAACTTTTGATACTCTTCTTAAAAAAAAATAATAATAATCGAGGTTACAGTGAGGCACTTAAAATGGAAGTGAATGGAGACAATTTTTGGAGAGTTTAAACAGAGAAGCTTGTGAAGCTTATACTTTTATAAAAGCACTTGAACTAATTATTCTGTTAAAACATTATTATAAGTTGTTTAAAATGGGATTTTTATAGTTGTTTTAGAATTTGTTTACATTACATTACAATTTCATGGTAACAAAGTTGCCAATTTGGCAATAACTTTACACAGAAAAGGTTTGTAAGTGATTTTATCACACTAAAATCATGTTTACATGCATATCCTATGTGTCTTGTGGACTTTTGAAACAGTGAGTATTTTAATGTTTAAAAATTGGCCCCCATTCACTTCCATTGGAAGTTCCTCATTGTTACCTAGATTTTTGCTTTTTAAAAAATAAAAGGAGGTACGAGTCAAAATGTATTTTTGTGGTAAACAACATTATGCCACAAATGCTGTCGATTGAGCTTAACTTGTATTGAACCTGGAAAATTCCAATTTGGGATAGAAGAAAATATTATAACATTGAAAAAAAAATTATAAAATGAAATAAATATATACTGTATATATACATATACATATACATACACACACACACACACACTGATAAGCCACAACATTAAAACCACCTGCCTAATATTCTGTAGGTACCCCTAGTGCCGCCAAGACAGCGTCAGCCTGCAGAACTGCCACTAACTGGAGGTTTTTTGTTTTTGGCACCATTGAGTAAATTCTAGAGACTGTTGTGTGTGAAATTCCCAGGAGATCAGCAGTTACAGAAATATTCAAACCAGCCCATCTGGCACCAACAGTCATGCCACGGTTGAAATCACTGAGATCACATTTTCCCCCATTCTGATGGTTGATGTGAACATTAACTGAAGCTCCTGACCCATATCTGAATGATTTTATGCACTGCACTTCTGTCACATGATTGGCATGATAGATCGCATGATTGTTGGTGCCAGACTGGGTGGTTTGAGTATTTCTGTAACTGCTTATCTCCTGCAATTTTTGACATGCAACAATCTCTGAATTTACTCCGAATGGTGCCAAAAACAAAAAACATCCTGTGAATAGCAGTTCAGAGGATGGAAATGCCTTGTTGATGAGAGAGGTCAACAGAGAATGGCCAGACTGGTTCGAACAGACAAAGTCTACAGTAACTCTGTACAATTGTGATGATAAGAATAGCATCTCAGAATGCTATTCTGGGATGCTGGTTGGTGCTGTTTTGGCGGCACAAGGGAACCTACACAATATTAGGCAGGTGGTCTTAATGTTGTGGCTGATCGGTGTATATACAGTTGAAGTCAGAAGTTTACATACACTTAGGTTGAAGTCAAACTATAGTTTTGGCAAGTTGTTTAGGACATCTACTAAGTGCATGACACAAGTAATTTTTCCAAAAATGTATTAGAGACAGATTGTTTCACTTTTAATTGACTATATCACAATTCCAGTGGATCAGAAATTTACATACACCAAGTTAACTGTGCCTTTAAGCAGCTTGAAAATTAGGCCAATCCTTTAGACAATTAGCCAATTAGATTCTGATAGGAGGTGTCCTGAATTGGAGGTGTACCTGTGGATGTATTTTAAGGCCTACCTTCAAACTCAGTGCCTCTCTGCTTGACATCATGGGAAAATCAAAAGAAATCAGCAAAGACCTCAGAAAAACAATTGTGGACCTCCACAAGTCTGGTTCATCCTTGGGAGCAATTTCCAAATGCCTGAAGCTACCACATTCATCTGTACAAACAATAGTATGAAAGTATAAACAACATGGGACCATGTGCCATCATACCGCTCAGAAAGGAGACACATTCTTTCTCCTAGAGTTGAACGTAGTTTTGTGCAAAAAGTACAAATCAATCCCAGAACAGCAGCAAAGGACCTTCTGAAGTTGCTGGAGGAAACAGGTAGACAAGTGTCTATATCCACAGTAAAACCAGTCCTATTTCAACAACTTGAAAGGATCTTACTTTATGGAGAAATGTCCTCTGGCCTAGTGAAACAAATATTGAACTGTTTGGTTATAAAGACCATCATTATATTTGGAGGAAAAAGGGTGATTCTTGCAAGCTGAAGAACACCATCCCAACCGCGAACCATGGGGATGGCAGCATCATGTTGTGGGGGTGCTTTGCTACAGGAGGGACATCACAAAATAGATGGAATCATGTGAATAGAAAATTATGTGGATATATTTAAGCAACATCTCAAGACATCAGCCAGGAAGTTAAAGCTTGGTCGCAAATGGGTCTTCTCAAATGGACAATGACCCCAAGCATACCTCCGAAGTTGTGGCAAAATGGCGTAAGGACAACAAAGTCAAGGTATTGGAGTGCCCATCACTAAGCCCTTCCCTCAATCCAAAAGAAAATTTGTGGGCAGAACTGAAAAAGAATATGCGAACAAGGAGGCCTTCAAACCTGAGGAATGGGCCGAAATTCCACCAATTTGTTGTGAGAAGTTTGTGGAAGGCTACCCAAACGTTTGACCCAAGTTAAACAATTTAAAGGCAATACTACCAAATACTAACAAAGTGTATGTAAACTGCTGATTCACTGTGAATGTGATGAGAGGAATAAATAATTATCTCTACTATTATTCTGACATTCCACATTCTTAAAATAAAGTAGTGATCTTAACTGACTTAAGACAGGGAATGATTTCTATGATTAAATGTCAGGAATTGTGAAAAAAAATTAGTTTAAATGTATTTGGCTAAGGTGTAAGTAAATTTCTGACTTCAACACTATATACATACAGTGTTTATATAAAGTATACATATGATCTGCTTTAGACAGGCAAAGAAATACTAGAGGTATTACAAGGAGTTGCTATTTCACATTGGTGCAAAATGATTTATTTTTTACAATGCTTCAATAAAATTTGGGAATCAGAAATCTGAGATCATAAGTTAAAAAAGTAAATACGGAACTACAATTTTTATCTCTCTATGTGAACATCTTTGAAAATCTCTTGTCGCCTGAAAATCTGGAAAATACGTAATAATATGCTAAAATGCAAAGTGCTTAAAAAAATCTAAGAGCTTTCCTATTATGCAGAGTATGTTAAATTTATAATCATCTCTGATTTTAAACTAATCACCCTTCCTGATGACTATTCAATTACATTCAGTTTCTGTGGTGTGGAATGCCAAAGATTCTAAATGTTTCACTCACATCAGTGAATCTACATAACCTAAAAAGGTCATTATTGACACTGAGTGGGGTGTAATATCTGTCTTTATTAAGCCCAAGTAACACATAAACAGGAAAATATGTAAAACAAATATATAGATTATTACTGAAAAACTAAAAATAATTATTCTTGCCACTTCCGATGTTTGAAACTTCCAAAAATTTATTGTGTGACTTTGCAGGGTTGTTTTTACCACCTAAATTCATTGTCTTTCCATGTTACATTATTGCTTGATAATCTACCTGGATCCACCTAATAAAATCTGAGGAAATATGAAAGGCTTCAAAAACAGAGATTTCATAAAGTAACTTTCTATTAATCCTTGCGTTGCGTCTCAAAAACCCCTTGAGGCTCCAAGAGGATGAATGCTGGGTTGAACGTTTAAGACAGATAAAGTAGATGGAAGAAAGTTAAAGAGACAGACAGGCAACAAGAACAGAACAGAACACTCTGTTCTGAAAGAAACAACAACAACAACAACAAAAAAAACAAGAGAATAATGAGTTTCATAACTTACAGCTCCTCATTATTGAGGATGTGCATCAGCTCTTGCACTAAGCCATCAGGGGGCAGTGTTTTGCTCACTACACTGGTGAACAGTTGCTTGCCATGCTGCAGTTTTCTCCATGGAGTTTCCAGAAGAGAGTTACTTAACCCATAGATTCCTGCTGAAACAAAAATGATCATTCATCACGCTCTGTCTGAGTTGACACATCCACAAATCTGGTGCTGAAGAAGTAAAACTGGTGTATTCATTTGTTGTGCTGCAAACAGACTAGCGGTGTCTTGGACTGAGCAAACCTGCTTTGAGATGAATGGGCTCTGAACTGCCCTTGTTTCCATAGTAACACAATGTGTCTTCATTGGCCCTGCATCCAACAACATAGCGAGAAAAAAACAAGTTAGTTCTCATTACTTAAACACAATTAAACACAAATTACAGCTATTTTTGGTTTGTCTGACATAATGATACAGATTCCATGGCAATATAATAAATATAAATTAAATAGAGAAGTGTGGAATTTGAATAAATCTGTGCCACACATATACATATACTAATAAAACAAAGTAGCAGAACAAAAATACACACAAATCATCGTCTCATCTTCCAAGTTTTATGGACAGAGTTAAACTGCACTCGTTAACACTACACCAGTCAACATCCTTGTTAAATAAACAAGAGAACAAGAGAACAAGAGAATAAATCAAATTAAATTAGGTTGATACAGCTTTGCTCTCTTTTTTTTGCCATCTTCTTGTCGTTAGGAGCTGGTCTGTGCTGAAAGCAATTATCTACAGGATGAAAAATCGTAATTTTTCCCTTGGTTGGATGTCTCATTGCAAGGACCATTATTGTTAGTTTTTCTAGTGTTACAGAGTACTGAGGGTTCTGAAGTCCATTCCTTTCTGTCTGTGTTTCTCTCCCTTGTGGATTGCCATCACTTCCAATTCTCAAAAACCTAAAAAGGTAATTATTCATATTGAGTGGGTGTACTATCTGTCTTTATTAAGCTCAAGTGACAAATATACAGGGAAATGTGTAAAAAAATATACAGAGTATTACTGAACAAAACAATTATTATTGCCGCTTCTGATGTTTGAAACTAAAAAAAAATTATTGTGTGACATTGCAGGGTTGTTTTTATCAAGGCAATGCTACCAAATACTAACAAAATGTATGCAAAGTTCTGACCCACTGGGAATGTGATAAAAGAAAGAAATAATTCCCTCTACTATTATTCTGACATTTCACATTCTTAAAATATAGTGATCCTAACTGACCCAAGACAGAAAATGTGTTTTCCGATTAAATGTCAGGAATAGTGAAAATTTTTTACTTTTAACTTTTTTAAGTTTAAATTTATTTAGCTAAGGTGTATGTAAACTTCTGACTTCAACTGTATGTAAAATAAAACTTTTATCAGGATACTGATATAACTTCATGTGCATGTACATTTCAAACCTATTTTTCAAAAATACTATTCATTTCTTTAGGAGTTACATTTTTCACAGTGCTCCTTTAATAAATAGAAATTGTGTAAATGTAAAGCATGTTAGTACTCTCTCTGTTGTTCATCAATTAATGATGCCCAGATCATTTTATCTGCTCCCTAAACTGTAATTAAGGAGAAGAGTGAACATTCTGTATGTAAAGTATGAGCACAGTCACTCCATCATTAATTGATCTGATCTGATTAGACATGACTCATGTTTTCATACATATGAATCTAATGAATAGACACTCAATGAAGTTGATTACAAAAGATTGAACTATGGTGATTATGGTGAACACTCTCGGAATACACAGCAGAATGTTCCAGAGGAGAGAAAGTCTAGAGTTTTTGCTTTGCACTTAAAATTTTATGGCCCAGAGGTGCAGTTGGATGGCACTGGAAGGAGAAATTGGCAATTTAAGGTTTTTGAAAGCACTCCGACAGGGACCTCAATAGTGCCAGATGAGAATTGGAAGTGATGGCAAACCACAACGGAGAGAAACACAGACAGACAGACAGAAAGGAATGGACTTCAGAACCCTCAGAACTCTGGAACACTAGAGCCAGTTCTGTAAATGCTAGGGATTAGATAAGTATGCAGAATTAATGTCCAGAATGCTGACTTTCAGTAAAAACCACATATGCTTTTGGAATCTTCAAATTAATGTTTACTAATGTATTTTGCTGAGCTATACTTTTTAAATAGATTAAGTGCACAGAGGACGGAGATGCAAATACAAAGTTTATTTTCTCGCTGTATTTAGCTTCATTCATCTACCAACCAAATACAATGTTTATTTATACATTAAAAAGAGCATATATGACATCATCATTTAAAATTCTTAAAAAAGCGGTAGGACAAAGGTTTTACTGACTGACATTGTTGCGCTGGCAACACTTTACAACCATGTTTGTATTGCTTAACATTAGTTAATCACATTAATTTCAATATACACTAATATATTTTTAAAAGTTGTACATGTTAACAATAGTAAATGATTTATAAACCAACATGCACAACTGTATTTTACAGTATCATCCTGTAAATCTCCATTACATTTAGTTTTTATTTTAGTTTGAGTTTTTATATCAAGTGATATATTTAGAATGGGGAAAACAGGCATTTGTGCAACGTGGGTCATATAGCTGGACATCCAAATTGCACAGTTTGTAAATAATAATAATAAAAATCTTCATTTTAAGAAGACCAACTGAATTTCATTACTGATATTACAGTAGAAGAAAAGACATAATTCCAATTTAAGAATGCTTCTTTTTTACAGAGAGTGAAAGAGATTGTCAGAATAAATTGATTGATTGATTGATTGCTTGCTTTCTATTTTACATAATGAAAAATGTTTCACAAGTGCCTACAACTTTTGCAAAGTACTGTATATATACACTGATCAGCAACAACATTAAAACCACCTGCCTAATATTGTGTAGGTCCCCCTCGTACTGCCAAACAGCACCAACCCAAATCTCAGAATAGCATTCTTAGATGTTATTCTTCTCACCACAATTGTACAGAATGGTTATCTGAGTTACCGTAGACTTTGTCAGTTCCAACCATGATTGTTGATACCAGACGGGCCGGTTTGAGTATTTCTGTAACTGCTGATCTCCTGGGAATTTCACAAACAATAGTCTAGAATTTACTAATTTGCCTCGTTGATGAGAGAGTTCAACAGAATGGCTAGACTGGTTTGAACTGACAAAGAGTACTGTTAATCATATTCTAATTTATGTGATTTTTATTCTAAACTTTGTCTTGATTTGTTATCCCAGATGTGTATTAATTTCTTTCTTCTGCAGAACACAAACAAAATTTTTTTTAAGAATAATTTTTCAGTTATTTTGGTCCATACAATGCAATTGAAAGGTGACCACAACACAGAATGTCCATAAAGCACATAAAGGCATCATAACAGTAATTCATAAACTCCAGTATTTAAATCCATGTCTTCAGAAGCGATATGATAGGTAAGGGTGAGAAACAGTTTAATATTTAAGTCCTTTTTTACTATAAAACTCCACTTTTGACCAGCCCCAATCAATAGGTGGCTAAATGTGAAAGTGAAGATTTATAGTAATTACTATTACTTAGTTTTAAAAGTACTTAAATATTTAGCTGTTTCTCACCCACACTTATCATATTGCTTCAGAAGATATGGATTTAACCACTGGAGATTTATGGATTACTTTTATGCTGCCTCTATGTGATTTCTGGAGCTTGAAATGTCTGAAAAATCTTTAACCTTCTAAAAATCTTTATTAGTGTTCTGCAGAAGAAAGTCATACACATCTAGCATGGCATGAGGGTGAATAAATGATGGGAGAATTTTTATTTTTGGGTGAACTATCCCTTTAAGTAATACATCACAAAATTTTGCAGACAGCCTTTCAGCAAGCTAAAGGATGGGGTGGTGATGTCTTGCCCAGAGACACTAGTGCACAGTTAACTGCTCCGATTAATGAATGTGGAAAAACAAAAGAAAAACAAAAAAGACAACTCTACTTAAATGATAATAGTCAAATCATAGGACAAAGGATTAGTAACATTCGAGCAGGCACTCAAACAAAAGTATGGATTTGATTTATTAAAGTAGACAAGACAAAGATACAATCTTAGAGTTCACTGTTAAAGGACATTTTGCTAGCTGATTACAACCCGCAGTGATTAAATTGTGGCATGTCAGCAAGTCACTGGACTTTTTGTCACTAGAAGGCATTCCCAAAAGGCACTGATGAAACATTTGTGTGTCGATACCGATATGCATAACAACATATGCGATACAGAACCTAGTTTGGGGGTTCTGCTTTTTCTAGCTTTGAGTTCTTTAGTGTTAACAAATGTATTATATTCCTTGCTGTGTCAAGTTTTAATGTTAGTAATAAAATTAGTTGTGTTATATTAGTTGTGTTAAGAGTTAATGTTAGTTCCACCTTAATACATTTTCTAGCAGTGCAAAGCTGACAAATTGCAACTTTGCCATGCAATGTATAGTAATTTTCTTTCACACAGAACAAGTTGTCGGCTAATTGTCCGACAAATTGTTCTACCCCATTTTTACAGGAAATAACTGGCCTTGATCATCTGTTTTTAAACAATCGTCAATGTACTGTATGATGCAGATAATAATGATGCAGTGCAGATAATTGCTTTTATCTGCCAACACCAGTGTTTGGAACAACATTACGGTAAGTAACTGATGGAAGAATTGTTATTTTGGGTGAACAATCCCTTTAAACTCTGCTCAAGTCTGTCTAGTTGCCGCATTGTGTGTCAAATATCCGATTCTATAAGAAAACAAGTTACTTAAGTGTTACTTTGTTGCTGCAAACTGCTGTCAATGTGAACACATCTTCAGGTTACACATTTGCTAATGTTAAATACATAGCATAGACACCCAATACACTCACATTTTTAACAATACCTTCCATAGTTAACTACCATTACACCCAAAAGCATCTAACAAAAAATATTTGAATAAATGCCTTTTTTTCTAACCTTTAATATGCAAAATCACAAAATCCCATCTTCTTATACATCACCTCAAATTACTCTGCTTTGAGAAAGCCACACTGCTGGAAACATGCCATCTGTTCTGACTATTATTTAAATATACTTCTTAAGCTCATAACAGCTTCTGTATATAAGCAGGTAGGTTCAGCAGTGCCTGCTGTCCCTCTCAAGGATCCCAGAGATTAGAAAATATCATCACTGTCATGTCATTCTCATTACAAATAAAAAAGAAAATGAGTTCATGAAAAAGAGGCACTTTAAAAAAAAGAGCATATATGACATCATTTAAAATTCTTAAAAAAGCGGTAGGACAAAGGTTTTACTGACTGACATTGTTGCGCTGGCAACACTTTACAACCATGTTTGTATTGCTTTACATTAGTTAATCACATTAATTTCAATATACACTAATACATTTTTAAAAGTTGTACATGTTAACAATAGTAAATGATTTATAAACCAACATGCACAACTGTATTTTACAGTATCATCTAAATTATGATTTTATTTGGCACAAAAAAAAAAAAACGTGACAAGCATTACAGGTGGACCTCGGAAATAAAATATAAATTAAAATAAAATATATTAAAGAACCCTTTAAGGTTTGAAATAAAATGCTACAATTTCACTAATTTAGAGGAATTGCTAATTTGTCTTGTTTGCAGTGTTCGCTATTTAAGCCAACCAAGATATTTGCATTTCACCACTCACCTGAAGTCAGCAGTCAGGAGATTAAAGCCATTATATAAATGACCATCTGAAGACACTTTACGGAGGTAAGCAAAACTGTCCAAGTTATCAGTCAAAAAGTTGGACACCAACGAACCTGAGTAAAGATGACAAATGAGGACAACCATGTATCAACTATCGAAATTATTACATCAAATGAAGTGTAAGAGGAGAATTTGTCTGTTAACTGCTATGTAAATTTCAGTCCATTACTTAAGACTCTTAAGTCTAAAGTGTAGATAGAGGGCAAGTTTTTTTTTGAGAAGACAATGCAAAAATTAAAGCAATTTGTTAAACAACATGTACTGAGCCATGGTACTTGTGCTCTAACATGCAGCTGTTTGTGTGTACGTCATCCACATCACAGCTGAGATGTTTGCATTATATTTAGTGGCATGGCCTGGGAACAGAGGGGTGGGTTCTGTTTGACAAGCTTTTGATGGTAAGTGGTAGTGAGGTGTCAGCCTATAAAAGGCCTTGAAGAATCCAACATATATTGATGCGATGACAGTGAGGAGTCCAGTTCAGCTGAGCGGAGATCAGTGAGGAACAGCTGGTGGAGGACTCTGGCTCCTCATGCCAAATGCATACGCTCACAAGAACATTGAGAATCAAATAATAAAGGCCTTACTGTAAATTCAACATAATATTTTGCAATCTTTAGCATTGTCGATAAAAGTTAAATAGCTTATAAGTAAAATAAGAGATCTTATTTCAGCTAAATTAATCTGTGTAAAATAAATCTTGTTTTTTTTTCAAAAAGTAAATAAAAATATACCATTAAAAAGGATAATTTTGAAGCTCAGATACTAAAGTACAAAGAAATGTGTCATGATGCTTAGAAATCAAAAAATTCTTTAACCATAATAGATTAAATAGGAATGTCTGTTGAACAATAAAACATCAGGTGTATGAAAGTTACATTAGTACGCATGTATGTAAAAAGGTGCTGGCTGCATGATAGGACTCTGCCTTGGCCAGTCCAGTAGTCTGTGATGTATTATTGCATACTGCAACACTTTCTTGGAGTACAAATATGTGGAAGATCTTCTCTACCTCTCCCCTGTGCATCTGGATTTGGCCTTCCCTCCAAGTAATTAGTCAGTGCTGCCAGTTTTCCTCGTTTGCTAATTCCCAGCCATGACCCGCCTTCCTTCCCTTCTTCCATGTCCAAACCTAATGATAGAAAACAAACACACAAACTGACAATAAATCCCCTCTTCTGGACATAATAATAAAAAAACAGCAGGGGAGCAGATTTAGAAGTCCTGAACAGCTCAAGTGTGCTCAGTTTGAATGACCTAGACTTAAAAGAATTCTCATCTTGGTACTGAAAAGAAAACAAGAATTGCAATTTATAGCCATAAGCGCATCGATCTATCCAGGGAGGACTAACTCTTTGAAAAAGAAGAAATCCTGTAGTGAACTCTTTATTTCACAACTGAATCAATAAATTATGTCTAAACACAAGCACATCATGGCTTCAAAAAAAGCAGCCCATGTGGCACCAGCAATCATCCATGTGATTATCTAATCAGCCAATCGTGTAGCAGCAGTGCAGAGCATAAAATCAGGCAGATATGGGTCAGGGGCTTCAGTTAATGTTCACATCAACCATCAGAACAGGCAAAAAAAAAATTATCTCAGTGATTTGGACAGTGGCATGATTGTTGGTGCCAGATGGGCTGGTTTGAGTGTTTCTGTAACTGCTGATCTCCTGGGACTTTCACACAAAACAGTCTTTAGAATTTACTCCGAATGGTGCCAAAAACAAAAACATCCAGTGAGGGGCAGTTCTGTGGACGGAAAGGCCTTGTTGATGAGAAAGGTCAAAAGAGAATGGCCAGACTGCTTCGAACTTACAAAGTTTACGGTACCTCAGATAACCGCTCTGTACAATTGTGGTGAAAAGAATAACATCTCAGAATGCTTTTCTGAGATGCGGGTTGGAGCCGTTTTGGCGGTACGAGGGGTCCTACACAATATTAGGCAGGTGGTTTTACTGTTGTTGCTGATCTGTGTATTTACAGTTGAAGTCAGAAGTTTAAATACACCTTAGCCACAGTTTTTCACAATTCATGACATGTAATCTTAGAAAACGTTCCTTGTCTTAGGTCAGTTAGGATCACTATTTTATTTTAAGAATGTGAAATGTCAGAATAATAGTAGAGAGAATTATTTCTTTTAGCTTTTATTTCTTTCATCACATTCCCAGTGGGTCAGAAGTTTACATACACTTTGTCAGTATTTGGTAGCATTGCTTTTTAAATTAAAAGTTTTGGTTAGCCTTTACCAAGGTTCTCACGATAAGCTGCTGGAATTTTGGCCCATTCTTCCAGACAGAACTGGTGTGACTGAGTCAGGTTTGTAGTCCTTCTTGCTCGCACATGCTTTTTCAGTTCTGTCCACATATTTTCTATCGGACTGAGGTCAGGGCTTTGTGATGACTCGCAATACTCCAATACCTTGGCTTTGTTGTCCTTCAGCCATTTTAACACAACTTTGGAGATACGCTTGGGGTCATTGTCCATTTGGAAGACCCATTTGCGACCAAGCTTTAACTTCCTGGCTGATATCTTGATGTTGCTTCAAAATATCCACATAATGTTCCTTGCTCGTGATGCCATCAATTTTGTGAAGTGCACCAATCCCTCCTGCATCATAGCACCCCCACAACATGATGCTGCCGACCCCCCATGCTTCACGGTTGAGATCAGTTTTTTTGAAAAAGAAATTTGTCCACCAGTATATACACACACACACACACACACACACACACACACACACACACACACACATATATTTATGTATATAGTATATTTTCATAGATATTTTATGGCAAGAGTAAGTAAATGAAAAACAATTATAGTGTATTTCAATAAAATACAAGACTATCTGCCAAAAATGTGTATTTAGACTTTGAAATAAATAAACTATCATGAGCTGATTTTGTGGATTTCTAAGAATATTTTCTGTAAAGTATGACTGAAGAAAGACGGGGGACTTCAGTGGGTCAGAGAAGTCACATTGCTCACAGTTGCTTGGTTCAATATCTGTTAGCGATCTGTTACACAGATGTAAGTTACAATGTAAGATACTATAGCGATTAACACCGGTAAATGCCCACTCACTTTCTTGGAACCTAAAACCCAGGATTGACACAAAGTTTGCAAACTAAACTAAAACTTACCTTGCTAGTGACCGAAACCAGCTTCATGGTGTAGGCCCCTGTTCTACTCATTAACACCAAAATACTCCACAATTGCTCAACTACAACCTACACTGCACACCTCCAAACAGATAAGGGCTTCTCCTTAAGTGACAGAATTTATTCTTGCCACTGCACAAAAAAAGCAGCCATCAATTAAGGACCGCCAGGAGCTGTCTGACCCCAAGATTACAGAGGGGGACATAGACAGACAAACAACAAATGTCCATGACTATCTTTTATTGGGAGGGGAATGACTGATTTCTGTTCTAAAATGTATTATTTTGCAGACTGTAGGTCATTAGTCAATTGAACAGTTCTTAATCTCTGAGGGTGGTCAGCTGAATAGCAAAAATAAACACTCAGGAAAGTAAATGATAATTATCCATAGAGCTTGATTGAGACTGAAAAGTTGAATAACCACTGTTGAGACATGAAGCAAGAGATTTACACTTAATAATACACTTTTTGAGGTGGAAGTTGAGTACATAACGGTTGATGCCACAAACCCATTGTCTGATTGTTTTCCTGTGTCCTCAAGAAAAAAAATTATGTATTTGGACACCAAAAAAATGCTCGTTCAACTGAATGTTTTGACAAATGACAACCAATGAATCATTGGATGAAGCAGTTTAAACAAGCAAGAATAACCGGTAGTCTGCCGAGTGGAATTGGATAACAATTCAGTAGACTTTCAGAGGATTAAAAAAAAACATTATACTTTTATTATACAGTGGGGGGGGGGGGGGGGGGGGGGGGGGGTGGCATACATGACCAACACTCAATTTAGCAATTTAGTTCGTTTCAAATGAACTCTGTTGACATAGAAACCAACATTGAATTCCTCAATAAAACAGCAAACAATTACCAGAATTTTAATTTGGATATTAAATATTTATCCTATCAATGAATAAAATTATATTTACCACTGAGGATCTCACTGTTGGTGCCCCAGAAGTCTGCAGTCTTGGATGGCCTATTGTACAGCTCATCTCTGTTAGCAGCCAGAATAAGCCTGCAGTTGCACAAAAAAATGGAGGTGAATCACACAGGTTGACAATCAGTTCACTAGTTCAGTAGTCAGGGCACTGATCAGTGAGTTAGACATTTTTAGAACGGTCTCATTCACAAAATCGTTCCAGTGCACTGAAACATTCCCTAAAAAAAAAATCCTACAATGCACCGTAAAACCAGGGAGCATCGTTGCTCACCAAGTTCCCTTATCGGAAAACGTCATCATGTTTTCTGAAGTCTTTCAAGTCATGGGAAGACGAGCACAAGTATAAAACTATGACGTCCAAGCCTTGTTTTATCTTTAAAAGAGATGTATAAAAGTAATTGTAAAGGGATTAATGGAAAGGAGTCAAGAACCAGCTTGACAATATAAATAATAGTTTAATGAAGAACTTAATCAAAAAGACAAACACACACACACAGGTGTCGGACAGCTGCCCCGTAAATCTCTCTCTCGCTCTCTCGCACTGCAGCATCCAGTCCAGTGTGCGGAATCACGATATGGCCCTGCCCACCACTTTGCCACATTCCTCCCTCGTTCTCTCAGGCTGGGGAGCCCCCGTCATGAAGTACATCCAACCCCCCCTTTCCCTGAGAAGGGATGTGCCTTCCGCAACGTCTGCTGGCAGGTCATCCCAGTCTACCTGGATGTGGGAAGGGACAAGGGGAGGGAAATAAACAAAAAAAAGTGTGGCACCTACACTGAATAACGGTGATCGTGCCAAATTAACAAAACATTTTAAAAAGAGAGGGAAAGGCCAACACGGAGCGGCAGTGGAAGAAAAAAAAAAAAAAACCACTTGCCGGTTCTCCGAAATGCCTTGCCACAGTAATGTCTTTCATTCATAATTACCATGAATGTGAAATACTCTTTAAAATATTTCAGCTGATAAAAGAAGGTTTAAAATACACTCCTATACATTTGTATTTCTTTATGCCATTTATCTGTTATAATAACTCTGTACATTTTAATATCTCCAAGGAAAATGAAGGATAGTATCATTTATACAACGATGGAGTTGATTAATAATAGCGGGCTTCAATGAGCGAGCTTGTTAATGTGTCGCAGGTGAGTCAAAAGTGTCCCAATGTTTAGTGGATCAGTACCCTTACCAGTGCCTGAATTTGTGTTCACGATTGTGATATAGTTGAAAGTTCGGTAACAAGAAGGAAGGAGTTGGGAAGCAACGAAGCAGTTCAGGCAAGTGTTTATTTTCTGCCCTCTCACACAGTTCACACAAACGTCTTTGGTGGCTTTTAACTCAAGGTGCTCAAACAGGATTCTTAATGGTTCTGTAAACAACTTCAAAATAACGTGAACTCTCAATAACATAATCTTTCAATAACATAAACTCTCTGTAAACGCCAACACCGCACTCTTATGTTACTCTCTCCCCACTCTGTCATGTTTGGGCTGCTTTTGAGGTCTCCCTCCATTATCAATGTAACAAGCTGTTAGAAATTACAGTAGCCAGTTTGACAAACCACACCACTCCCTCTTTCCCACAGACACACAACCATGCCCCCATCCCAACATACACCCACCACCCGACTCAAGCTAAGGCAACATCCGGCCCGCCAACTCCCCCCTCCATTTCTGGAGAGAAAGTCAACTACAGCCAAGAGCCGTCCCGTTGCTCTTAGATACCAGAACTACTTGGGTGGCCCAATCGCTGTGCGACACTTCTATTACACCCATCTCAAGCATTGCATCCAATTTTTCCTGAACCTTTTTTTGTGCTCAGGAAGGTAGTAGGGATGGCTCTGAACCACCACCCCCAGGGTGGTCTCGATATGGTGCTCTATGAGGTTTGTATGACTGGGGAGATTCGAGAGCACGTCTGCGATGCATATTGGCTACCTTTGTGAGCTGCGACGGTGAGAGGTGGTCCCCACACGGGACCGGGGCAAACTGATCAGGTTTGAAAGTCACCTCCAGGCCAAGCGCCGCCCTCTCTGGGACTTCCGTTGCAAAGGCCATGGGGAAAACCTAGGAGGTTCATGTTATAAATTTGACGTGCTCCACCTCTATCCATTTGCTTAACCTCATAATCAAGATCTCCGACTCACCATGTGACCTCAAAGGGCCCCTATTATAGAGCAGGCTTTGCCATTCTTGAGCATGGAGCAAATTATTTTGTGCTAACTACCCCAATGTGTATTAGTTTTGCTCTAAAGTCAAGAACGTACTGAACCAAAAGACTAGCCCAGGCTTCCCTACCACACTTGTGGGGCTGAGCTCATCAACCTGGGAGGGATAGCGGGGTGAGACAGAGTTAACAGGGGACACAGGTAGGGCTGGGTATTGTTCAAAAATGTTGATATCAATACCGATATCTTGACTTCGATATCGGTTCCTAAACAATACTTTTTTCGATAAGCAATTTTATGAAATCCATTTTAACAAGATTACAAACATTACCTCAAAAAAATTTAGGTTTTTATTTTACTTTTTTTACAGACTCAAAGACTCATCTCCTGAGCCTTCTGGTCTCCTCATGCCAGAGTTGGCAGGAGCAGAGGCTATAACATTAATGTAAAGAGGAAAAAAAACAAACAAGAAAGCTAATCTGTTAATTCAGCCAACCCTAAGGACAATTACGATTTAACAGGTATAATGTATGTTAAATTTGATCAGTTATTGTCAACCTATTTTTAGCATTTTTAGCATCAATTTAGCTCGCTATCTATAGCCATACATCCAAACAATATCTAACATTATGTAGGCCCCAGTTTATTGGATTATGTCACCGCGCACAGAAACGTTAATTTAACAAGTACACAAGCATGTACCACCAAAAGTTGGCTGATTTTGTTTGTTGGTTTGTTTGCCAAACGTTAATCTTACCTGTCGGAGTCCCAGTCATAGCGCCGCAGCATTTATCAGTAGATTTGGAGGCGGACTTGTGTGGTGGGCATGTTGAAGGAAGCTCTGTGGCAGAAGGATGCTGAGAGGATGACTGCACTGGCTCGGCCTTCTTGCAGTCGAAGACTTTCTGCTCTTAAGTTTATTACGTGCACTGACAAAGTGCTTCATCATATTTGTCGTGTTGCCGTTCTTGGTAGCAAATTCAGCAGATCTTGTCGCAAATATTGCATTGCACGCTGTTGGCATCGAGCCTGGTGAAATGTAGCCACACTTTTGATCTTATACACTACAGCCTCACGTGTGAGCCGCGTCTCTGGGCATAACCGGCATAAACAATTTTTTTCCTTGATGCCTAAACACAGTCAATAACCAGCACTTTTAGATTTGGAAACAACTAGCATGCTAGTCACTGCCATTGATGTGATTAACCCCTTAGGTATCTAAATTTTGTACTGAACGCCAAGACATTTTTTGATACTCGATTGTTTAGAGGCAATTCGCAATTAGAATTCAGTGCCTAAAATGTAATAAACTTAATACCCAGCCCTAGACATAGGTGAGGGTAAAGACCCCCCTAATGGTTATAGAGGTTTGGGTGTGGGACCGCCCTGTTTCCTGGGGGTAGGGACAGGTGGGGTTTGGGGGTAGGGGAGAGAGAGACACTCCGGTTCACTACTTCTGGGGAACACCATCATGTAATCCTCTGCCAGCTGGACAGCTTCCTCCAATGACACCGGACGGTGGCACTGGACTCACTCGGCCATACAGCTGGGAGATGAATTGCTCCAGTACCACCAAATCTACGATGTCCTGAGCACTGCGGCTTCCCTCAGTCAGGAACCAGTTCTGACAGGTGTCACTGAGCTGCTGCGCAAACACGAACGGGCAGCTGTGCCTTCCCAAACTCAAGGAGTGGAAGTGTTGATGGCTCTCTTCGGGACTCTGGTCGATTCGTTGCAAAATGGCTCTCTGTAGGCCATTACAGACAAGGATGTTGACTGCGGGGAGTTGTTGGAACGCGGGTTGGGCTTCCAGGAGAGTAGTGGCAGCAACCAGGCTGCCCACTGGTCGGGCAGCCACTTCCACAACTCAAATGAGCCATCTTCTCAAAGAGGTCAAGGTACACCTCAGCGAGCACCATCTTCACCAAGGTGACTGGTGGAATGGCCGAGATTGGCTCCGAGGTTGAGGTAGCAACCCCCTGTGAGCAAACAGGCTCTAAAACGTTTGTCGATCTTCCGCTTGAGCCTGGAGCAGCAGTTGAAATGCTGTTCCCATTCCAGATGCAGATCCACAAGTGCCTGGTGCTGGGCTTGTTGGAAGCCGACAAGTGTCTTAATCTCTTCGCCCAGGGGTGAGGATTCAATGATGACGTCACTCCTTTGTTTCTCCCAGGTTTCGGCACCAGTGTGATATAGTTGGAAGTTCGGTAGCAAGAAGGAAGAAGTCTGGAAGCAACGAAGCATTTCAGGCAAGTGTTTATTTATGTATTATAAACAATATACTGATTCACAACATAGGGAACTAGGGAGCTGATTAAGACACAGGGATGATCTCTTTCATAGTATGCTCACTATTCAATCATACAGAAAACATACCATTTCTGTAATAAAACATTAATAACTCATGTTTTGCTTACCACTGTCTTTACTTGATAATAATGGACATTGTGTTGAAAGGCTGAGAGTTCCTATGTGAGTGGGAGAGATGGTGTTGTGTGAGCTCAGGTCACATGTGCATCTAAATGTGTTTATCTCACGCTGATCCCAGGAGAGTGTCTTTGCTTTGTCAGCTACTCATCTAAGGCCCAGAGCAGGCTCAGCTGTGATGCTGAAAGCTGTTGTGTGTGGCTTTATTGTCCCATTTCAGGCCTGATGCACCGTGAATACCTCACCTATGAATTCTTACCAATACATTTTCATTAATTTTCCATGAACTTTTCAGTCATTTGTGATTACTAGGCAGAAATGTAAAAAAAAAAAATAAGTATGATTCGCTAATGAATCAAACCGATTGCAAATCAGTAGGGGTGTAACAATTCACTTATCTCATGATTCGGTTCATGATACTGAACTCATGGTTCAGTTCACAATTTTTTAAACTAAGACTGAATTAAGAAAAGTTCAGATTTAAAAAAATGTTTTTATTACTATTAAACTTTACACACATATGCAAAAGAGTTCCTTTCCTTCAAAATTAAGATAAAAGTACTGATCTTATAAGTGCTAAATGATCCTTTAGATATGTACTGGGACTAAAAATCAGCCCAGAACAGAAAAATGTGACTCCAAATGGAATTCTTAATAATTCAGCTTGCTGAAAATACAGCAACTATGTTAGATGCATATGCTGCTAATTAAGGCTGTAACGTCCCAGTCGATTAGTCGATTAATTGGTCGATACGTTCTGGTTCGACCAAAATTCTGATTGGTCGATTTTTTTTTGCTGCGTTCATTTCATCAGTTTTGCCGCGGTCATTTCATCAGGTGGAAAGCACTAATTGCTAATGGGGGTGTTTTCAGGACACCCCTGTTTCACAGGTAACAGTCTGTCTTCAGAATACCCCCCTTGTTTTCACTTTTTTTGGATTAGCCCAACCCACTGGAGAAGAGTGATAGATAGGCTATAGAAGGTTTGATGCTGAATATTATTTATTTAATTGTGAGAGAATTTAATAGTCAGTCCTCTTCTAACATGTCAACAACAAAGACATCGACAGTGTGGCAGCATTTTGTTAAAATTGATAACGGGAATAAGGTTGAATGCAAAGTTTGCAAGCAACAGTTTGCCTTCCACAGCTCGACGACAAACATGACATATCATCTAAAAGCGGTAAGCTAACTTGTCTGCGTTAGGTTGCCCTGTCTGTTTTGCACTTTTTTTTAATTTTTCTTAGCCTAACGCTCAATTGCGCTGTGCCCACTGTTTGTTTTAGTTTTGAGCCTATGCTTTATTTTTCAGTTATGCACTTTATTTCGTTTTGGACATTAATAACATTTTATAATTTTATAACATTTAATCTGGATTTATTTATTTTTGTATTTGTTCTGAGTGTACCTACCTTGTTGTTGTATGCACTTTATTTAGTTTCATTTAAAATTTGGCTGAATAACATGTTGTAGGTAGCCTACTTTACTTCTATGGTTCCCTTTTATTATTGTGCAAACTTTATTTTTTTAGATCAAATTTATTTCTAGTATTATTTATTGGATTTGGGCACTTTATTTTTTTTTATTTGCCCACTGTTTGTGTTAGTTTTGAGCCTAAGATGCTTTATTTTTCAGTTATGCACTTTATTTTCTGCTCTTGATCTGGTTTGTTTAATAAATATTCTTTTTTTATTAAAGTGGACGTGCCTTTTGTGTTTATTAAGAGTAAAAGCTTTAAGTTAATAGTCTATTCGTGTGTGTCTCAGCCGCGAAGCTGAGCTCATGTTCAGCATGTTGTGCGAGGACATGCACAGAGCGGCTGAAATGACAGTGACAGTTATAACTTCTTATTATAACATATGACAAAAAGAATTGTCTAAATTATGTTGCATATTCCTCAACAGTTCTTGTGACGATATCACTAGTTGACAACATAGTACTATTTTCGGAAATCATAGGCTATGATATTGCGCAGGTGCACGTGATGCAACGCTGTCAGAGCCGACAGACTTGTGTGTCAGACTCATTTCAGTGCAAAATAATTAGGTCAAAAACGATTTAATATACTGAAAATAGCCTACTAGTTTTTTATGTTTATTTATAATTCTTTTAGGCGGACAACAAGGCTACCAAGTACTGCGCAAAGTGCGCAGCTAATTAATGTAACGTTTTTTTTCCTAACGTCATTTTTAGTCGAAAATTTCAGGACTTCAGTCAACCAAGAGTTTCTTTGGTTGATTACAGCCCTACTGCTAATACACTGTAACTTATTAAATAAATATTTTTTTTTCTAAAAATAGCATTTTTATATATATAAAATATTTAATGGAAGTGCATGCTTATCCAGTTCTTCTTCTTCATTCAACTGCTCCTGTTAGAGTAGCCACCACAGCAGACCATCTGTGATCCATATATATCCAGTGGCTGGGGGACTCTAACTCACGCATGCTTATACAGTTAAATAATAATAATATACTGATGAAAATAAATCAGACATGACATTTGACATTAGGATTATAATTCCCCACAGCATTATTATACATAACATTCAGCATTATATATGCAGCAGTTCATTATGCACCACTGTCTAATTGTCCTTAAGTTGTTGCAGGAATAAAATAATGGTTTTAAAAAAAGCTTAATTTTACCATGCTCAGTAGTCTAACACTGCTCGTCAATGTCATATGAGATAGCCAATCAAATCGATGAAGGCAGGACTCAATTTTAAGATGCTAAGCGGGAACCTCGTGGATTATTCCAGCACCGTGCATCAGCAAGCATTTCAGGTTAAGAGTGTTTGTGTCCCCCTTTCTGATGGTCAGAGTAGATTGTGAGGCGAGGTTAATATGCTTGGTGACTTATATGGGAGGGGAGTGTTGAGATCCATTGAAAATATGGTTCAACAGTTTGGGATTCCCAGATCTCAGTTCTTTAGGTATTTACAGCTGCACCAGCTGCTCTGTATTATTTTTGGGTGTAGCATACAGCCCCCTAAAGCAGCAGATACTCTGGGAGAGGTAATTATTGCTATTGGAAAAGGCCATGAAGAACCTGTATATAACTCCCTGCTAATTCAGAGTCTGGGGGATGGAGCTTTAACTTCTAATCAAAAGATTATGGGGAAAGATTTAGACTATTGGAGGATGGAGTGTGGGCTTGGATTTAAAAAAAAGTTAAGTCTGCATCTAGAGATGCAAGGGTGCGCCTTGTGTGATTCAAGATTTTACATCAATTCTATTGGACCCCCTCTAGATTGTATAGGCTTGGTCTTAAAGACACATCCACCTGCTGGCGATATCAATCGGAAGATGGAGACACTACCCATGTCTTTTGGTCGTGTGTTAAGTTCCAAGAGTTTTGGTGGAAGGTTCAGAGTTTTGTGTGTGATGTATTGGGCAATCGGTTTTGTTTTGCCCCAGGCTTTGTGTTTTGGGTGATGGGGCAGTCATCTATGTGGAGAATAGGCACATAAAGAGTTGGGTCCTAACCATGATCACCAGACAAATAGATTTAAGGGGATGGAAGTCTTCTGGAGTGCCCCAATTTCAGTAGTGTTGCTTGGAGATGGAGAGGGTGGCTTTTGAGGAAGGGCCATCTAGAAGATTGGGAAATTTGGACTTGTTTTTGGGGAAATGGAGGTGTAGTGGTTAATGTGTGTGATTATTATATATAACTCAGCAAAAAAAGAAACATCGTCTAACTTTCAACTGCTTTTATTTTCAGCAAACTTAACATGTGTAAATATTTGTATGAATATAAAATTGATTCAACAACTAAGACATCAAGTTTCACAGACATGTGACTATGAATCAATAAAAGAAAATGCTAATCACAAAATAATGCTTCAGCCTTCCCTTCATCCAGAGCAAGGGCCAGAGCAAGTACTCTACCTTGTGCATTTTTAAATTCAGTATTTGTTGATAATAACACAAACTATCTGTGAAATAAGGTACTTGCAACACATTCTTCTGTGGATATTCTGTATTATAGCAACCAAAATGTCTGCAAAAACGTATCATAGCAAAAAACGCTGCGCCTCCAAAGAGCTCTCAAGTGCGCCCATCTAGGCTTTTTCAGAAGAGCGCCTGGCATTTTCAGCAGCAAAAACACTTTGGGTGAACTTTCCATAAGAGGAAAAACAGTTAGACATATTAGGAGGTGGCAGAAGCAAAATGAGCAACCTCAGTGCACTGGTACATTTGGAAAGACAACTAGAATCAGTATGACTGTCTGTTCCAGTTCAATATATAACAATATTCACATATAAGACGTGTTGGCGAGGAAGACCACCCCTCCTCCCAACGACCAGGTGCTCTGTCTCACCACGGTGGATGTGAGGAAAACTCTACGTAGAGTCAACCCACGGAAGGCCGCTGGACCAGACAACATTCCTGGCAGAGTGCTAAGAGGATGTGCAGACCAGCTGACAGATGTTCTTACCGACATCTTCAACATCTCTCTGAGCAGCGCCGTCGTTCCAATGTGCTTCAAGGCCACCACCATCACTCCCATGCCAAAGAAGTCTTCAGTGTCCTGCCTCAATGACTACCGTCCTGTTGCACTCACACCAATCATCATGAAGTGCTTCGAGAGGCTCGTCATGAGGCACATTAAGACCCAGCTGCCCCCCTCACTGGACCCACTGCAGTTTGCGTATCGTCCAAACCGTTCAACGGACGACGCCATCGCCACAACCCTCCATCTGGCCCTCACCCACCTAGACAAAAAGGACACATATGTTCGAATGCTGTTCATAGACTTCAGCTCAGCATTCAACACAATAATTCCTCAGCAACTGATTGGAAAGCTGAACCTGGACACCTCCCTCTGCAACTGGATCCTGGACTTCCTGACTGGGAGACCTCAGTCAGTCCGGATCAGGAACAGCATCTCCACCACCACCACACTGAGCACTGGGGCCCCCCAGGGCTGTGTGCTCAGTCCACTGCTGTTCACTCTGCTGACTCACGACTGTGCAGCAATGCACAGCTCGAATCACATCATCAAGTTCGCCGATGACACGACCGTGGTGGGTCTCATCAGCAAGAACGACGAGTCAGCATAAAGAGAGGAGGTACAGCGGCTAACGGACTGGTGTAGAGTCAACAACCTGTCCCTGAATGTCGACAAAACAAAAGAGATGGTTGTTGACTTTAGGAGAGCACAAAGTGAACACTCACCACTGAACATTGACGGCTCTTCTGTGGAGATCGTCAAGAGCACCAAATTCCTTGGTGTTCTCCTGGCGGAGAACATCACCTGGTCCCTCAACACCAGCTCTATTAATAAGAAAGCCCAGCAGCGTCTCTACTTTCTTCGAAGGCCGAGGAAAGCACATCTCCCACCCACCATCCTCACAACATTCTATAGAGGGACTATTGAGAGCATCCTGAGCAGCTGCATCACTGCCTGGTTTGGGACTTGCACCGTTTCAGACCGCAAAGCCCTGCAGAGGATAGTGAGAACAGCTGAGAAGGTCATTGGGGTCTCTCTTCCCTCCATCAAAGACATTTACATAAAACACTGTATCCGCAAAGCAACCAGCATTGTGGAGGACCCCGCACACCCCTCACACAAACTCTTTACCCTCCTGCCGTCTGGCAAGAAGTACCCAAGCATTCGGGCCCTCACGACCAGACTGTGTAACAGCTTCTTCCCACAAGCCATCAGACTCCTCAATACTCAGAGACTGGTTTGACACACACACACACACACACAACACACAACACACACACACACACACACACACACACACACACACACACGTGTCCTGAGTTGCACTTTAATAACTGCCACTTTATAACTGTCTGCTACCTCAATAACTGCTATGTCCATAGAACACCATCTCATAGTATGTTATGTTTACATTTGGCATTTAGTAACTGTCATCTTTTTTTGCACTACTGTACTGGTCGGCGCTGCACTGTCTATCACTGTGCCTATTGTTCTGTTCATTGTTAGAAATTTATTGTACTGTCCCGTACTTTTGCACACGTTTTTGCACGTGCACTTTATATAGGTATTTTATTTAGTCTGTGTAGTCTCATGTGGTTCTGTGTTTGTCCTATGTTATTTTATGTAGCACCATGGTCCTGGAGGAACGTTGTCTCGTTTCACTGTGCACTGTACTAACTGTATATGGTTGAAACGACAATAAAAACCACTTGACTTGACGTTGAAGAAAAGGAGCTTTACCTTATGCCTATGTTGGACACTGAAGTTTCACATCCTGTCAAACAGGTGACACCACTACAGCCGTCATGTGAAGCATACTTGATCACTCTCATCATCGTTGAAGCAGATGTTAACAGAGCTTCAATGATTATAATGTGAGCGACCTTGCATCACGACACGTCAGCTGTTGTCGCGCCACTCGCTTGACATGGTTGTGTCGCTCTCTCATTTGTGCAAAGCCAGCGACCTTAACAGATATAAAATACATTCGCTGCTAAACTAGCTTGGTATTACATTGATGTTGAAGTAAAAGTACTTTTTACTTGAAAAAAATGAGCATGCGAAACAACCGTTGCGTTTTTCCTATCTCTACAGTAATGACTGATATAAATACAAGTGAATATGAACCTTAATTGAGGAAGATTCACCTCAGGACAGGAGGCAAAAATGATAGTTGAAAAACGTGTTTTATCCAGTATGGCACAGATAAACCAGCAGTGGGTTTTTTGACCCAGCAGCTTGGGTCAAAAAAAACCCAGGGTTATTTTGACCCAGCAGCTTGGGCTGTGGTAAATTTTACTGTCAGTGAGAATAACCCAGCCATAACCCAGCAAAGTTGCATTAAAACCTATCCAACACTGTGAAAATAACCCAACAAAATGACCCAGCAGACTCAACCTAGCAGTCTGGGTTAAAAAAATAACCCAGCAAAATTTACAGTGCACTGGGAGGAAAAAACAAAGAGGGCAGCTTGAGGTCAGTAAATAATTGTGTATTTTCTTTTAGCTTGCTTGCAAACACAGTCATGTTACCGATACATCAATGATGAAAAGAAATTCAAATTATATTCATCTTTTCTTTGAGACAGCAAAAAAGAAAGAAAGAAAAGATGACTGGAACAGACACAGTGTTTATCTTGTACTGTGTTTTTAAAGTTCACACAGTACAAGTATCTTTTAAAACCAAAAGTTATAAAATTTCGGGCCTTAATTGCATTTCAAGCCTTTATTCAGAAAATTATTGCAACACCTTTACTCTATTAAAGGACAAAAGAGAACCATTATATTTGTGATCTCAACACCCGTAACCCCCCCACCACCAAAATGGTTTTGTCCTCCCCACTATTCAAGACACGGTTGGACAGAAGAGATGGTAAAATTATTTTAAAAAATAAAGGCCTATTGTGACAGGGCGGAGGGTGGGGCCGGGTCGTGATGTGTGACTGCAGAGCCGCAGTGCTAGAGAGAGATTTACAGGCAGCTGTCTGACACATGTGTGTGTTTGTCTTTTTGTTTAGTTCTTCATTAAACTATTATTTTTATCGTCAAGCCTGTTCTCGCCGCCTCCTTTCCATTAATACCCTTTATACTGGTGCCGAAATCTGGGAAAGAGGGATGCGCCATAGTGGAGTTCTCACTGCTACCATCCACCCCAAAGGAGCAGCCACAGCCATCCGCCAGATGAAGGAGGAGCCCGGCCACCTGGAAGCGGAGAAACGGACACCAACCGCGAGGGGAGGAGGGGCTCCCAACCAACTGCCTGGAGAGGTTACTGCTGCCAAGGGTGGAGGAGACCCCTGCCGTCCACCTAAAATGCAGCGGGGCGTTCCGTCTGCCAGGGGCCGGAGGACTGCCTACGATCCACATGGGGACGCGCGGCTGTCATCCGCTATTGGGTGGAGGAGTGGCCGAGGACCAAGCTACGCCGTATCAGAGAACTGGCGAGTAAGTGTTTTTTTTTTCTTATCTCCCTCTCCCGCTGCTGCTACGCATTGGACTTTCCCTCTCTTTTAAATTTTACTTGGGTTTTAAGGGGGTACTGCACTGTTACAGTGAGTACCCCCTGTGTTTTTAATTATTGTTGTTTCCCTCCCCCTGTCCCCTCCCAGATTCAGGAAGGCAGGGATGACCAGTCACATTTGTTAACAGCAACATATCGTGCCAATAAACCATAACACCCCCACAAATCAGACATCACTAAGGCTTGCAAGCAAGTTGTACTATACACAACAGCAATATTTTCCAAAACGATGCAGAGCATAATCAGAATAACGTATATTATTAATTACAAAAATGTACATTTTTAGATTGTATAAATTTCCATTACTTTTCTAGAAATGCCCAGGTTTTCCACACAGACACACATGCTTTATGAATTAAACAGTAATAAAAACAAACTCCATTTTTCATTCCATTTTTTGCCAACCTCATTTGTAACGAAGGCAAAACTTGCACTAACTGCTTAACAACAGAAGGAAGAGTCACACGTCCGCTGCATTTCCCGCCTGTGGAACCGGATGGGCTGACAATGAAAGAGTAGCGGAAAGACAGAGAGTGATGCGTTATCCTGGGGGCTTCACAGATTGATCTGCAGTGGTTGATGCACCCCAGGAATATGTGCACTGCTCTCAACTGAAGAGAGCTTGCAAAGCAGAAAAGCTCCTCTCCATCTGAAAACAACTTACCGGCTGACAATGTCAATTACACCAGACCTTGGGCAAGGTTTTCACCTTCTTTTTCAGCCCAAATAGAGAGATATTCATTCACATTGAAAGAGAAAAATGGCAAAAGATGACTGGACACAAAAAGAAATGAAAAGAATTCAAGTGTGCATCTTGGATATTAAGTGCATAATTTTTGTGCAAATAGTGTCATTAAATAGAATTGCAGGAACCATGATTGTCCCCAAATATGTTGGACCACTCAAACTATGCAATGTTTTGAAAGAGCCACAATGTTACCATTCTTCAGGAACTCAACCAATGAAAGACAGTTGTCACTACAGTTTAAATTAGAATTGGATACAGTATTTAAACATAAAAATGATGCACATCTACTTTAAAGGTTGCTATGATTCTGAATGATCCATAAACTATACAAACTTAAATGCCAAGTTATTATATTTAAGCCTTTATCACTGCTATAGCTAATGTTGCATTTGCCATTAATTTTTAAAGAGTTTAACAAGCACTCCACAAATATCAGTTAGCATTTTAATGTCTTCCAACTACACAAACATCACACTGCAAACTCTGACATACTCTAACCTTTCTTTCATAATCTAGAACACACACATACAATCCCATACTTCCCAATTTCAATGTCTGGTCTATGTCTATCTCATGTAAGTGCTGAGGCTGCAAGTTGAGTGAGATCTGCACATGATAATCACGTGCCATATACTTTTTTCCATGTCACATACCTTTTCTCATATCTTACACAGTAATGTTTCATGTCCACCGCAATAAAGAAACAGAAATGAGCACCATGGCACCGCTAAGATACAGCCATCAAGAACAGGAATTTTGCAATGGATCGGGCCAGTGCGAGCCAGGGCCATAAACTGGTCAGCCGGGTTCAATGGCCTCATACCTCAAGCTTCGAGATCGAAATCACTCTGCATTCCCACCATCAGACCAAAAGCACAGCTGCCCTAAAACTAGGGATGCACCGATACCACTTTTTCTCATCTGATCCGATATCTGAAATCTCAGTATCGGCTGGTACCGCTCCCGATCCGAGAGCAGTGTTGTTTTTTTCTTTGCATAATCAGTTTAGAATATCTTTACATTATTGTGTGGAACAAATTGGGAGTACTCTTTAATATGTAAAGTAACAAAAACCTCTAACTACATATTATTTCTGTTTGCTCAACCGAATGTGCATTTCTCTCTATAAATTAACAAAATGTTCAGACAGTCTCTTGCTGGTTTTTCCGACACATTCAGAATCATTACCGCTTTTCCTGGTGTCGCTGCAGCTCGCTTTGTGTGTGCGCTTGTAAAATTTATATTTTAAAGGCTCATTATTATGGTTTAGCATTTCTCTGTAATGTAGAACAGTGTTAGCAATATTACTGATAACATTCTTTCTCAGCCCTGGAGCTCAAACCATTTTCTGATACTAGTGTTTTTCCTTGATGCCTAAACACATCTAAATCACCAGCACTTTTAGATTTGGTCACATCTAGCATGCTACATGCTTATCACTGACGTTGACGAGATTAACCCCTTAGGCATTGAAATTTGGTACCGAATGACAAGGCATTTTTCGATACTCGATTGTTTAGAGGCAATTCGGTCGGTGCCTAAAATATATCGAAATCGATACCCAGCCCTAGTCTTGGCTGAATCACAGAGCATGAAAGGTTAATGATACAAGGGCGTTTTACGATGCTAAATTGTAGCCTCTGTTTGTAAAACATGCTGAAGAGGTCTGTTCTAATGATTTGACATTAAAGTTGTGGTCTATATTCAGTATGGTTGCAACGTTGCTAGGTTACAATGAGAAATGCAATCTAAATTTTTTTATTCTGTAGTATTATTTACACATTTGCCTGATCTTAAATACAGTATAGGGAGACTAGGGGGCAATTTTAAGACTAAATTTCTTCAATCACAAATGAGTCAGAATGATGACCAGTGTTTCCCTTCTGATTTTTTTTCAGCAGTGGTACTGTTGTATGTGCATCCACAAGCCTGAAACACCATACCCGTTTTAACCCATTTCGGTGGAGGAATAGCTTAAAACAGGGGTGTCAATCTCAATTTAAGCCTGGGCCAGATCAGGGTTTATTTTTTCCCTCAAAGGGCTGGTTGAAACTGTGGCACCAGCACCTGCTTTTGTAGCACCCATGCAATTACCAATAATATTTTGACAGTATGCCTGTTTCACTGGTTGTGAGGTTGGGATGCAGATGTCAAGTCAGAAATTCCAAGATGTAAATTATAATATTAACAACTGTTGGGGGAAAATGAACACCTAATTTTAATTTTTTTTTTTTAAATATTATGACAGTAAGTTGGGTCTCATTTACAGATGCCCTTCATCAGGCTCCTACTGATTAAAATAGTTATCTCTTGACAATTCTGGAGGCAAACAAAACCACCTACATTTTCCTATAATCAGAAAGTGTTACAAGAGAACAGATTTTGCACAGGTAAAAAACTGATAGCTTGGTCCATAATAAATATGAAAATGTATCAAAATTATTAATAGTATCCATAGTTTTAACAACGATATTTGACCATGACAAAGACCATGGTAACCATGGGTAAAACCATACATGGTTAGTAACTCTGGTTTCTATGTAAAGAACTATGGCATTTTTGTAATGAAAAACAGCAGTCTAAATACATTTAGAAACCTTATCTGCCAGAAATACCGTTATTACTGTTAGTGTTACTACTGTAAATGCATTTGAAATTATGATCAAGGTTTTCTCATTATAGATCAATTAATAGTACTGTTACATTTGAATATTATTTTACCAAAAGATGGCTGGCAGATTTGTCTTGGTCTTTGAGTTATAAAGGTAAAATATGAAAATAATAATAATAATAATAATAATAATTGTGTATTTGCTCCTGGTCTACCTTACATATCATTGCTGTTTCGTAAACAAGGTTGAGCTACCTACCTAAATCAGAGAAACAGATGTAACACAATAAAACCCTTCAAGACAACATCATTGATTAGATTTTACATCCTGGGCTGAGTCATCTGTGACACTGAACCGCTGTGACTGACTCAATATTAGGTAATCAAATTAGAGCTTGCAGGGCAATAATCCTGATTAGCGTAGCATGTTACAATCTGACAGTATTAACAGAGGTAACCTCTCTGCAGTGAAGGGGAAGGTTGACACAGCACACCAGAAAACAAATTCATTACATACACAGAATCCACAGATAACCAGGCAATAGTGCAAAAAAGGTCAGCTTGCCTCACAGCAGCTCCTCAGAGACTCATGACACACTGCAAATCTTGACCAAGAGGCATCTCCTTTAGAGACTAATTGTGGTAGAGGTCAAGTGGCCTAGTCCTTCAGCTTGGCTTCTTGCATTGCACACAAAGGCCATAAAATGCATAAGGCCAGCTCTGAGAAGAGGTAAACTACCTGTAGGCATTTTTGGAAGCAGGCCGAGGGTCGAACTTGAAGAAGATGATGCACATGAGGAGGTCACTGATGGCAGGAGTTTTCAATCACAGTTAGGTCAGAGTTCAGAGCTGGGGCATGGTAGGTGCTAGAAGAAGAGAATGAGACCATGAATTTTGGATAGGAGAGGACAAAAGCTGTGCCAGAAAGGCAGAGGACAATTCTAGAAGATAACCTAGATGCACTGATCAAACATTCCTGGAATAATTCTCACTTAAATCAAAAAAATACCTCAATCTAAAAATAAACAACATAGTGATCAATGAGGTGGCAATAATTATTTTAGACCAGAGGAAAACACTACAACCATGGTCAAACATTTGACAGTCTCCTACTTGTCTTTCAAGACACTGTGTCCTGAACAGAAATGTACAGTATCTCGAAAAGCATACAAGCTTGGTGTGAGATTACGCGTTAGCAGAATACTGACGTTGTATTAACGGGATAGTTCATCCAAAAATAACAATTCTGTCATCATTTATAAAAACTCGTTGTTCCAAACCCAAATTACTTTTTCTTATGTGAAACACAAAAGGAGATGTAAGGCAGAATGTTCAGTCTCAGTCACCATTCACTTTCATTGTATGGAAAAAGGATGCAATGAAAGTGAATGAGGCTATCATTCAGCCTAACATCATATTTTGAGTTTCACAATGTAAAGAAAGTCATCCAGGTTTGGAACAAAATAAGGGTCAGTAAATGATGACTGATTTTTATTTTTGGATGTACTATCCCTTTAAGAGTATTACTAACAGAATCACTGACATGACACTGCCCTTTACCTTGAACACACCACGCTTACTGAACACAGACATGACAGCAATATGCATAACTATTCAGATATAATTTCCAATTTTAGGTATCTTTAGACATTTAGCGTTCAGACACATTGCTTGGTCAATAACAAAGAGCGTATTAAGATATTATACTGTCTAGAGGTATTCCATTAGATATAGGCTAAGTTTTAACTGGTGTCTTTGTTCCCCAATGTTGATTATTCATGGCAAATTATCAAGAACGTTTAAAGTCTAGCACGTGTCAGTTGAGAGAAACAGTTTGACAGTAGGCTAGCAGTAGCCTACTAAGCTTGCTAACGGGTTGGCTAACTTAAGGACAACGAACAAAATCGAACAAACATCTGAATTTGGTTTCTGTTTATAAAAAACTATTCTGAATATTACTCACGGATTCATGTGTTGTTCATGATTAATTCGGTGTGCTGATACTGGGAGAGGTAACAGAGCACATGCTAATTCTGCACTGTACAAAGGGCAATGCCAACCTCAATTTGACATCTGTGAGAAACCCCTGCTCTGATTGGCTGTAACTAGACCTGACAGCAACGACTGCACCGCCCACTGTATAAAAACAGTTCAGAGAACAGTGTTCATTTCGCCGTTTAAAAAGTATGCACGACAAGAAGTTCAGAGAAACTGATCCCAGATCAGAATTGTCGAGCGTTTGCTATTTCTGGTCGTGGTTCTTTTTTCCATGTGAAATATATTTATATTCATTATACTATAAATATACATTTAATTTGACATAATATAGTAAATTATAATGTTCAAATACGAATGAACTAAGTTTACATAAATAACTATAAATGTAATTATTTACACACTAGTGGTCGTTCACACCGAAAACGGGTTTGCGTCTATCTACGCTATTTTTAAAGACGTTTTAGGCCGCTTGTGTTTTACACATTGTGTCAAGCTAAAATTAACTTTTTAACTTTCACGGCTCGTGACAAATGCGTTCTGCTCTATTCACGTCTGTAGTTTTAGCGCATGTTCGGCCTGAACAGCCCCTTAAGCGTTAATCAAAAAGCTGAATCTGATTAGGTGGGAGAGACATTTAGTGACAGCAATATAACCAATGAAAATGCTGTTTCTTTAACTGAAGGTGTAGATTCAATGGTGAGAACTGAAATATTTTTTCTCGAAGGCAATTATATTAGTGGTATCACGCATGGCGAGCCAACTTGCCTAAACACCTAATAAAGCGTAATCTCATGATATCGACGCGAATATATGTTTAGTTAACCCAATATATATTTGTCTATTTAAAACGTCGCTTTATCGCTGTTCAAGTGCGCACTTAGGCTATTAGTGTTTTAAAGCCAGCCTTGGGAAAAATCCAATAACAACGAGAGGGTTTCTTTCATAATATCTGTTGTCTAGATGCGAAGCATCGTGACACTTTAAAAGTCCCGCATTACCATTTCCTTCATAAAATATTTTTTTTCTCTCTGAAAAAGTGAGCATCGAGTTGGACGATTTTGCAGAGGTGCATCAAGCTCACCGTGGAATCATCCGCTGCTGCTGTTAATGTTGACAAGTTGAACGAGTGTGATGCTGTCCCTATAACTCACAGAGAGGAGAGAGGTAAGATTACTCATTCTTCTGCACCGCTTTACCTTTTTACCCGTTTGATCAGTCTCTACGTTTAGAAGCTCTACGTTTAGAAACTGAAAGTTATTTTATACTACGTTCATTCGCGCGTGCGTATCTTAACTGATCAACGAGATCAGGTGTTCGGCTCTAGTATAATAGATTTCCTTTTTTATTTTCGCTTTTTATATCTCACAATGATAGGCTTTTGAGCATTTAGAGGCCCAAGAGAACCAACATTATTTATTTTCTAAACAAGTACTCTGCTTCTGAACACACTACCCATTCATGTGCACTGCGTGAAACGTTAACTAACCGATCATTTAAAATAGCCTACGGAGGTTTCAGCATCCAGAGTCCCTGTAATGTTGCATATGACGTGATTACAGTTGTAGCAAAGACCCAATGAGTTGATCTCTGCTGTTTGCATCATATAGAGCAGTCACGATCTTTTATACCTGCTTTTTATTTGAATTCTTATTAGGATTTTTTGTGGTAGCGTTTTCCTGGGGATCATCCTCCTGCTAGATTAAAATGGCGCGCTAAATTGTACAATTTGCATGTGTATATGAAAATATGTTGAAAGAATTTATCAAGCCTATCTTTTCTTTATATGATAAACTTGGAGTGTTCAAAAAAACAAAAAAAAAACAGCTTGAGTGAGACTGGCATGTGTATACAGTGTCTTATGAATGAATATATATAGCAGGCATCATTAATCTTATGCATTTGAGCTAATTTTCTGCATTAAAAGTGTTTCCACAGGCACTTAATAAGCAACATGCAGCTACTGTTATTTACTAAAAAATGTTGAAAAGCCTTTTTATTTTTTAGCAATTGTACATCACACACCAGAAACAAACAATTCAGGCAGAATTATTGTGCTACAATGCAAGCTATCAAGAGGATGGAAACTCAAGTCTTGAAATATCACAAAATGCACACGATTTGTCTTTATAACCATAAAAAGTGGCTGAGCATACAATACCCCATTAGTGCCTCGTTCACTTAACCTACCCTTTATTCTTAAGGTAACCGTGATGTATGGCTGTGCACCCATGTTTCACTGGGTGGCATTTCAGTTAGTGCATGGTAGGCTTCTACCAGACAGATCTCACAGTGAAATCAGACTTTTTACTTTATTTTAGCTGAAATCAGTCTGTTCTCACTGAAATGCTAAACACTGCCCCCAGTGGCCAAAGGTGTAAGTGGTGTCGGGCGTATTGGCATATGTGAGCTCCATTTTCTGAGTGAAATATCCACGGAGGGGCGCCAAAGGGAGTTTTTAAATCGATAATTCGTTAAAAAAAAATGAGAAAAATTCTGTTTTCATTTACTACTCCTCATGCCATCTCAGAAGTGTATGACTTTCTTTTTTCAGCAGAAAAGATTTTTAGAAAAAATATCTCTGCTATGTTGGTCCTTACAATGCAAGTGAATGGTGATCAGATCTTTTGCTGAAGAAAGTCATACACACTGAGATGGCATGAGAGTGAGTAAATGAGACCATTTAAATTTTTGTGTGAACTATCCCTTTAAGTGAGTTGTTTTCAGCTGTACAGGCTGTTATATTGTGAAGAGGAATGCATATTTTATAAAATGTACCACCAACCCAAACTTAAACCTAATCATCAGTGGCGTAAAAATGTAATGTTAAGAGGAAAAACATTCTGGTCATGCCACAGGTGAAGGTAAACACGCTGGAGCCAATGCAAAAATGTTTTATAGAAGAAGCCGCTTGTTGGCGAGTTGCTATAATATGGCTGATCCTAGGGTACCAGAACTCTTCTGTTGGCTAATACACTGCTTGACTTTCAAGTACACATGATTCATGTAATATGAAAAATGTACTTTATGCTTTACTGGCAGTAATTGTTCATTAGTGTGGCCTTAAAGGTGCTTGAACAAACCTAAAGTCATATTCATAGTCAATGTTAACACATTTTTTGATTGTTGAAATACAGTTCTTTAAAAACATTCTTACCTAGTTGAGCGTTGAGCTTATTAAATCAGACAGGGCTGTCATTCATGGCACATTGAACAGCTTTGTTTGTCATGAGAGAATGTTCAAATATGGAGAATTTCTGCTTTATGCAAAGGCTACCTTTTGTTCAACATAATTTGTCATTTCATTATTATTATTTTCATCATGAGGAGTGATTTGTACAGATACATGTTACATGTGTTTTCAGATCATATCACGATGTTGTGACATTTCTGCTGATTGATGAGAGCTGGTAGACACTGGTTGAGTCTGCTAAGTGCTCTCGTACAGAGGGTAAATACATTGAGACCCAATGAGCCTTGGTATTTCTTTAAGCATCATAAGGCCATTATTTGCTGGTTAAATACTGTTAGCCATGCATTGTTTAACTAAGCATCTATATTTTATTTAGCCTGAGAGTAGTTAGTTGCCTGATGAGTGAGAGACTTACAGTATGCGGCTTACAGCGTGTGTGTGTGAACCAGAAACAAGTTCTGCTGAAAAGAACACTTTGAGAGTTAAATACTGAAAATTATAAAAAAAATTAAAGTACCTTTTGATTGGATTTTGCCATCTCCCGCTTCCTCCTTGCCCCCATCCTCAGAACTTTGTTACATATTTTAACAGTTAAGTTACATATTGAAAAGTTACATATTTCAGCTGTAAAATAAGTAAGTAAGTACTGTAAATTAGTAAGCATTTCTCCTACCTACTCTGTTTGAATCTCAGTGCATGCCTGTTGCAGTTACACATTCAGATAGCTCTGGTTTGTCTCAAACTGTGTTCATGAAGGTTTTTGGTGGTCAGTAAATACAATTAGTGATGAAGTAATTTGTTAAAATATAAACATATCTTAGTTGTAGCAATTGTGTACATCAAAATGACTTCCTGATGTGGTATGATAATCAATTTTATTCTTGGTTTATTAGACCATGTTTGAGTGAATTGGCTGTATGATGAATAGAAGGGAATTCCCTGTTAGGGTGAATGACTCTTTATGGGCACACACCTGCTTGATAGCTCTGCTTGCCCTGTCTATATCCCAGGCCATTTGGTATGCTGCAAAAATCCTGACTGGGTGATACAGACTCTTCTTGGCACAGTTTGTGGCACCTGCTCTGAATGATTTCTCCTGATAAATAGTCTTTTTTTTGGCAGTATTGCAGAAACACAATGTTTCAGTGTCCTAAATGTCTTTTAATCTGGGTTTATCAGCTCATAAATCATGTAAAAGAGTTCATATGTATTTGCAGAAAACCTGATTAGTATGCAGAGTGGTGTGTATTCCTTTTGTTTGTGCTGATTTGAGACTGTTTGTTTCGACTGAGAAGGTCTTAGAAATGCCAGGCCTTCAGGTTAGATGATGGTTTGGGCATAAATTTTGTTTCCATAGTTTTGCAAAAAGTTACTTACACAAGGGTGCTCTGGTTGGAGTTATTAGTTGTTTTGTGGATGTTTTAAGATTTTGTTGTCATCAGCATTGCAGTGCATCAGCAAATCTGCTTAATTCTGAGTTGTACCAACAGGTCAACAATGCTTTTTTTTCCTTCCACTTTACCCTAGTACTAGTAATTTGTTTTAAAAGTGTACCCTCAACTGATAGGGCATTGCCTTTCTTAGGTTTACTCTGTACTTTATACAGTCCTCTGCCAAAGATAACTTTATGGTCCGAACATTGTGTTCAATATATATATATTTAAAATATAACTTGTATATCGGAAGGTATGTGGCATTTCCCATCTATAATACACCGATCAGCCACAACATTAAAACCATCTGCCTAATATTGTGTAGGTTCCGCTCGTACCGCCAAAACAGCGCCAACCCGCATCTCAGAATCGCATTCTGAGATGATATTCTTCTCACCACATTTGTACAGAGCGGTTATCTGAGTTACCGTAACTGACTTTGAGTAACTGACTTTGTCAGTTCGAACCAGTCTGGCCATTTTCTGTTTACCTCTCTCATCAATATTTCCGTCCACAGAACTGCTGATCACTGGATGTTTTTTTTTTTTTTTGGCACCATTTGGATTAAATTCTAGTCTAGACACTGTTGTGTGTGAAAATCCCAAGAGATCAGCAGTTACAGAAATACTCAAACCAGCCCATCTGGCACCAACAATCATCCATGTGATTATCTAATCAGCCAATCGTGTGACAGGGCAGTGCATAAAATCATTAGATGAGGGTCAAGAGCTTCAGTTAGTATTCACATCAACCATCAGAATTGGGAAAACATGTGATCTCAGTGATTTGGACCACGGCATGATTGTTGGTGCCAGTCGGGCTGGTTTTAGTAGTTCTGTAACTGCTGATCTCCTGGGATTTTCACGCACCACAATCTCTAGAATTTATTCTGAATGGTGTCAAAAACAAAAACCATCCAGTGAGTGTCAGTTCTGTGGCCAGAAATGCCTTGTTGATGAGAGAAGTCAACAGAGAATGGCCAGAGTGGTTCGAACTGACAAAGTTTACGGTAAATCAGATAACCACTCTGTACAATTGTGGTGAGAAGAATATCATCTCCGAATGCTATTCTGAGATGTTGGCACTGTTTTGCTGGCACGAAGGGGACATAATACTAGGCAGGTGGTTTTAATGTTGTGGCTGATTTTGTGTGTGTATATGGGCTGTGAATTGCCACATACCTCCTAATTTGATATTACAATGATATTTCCAAGCAGATTTTATTGCGATTATGTGGTGATTCTGCAAGTTTTGCGATTTGATGTTTTGATATACAGTTGAAGTCAGAAGTTTACATCCACTAAGCCAAATACAATTAAACTTAATTTTTTCACAATTCCTGACATTTTGTTGTAGAAAACATTCCCTGTCTTAAGTCAGTTAGGGTTACTATTTTAAGGATATTCAATTTCAGAATAATAGTAGAGGGAGAGAGAGAGAGATTTATTTGTTTTTATTGCTTGCATTACATTCCCAGTGGGTCAGAAGTTTACTCAAACTTTGTTAGTATTTGGTAGTATTGCATTTAAATTGTTTAACTTGGGTCAAATGTTTTGGGTAGCTTTTCATAAGCTTCTCACAGTAAATTTATGGAATTTTGGCCCATTCCTCTTGACAGAAGTGGTGTAACATGTTTGTAGGCCTCCTTGCTCACACACTTTTTTTTTTTTTTTTTTTCAGTTCTTTCCGCAAATATTCTTTAGGATTGAGGTCAGGGCTTTGTGATGGCCACTCCAATACCTTGACTATGTTGTAATTAAGCCATTTGTCACAATTTTGGAGGTATGCTTGGGGTCATCGTCCATTTTTGGAACTTCCTGGCTAATGTCTTCAGATTTTACTTCAATATATCCACATAATTTTCCTTTCTCATGATGCCATCTATTTTGTGAAATGCATCAGTCCCTCCTGCAGCAAAGCACCCCCACAACATAATACTGCCACCCCCATGCTTCACGGTTGGGATTGTGTTTTTCGGCTTGCAGTCCTCATCCTTTTCCCTCCAAACATAACAATGGTATTTATGGCTAAAAAGTTACATTTTTAGTTTCATCAGCCCAGAGGATATTTCTACAAAAAGTAAGATATTTGTCCCCATGTGTACTTTCAAACTGAAGTCTGTCTTTTTTATGGCAATTTTGCAGATGAGGCTTCCTTGTTGCTGAGCAGCCTGTCAGCAATGTCGATATAGAACTGGTTTTACTGTGGATATAGATACTTGTCTACCTGTGTCCTCCAGCATCTTTACAAGGCCCTTTAAGTTCTGGGATTGATTTGCACTATTCACACCAAACTACATTCATCACTAGGACAATCAGGGCTGGACTGTTGGTCTGGCATACCAGGCATTTTCCTGTGATGTCAAAAAAAACGGCACTGAGTTTGAAGGTAGGCCTTAAAATACATCCACAAGTACACCTCCATTTAGCCTATCGGAAACGAATTGGCTAATTGCCATGAACAAAGTATATGTCCTAAACAGCTTATATGAAATCTGTGGAATGGTTAAATTAGTTTTATTGACTTCAAAAAAAGTGTTAACTCCTTTTTCTTAGAAAGAAATGAAGAGCAGTTGTGTCTGAAATTGCATTTGTTTTCACTCTTTAATATAGGCTATAATTTGCAGGTAAAATGTAGGGATGTGGTTAAATGTAGGATGTGCAAAACTACCAATTTAAAACTACCAATCGACAGGGATGGATTATGACTTGTTTTATGACTTCTGTTTTTGTTTTCATGGCCAAAAGATGTTGAGGGGGGTCATTTTCATTGTTGATGGGTTTTCGAGTGGGGGGATCGCCAAACTGGATCATGCAACCTTAAAGCCCAGGGCCCCCTGTGCAGTTAAGGGCCCCTGGGCACTGGCCCCATTAGCCCGGTCGGTAATCCATCCCTGCTAATCGACAAGTCAGTGCATCGTCTGAGCTAGGCAACTAGTTGGTGCCAAAGAATCCATATATTGGGCTGCATTGGTCCATTGTATTACACAAATAAATATAAATGCAAATATATAATTTAAACTTATCCAACTAATTTAGTCATTTTAGAATATAAAATATACCACATATTTCCATAGGCCATTACTATTATCATAATGATCATTTTGAAATAAGTGGACAAATCGGAGCACGCTCCCGTGAGCGACAATCGCAATGTATGAACTATCAAAGACACGATCTGAGAGAAGCACCGACGTGTCACCAATATCAGTGAGATATCTAGAATGTTAAATATCTGGACCTGTCTGCGATTCCAAATCGTGCAATGTGAAATATGTTTTGACTGAATTACAAGTGCAGCGTTGACCTACAGTCAATAAGAGAGCAAGAAACTGGGCACGGTGAGCAAACGGCGCTTTGATGGCTGTAGCAGCGGTGCATTAAATGACTATACGTAAAGGATTACAGAGACAAAACTTCTCTGAAGGTGAGAACCTGTAATGTGGAACTCAGCACAAATATAGCTTCCTATATTTATATATGAATCATTGTTGCATTAAGATAAACATACATTTTGTTATTAAATAGAGAATAGATTTGATAATTTTTCATTAGAGAAATTGTTTTATATTCTATGAGATCAATTCAATTGAACTCTGGGGACAGGATATCGCAGAGTGGTTCAGATTCACAATTAAATCGTATAGCATAGCATATATTAGGTTATTGCTGTTCTTTAAAGGGGTCATGGCATGCCTTTTTATTATTTTAATATGTTCCTTGAGGTTAACTTATAATATTAGTAAAAATGATAACAAATTGCACAAAAGAAACGTGACAAAACATGATACATTTTGCCCTCATTCTGACCCTCTGTCAGAAACGCTCTGTTTTGGTGCTGCCTCCTTTAAGACTTGAAAGTAAATGTTCACTGTTCTGATTGGCTTTCTGCTCTTGAATGACCTGTTCTCTACTTGCCATCTTACTGCTCACTTCTACTGAGCGTGGCTACGGAAGAAAAAAATAGGCATTGAAATTTTATTGTGGAGGTGGTCCGATGCAAATGTCTACCACAGTGTGAAATCACAATGTGGAGTAAGTAGACAACGAGTCGTTTTCGCAGCTTGGTTTCAACAAATGCTTTTTTGAAGTAAGGAGGAGTTCTAAAACCTACAGTAAGTTTTTATTGTGCAGTGCCTCAAGTAGGGGTGTAACAATCCATCGATCTGGATTGATGCATCGATCAATTAACCAACAATGCAATGTCATCGAAACGCAGCGTAAAGGATGCATTAGAGCGTTTAAAAAAAATATCAGTGAAGTCTGTATACATTTCCGTCATGTAATGTCATCAGCAACCTTCTGATATTAATCAGATTTATCGCTTTATATATAAAATATGTGGGACACGGATGTGCGAGGAGTGATTGAAGTGAATGAAGTTGTGCTCTGCTCTGTGTGTGTATGCCAACAGGGCTGTGAGCTCTGGGGACAGGATATCGCAGAGTGGTTCAGATTCACAATTAATTCGTGTTTCCCTCAATATGGTGATTCATGTGACACATTTAAATTCTACATGAGAATTTTCACTCAAAGCACTTTGGAGCAATTGTCAAACGTCAAAATGTCAAACTGTCAAAATGTCAAACGGCTAAAGAGCCCTGATATTCTGAACAGAGCTGATGAGGGAAAGCACCTGTCCTGCTGCACCAACATCAATTACAAGACTTTTCACATCTTCACATTAACACCCTTACTAACATTTTATTGCTGTAAACAGGAAAATTATTTTTCAATACAACCATGTAGTGTTGTCACAGTACCAAAATTTCAGTAGTCGGTACCAATACCAGTGAAATTTCACGGTACTCGATACCATTTTCGGTACCAAAGCAAAAACAGGTTACTGAACAACTCTTTCATTAACAGTTAACAAAACATTAGCAACAAAACTAAGTACAAAAATATGCCATTGAGCAACACTATAAATTAATTATTTTTGAATTATAACAAAACAGTACAATGTATGCTTAAAGTATTTTTGAACAAATATAAGATTTGCTTCAACTTTTGCAACTTAAGTTTTTACCAAGTACTAAAAAAACCTAAATAAACAAGCATACAATAGAATGAATAAAAAACAATTTCCAAACTAATGTGCAAAGTGCTCTCATATTAATAAAGCTGCATATTGCCAATTTTCTTCACGATAAGAAATGCACAGTGACATATATTATGATTAAATAAATCGCGAGCAATTGCATTCTAAACTAGCTGCATTAAGCGTGCGCGCTCGAGGGCTGAGCGTCCCCGAGGCAGAGTCTCTCTCAGCCGGGTGCAGATTCAATCTCTCCCCCTTAGATCGGGACATTTGCGCAACTCATTGAAGAGGCACTGACCAAACAGAGAAATGCCAGTTACTGAGTTTATAGTTATTAATATGATCTGCTTCTGTATTATTTAAACTTTAATAAAGCTATAACGCATTAAATATAACTGCATTTAAGATGTAACGCATGTTTTCTTTAAAGAGCTCCAGCTCCGCTTATTCCACAACGAGAGTGCTTCTGAATTTATTATTTTTTTTTTTTTATAATTCCCTAATACTTTGGGATCCACATAAGATGAAACTGTGAAAGTTTTGAGTGCATCTGGACTGATCTGTGTAATTCTTCCTCTCCTCCGTCAGGCGTGAACTGCAGTGCTGCTCTCACGCTTCATCATTACAGTTTAATGTGATTTCATGTTATGTTAAATGAGATCAAACGACTATACGACAACGAGAATGTTTCTCGTACATTTTTTATTTTCACGTTGTCGGTAATGCAAATGATAATATGCTTTTAAACTCACCAGCTTTAGTTGTTTGAATTAATCCGTGTGTCTGTCTTTCAGGTGCTTTATTAAGTTTGATGTTTCCTCCTTTCGTCAGAATTGCTAAAGCACCGTTTACAAATAGGTGTTTGCTGAACTCTGATGTTTCCCTTTTCATCAGCCTCAAATCCAAAGAATTTCCAAACCTGACATTTTCCACTTTTCTTTTTGACAAGATTCAGTTGAGACTCCGTAGCAGCAGCTACTTTGCTTGTCGCCATGTTTTGCTTGTTGTGAGCGTTTGAAAGTTCCCGACACTGCATGGGTACCGGGTAGACCCGGTACTCTGTACTCTGGTACCTTCAAAAATTCTGGTATTGTAAAAATGGTTTTGTTTGAGTACCGACTTGGTACCGGAGTGCCGTTATTTTTGACAACACTACAACCGTGTAGAAGATTTGGCCAAGAAAAAACATGGATGGAACACACTCCAGTCATGTAAGTATTTTGGATTAAATTTTGCTTGACAATTGTAGAGATGACATTGTTTGAGTTTACCTCATTCCACAAGGCAATGAGCTGTCATCAAACGATTGATGATCAATCGTTTGTGATTGTATGACTGTAATAATAATAATAATAATAATAATAAAATATATATATATATATATATATATATATATATACACACGCATACGCGCAGTATTTTCTGTATTAACTGAAGTACCTTATTTTGTTGTTGGCTGTTCCAATGTGGAAATTGGATTTGCACTTTTCAGAGATCTCAATAAAATATTCAAATTATATCTGGTTGCATTTTTTACATACATGTAATACTTTGTATAAAATTGTAATATCGATTGCAAGCTCCTGAATTGAATCGAAGTGAAATTGTATCATGGCAGACATTGAGGTATCAGCAAACATCAGATCGCTGGCTAAGAGAATTGATACAGTGCCATATCGTGATGAACGATACACTCCTAGCCTTATGTCGTGACCTTTTAAAGCCAAGTCAAGTCAAGTCAATTTTATTTGTATAGCGCCTTTCACAACACACATCGTTTCAAAGCAGCTTTACAGAAGTTCAGCATTAACAGACGATAAAAATGTAATGTCTATAAAGTCGATAAATCATCATCCTTGTGCAGGGCTCCAAACTGCGACTAAAAATGGTCGCATTTATGACCAAATAAATTTATTTGCGAGTGTAATTTCTGTCAAGGTCGCCATTGGCGACAGTAAAAATTTACTCCCTTTGATTTTAAAATTTGCATTACATTTCCCGAAATACATTACAAAAGTTTATATCAAAAGAAATAAAGCCTAACTTAATAGTTTTAAATACGGTTTTGAAAAACTGCTTTTTGGACTTGCAAAGTCATTGTCCGTCTGTCCTCGTGTCACATTCTATTGCTGTATGAATTATATTAGATGACATTTTAACTCCTGTGTTTGGGCTGCACCCTGCCAATCCTCTTTTCCCAGTCCCCTCCCCTCTGCTCTGCACTGTGTCAGTGCATGATTTATGAAAATGTGATTGGTGGAAATTTCCAGCCATTTCCTGGTGCAGCTCTCATTTCCCTGTTTTAGCTCCAGTCACTTGTTCGACATCCTGGTTGGCCAGGAAATTATTTCTTTTCATAATTGACCCTGTTCCAATTGTTAACAATGACACTGTCCAAGCTGACTGATGGGATGTGTCCTGTAGTTCTTGTCATGGTGTGTGTGGATTAACTCTGACTTGATTATGACCAAGGATAAGAGCTTCTTAATTGTAATCACTGGGGCATCCAGAGATGTTAAACACTTCCCTATGGATGTGTCTGTTGAAAGGTCAAATGACTAAACAGTAGATGCTTGTTCACCTGGCTAAAGGCCTGCATACACCAAGTCCGTACGAATGTTTTTTCCAAACTAGCTTTTTTACGGTAACAATGGATTCTGATGCAGCTATTCACATCAGATCCGACAAATCGTTTGGCAATTCATTTTCACTGGGCTCATAGTAAAATCCCTGAAAAAGACACATTACATGCTATATTTTACTATACACAAATGAATTGTAGAACCACTCTGTTATATTACACTTGCAATAAAAATAGCAAAAAATAGCAGGGAAAAAGACAGGGAGTCAAGGTATTACTTTATATTCCTTTAATATTTTGCATCATATTTGATAATATACCTTTTTTTTTTTTTTTTTTTTTCTCAATGTACATTTATTCCATATATTAGATTATCCCGCCCTTAGAAAAAGAGAAGTTGGCTTCAGGTGTCCGTTTGTAATATACTTGTAGCAAATAAATATGCAACAGTGCTCTTTACTCATCTCACTCACATAAAAAAACACGGATTAAATACTCCTCATCAGCACCATGCAAAGAAAATAGTGAAACAGTTATACCAAATTGGGTAAATAAATGCTATAACAGCATTAAATGTATGAATCTCGGGCCTGAGTAGCTCAGCGAGTAAAGACGCGGACTACCACCCCTGGATTCGTGAGTTCAAATCCAGGGTGTGCTGAGTGACTCCACCAGGTCTCCTTAGCAACCAAATTGGTGCGGCTCTGGGTTACTGACCAGAAGGTCTGGGGTTCAAGCCCCAGCACTGCCAAGATGCCACTGGGCCCTTGAGCAAGTGCCTTGAACCTATCTAATCCAGGGGCACCGTATCATTGTGATACGGATACCCTGCCCCCTGTAGATATGCAAAATGTATAATGTATGAAAAAATAAAGGCTTCTAATTTGGTTTGCATTCAGTGGGGAGTGTTGTGCATGGATACCACAGACAGTAGCGTGAAGCCTCCACACGTGCTATGTCTTTGCAGTAATGCACTCAACAAGCCAAGTGATAAGATGCAGGTATTGACTGTCACAGATGTGGAGACAACTGAGATTTGATATCTAGCACCCAGATTGAGGTGAGTCACTAAGCCACCTTGAGGACTTGGAGTTTGGCATACCAAATTGGGGAGAAAAAGGGAAGACATTGTTTTTATCTCTAGCATTAACAAATATTTACGCATTTGGAAACTTTTCGAATCTTGTGGCTCCCTAGCTCCTGTGGCCTTATGGCATTGCAATGTATGTATCCACTGTGGTTGCACACTTTAAAATCTCAGCAGATGTAGTACGTCATCTGAGATGTGTTGTCCTACTGCACTGCGAATACTTAATATTCAGACATTAAACTGATTTGACATGCTGCTTTTTGCATGGCTAGTAAATTTATGCATATTCAGACACGGGGCGAGAAGGTGAAGTTTTTAATGGCCTTTGAGATGTTAGATTATACTTTCATTTATAAATGGTAAATTAAAATTTGGGCCATAATTTATAGTCTATATTTATTTCATACTATCCAAAATCTGATATGCTTTTAAGTTGAGAAGGATTGCCCCCGTTTTGTTTTTTTTTTGTATGCAGTGCCTTTGGTAGTTAGGAAAAGTTACTGTTTGGAAAATTTTAATTAGCAGTGCCCAGAAAACACTCAGACTTGAATCCAAAGCCACACTCTCTCTTTAGCTCGCGGCAGTCATGCCAGAATTGCTGGGGATTAATTAAGACTGGTTTGAATACATTTCAGGATCCTTGCATGGCACCAATTGTTTCCCCCTATAAACAGTGCAAAACCAAAATAAGTTTTAAAGTTTGCAATTTCTGCGCCATTAGCGACACCAAACAGACTTGCAGAAATAATTCTCTTTTTAAAACAACTGCCATTTTTTTTGGACAAACAGGTCATCCAGTCTCAATCTCACAGCATTGGTTTAACCAATATTGTTATTTCAGACCTAGCCTGGTTGCTCAATTAAACAGATTACAATTCTATTTGGTGATACTAGTGGTGAAGAAATTACATACTTACTTTTACAGCCTCATTTGCCTGAAAAATGCATCTAGAAGGTCTGAACATTCAAACAATATTGCAAAATAATGACTGTTTTTCAGCAGGTTTCCCAAATACTTCCATTTGATCAGGTAAACTGATAGTCCTGCCCCAAACTCAAGCCATTGGTTGAACCAATGTTGATATTACGGCCTGGTCGAGATGCTCAAACAATTAGCATAATCCGACAAGGCAAGAAAAACACATTTGTGATTTTGATATAATCTAATTATTCTCTACTTTTGATGTCATACTGTAATGAGGCTTGCGAACAACACGTGCGTACAATGGATAAGCCAGTAAAAATGCGGGTAAAGGTGTTCACATGCACTGAAATTGGGGTAATGGGCAAACATCTACCCCATCAATCAGTTTATTCTTAAGACATTTGTGACCTCACACCAATAAAGGAAATCCATTTGATGCATTTACTTGACCATTATTAAGCATAATCAGTGGAAGAACATGCATGTTAACACGCTTCGAGTTGTGCAATGTTTTGATTTAGCACTTCATTGTTTACTTTTTGGGGAAATAAACCTTCAAATGGCTTACATTTTACTCTGCATATTACACTAGAGTATTTTAACATCCAGATAATTACACACTTTAAGTCATTTTTTAATGAAAGGATGTTTACCTTCTTTTGTGTCTATTGCTTCCCACTGTACCTCTGGAACATGAAGAGCTCTTGATGTTCATTGAAGGATTACTGAGCTACATACAGGTTTGGGCTAAACGGTCTTATAAAGGAGATGTCAAATAAATGCTTTTCTGCTAGTGCTTTAAACTGGGCTGGGAATAAAAGGAAGCCTCTGTCAGAGGCTGGATGTGGAAGGATGAACTGCCAGCCTTCTTATCAGTTTGTCTTTATGCATGTACTGGGTTTCTTGGCCAACTCTGAAGCCTGGTCCAGTGTAGGTAGAGCAGGGGCCAGCTGGAGTTGAATGCTTGTGGTCTGAGGGCTGTCACATCTGTGTTTGCAAGATCCCAGCCACAGGAATTGGTGTGCTGACAGTTGCTCTGTTCCAAAACCTAGTGAGAAGCAGCATTTTAAATGCAAAATTCACCCAAATATCTGTCAGTCATTTACTCATCCTCAGGTTTTGTAAATCTCATATTATTTTTTCCATGTAACATGAAAGGAGATGTTTAGCAGAGTGGTAAGGCCCGGGCATACTTCCTTTTTGTGGTTTCCGGATTGTGTAACACCCGGTCGACTGTTACCTTTTAAAGTATACTCTTCTGACTGCAAGCAAATGTGACGCATACACGTTCTTATACTGATTATGCTTAATAATGGTCAAGTAAATGCATCAAACAGTTTTCATTTCATAAGGTCATGGAATTACAACTACTTTGTGGTGATCTTTTAGGACAGTCTATGGCAGGAGCATGTGCCAACGATGTGCACAGACGAAAACCGCGTCTGCGTGTTGCTAAAATCTGCGTTGCGCACAGTCAGTCCGCGTGGGCTGTGCTGATAACGAGTATGCGCAGAGCGATCAGCAACGTGGACAACCCAAGGATATTTTGGCCTTTAGAATCACCACTAACCATTCATTTTCATGTTTTTTTCCATACAGTGAATGGTGAATGAGGCTAACATTCTGCCTTACAAATAGCCTATTTTTGTGATCCATAGAAAGTCATACAAATTTGGGACAACACAAGGGTTAGATAAATAATAAATAATGATTTTCTAAATAATTAATGATGATTTATAAATAAACATACAGTATTGCATTCAATAAGGGCTTGGACTGCAAGGACTGCATTGTTTACAATGTCAGTGATTCTTTACTTGTCAGCATAATAGTTTTTTTTTTTTAAAGAATTGTAAAAAAAAAAATAGATGATTGCATTCTATAGAAATGCAGCAATGTCTATTTTAGCCCAGCTTGTGGATAATGCGTCATAGCTTTTGATTATTTAAAAGCCTGCTCTGTAAACTCATTCTCTTGGCATTATTGAGAAAGCAATATTGTTTTACAGACGAGCTAATATCTCAGATTTTCTGCCTCCGTTTATTATATATTGTGTTTTTTTTCTTTGCCTGTATGTTTACTTTTACATTAGACGTAACCGACGGTGTTTACATTAATTCCCAGCCAGGATCACGCAAGTAAATGGATTTTATTTTTTGTCCCTCTTTTGGAGTATTTAGTTTTCCATAAAGCTCATTACTAAATAAAATAGTTAATAGGAATGTCATAAAATATCAATATATTGATTACTGATCAGGACGTTATTTTCTTGATATGTTTTAGAGGCATCAATATATAAATATTAGTAGACACTTAAAATATTATCCTTATTTGTGTGCTTTCCAATTCACAGTCAGTTAATGTTCTGTTTAATGTAGTTTGGAAACCACAAGGTGGTTATATAACATTTATTGTACCATCGTACCAAGTTAGTATAAATATATCTATCTTTATCTATATAATAAATCTATATTTATATATCTAGAAGGGCCACTTACGTGTTTGCGTCTTTTACAAGATGCCGTTCCGTAAGTGCAGAAAGTGGTGACAACGGATGCTTCCAACACAGGTTGGGGGGCGATGTGCAATGGACACCCAACTTTTGGCACCTGGACAGGTGCGAGGAGGCCATGGCACATCAACTGCTTAGAACTATTGGCTGTAATTCTAGACTTAAAGGCTTTCAGTCAGAAATAGTGAGCTGTCATATCCTGGTTTGCTCAGTCAACATGACAGTTGTGGTATATATATAAACAGCCAAGGTGGAATTCATTCACCGCCATGTCGAGAATGACGCGTCACCCCCACCTATGGAGGGAGCATTCCATTTCAGTTTTCCAGCTATGGTAAATGGAAATGGAATGCTATACAGCTCACCATGGGAAATATCACTGAGGAGGGATCTCCTCTCTCAGGCTTAAGGCACAATCTGGCATCCCCAGCTCCAGCTGTGGAACCTGCATGTGTGGCCCCTGAACGGGGCGCACTACACCCACTGACGTGTTCAGTCATGAACACCATTTTACAAGCCAGAGCACTGTCCACTAGATGCCTCTACACACTAAAATGGAAGGTGTTCACTGATTGGTGTCTCACATAGCAAGGACCCAGTAAACTGCCACATACATGAAATTGTAATATTTCTTCAAGAAAGATTAGACGCAGGACTCACTCCGCCAACACTCAAAGTGTATGTGGCAATTATATCTGCTTATCACGTACATGAAACCGGCGCCTCTTTAGGCATGCATGATTTAATCATAAAGTTCCTTAAAGGAGCAAGACGATTAAACCCACCTCGGCAAGCTACAGTCCCGACTTGGGACTTAACTTTAGTCCTAAAAGCTCTCGCAGGGCCCCCCTTCGAGCATTTGGACTCTGTTTATTTGCATATGCTCTCTATTAAGATCACACTACTGCTGGCTCTGGGCTCCGAAAAACAGGTCGGTGACCTATATGCATTATCAGTCGACACTTCATGTCTAGAGTTCGGCAATATTTAGGTTTCAGTTAACATCAAGTTTAAATGAATGATCTTGAATGATTTCATCTGACCAGCTTAATATATGGGACAAATTTCATCTTAAAAAATGGGACGATCCCGTATTTTACGATCCCCTACTTGTAATACACATGAGTGCTCTTTTATGTGTGGAAAATCTACTACTGCTCTAGATAATTTACAATTTAATGTTTTCATCTCATGAGTAGATAATCATTACAAGTCCATTATAATCTGTATGGATATCTTTCTGTGCCCAGTCTTGTAGGCAATGTGAGCTTTTGATAAATCATTTCTGTCACCAGCTGTTTCTGTATCATATGTTGAGCCTGTCTTTATAGCCATGGTTCATGCCGTTAATTGATTAATAGAGTGCAGCTATGTGTCTGTAGCACTGTCATCTCATCAGAGATGGTGTCATTTTTAAAGAGCACGGCCCTTTTGAAGCAATATGCATCCAAACACACCAAAGCTCAGAGGGTCCATCAGAAAGGATGGGATCGTAAGTGATCTCTCCAAGGCTGTCTGCGGCAGTGGAAACCAATAAATGCCTTGGACATTCCCCTGATTTCACATTGAATGTAAACATCTTTACCAATGTTCTTACTGGCTTATCCATTGTCTTCAAGTGTCATGCACATGGCTGATGTTTTGACATAAAATCCAGAGAATGATTTCAAATATCATGCAAACGTGATGTACAATTTTTTTTTTATTTTTCAAAAGGGCAGTTTTGGTTATTACTTATCATATTGGAGTGCATGTAAACAGATTTGGTGTGTAATTTGTTCAACTGATTCAAACCAATTTGAAACCAGACAGTGTAACAGTCTGGTTCTGGATGTAAAAATCCTATTAATGTTTTCCATTGGCAAATTGATTTTTAATGACAACTTGTAAACCATTAAAGACAGACCTACAGCGAGCTACGAGGTTGTTATTCGATGGGAGGTTGTTAATCGATGGGACATGCTTCTGCTGAAGCCATTGGTCTGTGTTCGGATATTTCATTTTCATTAGATGAATGAAACGATGCTGCAAAATCCTAAAGAGAATTATCCATCAGTCAGAGAATCTTGGCAAACAAAGCAGTTCAGTCTAGAACCTGTGCAAAGTTCTTTATAAATCCCAGTTATAAAAAGATTGTGTGTACAATCACGTGATTTATTCCCCACCCCGTCTCCTCCCCAAAATAACCATATATGGAGCTCGCAACCCCTGTTTCTACTACACTTAACCTCATCTACAAATAATTACCATATGCATGTTGCCATACAGACACGTGACACTACCCCGCTAACATTACGAGCAATATATAAGTATTTTACATGGAAGACATGCTGCATGTGAATAGTTTGAGTTTGCTTATTTGTGTTTGTTTATTTATACAGTTAAAAAAAAAAAAGTTTTAAAAGCAAACACAATGTTCCCTATCTGTCACTCACACAACGATCTTTGAGAAAAGGCCAATGGGAATTGGCGAGTGGAATTTGCATGCCACTCCCCCGGACATAAGGGAATAATACAAGCTGGCTCGCTACCACTCATTCAGATTTTTTTTTTCCGGAGCCGAGCGGTGTTGAGCAGTGAGTTCCATAGTAGATATGGGAACAGGCTGATCCTTTAAAAAAAAAAAAAAAAAAAAGCTTTAAAAAGAAACAATGCAAGACAGAAAAAGATACTTCTAATGATTAAAAAGAAAAATAAATACAGAGAATGATTGATTTGAGAATAAAATGCAGATTTTTTTCATTGACTTGTTTTAGTGTAAAAATATCTAAACATCCATTAAACAAGATACATTTATCTGAGAAACTTGAGATTATTCTGCCAAAACATATACATTTATTTAATTACAAATCTAAAATTTCCTAAAAAAAAAAAAAGTTTTTGAAATGGATGACTTGGATCAAAATATGAAGAAAAGAAGCCAATAAGTGCCCAACATAGATGGGAACTCCTTCAATACTGTTTAAAAAGCATCCCGGGGTGATTCCTCAAGAAGTTGGTTGAGAAAATGTCACGAGTACATGTCTGCAAAATCTAGGCAAAGGGTGACTACTTTGAAGATGCTAAAATATTACATAGTTTTGGATTTATTTTGGATTTTTTGGTCACAAAATAATTCCCATATTTCCATTTCTATTATTCCATAGTTTTGCTGACTACTATTATTCTAAAATGTGAAATAAATAAATAAATTAATAAAGAATGAGTAAGTGACCCCAAACTTTTGAACGGTAGTGTACACACATACACACACACACACACACACACACACACACACACACACACACACACACATATATATATATATTATGCAACATTCATACATGAAATGCAACATTTAACTATTTTAAGTGTTAGTTGGAGTAAAAATTATTTAACAATTCAAAGTTGTTTATGATATAAGCATAAGTACACTTGGTCCATAACTTCACATCATTCATCCAGGTGAGGCACCATCAAAAGACAGTCATTGTGTCTTTCTAATGTAATTTGAGACCATTTTTACAAATCCATTACAGTAAACCACATAATCCGCTAAGAATATGCAAGAGAAAACACTGGAAACAGAAAACAATAAAGGGTACTGTTATGAACACTTCCATATTCAGGAAAAGGTGGATGGAAACAGGGCCGTTACTAGGCTCTAGTAAACCCCCAGACCGATGGGGTGAGATCGCTCCATCAGATAGGAGCGCCAAAGACGAGTTCACTGTTCAAGCCAACATCACTGATATAATTTCGTTGGCAGAATCACAATAAGCAAACAGCTGGCCATCTGAATTGTCAGCTACTCCATATTAAATTCTTATAAAACTTTTGAATAAAAGCAATGTAACACTCAATAGTGCTTTTGTAAAATATTTTTCATATTGACGGGCCGTCTTGTGGGTTTTGCCCTTCACAGTTATATGGGCAGTTGACCTTAATGAACTGGAAGATCCATTTAAGTGGATAAGTTGGCCTTGTTTCTCTGCTGGTGGTTGGGTCTCTTGAAAAAGGTAATACAACTGTTTTGGATTGGATACCTCAGCATACTTTGTCTTGTGATTGAAGAGCATTACAGTGAGCGATGTCTGGGCATAAGCACTAGTAACTAGACTCTCCAACAGTCCTTTCGCAGTCCTTCTATTATGGACTCTTCTATTGAGTCTTCAACTGGTGAGGCTGAGAAGAAAAAGCCTGTTGGACATGTGCTATTGCACCACATAAGCATTTTGTTGGAACACTATACACTATATAACCATTTGATTAACATCATAAAAAATGCCATGCAATTCACCCAGATATACAAAGAGATTCTGAAGTATGAATCCATATTGAAAATCTGGGATTCAAAGGCTAAATTTTAACCTGGAAATAGAATAATAAATAAATAAATAATGACGTGAAAATATAAATATTTAAGATTCTGCACTTCAGCACACCTTGGTCACGAACCAAATTTGTGACATTGACCATGTTACCTCCTTTGTATGAAAGGTCTGATATTCTTGCTTCCATTGAAGCACACAAGATGCTCTTTGAAACACCTAATATCATGCTGGGATTAAACCTGGATAATCAGGATTTGCACAAACTTGTGAAGTCCATCCCAGCTCGAGTGCATGCTGCCATAAGAGCAAAAGGGTGACATACAAAATACTACCAATTTTTTACATTTGTTCAAATTGTCAATGTAACTTTTCACTCAAAGGATTAAGCTGATAATAATTTGTAATAAAAATAACCATATTAAATTAGAAAAATGCCAAATAGAAGCATGAGTGGACTTTTAAACCCTACTGAACACTACTTTAGCACATTATTAGGGTGTAGATGCACTCAAAGTCTACTCCCACTATTGTTTTGTTCCCTTTCTTCCATCTACTCATTAAAAATTAAATGGTTTTCACAGTTTACACTTTTCCATATGGTTTTCACAATCTACCCAAAGTTCAAGACTGATCCTTGCCTCAAAAACACAGATACTCTCTTTTGTGTAAGTCAACGTCTTGCCAGTCTGTTGGGTCTCAGGAGAACGAGGAAGACTGACAGCATTTGAGATCGGTTTATAGGCAGATATAGCCGCTATCACACCTATTGAAAGGAGGAAGAGAAGGTCACGCGTTCAGGGTTTCATTCCCTCAGTACACCAGCCTTCAACAAACCCAACAAATAGAAACCTATTAGCATATGCATACTATATTAATGCGGGGACTTTGACGAGATGGAGGCCAAATAATGTATGAGGTGCCACTGTTTCAAAGTTAAAACACATCACTGAATTATATAAAACAGCAAATTTAAGCAGTCAAATGTATTTAGACTGTGACATTAGATGGGGGGGCTATTCTGATGATGCGCACTGCGTAGATGCATTAATTTACATACTTATGGTCTTTCTGCAAAGTGCAAGCAGCAAACACAGATCCATGTACATTATTTACATTGGTTACATTTTTGTAAAGGATCACCCAATGCTAAATAAGAGTTGTTAAATGGAATTTCCATTTATTGCACTCTGATATTATTAAAAAATTCTGAAGGAGAAATATGTCAGGTAATTAAATGAAAGGCATCCTCACTTAATGAAAAGCGCAAAATTCACCATTGAGCCTTTACATTTGATTTGAGATTTGATTTTTGAATTGAGGCTGATGCTATAAATTTATATGGAGTTTTAAAAAAAAAGCTCAGATCTGGTGAGCGGTGGACTGAAATGACATGGTAGAGAGATTAAGAATCATTCTGGAAGTGTGTCTTATTAAAAAAAAAAAAAAAAAGTCCCATAATGCAACTGAAGGAAAATCACATAAAACCTCAGCAAATACAGAACAAATAGAAGTTCAGTGCATTCAAAAGCCTATACGGTTATAAAAGGAATATTCTGGGTTCAGTACAAGTTAAGCTCAATCAACAGCATTTGTTGTATAATGTAGGCCTAGATTACCACAAAAATGTATTTCGACTCGTCCCTCCTTTTCTTTGTTGAAAAGTTGTTAAATTGTCATTTTTTGGTCGTTTTAGGGTTTGTTGACATTACATCCTCATGAAGTTATAAAACTGGCTATAAAGCTCAAAGTATACCTCGATTTTGCTGCAACGTTCAGCATCTGCGAAGAGTCAACGCGAGCCTGTAAAATTATACGCCATTTGATAATGAGCGCATACACTGGCGGTGGCTGCTTGCACGCTACGACTGCCAACCACACAATTTCTCTTCTGGTGTTTAGATTCATAAAGATGTTGTTTTATATTCCTTCAGACTTGTTATACAAATGATGTTGTATACATAATTTGTATACAATATGCTAGCCAATTTAGGAAGTGTTGGATTTGAATCCTGCTCAATTTTAGGACCTGAAAAGGAATGAATTCTGTCATTATCTACACACACTTATGTTGTTTTAAAACCACTTGCTGTTAGTTGTTCAAGTAATGCAAAAGGAGACATTTTGAGAAATCTTTTTTTTTTTTTTCCCCATGTAAGGAGAGTTCATAGTGACCATCCGAAAAAAGACAGAAAAAAAAAATCACCAGAAAAGAACCTTAAAAGTAGTCCATACGACTTGTGCTAAAAGTCTCCTGGGAGTTATACAATAGCTCATTTAAATTTTTGGAATAGCTAATCCTTTAGCCAACGTGATCTCGTGAGAAATCGTTTGTATTCTTACATAAAGTTTGGTTCTAGCAAATGTACATTATTTTACGTTTGCATAGACACCGAAACACACAATATTGACGTATTGAAAGCATCTAAACGTCATCATTTTATATATTAACACCTATAAAAGCATACAAATGTTTGTGTACTGTTTGAATTGATTAATATTGAATAACTCATAGAATTAATCTGTTAATTACATTTAATTTATAATCAGTGAGGTTAGTGAAATGCAATCACATGTATTTAATGCAGTTGACATTATAATGGTTTCATTCAGTTCTGTGATTTCTGCTGCCCTATACAAAAGTTATAAAGGATTATATCACTTTAACCAAGACTTAACTTTAAAATGTTTTAAAGAATATAATTTAATCATTTATTACGCATTTAATTGTATTTTTGTTTGCCATGGGACACAAAAGGAGTTTTCAGAATGTCAAAAAACAAAATAAACCACAAAACACACCATAAAACAATAATAAAATTAATCCATGCATTTGTTAGCTATAATCCAAATCTTCACACTGATTTCAGTGACGAACAGACCCAAATTCAAGCCTTTTATTCAACGATCTCGGTCTCCATCTGCCGCAGCGCTGTAGCATCCTCTGTAGCAGTCAAATCCTGTTGGTTTCACTTTCAAAATGTAAAAATTGTCGCCTCAAGCATTACGACCTGCGGTTTTATGGCAGTGATGTCAAATGCTCATTGGCTCTCATGTGTCTCTTGAACGTATGCGACATGCCGTATTCTGTAATGTATATGTTTGAATGAGAAATAACAGTGCCTTTATGGAATGCATTAGGAGAAGATTTACAGTAATTAATCATTTAAATTCTACTTTCCACCTCACACAATGCTACTGTACGCCGTCAGGGAACACACTGGATGCAACGTATGTTTAAATGTTACAAATATTAACATACAAATAGCTATGTACATTAATGAGATCAGGCTGCTTTAACATATCTTGATGAAAGGACATTTCAAAATTAAGAGAAATTTTGCCTCAAGTTTTGATGTGACGGCTTTCAAGGCAACCAGGGCAGGCTGCAGCGAAAACACACCCAATGTGTACAGAACAACAGATGCTGCGATCTACAGTGAACTAAGTAAGAGAGGAATGATTGCAGGATCAATATTTACTCATCTGAGTGCAGAATCCCAAATATGCCACAAAACGTGGACGATCAATGAACACTAGGCGAGGAAGAACAAGAGAAACACCCTTTTAATCTCTCTGCTTCTCCTGCTCTTCCCCATCTGCTGGAGCTGAAAAACACACTGTGAATGCCAGAGGCAGCAATGTATGCCCAAGCTTATGAGCAAGAGAAAAAGTGTGGAAGGTACAGAGGAGGAGGAAGACGAGGACATCCATCCATTTACAGAATGGAATTACAGCTGATGTAGTTGTCTCTGCATGTGAAGCCGAAACAGGAGATAACCATTTCACTTTCAGCAAAATAAAATATAAACTAATGCTAAAACCTTGCATCAAACCTAGTTAGGGCAAGGTGTAAGCTGGGCTACACAAGTGGGTAGTATTTATAATACTGCTATATTTGGGTTTCAGAGGAAGACTTCACATTACAAAGCAAGTGAAATCAACAGCACATAGATATGCACATGAACGTGCTTCACACATTAGAGCAAGTCTTTAAAATGGCATATAACAAAAGGTATTTCGTATCGTGTCACCCCAATCATGTCAAGAGTCAAGACTGAGAAATCAAGCGTCACAGATTTAAAAACAACGATGACTAAACAAATCTCACAAATTATGATTCATTGCAATTTGAAGACTAGTTTCAAACACCATCATGACAGGGGAAATAAATTTAAACAGGAAAAATCTATTGCTTCTTTAGGCTCACTCAAACTCCCTTCCCTCCTTCACACCCTTAAACAAATGTTCCTTCCTCAAACCGAAAGGCTCAGTTATTCCTCCCCTTCATCTTGTCCATGTTGTCACGACCACAACAGAACGAGGTAATTGGGGTCGCATCACTTGTCGCAGAGTTTAATTATTTTCTGATCCACTTCCTGAATATTAAAAAGCAGCACTAAGAGAACATCTGGACTGGAGGCCGGGAAGTTGTGCGGTAAAGACTGCTTGGAGAATTGTTTGTAGTGAAAGCTGCGAGGGATTTGCAGCATATGGTAGTGGATTATTAGTGCAGCAATGGGAGACTGTTGAATTAATACCACCCAACAAGGTCAAACAAGAGCGTATTCATATGAAAATCATGCCTTACAGTTTGTCATTTTTCTCTCAGTCTCTGAGATTTTTAAGGATCAGAAAATGAGGGAAAGATAATTGAAGGAATAAAAAAAAAAAAAAAATGGGAACACATCAGCACTGTGCACTTTCTCTTCCTTTGAAATCCATAAAAAACAGAGAGAGAGAACAGTAAAATTGGAGACCTGAAATTGTCCGAAACCCATTTCAGTTTATATCCGTTGTGTCTCAAGTCATATGAACTACATGAATGAGACTTAACTGCGTTACAATGGAAGGAACATTTAAAAACCATTTGGGAGATTTGTGACAAAAAGCTTTGATCCAGAAAAATACACTGAGTTTGAATTGAAGTTTAAAATTCATAATGCACTGCCATCCGAGTTTATTCTACAGTTTTCCATTCTCAGGTAATTTACTTCCATTCTACCACAAATATGAAGCACCATCTCTGTAATGGTTGAAGAGAGAAGAGCCTGAGCCCTCAAACTCATTCAAACACTTCACAAAACTTACCATCAACCTTTCAGACCTTCTAGTAATTTGTATAGATCTTCTGCATCTGGGTAAAATTTGCACAGTGTTTCCTGCGTAGCTTTTCAATGGCTTCAATGTGCAGCAGCTTTAGCTTTCCGTTCTTGGCTGACAGAAGTGGAACCCAACGTGGACTTCTGCTGTTGTAGCCCATCCGCATCAAGGTTCGCCATGCAGTGCATTCTGAGATGCTATTCTGCCCAATTCAATTGTACAGAGATACCGTAGTTTTTGTCAGTTCAGAACCAGTCTGGCCATTCTCTGTTGACCTCTCTCATCAACAAAGCATTTCCATCTGCAGAACTGCCGCTCACTGGATGTTTTTGGCACAATTCAGAGTAAAATCTCGAGACTGTTGGGTGTGAAAATCCTAGGAGATCAGCAGTTACAGAAATACTCTAACCAGCCCGCCTAACACCAACAATCATGGCACGGTCGAAATCACAGAGATCACATTTTGTCCCCATTCTGATGGTTGAAGTGAAAATTAACTGAAGCTGCTGAATAATTTTATGCATTGCACTGCTGCCATGTGATTGGCTGATTAGATAATTGCATGAATAAGTAGGTGTACCTAGTAAAGTGCTCACTGAGTGAACAGCGCCACAAATTATTTTAGCAGAGTTATGAGCTTGCAATCTGAAAAGATGAGATAAAAAGACTGGGTACCTCAGAATAATATAAACACAATAAAAAAGACAAAAAGACTTTCTATTGCTTTACTTGCTGAATTTTTAAATGAATCCGTCAAAACGACTCACAAACCAAGGGTTTAGCTGGTTAGCATGGTCTAGTTAGCCACTGCTGGTAGATGCCGCAACTACAGCATCTGGGGCCTGATGTATAAACATGGCATATGCACAAAATGGCCACCGAATTGTGCTTCCGCAACTTCCCACACACAACAATTTGGCGTAAGTATGTGCACACAATCTGCACTCTTGACTGTGCATACGCACTCTTTTTCTGGTGTGTGTGAATTGCTGACTCCAATTGGCCAAGCAATAAATTAAACAAACTGATTATAAAACAGTTTTTCCATTTAATAACCCACATTTAGAGTAAAAAAATGCACTTGGCCGAAAACGTAAAATAAATAAATAAATAAATATATATATATATATATATATATATATATATATATATATATATATATATATATACCAATACCAATTATCCAAATAATGTAACGTTCTGGAAAACTATAATGATATGCAAAACAGCAGTCAACTTAGCAGCTCAAGGTTAGCATCTCGCAAATTCAAAAAGTTTAAATATGCTACACAGTGATTTAATGAAAACAACAGGCAAAACACAGAACGGCAGAGGGCCTCTATTCTGTTTATGTAAATGTATTTCCACTTTAATATAAAATTATTGTACAAAACAACAGTGCAAAACAGCAGTAATAGAACTAAAACCAGACATAGCCTCAAGTGAAGAACAAAGTTTTGCAGGGCTAAACCTATTTTAATGTAATTGCTATACACATAGCAAATTGGACTGCTTTCTACTTAAGTAAAAGTGTCAGGTTTCTTTTCAAGAACAAAAGTTGCTCAGCTTTCTGGCAGGAGAGACGGTTCCTCTTCTCATGAAGAACATGAGATGCTGCACTGAATAGTCTCTCTCTCTCTCTCTCTCTCTCTGTGCTGGTGCTTGGGGCAGATAAACATCTGCATGCAGTCCGTGATCTTTGTTCATGTACCAGTAGTCAAGAGGATTGTCGTGTTCGCGTGATATGAGTGTGAAGCGATCGTCTCTGTTCCGCAACTGCTTTCGGTTCCTAGTCAGGTGCAGTCTGCAGCACTGCACAACATAGGCATTAAATGTCTTGCCTGACCTATTTACAGGTAATCCCAACATAAAACACAATGACAACCCCATGGTACTGACAACCATTATGAAAAAATGTCATACAAAACAAAAGATAAGCTAACACTTAAATTTAAATAAATACAATATTTATAATATACTGATGACATCTGATAGCGATTAACACCACAAATAAATTTTTCTTTTGCTAATATGAGGATCTATAAAAACATTCTAAACTTTTTTTTATTTACCAAGGAAGCCAAATTGCAGAAGTTAGGTTTCTGCTTAATACAAAAATAATTTGAAATTCCCAATGGCGTGAGAATAATACTTACATAATATTCGATATTTTCTATGTAAATAAGTTGTAACGGGGTTCGGAAAGGAGGTGAAGGGAACCTGATCAACACTCAACAAGACTTTATAACTTAACATCAAACTGAACATAACACACGTCCATGTGTCTCTCTCTCTCCCTCACTTGCATCCCTGATTCTTCCCACTGATTGAGCCACTCAGCGCCAAGCGTGCTCTCTTATGGCCCAGCCATGCCCTCCTCCTTGTCACACAAGTCATTTTATATATATATATATATATATATATAGCGCGCTTTTCTGACACTACACTCAAAACGCTTTACATTGTGAACAGAGGACTTTCCTCAAACTCCACAAGTTGCAGCACTCACCTAGATTATGCAACAGCAGCCATAGTGCGCCAGTACACTCGCCACACACCAGCTGTTGGTGGAGAGGAGAGAGTAGAGCGATACAGCCTGTAAATGGATGGGGATTGCCAATGGGAGGAATTTGAGCAGGACACCAGGGCTACAACCTTACTCTTTACGTGATGTGTCCTGAGATTTTTAATTATCACTGAGATTAAGGACCTCAGTTTAAAGTCTCATTCGAAAGATTTTACAGTATAGTGTCCCTGTCACTATACTAATACAAACTTAGTTTGTACATTGCTTTTTTTGGAGACTGGAACCAGGAAACATTCCAGCGGCAATTAGAATCGTCATGACAGCAACCAGGGGTTAGTTTGTAGTGTTTACAAAATAGCAGCATTCTTGAAACACCAAGTAAAAAAAATTGCTTTGTGCACCTCTTAACTGAATAAGGAAACTTGTAAAGTCTAGTTGGCAGTCAGCCAGGGAGTGAGCATGTTGGCTTATGAGAATGGAAGTTTGTGTTTGAGTGGTCTATCTTCGCTCTGTTGGACAGAAATCACAGCTGGGGAAGGCTGCCGCGCTGCGCTCTATTTACGGTAGGTTTTTGTGGGTGTTCCGAAGAGGTGGAACAGTGACTGAGCACCTAGCCCTAATCTCCTTTTCATTTGTTTTACTAAACCTAAATCTCTCTCTCTGTGTGTCTTGCACCATCTTGAACAGCCACACACATTCAAGTTCCACGTAGTCCTTGTTATAGTGAATGCAGGCCTATGTCAGTGTTCATTACGGGTCACTTCAGATCACCTCTGCCTGTGGCACAGTATAATTACATGGTAATATGTACATTTCCTGTTTCTCCTTTTTCTAGGTTGAATCAAAACAATCAAAATGTATTAAGTGAATAGCAGCTGCAGATAATTTATTATTAAAGGTATTATTATTTATTAACACCAAAAAAAATTGCCTCATTAAAAATTTTACCTCTAAAAAAATGAAAGGTACTTTTGACAAACCTGTTTAAATCATGTATGAGATATCAGCAGCCTAATAAAAGACATGGAGCTGGCCTGCAACATGGGAGCCACCATATTAAAATTAAATAGCCAACCAAATTCCACTCAGTTTATCTCTGTAACTCTATGAACTCTTCATCGCACACGAGTGGCCATGATTTTATACTTATGTTTCAAAATTACTATTAATTTCTTTAGAAGTAATACTAGTAAAAAAAAAAAAAAAAATTCGGAAAAAGGTATTGAGTGCACCTTTAAGTGATTAAAGATATAGTGTCTGTTCCAAAACCTAGTTAGTGTCCTCTAGAGCAACATTTTAAGACATCATAGACGTGCTCCGTCATGAAGGCTGTTCCAAAAGGTAGGTATTTTAATTATGCTGCCTCTTAAGATATCTAATTTTGGCCAAATTTTAAGGTAGATCCCAGAATGCACTGTGATGAGCTTGGTGGAAAAATAAATCCAAGATGGCGGACAAAGTGAGATATAAATTTATATTATAAATATCCTTATCCATTCAATACTGAAAAGTATTGATAAATAACAGTTTAATATGACACAAAACCGACTATTTTACTCAAAATGCGTCGTGCGTAGTTAGGCTCATTAGAGGATTGCATAGTTTCTTTTACGTCACCTGTATTTAAATCCGCTTTGAGTCAAGTGTCGAGTGCTGCATGTGAGGAGTGCTGTTTGAATGATGTGCGGAGCTGCCGCTTATGTAGAGTGTTCCAAATCACTCTCTTAAGAGGCATCATTTCAGTAAGGATGCTGCCATAGAAAACAGCTGCCTATGCAGGTAGGAGACAGTGAAGCAGCTCACTAAGTTTTAGAACAGACCAATAGTCTGTCATAAACAATTTGGAAACTTCAACTTTTCTGACCAGAAGCTCAAACTGTACACACGTAGTGTTGTCATGCGTAGTGTCACACGTAGTGTTGTCACGGTACCAAAATTTCAGTAGTCGGTACCAATACCAGTGAAATTTCACGGTACTCATTATGATTTTCGGTACCAAAACACAGAAACCGGTTACTGAACAACACTCTTTTAATAACAATGTTAACAAAACATTAGCAGCAGAACTAAGAACCAAAATATACCATTTGAGCAACAATTCAAGTTAAATATATTATTTTTGAATTATAACAACTGTACAATGTATGCTTATTTTTGAACACCTATATAAGATTTGCTTCAACTTTTACTTTTAAGTTTTTACCAAGTACTAAAAAAACCTAAATAAACAAGCATACAATAGAATGAATAAAAAACTATTTCCAAACTAATGCGGAAAGTGCTCTCGTATTAATAAAGCTGCATATTGCCAATTTTCTTCACGACAAGAAATGCACAGTGACATATATTATGATTAAATAAGTCACGAGCAACCGTGTTCTAATTTAGCTGCATTAAGCGTGCGCGCTCGAGGGATGAGCGTCCCCGAGGCAGAGTCTCTCTCAGCCGGGTGCAGTTTCAATCTCTCCCCCATAGATCGGGACATTCACGCAACTCATAGAAGAGGCACCGACCACAGAGAGAAATGCCATTTTGAGTTTATAGGTATTAACATGATCTGCTTCTGTATTATTTGAACTTTAATAAAGCTATTACGCATTAAATATAACTGCATTTAAGATATAGCGCATATTTCCTATAAAGAGCTCCAGCTCCGCTTATTCCACAACGAGAGTGCTTCTGACATTTTATTTTTTCTGCAGTGCTGCTCTCGTTCTTCATCGTTACAGTTTAATGTGATTTCATGTTACGTTAAATGAGATCAAACGACTTTTAGACAACGAAAATGTTCTCGACAATTTTTTTATTTTCGACTTTGCCGATAATGTCGACTAAACTTTTCAGCCCTAATGCAAATGATAATATGCTTTTATACTCACCTGCTTTATTTGCTTGAATAAATCCGGGTGTCTGTCTTTCAGGTGCTTTATTAAGTTTGATGTTTCCTCCTTTCGTCAGAAAATTGTTAAAGCAGAGTTTACAGATATGTTTTTGCTGATCTATAATGTTTCCCTTTTCATAAGCCTCAAATCCAAAGAATTTCCAAACCTGGCCTTTTCGACAAGATTAAGCTGAGACTCCGCATCAGCAGCTACTTTGCTTGGGAACCGGGTTGACCCAGTACTCGTTACTCCGGTACCTTCAGAAATTTTGGTATCATAAAATATTTTTGTTTGAGTACCGACTTGGTACCAGAGTACCGATATTTTTGACAACACTAGTCCCACGTGCAGCTTTGGACTCTTCGATCACTGTCTGGTTCATCTTCTCCCGACATACAAGCAGAAACTAAAATCAGCTATGGTCTGTAAAGAGATGGACCAATGAAGCAGAGCATTCATATGTGGATCCCTACTAGAATATTTTTATCAGTCAGTAATGATAAACTATGGTTTACAGGAAAACTCAGACAGCTTCTTCATGCCATAGAGGATGCTTACAGAAGTGGGCATAAAACAACAAGGCCAGGAACATACTTAAGAAATTAGAGTGGCTAAAAGAAGCTAGTCTGAGAAGCTGAAAATACTGTTTTCAACCAATGATCCTGCATCTGTGTGGAAAGGCCTAAAAAAACAGCACCATGTAGAGAGTCAACTAATGGCTGATGAACTGAATGTGTTTTACTGCAGGTTTGAAAAGCCCAGTCTCGCACCCCTCCCCTAATAACAGTAAATAATTTAGCTTTAAAATGTTGGCAACCATTCGCTTGAATTTTATGGACCTACAGAGCTGAAATATTCTTCTAAAAAATCTTCATTTGTGTTCAGCAGATGAAAGAAAGTTATACACATCTGGGATGGCACAAGGGTGAGTAAATGAGAAAATTTCCATTTTTGGGTGAACTATCCATTTAAGGGCTCTTGTCAGATCTGGATGAATTTGTCAATTAGAAGAGAGGTTTGGAAACATTTCTAGTAATTATTACTGTGAAAATGTCCCACAGGGACTTTATATATAATGCTGAAATATAGACCAAAGCAAGATCATGATTTATTAATGCCTACTTTCGCTATTTCATAGCTTTTAAATTCCTGCATGAATTCTTATTTCATTGTATTTACAGTTTTCAGTGTCAAAAGAATTTAGATTATTAGTTCTGTACAGCAGTACTGCCACTCTCTAAACAAAGAGTACACAGCCTGCATAGGGCACCAACCCCGGTCGCGGAACACTCGCTGTGTCTGAAACCGCCCCCTATCCACTAGTGCACTATTTCGGGTGTCTGCCATTTTGTAGGAGTGTCTGAATTCTGAGTGAGCTACTCGTTCCCTACTTTTGTTCACTCATTCTTACCCACAATGCACACAATGATATTATTTTAACTCAGGAGAATGCACCGTAGTAGACTACAGTGGAAATGATCATTGTATGTGATTTTAAATATTCAGTTATATATATAACCTGTAGGTTATGATAATTTGGTTGAATGAGGGTGCTATGAGCCCAGAAACGCTTTCCAGCTTGAATGGGAGTTTAAAGATACTAATGTATGACAAATAAATCCAATAATGTACATTTGATAAAAATGTGTGTACTCTTTAAATTAACATATACTCATTATATTATATATATATATATATATATATATATATATATATATATATATATATATATATTAAAAATGATAAATAGAATGACGATTTAAAGCATTAATATATAATTTAATACGAATAAAAAGTAAGGCCCAGGTATTGCAAAGTTAATATGTGATGTTTCTGCTCCAATGCTCCGTTTATACGTCAGCATCTGAATTCACTCACTCATTTCATTCACTCACTGCTGCACTCACTGCCATGCACTATATATGAAATAGTGAATGAGTGAACGTTTTCAAACACAGACACTCTCTTCACCAAACGATTGCCTCGTGCCCGCATATCTCTCACATGTGTGCCCTGGGCACCTCTCTGTGCACGCGCATAAATGCTGTCTGTTCGCGCTCCAGTTGTCAAACACGTGAACGGCAGAGCAAAAGGTATTCAGTATTTCAAATAATGAAATCTATGTGTTATGAAGTTAGCATGCGCACATGGAAACCGTGTCACTGTGTGAGGGAGTTCAGAATAAAAGCCCTTGTGTTGTTTTAACCTTACAAAATTTATTGAATTCTCGCTCTATTACGGCTATGCTGGAGCCCAGGGCAGCCGCCTATATTGCCTGTAGGTCGGGCCGGTACTTGCACAGCAGCAGGCCTACCCAAAATACCCAGTGGCCCACTGGGAAAATGCCTGGTGCTCCCGATGGACAGTCTGCCCCTGCCTGCCAGATAAAAGAATTTAAAGGGCACCCAATTATCTCTGATTCCAAGGTTGTTTCCTATTAAGATCTCTGCCTCTTTTACCTCAGGGGATATCAGGTTTTTACTCAGATTTTGCTGAATCCTCAGAGGTCATGCAATCTGGAGGAAAAAAAGGGTGATTATAGAAGAGCTGACCCTTTGTTCTTTTTTTCAACTTGTGGGCCACAATAGCCCTGGGAAATGATGGGAGGACGTTCCTTTTTTTTAACAAGCACTTTTATCTGTCTCTCACTCTCTCACTTCCCCTGGAGGCAAAAATGCTGCTTTAGCATTGGATTCTGCATTAGAGCAGCAAAAAGAGTTTTATAGCATCTGATTTTAATTTTTTCATGCTATAAATGCAAGCACGCTTTTATAATTTAAGCTTAAATTGATTCATATTCAATTTTAGGCCTTTCTGTTCCTGGATCAGGAAGAAGGTGTATGTGTGTTCTTATCTAGCAAAAATGCAATGGATTTTATGGTACTGAAAGAACTGGATAATGTGTAACTTTTCTGTAAAGTGTGTAACAGGATGAAATTGTATATCTGTAAACCAAGAAATTAGCAAATGAAACCAACATCTCAGAGACTGTTTGGACACTTTGCAAGAATATTCTATGAGTGTTACAATATTCCAGAAAAGGGGACCAGTCAGATCCTCCACCACAAAGCCGTAACCTAATAAGAGATGATGCCAGAGAAAAGTACCTTTTAGCCAATTAGACCAATTTGATTATTAATATACAAACGCCTAGACCTGCACACTTTGTACATGCTGTGGCCCCAAAAGGTACAGTTTTGAACAGATACTGTAACATGTAAATCATAAAACACTAGATATACTTTTTTTTTTGTTTTTTTTGTTTTGTTTGTTTTTTTGTTTTTTTAATTAAGACTATTTTTTCATTATCACCCTGCACTCTCTCAGCCTTTCTCACAAAAGTCAGATTCAGCCTGCTTATTTAAACAGCAGTGTGTTTCAGAGGCTACTTTTTTACAATAAAATAAATAGCAGAGCATTTGTTAATGTCATGCCTGCTATCCCGGCCTTTGAGAGAGGGCAGATAGCAGCCTCCATCTCAATGCTTCTGGCTCTGCTTTAATAGGCCATTGGCTCTTAGGTTATCACCACACTAAAGACCACAAACTATTACTTATAATGCAATTGAGATCTGGCTTTTCATAGAGGAGTGGATGCTTGTTAAATGCCCATCCACAAAATGTTAGTTGTTCACAGCAAGCATGTTAATCATCAAATAGAGCTGCTGAACATGTTCTTTTTTCTTTTTTTTTTTCATCTGTCTGCATTGGTCTTGTAAAATATCCTAGGTCTTGTCTGGCATTTATATATTTGTATTATGAAACACACAAGGGATAGGTCAAGAGTTTACTACAACTGTAGACTATCAGTCAGTGATGGATTCATTTTTTGCAGGCACTGTCTTTGTTTCCTCCACTGCTGTACAAGTACCTCAACTTGAGTGTGTGTGTGTGTGTGTGTGTGTGTGTGTGTGTGTGTGTGTGTGTATATATATATATATATATATATATATATATATATATATATATATATATATCTCTGAATGTCCAGTGTCAAAATAAAAACTAGTCTTAAGGGATAATATTTGCCCCCTGGAATTGACTACTACTGGCATTTTCTTACCTTTTTATGAGGGCATTTTTTCAATGTGCCATCCATTTATGTCAAATACTTCAAAATCATAAACTCTGTGTGAACAATTATAGCTGTACAAAATTGAATCTACATCAAATAGAAAAGTAATTGTAATTGTGCAAGATGTCATGAATGCTCTGATAAAATATTTTAAATAATTGTCACTATGTTTGATTATACAGCTCTCCCTACCATCACAATAGATTTTAATGTAATCGGTGTTTAAAATTTTGGAAATCTAGGGAGGGTTTTTTCATTATTTCCACTAAAATCCAGACCATGAATTCAGGACAAATCTGTCAGCTAAAGGTCACTGGTGTCTGCCGATGCACTAAACCCTTAACTAGATTTGCCTAGAATGAAGTCAAATGAAATAATACAATTAAAATCTTATATGACCGCTAAAAAAAAAACAAAATAATACAAATATAAGGAATGCACTATGGGTAAATTTCTTCCCCGCATTTTAAATGTCTAGAGCATTTTTGTCAACTGTTGGTGACAGTTTTCCCCCAAGCACTGGGTAATTTTTGTCCCTGTGCCAGTCTAATGTTTTTTTAAATGTATTCCACAAATTAAAAGGTATTCTCAGTCAGAACTGGATTTTAAGTCCTCCTGATCCTTTTAACTTTGTGGCTTTTTCATCTTCCTAAAAAAAATTTTATGCTTATAATTTAGGACAAAATCTGCAGACTTGGGGTGGAATTCTTTTTAAGGGTTCTTCTGTATTATACAATGCTCTAAAGTGTAGAAAAACATGGATGCATTCCTTTTAAGCTGTGTGTTATGAAAAGAACTGGCAGGCAGACTGGTACACCAACACCAGCCTGGACCAAGTGGACAGGGGTTTTATTTGGATTAAATACTTGGCAATGCAGTGGAGGTATTTTCATGTTACTTTAGTATCCCGCACAATTATTCATGGGGCTTGAACATTTCCATGTGAATGGCAGAAGGTATCAGAATCAGAATCAGAATAAGCTTTATTGCCAAGTAAGCTGACACATACAAGGAATTTTTCTTGGTGACAGAAGCTTCCAGTTCACAAACAATACAGCAGCAAGACAGGGGGGACAGGGGACATGGTATGTGGACAGGGGTGTGGTTACAGTTACAGCTCAGCAGAACACCCGTCCCTCTTGTCTTCATTCACTAAACCGAAAATGTGGTTGTAAACATTACTAAGTCAAGTTTAGCCAACAAAAATTTTAAATTGAATCTATGTAACATTCTTCTGAGAAAATAACTGGATTTCACTGCACAGGGCTCAACAATAAGGATAATATTTATATACACTACCGGTTATAACTTCTGAAACACTTGACTTGATTCTCATGATCTTAAAAATCTTTTGATCTTCCAAGGCGTATGCTCAAATGTTTTAAATGAGTTTAGTCAAAAATATAATTGTCACCACATTCATTTATTTCATTTTAAAACTAAAATTTCATTAAAAAAAAAAAAAAAAAAAAAAAGTTTTTGAAATTGATGACTTTGACAAAATAATATAATGAGTGCCAGCCAATAAGTGCCCAACATTGATGGAAACTCCTTCAATATGGTTTAAAAAGCATCCCAGGGTGATGTCTCAAGAAGATGGTTGAGAAAATGTCAAGAGTACATTTCTGCAAATTCTAGGCAAAGTGTGACTACTTTGAAGATGTTAAAATATAACAGTTTTTATTTATTTTGGAATTTGTTCAGTCACAACATAATTCCCATAGTTCCATTTAAGTTATTCCATAGTTTTGATGACTTTTACTCTTATTCTAAAATGTGAAGACAAAAAAAATATATAAAAAAATTGTTTCAAAATCTTCTTGTCATAGTTTTCTTTAATGATAACCTTGGTGCCATGCATCATGGAAGGAAAAATCATCACCCTCAGTGTGAAGCTTTCAAACCTGCCTGCATAGCATTTGGCTTCTGAACATTTTTCTCCCCTGAGTGTCCTCTTAAGCCTCATTCACACTGCCACCGACATTATCGCTTGATGTCTCTAGTCCCTGTGCTGTATGTTGCTAGAGGACGTACATATTGCTCTTACTCTAATGTTATTAGTCGTCTGCACAACTGGCCATGGCTGTTGAAATTCTGATCACAGATGTGTGTGTGTGTGTGTGTGTGTGTGTGTGTGTGTGTGTGTGTGTGTGTGTGTGTACTATACTGCTGGTAAAACTCCAAAAATTTGTCATTTACAGATGAATGATCTATCATTCAAATTGTAGGGGAATGTGCTCTTTAACTCCTGCAGTGCTCATTGCATGGTATAATGAACAAGATGAATGAATAAAAACAAACTCACTCAGAATGCTGACATTCCTTTGCATATATATATTTTTAATACATACATGTGTGTGGTTACAGACAAATAATATAGAACAGTCAAATCACTCACAGAAACGTTAACTTCTCAGTCAACAGATTTATAGAGAAAGGGAGCGCGAGAGAAAGGAGGTGAAGCCTTGTTCGACTTCCATCCAAGCAGTAAAACCATCCACAGGACCATCTATCATTCAATCCCTGTGCAACAACTGAACAATCTTCCTATCCATCTGCAGCACATGCTCTGTGCTTCCAATCCTAAAGTGAGACATTCCCACAATGGCAGTCAAACTTTCATTCATTCATTTTAAACTGATCTAGGATTTATATTAGCTAAATATTACAGGTGAAGTTTGTTCCCAATCAATTTGTGAAGCTTTAAACTGTTTTTCAAAGAGATACAAGTACATGGAAGTGATAAAGTATATTTAAATGTTAATTATTGAAGTGTTTTTAATCCTAGTTGAGTAATTTGAGAGTTTTAGTCTTTTCAGGACATAGACTACTGTATTTTATATATATATGAAGTTATATTTGTATATATATATATATATATATATATATATATATATATATATATATATATATATATATATATATATTTGTCATACTGATAAAAATATTAAACTCAAAAGGAATATTCTGGGTTCGATACAAGTTAAGCTCAATCGACAGCATTGTTGGCATAATATGAATTACCACAAAAAAAATTTTACTTGCTAAAATTTGGGTTACAGTGAGGCATTTACAATGGAAGTGAAAGGGTGCCAATTTTTTTACATTAAAATACTCACTTTTTGAAAAGTATAGCCACAAGACAAACAGTATGCATGTAAGCATGAATTTAGTGTGTGAAAATCACTCATTAGCCTTTTCTGTGTAAATGCATAACCAATTTAACATCTTCATTGGCATGGCAATGTAATGTCAACAAACCCTAAAATTAATGCAAAAATTACCATTTAATCAACTTTACAGTTCAAATAATACATGAGTTTCAACAGGAGAATAAATATAAGTGCTTTTATAAAATTATAAGCTACATTTTTCTCCCTTTTTATAACCCTCCAAAAAATTGGCCACTCATTTGCATTGTAAGTGCCTCGCAGTAACCTTGATTTTTTTTTTTTTTTTTTAAGGAAATGAGGGATGAGTCCCAATAATTTTTTTTATATATATAATTATTGTGGTAATCAACATTATGCCACAAATGATGTTGATTGAGCTTAACTTTATGGAAGCTCAAAGAGGCCTTGCATTATAATTATTTTTCTGTCTCGTTTTCTCGAACTCGACATAAAAAAAGTTGTTTTTACCTTTTCATTTTCTCAAACTATTCAGTTTTAATTGACCTACAGAATTTACAATTCAAAGTTTATTACAATGTATGAAGGACAAAGAGATCCTTGGCAGAAAAGTAATGTATTATATGTAATAAGTACATATTATGTTAATTCAGTACACTTTGGTTATAATATATTCACCTGCCTTATCCAAGAGTTTTCTAAACCAGTTAAATTTCACATAGGCTAAATCAAACATATTAATAAACATCAGGCAGCACATCACAAACACTTTATAAACGCTTTTTCATCAATATAGTAAGACTCGCTTTCTTCTGCACTCAACAGGGGTCAAGAAGCATGTCTTTCTGTGCTTTCCGCAAAGTACCGTTATTACTGCAATATGCGTGCACTCGGATCTAAATCGCGGCTGGCTTGACGAGTCATGCAGACATCCAAACGTTCAGGGTCACTGTATTGTCTACGACAATGTGGTAGATGTGATAGTCGTCTTCTAAGGTGTCTGATCTGGAAGTTGTCAATGACTGAGAGACATACAGCTATTTCTGCTTGAATGAGTCCTTGATCGAAGTAATGACGTATTTGGTCATCCATTACGCAACAGTGCGTTTAGCTTTTGCATCCAGATAGCTTTATTGAAAAACAACTTTTTATATTTTTTATATACTTTTTTATATATTATTTTATAATAACGCAAGGCCTCTTTGAAGTTCCTTATAACTTGTATTGAAATCTGAATATTTTGTAAAAGGATAGTTCACCCAAAATGAAAATTCTATTATCATTTACTCACCTCACGTTTTTCCAAACCCAATTGACTTCCATGGGACGCAAAACATTTTTAGCCTTAGAACTTTAGCCTTCATCACATTTTTTTTCCATGTAATGAAAGTGAAAAGATGCAATGAAAGTGAATAGTGACTAAGGTTAATATTATACCTAACATCTCCTATTGTGCTTCATGGAAGAAAGTCATACATGTTTAGAACAAAATGGAAGTAAGTTAATAATGAAGCTTATTTGTTTTGGTTTATATATAAACATTATCCTTTAAAACCAAGACTATGTTTAGTTTCTGCCTCTTTAGGCAAGCTACCATCAGTTTTGTTTCACAATTTTCAAGTCCTCCTCTGCGTCTTTTAATTATTGTTGATGTTTCCTCTCTGCCAGAGGTTCGTTTCATGTTTCTGCCCTTCAAAGAAAGGAAGTGGTTTTGAAGTGAAGGAAAGCTTTTAAGGAGCTGAGTTATTTCATTGGTACAAGAGTTGTAAGTGAGCCGATATCTGTTCATAGCTATCGACCTGATCTTGGGTAATCGGGACTGGGGCTCCTGGGTTATGGGCAATAGAAGGGGTGACTGTTTTTGTGAGAGCCATGCAGGTTCCGTTCACTCCAGACATGTTTATTTTTAAAGTCCTCCTTACAGCCTGTAGCCTGACCAACCAGGGCTGGCATGTAACAGGTCTGACATGCGTGCAGAAGTGGAGTTCACATGCTCAAATAAAGGCCTGTGTACAAGTCACAACTCATAGAAACACTCGCTCTATTCCAAATCCTAGTAAGTTGCCTACGCAGCATTGAAGGCTGTTCCAAAAGGTAGGCATCTCCACAATGCTGTTTCCTAAGATACCTTGTTTTGGTCAAATTCTATTGCAGCATTGCAAGTTTCTCTTTCAGTTAAAACTATCCAATAATGCATTGTGACAAGCTTGGTTAAAATAAATCTAAGATGATGGACAAGGAGAGAAAATGTTGATTTTAAAATTGTATATTGCAGCAATATAAAAATGTTTGGCCTATACTAATTTTAACAAAAACCTATAGGCTAGGACTAATACTGAGACCTCCTACTCACCTTATTTTGTCATCGGATCGCTGTAGATTTTTTTAAACCATAATTCCTAAGCAAATCAAAGAGGTAGCTTAGTTTTTCATATCTGAATTTTCATGCCTACGACCAACATGGTGATGTTTTAATTTGGTCAATAAATGGCTGATACATCCATGCGTCCCTTATGTACATATCATTCTGTACTAAAAAGTATTGATGAAAAAATTGCGGATTAATGAAAATATATTATTTTGCACAATATTTGTAAATGATCTGTATTTGTAATAGGGCTGCCAGCATTGTATTATTGTATCATTAATCATTATTTTACAATATATAATGCGTTTTAAAGATGTAAACATTTAATCATTGCATCTGACTCGTTCGTAATAACAGATCATTCTACCATCAGCAATTCAAGTTTGAAGTACCACCTTCATGTCTTTGCGAGTCAGCAGGTAACGTGCCTCATACATTTGATTAAGTGGCATGTCATTTATTTATTTTTATTTCCAATTGACGGTCCTAATCTTTATGCTTGTTGGAGTATTGTGCTAGTTCCTTTATTAGTTTAACAGACCACTGTTGGTGAACTCTATTGAAATTTAGTGCGAGTACAGTTTCCTGGGCGAAGTGCTAATTGTGTAGTTATGCCTATGCAGTATGTTCCAAATCAGTCACTTATGAGGTTCCATAATGGTTAGGATACTGCCTTTAGAAGGTAGTTGCCTATATACTGTAGGCAGTAAACTGCAAGGGAAATCACTAGGTTTGGTCACAGAGCTCCAGACTCACTCTTGTTGCTGAGATAACACACACACACACACACACACACACACACACACACACACACACACACACACACACACAAACAGTCAATCTCTCACTCCTCAGCCTCCAGGTCCGAGCTGCCATATTGTTCCAGTCAGGGTGATGGGTGTTTAGTGTGGCAGGCATACCAGTGTGATATAGACTACTGGTGAGTTCACATAGTTCCCATGGGTCTGTGTCCTTGCTCCCTGCAGTGGTCAGATGGGCAGAGTATAAATATCATTAAGTCTTTCAAGGGCTTCTGCATGCCTGTGGTGTCACTCCCCTCATTACATGCTGAGTGTTGACCCCAGCCAGTCATTTGTTCCACCACAAATAAGAACGCTTTTTTAGATAAACGCCAAGCTCAGTCAAGTGTTGGTGTTTCTGAGGTGCTTGTGGTTGCTGGTGCTTGTGAATAAAACATTTTTTTTTAACTGGATGATTGCAACACTGTGGCAGGGCAGAGGGCGGGGCCGGGTCGTGATGATACACACCCGGTCCTGTATCAGGCTAATCAAGCCTCTGAGAGGGATAAAGGCTGATGACAGGCAGTGGTGAGAGAGAGAGTGATCATTTACGGACATGTCCGTCATGTGTGTGTGTTTTGTCTTTAAAGTTTATCATTCAAATATTATTTATATTGTCAAGCCAGTTCTCGCCTCCTCCTTGCCCGTCTAATTACGTTACAAACACGTTCGAAAATATTTGAACAGTTGAGTGTTTACCACTGCCTATAGATAAAATGGTGATGTTAAACAATGAAGACACAAATTTAAGTTTAGCAAGCAGAATTTTCACCCATTTATCCATCCTTTATGCAGGTCAATGTCTACGCATTTGTACAGGGCCTGCAATGTGGGCTTCGTAATGGACCACAAATTATCAATTGGAGACAGGTCAGGACTGCAGGGAGGCCAATCTAGCACCCACACTCTCTGCTTACATGCAATTTGGGCAATCCGGGTAGTATGTGGTTTGATGTCCTGCTTGTAAACATATACTGTATACACTGGTTTTATGTTACCAATTGCACAACTTGTTTTTAAGAATCAAATATCTATTTCTATTAATAAACTATAAAATTATTTTTACGAGTATGGCGGCTACCTGGTTAAATGAACCCTAGAGGCGCTTAAACAACGACTTCTATTTACTTTCACACCTATCACAAGTAGAAGAGCAAAGTATCCGTTAAACATTTTACATTTGCGTGTGTGTGTGTGTGTGTGTGTGTGTGTGTGTGTGTGTGTGTGTGTGTGTGTGTGTGTGTGTATATATGTATATGTGTGTGTGTGTGTGTGTATATGTATGTATGCTTAAAAATATCAGAGAACACAAACATTGCAATGCGATCATTGTTTGGTGTCGGGTTGCAGGCTCTTTAGTTTTATGTCTGCTATGATCTTTTTTTGAAAGGCAAGATGTTCCACCTCCACTTAACTACGAGCCACTACTCTGTCTACGGTTTTGAGGATGATATGATATCCTAGACATCCCAGCCAACCAGCAGATGAGGGTAACAGTTTGTTTCTGTATTAGTGCACTTATAGAAGAATCAGAGTGCTTTTGTATATGATGGATAAATACTTCCCTTCTGCCACCTGCTCTGTTGTATTTGTTTCTGTCTTTCTTCTCCTGTCGTTGTTTCTGCATAACGGTGTTTAATGTATAATCTATGTGTGTAGTCTCGCTCTTTACTCTGCCCTTACATCACGAGGGGAATTTACAGAGCCCTACCACATCTTCCTATGCAAATCACTCTGGGCCTCTTCCAATTTGTGCTTTTATTTATTTATTTTTTTCTTCTTCTGCATCTCTTCCTTTCTCTCTCCAAAGAGAGAAGCACAGCTGACCGCTCTGGCCACTTATCTTTTTGATCATTAGCTCTAGGCACTCAGTGCTGAATAACGACGTTCACTTCATAACTGATTCTAACAGTGATGGAGATTTTTCTCCATGCTTCGAAAATGTAATGCTAGAAAAATCTGGGCTTACAAACTGCTTGATGTTGACACACTTTTCTTTTGTTTAGCTACTTCAAACTTTTTGAAAAGGAAGGACTGATCGTCACTTTAAAGAGCTTGTAGATTGGTATTAAGAACATTTTATTGAAATAATATTAATGGCTAATTAGGATTGAACCCTGCTGTTCGGAGGCTGAATTTGATTATAAATATCTTTCAGTTGCTTCATAAAAGGGCTCTATATTACTGGTGGAAAAGTGCTACTGTGAATTGCAGTTCCATACTGATTTTTATAAATTTACTATGTACCAGGACTGGTGTTAAGCCCTGTAAATCTATAACAGAAGGTATTTTTATTTATTTCTCACCCTTTCTCTTTTTTTTCATTGTTGAATGTCAATGAAATGTGGACCTCACATACAGCTGAAAGAGCAAAGTATACAATGCTGCCGCTGGTAGATTTGTGATATACATACACACACACACACACACGGGTTGAGAGACTGTGGATTGTGTGCGTGCTTAAATATATACTATCGGTCAAAAGTTTTGAAACACTTACTCATTCTTTATTATATTTTATTTTCTTCACATTTTAGAATAATAGTAAAGTCATCAAAACTATGGAATAACATAAATTGAACTATGGGAATTATGTTGTGACTGATCAAAATCCAAAATAAATCAAAACGGTGTTATATTTTAGCATCTTCAAAGTAGTCACACTTTGCCTAGAATTTGCAGAAATGTACTCTTGACATTTTCTCAACCAAAATCTTGAGGCATCACACTGGGATGCTTTTTAAACTGTATTGAAGGAGCACTGTTGGGCACTTATTGGCTTCTTTTCTTTATAATTAATCAAAGTCATCAATTTAAAAAAAAAAAGTTTTTTATTATATTTTTGTTTTATAATGAAATAAATTAATATGGTGGCACAATTATATTTTTGTCTACAAAACCAATTTCAAACATTTAAGCACACACCTTCAGATCAAAAAGTTTTTTAAGATCATGAGAAGCATTTCAGTCAAGAGTTTTAAAAGTTTTGACCAATAGTGTATGCATTAATTATGATATTTTAGATTTAAAAAAACAGCCTCATTAACTGTAAATGTCGGTTAAAATGGAAGTGTGTGTGTGTGTTGGGTTAATGTTAAAGGGTTATTTTACCCAAAAATGTATATTCGATCATCATTTACTCTCCCTCATGCCATCCAAGATGTGTATGTCTTTCTTTCATCTGCAGAACACAAAAAATATTTGTTGAAGACAAACTCTTTTGGTCAATACAATGCAAGTGAATGGGTGACAAAATGTTTAAGCTCCAGAATCCACTCGAGGGCACAAAGTACTCCAGATGACTCTGGTGGTTAAATCCATATCTTCAGAAGCGATATGATAGGTGTGGATGAAAACAGATCAGTAGTCACATTCTCCTTCTGTTGTTGGTAATGCTTTGTGCATATCGCCCCCTACTGGTCAGGGTGGAGAATTTATGACAAAAAAAAAGACTTAATTATACTGTGTCTGAAGTTATGGATTTAACCATTGAAGTCATATGGATTATTTTATGTGGATTTTGGAGCTTCAATATTTTGGCACCCATTCACTTGCATTGTGAGGATGTACAGAGCTGAAATATTCTTATTAAAATCTTAATTTGTGTTCTGCAGAGGAAAGAAATTCATTCACATCTGGGATGTGCAGAGGGTGAGTAAACCATGAGAGACGTTTTTTTTTCTTTTTTGGAGAACAATCCCTTTAACATGGCAAGAGCTGTTTTTGTTGTCCCTAATAAAGTATAATGAATTTTTATTCTTTATGTATGAATGCATTTATTTATGTTTCAAAGGCTAGATAATTCACAGTTTTGGATGCAATATTTATTCTCTACATTTAACTTCAGCTCTTTAATCCATAGGGGGCAGTTTCACTCTCTCAGTAAGAAGGCTGCACAGACTGACAGTATTCTGGTCAGTTTGTGCAGCAGTGCCACAGTGCTGATCCTAAAACCAATCTATTTGTTTCCATTTTGCTCCTGCTATTTTGTAGAAAGAGAAATGCCCGGACCTAAATGATGTTTAACATCAGTTAGACTAATAGAAAAGATACAGCAGCCATTTACAATTACGTGGTTCTCGCTCCCTCTCTCCTGATCCATGATTTGCTTTTCCATTCAAATGAGAGAGAGAATCACCAGTATTATTTATCTCTATTTAGTGAAGTTGAATAGTTTCTTTGCATTAACAGAGAATGTAATGTAAACCAGGGGTGTCTCTTCACATAAATGATACCTGTGATTTGGCCTATTTGTGCCATTTAATAAGAGAAATTTACCTACAAGAATAAACACTCAAACAAGTTTTTTCAGGACTAGTTATCAGTCTGATAATGCTAACTTCAAGGAAAAATAAGGTGATCAAATAAAAATGGAATCAAAGACATAATTAAATTTAACTTTCTCGCTCTCTCTCTCTCTCTTCATTTTGTTACAGTGTTCCCAAAGTTAAGATCTCAGAGAAATATATATATATAATTTTTTTTTTATTTTGGGTTGCAAACAGACTCACTTTCAGAGGTTTGTTATGCTGGTGTACTGAAAAATCTGTTGACATCATGATAAATGGAAAACAGAGCTGTATGTGTCTGTGAGGCCAAGAGAGAGAATGAAGGAATGTGTCATTCATGTCCATCAGGGTCTGCATGAGTCTGATTGGCTGTAATCACTGCAAACTGGGCTCTGGCACGTACTCCAGCTCATGCTAAAACAACAATGCCACATTATTGCACAACATCCACAGTAATGACTCTTACTGCTGTGCTGGCCTGTTATTATGCATGTTCTCCCATTCACTGTCCTCTTTAGATCTCTCCATAAGATAATTATTGAGTTATCTGCTGCCCTCGCAAATTATCAGACATGCCAACTGCTATTAATTGCAACAATGTCACAAATGAAGTCTGAGAATGATTGCCATCCAATGAAAGCAGGCAGTGAACGGAGAACATTTCTACTGGCCGATACAGATTTTCTGTTTCAGTGGCATCTTACTTAAAGATGCTGTAGTGTTTATGCAAAGTACAGAAAAAAGACTTCTAAACTGACAAAAGCTAATGAAATTAAATAAGGAGTCAGACTTGAATTACCACCCTTTAACTACCTTTTAACTACCACCTACACATCTTTCCGTCTACCATGTATGGACTGCTCCATGAACATGCAAAATGCCGTCTTATTGGCTAAACAAATAATCTGCCGTGGTCACAGCCTAGGGCTGTCACAGTGTAATATTAAACAGGAGATCTATTTCAGTGTTATCTGTGAGCTGAAATAAAAAAAAAAAATCTGTGTGCCATTTCATAAAAAGATTGCATCCAACTTATTTAAAAGACTTCTACTTCACTGTAGATTAATTAGACATAGCAAAACTTGTATAAATGCAACACTTTTGCAATCCACACCAAAGAAAGATCCATGGGCCTGTTATCTAATCTGTATGCAAGATCTCTAACATGGGAATGGAAAAGGAAGGAAACTCAAGTTTGTCTTTAACGTTCTGGGCTGTTGCTTTAATCCATTCTCACTGATATCAATGCAAGCGAATGAAGCGCGGTTTTCATACATGCACACATCCGCTAATCAGAGTGCCAGTACGGTGCTAATGAGTATTTTGTAAAATTGCAGGCAGAGGAGAATCAAAACCCAAACAGAAATGTTCCGAAAATGTTTTTCCTAGCAGGGATCGCTCTTTTTGCTTAGCTTTTACCCTCAAAACCACATTTACAGATGCACGGTGCATTTCCCCTCACAGTTTCTCTCTTCTCTCTCTTTTTTGTAAGTTACTAATGTTTTCATACTGAATTCCTGTTAATGCTAAAAGAAAGTAGTACTCATTAGCATTTCCTCCTGCAAGATGCTGTCTTAGGCCTCCATAAATGCGGATTAGACACAGTTTATTGTTTTCATTGAGCGAGCGGTAATTCGTGAGACACAACTGCTGTGTAGATGCCACTGTCCAAATCAAGCCGTTTGGATGCACAATATCAGAGGATCAGTTAGGGATCGGATGGTTTTGTTTGAGTTCTCTTTGTGTGCGTGTGTGATTGAGACCATTAGTTATGGCTGCTGTGGAAACTGGAAAGGAGGATATGTTGCATGCATATTAAAGAAATAGTTCACCCAAAAATTCTTTAATTATTCACTTACCCTGTTGCCAGCCCAGATGTGTATGGCTGGCTGTCTTCAGCAGAACTCAAATGAAGATTTTTTTTTAGAAGATAGAGCTCTGTCAGGTCCTTATAATGCAAGCAGGGCTGTAGCTAATGGGGTGAAAGTTAGTAACTATGTTAGGGGCCCACAGGTCCGGGGGGGCCCACAACCAATTTTAAATTGTATTTTTCATATGAATGTGGCCCAGAGCAATATACAGTCAGTGGGCCCAAAATTCCTTGCCAAGTACACAAGTACCAGCACTTTGACTTAAGTCAAATTCTACACATGCGGTCCCTAATCAGGCTAATCAAGCCTCGGAGAGGGATAAAGGCCGACTGCGGAGGATGGTGTGGGAGAGAGAGATCGTTTACAGACATGTCCGTCGTGTGTGTGTTTGTGTCTTTTGTTAAGTTTCTCATTTAGCTATTATCTATATTGCCAAGCCGGTTCTCGCCTCCTCCTTGCCCATCTAAATTCCTTTACAATTAGTAAATGCATTCGGTATCATGAACTAATAATGAACAATATATATTTTTTTAGAGTATGTATTAATCTTTGTAAATTTTAGTTAATAAAAATGCTATTTTTTATTGTTAGTTCATATTGCATAAACTAATGTTAGCATATACAACTTTTGATTTTACAAATGTGTAATTAGCATACATGTTGAAAAAACGGTGTGTGTGTGTGCGTGCGCGCACAAGTGCGGCAAGAGGTAACGATCAGTGTCGCATAGAGAAGACTTTTGTTTTGTCCTTTTATTATAGATTTATACAACACACTTGAATACTTGAAGTTTAGAATAATAAACTAAAAATGATTGTTGTGTTTTGTTTAAAAAAAAAAATATATTCAAGATGGTTGACATTTGTTTGACAACTGTGCTGGGACACCAAAAGATTTGAATTATGCTAGACTAACCTCAACAGATTGCACCAAATATTACCTAGCAGAATTCCTTTTAAAAAGTTGACTCCCCTGATTTGGTTACACACTGGCTGTGTATGTAGGGGAGGCTGGAATTTATATATCTCTGTTGGTGCACCGTAATGTGAACACATTGGATTTTTCATACCAAATCAAGAGACTGCTGCAAAAGAGCCTGCTGTATAATGTTTCATGATTTGTCACATTTGTATCAATATGCTTTTTACATTTGATTTGTTGAAACTCTGTTCATCTGTATATGGAATGAGACATGTCAGTTTTGTTGAGTGCTGGGCACGAGTTCATATTAGGGAAAGAATCTGTGGCTAAGCCTCATTCCAGAGCTCATTAGGTAATTTGACAGTTCATTAGGTCATTAGGTAATTTGACAGGTCATTAGGTAATATTATAGTTCATTAGGTCATTAGGTAATGTGACAGTTCATTTGGTCATTAGGTAATTTGACAAAATGACAGTTTCTTTGGTTGTGCATCAGCTGGCCTGCCTCTTACACATGCAAGAAACTAATATCTGCCAAGATACACCCACACACTGATATTCGTCTCTTACATGTCTGACATCTTTTTTTTTTCTTTTTTTTTTTTTAACTTCGGCTTTGTTGGAATTCTTATTTCATCCTCCTTCTACAAAAATCATTGGACTTCTGAGGAAGAACATGCCAGATTTGATTATGATACGAAAACAAGTGAATAAAAAAAGAAAACTGTTGAAGTTTTTATATTGAAGAAAGAGGAAAATGGAGAGGAAAACAGAAGGATATGGCAAATTAGAGGTGGATAACTGCAAGAAATAACACTATAAATGTATTTGATTTTGCATATTTACCTAGTGAAACAAATCCCTGTTCTCCGGCAGTCTAAGAAGCTCCTGTAAATGATAATAGCAGTGGACTCATGGGATGGGATAAATCTGCTTGCCCTTTGCACACAACTGGCATATATTCAATTAGTCCTGTGTTTACAGAGACCCATTAAAATCCCTTCTCTAAACCCATCTGTGTGTTGAATTCAACACTTTTCTGTGACAAAGCACAAAGCTTCAGTTCACGCCCACTCACAATGACCAGAGCGATTTCACTCTGGATCACCACAGTAGTCAGTCAAGATTAACTCACATCACCATTGCCATCAGCTCAGAGCTTTATTTATACCCTTTATCTCCCCTCTCAATAGTCCCACACTTCCCTTTGAGGCCAGAAGCAGTTCTCCAAATTTTGAACATAGAATATATATATATATATATAAATAAAATTATTTATTTATTTTTTTTCCCAGTCAAGCACATATGCAGCCAAATGCATATAGTGTCACAAGAGTGAGTTTGATGTCCATATATTTTCTTATGTTAAGAGTTAAGGTACAACCAAATGTTTCACATCTGAGTCCAAGTTATTTCTTCCATCTTTAATACTGTCCTTTGTGTGTTTCGCAAAAACATGTCCGGATCACATTTTCCCCCTAAAAATTCAAAGGAAATATTATATATACATATAAAGATAATACGTTTCACAACAACAACAACAAAAAAGTTACACATTTCGATTTTGTAACATATTTCCATTAAATTGAGTTGTGTAATTTTTAACAAAATTATATTAATACGTAAAAAATCTAATGTTTTTTTTTTCTTTTTAAATATTACTTAACTGGTTTGGATCCTGTGTCGAGATGAGAGAGTAATCGCGATTGCATAAGTGACGGGCTCAATTCAGACATTGCATTTTCACCTATAACATAACATTTTTGCTCCACTAATGGTTAGGGTTAAGCATAGGTTTGGGTTGGGTGGTAGACTTTATAAAACAGATATTTCTCTTCTCTGTATTAATGTCTATTACCGCTGAAAACAACTTGCTTCACATCTTGCTTTTGGCACCTCTACTTGGACAGTACACAAAGAAAATGGAGCTCACACATTCCCATACGCCCAACAGCACTTTCTGCTTTGACCACGGGGGGCAGTGTTGTGAATTTCAGTAAGTATACACTGATTTTAGCTAAAGAAAAGTTGACCTACTCTTTCCGATTTAGCAGTGAGATCAGTCTGATAAAAGAGTTCCACCCACTGGCCATTGTTTTTCAACCTCTATTTTTCTGTCTGAAATCATTGAAGGAAATGTGGGGAGGAAGTCTGCTTAAAGTTTTAAAATTTTTCACAGGTCTAGCATTTAAGGTGAGGAATATGTATCACAAGTGAACGTACTGTTTGCATCAATGTGCCTGATGGAAAAGAATTCTTGAAGTCTGAATTTTCATGAAGCCTTGTGGTGCTGTTGCCCAAAAATAACACAAGAGACCACAGACTAGCAGAAGAATGTTGCTCTGTGTATATAGTTAAAGCTTGGAATTGTGGGTCGGTGAAACTCAAGCTCTTTTCTGTGGACTAAGCCTTTGTGACTCTTCATGGCCTGTGGAAACCTCTGATCTGATCTTTGAATAATGCAAATAACTGCATAGAACACTAAAACCAAAAGATATGTTTGGGGTGAAATAGAAAATAATGGCAATGTTTTTGCTTTCTCTGCATTTTGACTGAAATAACTGGTACTGGTTTGGGCTTCCTGTGACCAGAGAGTGCTGAAGGAACAAATTATATTAATCATTTTCTCTTCTTCATTTGAGTTACAAAAAGTCCACAAAACTGTCTAAAATATCTAAATTACTTATTAGCTGTTTAGGTCACCTGACATGGTATTGATATTATGTAGGGGAGACCTGGGTTAGTTGTCACAAGGGCTATATCTCAGTATCTACAAGGTTTTCTGACAAAAGTCAAAGTACATACACTTCTAGCAGCGGTTTATATATTGATCTCTATATACTAGTTCAAAACCCATCTTATATTAGAATAATGTTGTGAATTATATATTTTTAAATATCATCATGTATTTATAATGACTTTTGGGTAAACCCTATAAAATGATGCTGGAATACATTTAGGCAAGGGCTAACTTTAATATAAAGGTAGTTGTTAGCCAAAGGGTGCAACTCTTTTCATTTGTCAAGTCAAGGCATGTTGTTGCTTTGTTTTATGTTGTAATCACAATTAATGAATTTAATTTCTATTTGACAACAATTGATATTTTTGTTAGCAATTATATTTTTTGTATCATAAATTGTTTTGTTTCACTTTTTAAATTTCACCTGAAAGCCTTTTAATGAGCCATTTATTGGCATATTCCCATTGTGACATCATAGCCTACAGTATATAGTGCCATAACATGCCCCACTATAGGCAATATATGAAATGTTCAATAGCTTTTTTTTGTAGCCAAGACTTTACAGTATGTCCCTAAGATTATGTCATAATTTTATGACATTAAAAATAAATCTACCCTCATAAATAATTACTGGAGAAAAATTGTGACATCTAGCCCCAATCTCCTCCCTATATTGTGCAGCATTGGGGTCTGTAGTGTATCTCTGTGAACAAAGGCTCTGCTGCTTATAACTCTCAGTAGCATTGTAAATGTCGTCACACGTTTAAACGAAGATGACATTTTCATATATACCCACAAATTAGATATTTTTTTATGTCTGTGTAGATCCATAACATATGAGACGTTCAAATGATTGCCACTTATATTTGGCATCAGAGGAGATTTTAAGACTGGAATTAAATGTTTTGGACGGCTATAAAATACTGTCTCATACTCTCTTGCTCTCTTTTAATCTTTAACTGTGGCAGACAGTGGAATATGGTCTTGACAGATGTGCGTTGTCCATTGCCAATCCCCTTTGCCTGTCTGTAAATGATCTAATGGCCCGATAAGCTTGTGTGAGGTTCTGTCCCATTGACACACATACAGCTGCACAGAGCATATGCAGTTGACATGTTATGTCATGCTGTCTGACTTTCTAATTTGAGCTAATTCTCGCAGACTATAGCTTAACAGAAAGTCATTAAATACATTGCATGCATCTGTATGAGTCAATGGCTTGTCCCTGGTGTGTTTTTGTTTAATCAAGTATCTGTCAGAATAGATAGTATTGAGTGGGTTATTCTGTTAATTACGGTCTGTTCCAGTCTGACCCACAGTGAGTCTACATTCTTCGACTGTTACTGATTGAAATAGGGTAGATCTGATATAAGGTTAACACTGAGTGATGTAGCATCACTAATAATTTAGTGCTTAATTCACTAAGTGTAGCTGTATCTGTACACATGCAATTCAATCAGTTGTTCAGTTCATATAATTTTATACAATTATCTCTTTGAAAGTTGCAAATTTTTTCATTATGTTGTGTCCGCATAAAAGTAACTACTGTATCCAGGCCTGTTGATGTATGGAGCCAGTGCATAATTCTGGCTTTCCCCTCCACATTTCTAAAAGCTTAAAGGGATAGTTCACCCAAAAATAAAAATTCTCTCATTTACTCACTCTCATGTCATCCATTATATAACTTCTGAAGATATAGATTTAACCACTGGAGTCTTATGGATTACTTCTATGTTTCCATTAAGTTTTGGAGCTACTATACAAAGGTTTGATCACCATTAACTTGTATTGTATGGAGCTACAAAGCTGAGATAGCCTTCTAAAAATATTTGTTTGTGTTCTCCAGAAGAAGGTAAGTCATACACATTTGGGATGGCATGATTGTGAGTAAATGATAAGAGTATTTTCATTTTTGGGTGAACTATTCCTTTAAAGTCAAGATCTAATTTACCTATAAAGCACTAAAGTGTAGATTCAAGTGCTGTATGTTAATATCAGATTTAACAAGACAAACTTAAATGGAAATTTCTTGTGGACCATCACAATAATTTCACATGAATTCGATTTGTGCAGTATTTTTCTAGGCATCCAGAGTACTCGCTCTCTAATGGGAACTCTCATAATCGTATCTGGATAGTGTAATTGAAGCCTGTGTGCATCAGTATACTAACAGTTGGTTTACACATCAGTGGTTCAAGCATCCTTCATAATGATGCTGTGAATAATCCTTTGGAGCAACATTGAGACATTATCTTATTCTATATCCCACATACACCATTGATTCAATAGAAATTCATTGTATGAAGACACTGTGGTTGTTAAAAGCAAATAGATGATAATTAAAGTAATGCTAGCTAAATTAAAGGGATAGACACTGAAATATGATTTGTGCTGAAATGTTTTATGAATACCCAGAGAGAGATTCTGACTGAACTCATTTTGCCCTCTATTCTGCCGTTTCAGGTGTAGCAGTGCTATAGGGATTTTAGGTCTATTGTGAATGGTGTGGGGCATTTATGAGTTTTTTCCACACTAAAAGGTATATGCTATAATTGAGAGTGCTGATCTTATATTACTTACTGTAAGCAATGATATTAGTACTTAAGTGCCTTGTTTAATAGCACAGTGGTTGATGGAAAATGATTATTCAGGTTATGGGTTATCACTAAATGGGAATGGCCTGATACTTTAGAAGCCAGGACCATAAACATTAGGCTACTGCTATCCTATCATTCTTATAACCATGTGGTTGATTTAAGAAATTAATCAATGGTTTCAGAAAATGTGATTCTGTCATACAAATAATTTATGTAACATGTAAAGATGTTAAAATAACTTTTTCAATTATTAAACAATACAAATTAATGTAGAGATGCGTGGCATTTTTGGAATTCAGATTTTAAAAATCAATGCATGCTTTTATCTAATGGCACTTTAGACTGTTATTTAACAATATTCAGTGCTGGCCCAGTTATTAGATTTAATACATATCAAGTTAGTTCTTAAATGGTTTGTAAATATGGAGTCTGCATTGCTCTATGAAGCTCTGTACGAGAATGACAATACAAAGTTGCTAAGGCCTCCAGATACTTGAAACCTAAACTTAAAGAACGTGATTTCATGCATCATTTGTATTTCATCAATGGCAGTAATACAGTGTTTCATAATTTTTTCATCAAAAGAGAATAAAACATATTCATACTACCAAAATAACCTCAGCTAAATAGCATGTCAAGACTTCTAAAAACCTACACATGTTAGGTTGTGTAACAACATTTTAGATGCTGGTGAGAATTTAATTTGGTTCTCTGTTTTTGAAAAAAAACTTTCTTCTTTGTTGAGCCTAAAAAAAACTTGCATGAATAGGAGCATGAGTTGCACTATTAAATCAACCAAAATGCTCTCTATGGGATGAACTTCTCTAATTTAAATTTAGTTTAATTGCAATACACCCCAAATAAAACTTGAAAAACTGGGACACTGTGCTGTGTTCAAGTTTTACACTGAGAAGAAAAAAGTTGCCAAATGAGATTAAGCAAGTGAGAGAGAACATAAAGGTCATTGTGGAACCGTTAAGTTACTATAAGTCCCTAATTACAAGCTTGTAGTCTTAAGTTATTAGGTAACTTTGTTTAGTAGTTTATTAATTTCTTGAATAAAGGACATCAAATGCTTTTATTATACATCAGTTTCTTTTCTGACCTTAGCTGCTGCATACTTTTAGAAGCAACTGTGTGTAATTGTGGCTGTTTGGTACAGTATAGGCTACTACAGTATAATAGCTGTTTATGACTTTTGGCTGAATAAACAATTATAAATATCACTGATTTAAAGAGACACTTCCCAGCAATTTTTCTGAGGTCCTTGACATTGGCCTTGGTTCTGAGATTTTGAAATGTATTAGCTGAAGGAATAGTTTGATCAAGTCTTTTATATGTAATTTGAACTACCATCTATAGAATACTGCAATTAATTCTCAACAAAGTCAGTTATTCTTCATTTGAAATTAGTGTTCGCTTTTTGGTAAACAATGATAAATCACTCTGTTTCACAAGAGGGTTCTTAATGTTTTTGGCTCTTGATTTTGTAAATAATATCTGCAGTTGACACTCTGGCCAGTAAGGAATGTGGTCGTTGTCACTTTTAGTGGAGGCTATACATATGGCTCTTGTTGTGTTGGATTATTTTAACTGTCATTTATAAACACCAGAATCATGTTGCTCATATTTCTGTCATAGCCCAGTGCATTTACCTTATTTAGCCTATGTAATATTTTCAGTGCTTGTGTTATAAGTCAATAGATTTACAGTAGCTGTCATCACTATAGTGAGTTCTGGAATTAAATTAGGAATGCAATTCCAAAGTTGTGTTGCAATTAAGAATAGCAATTTAAACTGTGGTTTGCTGTTTACATTTTAAAGTTTGTAAAGTAATGACATTCCACAAGTATGGCATGCTTTCAAGCACCAGATTATTATATGTGATTATTATATGATTATAATAGTCCACGGATATGCCTAATGTAGTCTAATCCATCAGGTTGCAGTCCAAAGGAATGCTTTTATGTGCAAGATGCTCTTTACACGTGAACCGTGTAGTATAAATTGTGAGTTTGTCACTTGTGGCCTGGTTGGCTTAAATCTTCAAAATTTTAATCACTAGATTTTAATCACTGGAACAGTCTCAGTTCTATTTTATCATGAGTAATATCTGTATTCCTTGTAGATGGTTGTGCTTATAATGTAATTCTGTGTAATATATGACATATGTAATATGAGACATTCTTTAAGTTTACTATACTGTACTCTTTTTCAGAGGTTTATTGTGGACTTGTTTACTGGAACTCCTTTTACAATAGCTCTGTTAATCTATGGTAAAGGGCTATGGCTAACTCTGTGTTGGGCTTATACTGTATACTTAGGGATTGCGTATTTATTTTCTAAAAAGCACTGTTCTTACATGTCTCACAGGCATATACTGTAGCTGAGCCTTATGTGCCGTATGCTGCTTTTATGAAATTAAGCTGCATGGTTAAGTGGTGCCCATGCTGTTGTGAATATATTGGATGTATTGGAATGCAGGATGAGTTGAGGGTTAGAGCAGTGTGACTAATTCTGGGATCTCCTGTGAAGTGTGTGTGGCTGACTGGCCCAGGCTGTCCTTCACGCCTGGCTGATGAGACTACATGGACAGCATCCTCCTTGCCTGCTGGGCTGATAGTGGGTGAAACATGTCAATGAAAATGCACATCGCTAGCAGTTTAGTGTAGTTATGCTTAAACTCAAGTCCTGGTCACTCATATCATATAATTTAGGGGTATTTTTCTGGCTTAAGAAATTTCTAGAGTATTCATTATTTTTCAGAGACCCATGGTTTTAAAGGAAGGGGGCCTTCAAATAATCTCTTTGACAGTGGGTGGCCTTGGAGTCAAAAAGCTTGAGAACCTCTGATCTAGCCTACTTCCTACTTATTACTTCACCGTGACTGGGTGGGAAAATTGGCTGAACTCTAGAGATCAACAGATATTGGATTTTGCTGACATGATGCTTATGGTGGTGTAAAAGACCAATAACCAGTTAATTAGAAATCAAAATACTTTTTAAAATAGACTAATTGAATGTAAAAAAAAAAAAAGAAAAAAAATCTGTCTTTCCTTACATTGATGGGCACAGACATTTAGGCAACAAGAGTCCAAAATGAATAATATCCCAGCTACAGTAGATTTTGTTATATATATATATATATATATCCCACTTTTTTTGTAGCAAAACGGTCCGCTATAAATCAGTTGCGCAAACACCATTCCTCAGAATTTTTTAACTGAGGGACAAGGAGCACATCGCTCACACCTCAGAAGAACTCGAAGTCTTGTAGTGTGGCCAGTGTTCGCAATGTCTCATTCACTTTGTCTCAGAGAAACAAGGTTACGTACGTAACCGAGACGTTTCCTTACAACCCAGTACACTTGACATTACGTGCTAACTCAAATAGGGAACAGAAACCCATCATGCCGCACAACACAACATAACCTTCCAGAGAGTAAACATGATGCAGCAGTCCCGTAGGACTTTCATTTATTTATAATGAAAGTGCTTGTGTCTTTATGGTAAATTACAATGGCCTGAATGCAGGTGGTTGTGTAAAATGATAAGGAGCCCGTACTTAAGGGGAGAGGCATAAGTATATGTTTGGCAAATGAAATAGAAAGCGCTATAAACAGAGAGGACTTGTGAAGAGAGAGATGTTTCATCTATGTTGTAAAACCTTGCAAATGTGTTTTGAGAAGACCATCCTGCTGCAAACATATGTCTTGTAAAGACACACCATTTGTCTATGTCCATGAGGAGGCCATGCCTCTAGTTGAGTGTGCTTTAACACCAACTGGGCAAATCTTACCCTACGACTCATAATATAGGGCAATCGCATCAACGATCCATTGAGAAAGTCTTTGCCTGGAGATGGACATTCCAATCATGCATCCTCCATGGCACACAAAAAGCTGATCAGACAGCCTGAACTGGCAGGTGCACTCAACGTATGCGTGTTGTGCCCGCACAGGGCATAGCAAATGCAATGATTGTTCCTCATCCAAATTAAATTGAGGAGTGAAGAAATCTTGAAGGTGAACCACCTGCGCTCTGAAGGGCGTGGTTAGAACCTTAGGCACATAGCCTTTTCTGGGTTTGACAGTGGCTTTTGAAAGACTAGCACCAAACTCCAGACATGAATTGTCAATTGAGTGTGCATATAAGTCACCTACCCATTTTACTGAGGCCAGAGCCAGCAGTAGTGCAGTCTTCATGGAGAGCATGCGTAAATCGTTTCATGTCCAAAGTCGGGCGTCAAAGTGTGGTCAGTACTTTCTTTCTGAAAACTTGACCCAGTATAACACCCTGTTGGTAGAGCGCTGGTGCTGTCCATGGTCCTAGAGCAGCCAGAAAGTGGCGAGTTACCTTAATGCACATGAAAATGAAATTACTTCAGTGGTAATGATTTTTCAGTTTGAACTGAAACGGACACAGAAGAATGATCTGTACATGCTCGTTCCTGAGGCGCACACGCATGAACTTCTAAAAAAGGAGATTTACTGGCTGGGGAAAAATTAGCTTTTTGTCAGTTGACATTGGACCGGATTTTCCATATGGCAGAGCAGCAAGTCTCTGTATTCACTCAGTAGTGCCTCTGATTGGCTTGTAATAACGAGTCGCTGAGGTACTTTAAAACACAAACAACATTCATTTTCAATGGGGCGAGCGCCACATCAGTACATTTCGTGAATGTGTGGAGAGCCAGAGACAGACTGAAATGTCTTTAAATTGATTTTGGACTTTAAATTGATTTGCAGTTCCCTCGCACGTGAATCTAAAAAAGACGCATGTAACACGGTGTAAATTGGTACATGAAGTACGCATCCTTCCGATCTATTGATGCAAATCAGTCCTGAGGATGGATATGCGATTTAGATCTGTTTCTGAGTTTCTCAGTAATTCCCACTGTGTGTCATAGTCTGTGTACCGGCATATTGTGTGGTCAGACCACACATTGTGCTTGATCATTGTAATCAAATCAAATCACTTTGTCACACGTGCAGAAGTGGGTGAAAGTCTTGTGTGTAGTTCCGAGTCATGACAGCGACGAGACATAAACCAATTACAATAAACAACATATTTGCCACTGCCTGGCATATATGTCCTGGAGGGAGGGAAGCTCACCTCCGATGATGTGTCTGGCAATTCTCACCACCCTTTGCATGGCTTTGCGGTTGAGGGCAGTGTTATTGCCGTACCAAAGAGTGATGCAGCCAGTCAAGATGCTCTCTACAGTGCTGGTGTAGGACCGTGTGAGGATGTGGTGGTTCATTCTAAACTTCCTCAGCTGTCTCAGGAAGAAGAGCCGCTGGTGAGACTTCACAACAGGTGTGGAAGGACCATGTGAGTTCCTCAGTGATGTGGACACCGTGGATCTTGAAGCTGCTGACTCTTTCCACCAGGGCTCCATTAATGGTGATGGGGCTGTGTTCTCTGTCTTTCTTCCTGAAGTCCACTACAAGCTCATTGGCCTTACTGACATTGATTTGAGAGGTTGCGCTCCTGACACCAGCGCGTCAGAGTGTGCACCTCCTCTCTGTAGGCTGTTTCATCCTTGTCAGTGATCAGACCTACGTTCACCGTCGGAAGGATAGGGTTACATCCGCAACAGAGACAGAGAGTGAACCAACCTCTGTAGCGTCAGCCGCGAGTGCTCTGCGAGGGCGGTGTTATTTCCCTCGAAACGAGCATAAAAGGTATTTAGCTCATCCGGGAGAGAGGCAGCGGTGTTCACGGCAGAGTTTTTATTCCCATTGTAGTCCGTGATGATGTTAATTCCCTGCCATATACTTCTAGAGTCGTGGTATTGAACTGTCCTTCAATCTTGTCACCTCTGACAAGCCCATGAGGACTTGCCACGCATTCGTGCAGTGGGACAGCACTGTAACACTGGCACGTCTTTGGACGGAACCGTGGAAGACCGATCACTGTTGAAACGAGGTGGCTGATGTGCAAATTGGATCGCATAACCATATTCTATAGTTTTTTAGATCGGGGTCTGCAAACCTCCAGTGCCATCCATTAGGGCGAAAACACTATAGACTAACTATGTCTTTGAATTGTGCTGATAACTGATAGTTCCAAAAGCAGTTATCGGTGCCAATTATCAGCAAAAATTATTAATGTTAATGTTAATGCAGTCTTATGTTAATGTGTTCATTGCTGTGACAGTGTAACCATGAGTGAGTGGCAAATTTTTGCAGCTATAGTTTTCATAAATCATTTGATTGGACTGGAGAGGGACCTTGAAAGTTTCGAAAGAATCTTTATGAAGTACATTAAACTCTTTTATTTTAAAATATATAAAATATTTTCCTAGTTGAGAGTAATGAATGCAAGCAATATGTGGTTGGAGGCCAATTTCAAAATATGTGGTTTACTTTAAATACAATTTCTTTCATGATTTAGCATTGCTTATTACGTTCAATCAATAATTCTACTGCTCCGCCTGTTCCTCAGTGTCCCTGTCGGAGAAATGATCTGCCACAATTGTCGTTTACTAACCAAGTGAAACGGGAACAACTTTTCGTATTTGTAATCAACAGCAAGCTATGAAAGAGCTTCAGTTTGCAACCTGATGAACAGAAGTGTTTGTTTTCAGCCTTCAGCCTGTACTATCATTATTTCATTAGAGAGATTACAAATCTGTATTGGCATACCACTATATATATAATATTTGTCAAAATAAGACTATTTGCATCTTGAAGTTACTTTTAATGAATATTCACTGTGCTGTTTTCCTAAGCTGTTTTATCAGTCAAAACACAGCCAACACACACAACAGAAATATTCAGAAATCCAGAGAGGCATAAATTCTTATGCCAAGTCAAACAACAGCAGAACCATGCATTGAAATGTGTACGTCCATTTTTATGACTGCTGCTGTCATAGTTTTATGTTTCCAATTGTCAAAGCCTTTTGTATGTACTTTCATTCGGTTGTAGTTGTATGATTAGCCATTCTGACTTGTGAGTTTGACACAGACTTGATTTAATAGCAAATGTTTTGATGAAGGATGCAGAAATGACCTTTCTAATGGTAATTTTCTTATATCATTAAAACTCTTCACTCATGAATGTTTAAAATGTCCTCTTGTGAAAGTGTTTAACAATGCCACTGCTTCGCTAACATAAAAGCAGAGAAATGTGGATTCAATAACGTGTCAGGGTAAAGCAGTTTTGCTTTGTTTCTCGAATAACAGGTTTGGAGACATTCCTGTTGCCTTACCGCAAGGTTTCCAAATGAGTCTTGTCCAGTACATTTTGGGATTGATATGCTAATGTTTTAATTGGCAAAGTACGACAAAAATACATTTGTTTTATAAATTCCTTAAAAACACATTGGAATGTGAAAATACTGCTACAGAAAAATGATTGATTAGTTCTTTGTGCATCCTTTTGGAAGTCTGTTACCCCAAGTATGAGAAAATATTATGGGATTGCTTGCTTTAGCGAGCACCACTTTTACTATTGCTCATACTTGCTTAAAACTCACCCAGAACAACCCTTGCAACCACATAGCAATGCCCCTGGCAACCACCCACAGCTGCATAGCACAACACCCTAAACTCGCTTGCACTCAAATATATATATTTTTTAATGCTTTTCTAATTTGATAACAAAATTATATAAAATGTAATCAAGTAATCTTTAATAAAATAAAACTTTGGTACATAAAATACTTAAAATATTAGTTTTATTATTTAAATACAATTTTGTTTAAAATTACATGATTCAGTTTTAAGGAAAACAATTTTCCTGAAACTTAATTGGGTAAACCTTCAAAATAGGCAAAAATGTGATTTGGTGTGTGCCGAGTTTTACAAGCACCACTGACATTTTCTTCAGAAAATTTAAAAATCTAGTTAAATTTAAAACTTTGCAGCATCACCACCAAGACATCCATTTTTCTTTATATTTGTCTGCCCTCATTCAAGGTCGAGCTAGCCAAAAAATGCAATCACTGGCTGACTTTTTTTTTTAGGCCTGAATAAACATTTTGTCTGAATCTTAAAAACAGTAATATTTATATTTTCTTGGCTTACTTAACGTAACAAAACTTTGTCTCATTAACTATTTTATCAGAATCAGAATGAGCTTTATTGCCATTTATGCTTACGCACACAAGGAAATTGTCATGGTGACAGAAGCTTCTAGTGCAAAGAGAATGTAACCATATATGCATGCATAAATAAAATATTCATTTGAATATATATATATATATATATATATATATATATATATATATATATATATATATATATATATATATATATATATATATATATATATATATATAATAATGTGTGACATAAAAAAAATTATAACACAAATTAGATATAACAGATAAATAAAAGAGAAATATACTTAATAATGCAATAATGTTGCAATAATGAGCAATAATGTTGTTTGAATATTTTATATATAGATATACAGTTATGTGCAGGTGATGTTATATATTGAAGAGGTGGTAGTATATGTTAAAGAATATAAATAAAATATAGATATAAGCAGGAATGGATGGATTGAATAATGCACATGGTTGTGTTGACTAAAAGGAAAGTATTTGGGGGCAGTTTTAACTGATCATGAGGTGGATGGCCTGATGGGAACAAATTGTTCCTGTGCCCGGCTGTTCTATGGCTCCGTGCTCTGTAACACCAGCCAAAGGGCAACCGTTCGAAAAGGAAGTGTACTGGGTGAATGGGGTCAAGAATGATTTTACCAGCCCTTTTTGTTACTCTGGATGTGTACAGTTCTAGCAATGTGGGTAGGGGAGCACCAATATACCTCTCAGCAGTCCATGCTGAGGACTATATTGCTGCAGGCAAACACTTAGTGTTTGTGTACAGGTAGAGTTACATGGGGTAACCTCCTCGTGGTCACGATTAGTGGTTCTCGCTCTCAGTGGGGCACGTAGTAAGTTGTGCGGGGATTGTGGAGAGTAGCATGAGCCTCCACATGCTGGGAGTCTCTGTGATGTCATGCACAACGAACCACGTGATAAGATGCGCAGATTGACGATCTCAGAAGCGGAGGCAACTGGGACTTGTCCTCCACCACCCGGATTGAGGTGAGTAACCGCGCCACCACGAGGACCTACTAAGTAGTGGGAATTGGGCATTCCAAATGGGGAGAAAAGTACAGTACATTTTACAGTAAGGCACTGACAATGGAAGTGAAGAGGGCCAATCTGTAAATTTTAAAATACTCACTGTTTCAAAAGTATAGCCACAAGACATAAGTAATACATGTGTTAACATATTATTAACCTTTACAGCTAAAATAATGTGTTTAAACAGAAGAGTTCATGTAAGGCTTTAATAAAATTATATGTTTCCATTTCTGCTTTTAAAACCTCAAAAAATGGGCCTAATTCACTTCAATATGTTTTGTTCAAGATGAAGACAGTATATGGACACTTTCTATTGTCAAACTTTGTGGAAGCTACAGTAGTTAATGTTCTGAAGTATTGTTCACATGTGGTTACTTTGCCTGAAAACCTATGTAAACTTGAAGGGATCTTCAAAATAATGACCCTGAGACCAGTTGGTGAATTTAGTTCTGGGAAAAGGTAATTTGTATGCAGGTTTGATACTTTCCATCAAATGCACTGATATTCATAAACTTTTTGAGTAACTTAAGAAACTTATTCTTTTTAAGGCAATGTCTACACACATGCTCTCAATTTTCTTGCATCATTAAACCATCATTTTTTGTGAGGCTGCTGTAATATCTTCCAAAGAGTCAATGCAGGGAAAAAAAAAAGCTCGCAACAAGCACTTCCTTTTAAAACATATCATCACGTCTCTGTCAATGAACTGTGAATTTTAAAGCAGTCTGTCTCAGCTGTTTCCTGCTGATCTCTTCCAGATGGATTCAAAATAGTTTAAACTAAGATGCTACTGAAGTTTTCATAAGTGGGAATGAAATTACAATGAAAATTATTACACCAAAAAGTAACTGGAGCAAATAAACAACAGAAGGAAGCGTTCATTTATTACACAGCTCTCTGAAATACTTGATTCTGACTGGAATAAGTAATAAGTGGGATAATCTACAGTCACGTGGTCATTATCGCAAAATACCCCACTTCACATCTGATGACTCTGTCAGGATTCATTTTGTGACTTTATGCTGTATTTGCATTTTAAATTTTGTCCCATTGTAGTGCTGTCTGAACAGCTGGGCCTTAACCATTTAGCAGCATTAGCCGTTCTCTTTCTTCACGCATCATGTAACTCCAACTCAAAGCCAGATCGCATTGAGATCACTTTCCCCTTCAATTCTTTTGTGAATGGTGTCTGCACGGAAAGTAATTTCCCTGTCCACTGGGTTGCTTCTGGGGACATCTAATGCCATCTAGCCCTTGTGAAGGACCACCCATCCAGCAGGAAGAAAGGTGTCTGGAACCTGTATCCTACTACGCACTCATCCTTGACAATTAATTTTCGCGTGAGCCTCCTGTGTTCTAACCTTGACACTTCAGGACTAATTTTAGCTCTGGCAACCAGTCCTCTTTCACTCTTCCCTCTCCCTCTCCACCTGATTGATCTGCCACCTTCAGTGGTTCCTATGTGAAAAATGTGGTGTGTGAAATGGTGAACATGGCAAATTGTCAGGTGATTATTGTCATGCTCTTGAGCTATAGGGGAAGTAAGGCCCCTGCACATTTCCCGCCAAATCGAGGAATGAACAGGTGTGACGTCATTTAGAACAAAATCTGTCCAAAAAGGTGGCTTTTTTTTAGTTTGTTTTGGTTGTTCGTAACCGCTCGCCTGGGCGAACATTCAGGAAAATGTATTACCGACTGCTGAACACCTGACTGCCATTGATCCACATCATCGATAGGTGTGACCTACATCTGTGCGATCATTTGCGTAGAGACGTTTTTCAAGATTTTAAAGGAATAAAATCCAAGTGCCCGCTGACTCTGTTGTTTGAAATGTTTGAAGTGCTGCTTCACTCATGTGCCATCTGCAGCAGAAAGGCATTCACACATCTGCCTAGTGTAACATGAGCCTATCATCATTCTGTTGTTTGTATTCCAACCATTAACACCCCTTTACTCACCCATCTTTGCTTTAGTATCAGTATCATTATTAATTACAATAACAGTGTAATTGGTGCATATTATGTCTGCGTATAGCATGTTAGCACATTAGCGCCATGAATTCAAAGGTAAACATTAAAAAATACTCATTCTCTACTGTATATATTACTTTAATCATTGAGTAGTTATTACAGTGCTGCAGCTCCAGTGTCTGATAGAAACACTGATCACAGCATGGCAAAATAATATCTTTATTTCATCCTTAATTAAGCTTCAAATAATACGGGAGCGTGCCATGTAATTAAGCACAAACTCCTAAACTGTCATTCTTTGTGCGGTCAGAGCTGCTTCAACCAGTCGCGTAAGAGACCCAATCTGAGCCAAGTCGAGACTGGGCGGGTGGAGAGATTTAATGTTCCGCCGGCTAATACGTACTCCCAACACGGAGACGCTCGTCTCTCACACTTTTCCCCAAATTGTGCAGCCCTAATTAGAATACAGTTACATTCAAAAATTATTTTGGTTACTGAAGAGATTACTTTGCAATTTATTGTCATTTGTTTCATTTAATATTTAGTCCTTTTCAGATGGAAAACATTTATAAATATAAATGATGTGATCAAGAGCATTTGAACAGCGGTGAAACACTTTATTATGATGCGTTACATTCATACGAGCAGACAGATAAGTAAGTTTGAACAACACAAATCAAACCCATGACCATGGTGTTGCAAGCACCATGTTATACCAGTTGAGCTACAGGAATGCATAATGCATTTTAATGTCATATTAAACATTGGCCTTGGCAAGCAGTGTGGTTGTGTCTGAATGTTCACAAACAGTATGTCTGCTCTGCTGTTTCAAACATCTTTTTGGCTCGGAGTGAAGAACAAAGAAGCACTTCACCGTGCGTGTACTGGGGCCTTAAGGGGAAAATTTGATTCTTGGTTATATTATACAACTAAGTAAAAACATTAAAAACACTTCCTGGAGGGGGAACATTGAAACATGTTCTGTTTCAATGGTTTAAGTATCTCAACCAGAAATTCATAAATTATTTTACTTAACGCAGACATAGATAAGGAGTGATAGAGAGAGAAATTCTAGGGCTTAGGAACTATTAAATTATGTGGTCATTTATTCACCCTCCTGCCATTACAAACATGTATGACTTCTGTTCAACATAACGAGAGATGGTGGGCAGAATGCTAGGGACTATCAGCCTCAGTCACCATTCACTAAGGGCAATTTAAAACTTTTTTTTTTTTTTTTTAATGTTTTGATTTAACCTGCACATTTGTTCCAGACTCATAGAAATGTCATCACTGTTTGATTTAATTAAGCAGATATCTCCACAGGGGATTTGCAGCATTGTTATTTACATGCTTGCAGACATAAACGCACTGCTGTAAAGTAGAGCAAACCAATTCTATAAATAACAAATGCACATCTCCCTTTCCCCCACGTGCTGGTAAATGTGCCTACAGAATGTGTTGGACAAAACTACAACTCACCAAAGCTTGCATGTGCGTCAAAGCAATGCAGGTAACCTTACCAACCTGGTCATACTGTAGGAGTGACTGAGGCAGTTATTTTGTAGTAGTGACTTTGTTCTACAAAACAGATATTTCTTTCCTAATATATTACTATAACACTTTTGGGTATGGAAGGAGGAGATGGGGAGCAGTGACGTGCTTCAGGTAGGCTTTTATTTTCTGCCTTCAGTCCATTTGAGCACAGCCTTATCAGGGCTTTCTTATTTCAGTCAGTTCAATGCAACAAAACTCGGTTAATAAACTTCTCGAACACTTCAGCTTCACAATAATAATAATAAAACACAATAAGGCACGCCAGTTACTGTTCTCTGGTGTCGTTCTCTTTCCCCCCTCTGGTGTGTTTTGGCTGTTTTGAACAGCCAAATTCAAAGGGTCAAAGAGTGTGAAATGGTCCTGAGAAATCTAAATAATGACTCTTTTTGTTGCAGGAATCTTAACTAATATTATAAGTGGATTTGATGAAATGCTACTGAAGTGCAGAATGTAGACCTTTTAATATTTTTACTTTTTATATAGTTGGCTCAGGGGTAGCATCTACTTTAATGTCAAAAACCATAAGAATAAATAAACCAGCAAAACTCTCACCTATTACCTATTACTCTGTGCTTTGCAGTGTAATGCTATAAAACATCTACATTAATCCAGATACATTTGATAATGGTGTTTTCATTTTCAAAACACTCTCTGTCCACATTATCGTTTTCAAGCGTTTTCCAAAAGTTGCTCGTCCACATTGAAATGTATGAAAACGCTTCAATCCCCTTACTGCGCATGCGAAAAATTGCAGTTGCATGTACGGGCTGAAACGCAACTGTCCTTGTGTTCCATTGCCGGACACCAGTTCCGAGTAAACTTCCTGTCACCTTTGAAGGAATGCAATGTGAATGTTGTACAAAGTAACATTTAACTTTAACAAGGTATCAAAGTGAGTATTGGGCACAAGAGTGCCACTATAACACGGGCCTCCATCTTGATTGTTTTGGTTGAATGGATGTGTCACATGACAACAAATGCGTAATTGTTTTCAGATGTATCTGTTTCCTAGTCAACTTGGGAGAGCGTTTTCAAGAACCTCAGTTTTCGCTGACAAAAACGCGGTCTCAATGTGGATGCAAGGTCAAAACGTAAAGAAAAAGATGTTTTTTCAAAACATATTTGTGTGGAAGCTGCCTAAATTGCTTCTTTCTCACTCAGTGAGGATCTCTGTGGCTGACTCAATTATTGCCTGATGAAATCTGACTTGTCCTTGAGAGTCTGATGAGTCAAACACATGAGAGAGTTTGTTAGCCCCATGTCTGTCTTCCCTTAATGACCCCTACACCTTGCTCTCCATCTGAAACAAACTCTCATAGCCATGCCTGAAATAATCTTGACGCGATATCAATATTTCTAACCTTCATTCTCTTTCAACTTTCCTTTCTCTGTGATTTTTGGCTTCAAAGCCTGTTGTTCCTTATCACTCTCACAGAAAGAGTTGGTTGGGAAATACAGTTTGAGACTTCTGGTTGAAATATCGGACTAGGAAGTGAACATTAATACTTGATACACTCATTTCAAAGCTTTAAAGGTTGAGTAGACCTCACATATTTTGATATAATGGTCTCTGCTGAAGCTTACATAATGCTCTGTAGCATTGTTTTGTCAGGTTCATTTAGATCAGTAGTAGGCTATAATATTGCTTCTGTAAGTTGTCTAACTGTATTTGTTGGAGCCATGCTGCTTCCTACATTTCTAGACCCATTTCTCACTAGAGATATATGCCCTATGAAATGGTGCGGTGTGAGGTAATTGTGTCACGGCCATCGGCAGATAAGGTAAAATAGATTTTATTAAAGACACCTTTTCGTTTGAACATTTTTGGGGCCAGAAATAGAATTTCATTATTGCACTGCGGTTTTGAACATCTGTCCAAATGAGAAGGCAGAAATCATATAATTGAATGTGAAACTATCCCTTGAATTGCATCAGAGCCTCCTCCTGAAGGGGATTTTTAATAAAAGGAAAGAGTGTACGCTTCAGTTATGTGAATAGACAGGAAATTCAGTGATCTCAGCATGTTTATTCCTGCATCTTCTAGAAGCCAATAAACTACACCGCTCAAATCCGCCAAACTGTCTGCTTTTGCCCTCTTCAGGTAATGGTGACTTATTTGTTCTATAAATAGCCCTTTTTAAAACCGTAAAACCTGTGCCCAATTATTTTGAAAATAGTTTTTTAGATATTGGGTGTAGCAATGGCTTTTGAGAAGGTACCTCTGCTGTGATACATTTTTAAAGTTATATAAAAGGGGGCTACAACACACTCTACAACACTTTGATGCATAATTAGCAAGACTACATAAAATGCACGGGCAAGTAAACATACTTAACTACATAAGAGATCATAAATTAAATAGCTATGTACCCATACTAAATGAACAATATTACACCTTAATGGAATTATAACTAATTCTGATTGATTAATTTCAGATTTGATGTGTAAATCAACATGCATATTTGAAGCCCTGTCCTTAACTTAAAACAAAGATTCCCTTGGTGTTTTTTTAAAGATCTGCTTTGACATTGTACTACATCTATATTTATGAAATATAAAGTGATGTAATTCATAAAGTGGCATGCAGTACAAAAAGTTTCTGCAGCTTTCAGTGGAAATAAAACCAAGGTAAATGCTGTACCCCCTTAATATTTCATCTGTTAATTTAAGTGCACCTGTAGTGTTTAAGAAGGCCGGTAATAAATTCCAGTGGTTAATTCCACCATGACAAAGACACACCAGGCTGCATTTCATACCCTTTTATCCTCTTTTTTTCTTCTCGCCAGCCCTCCTCTCTCTTTCCCTCATTCTCACTTTAACCATGTTCAGAATTATCTGTCTACCCACATCCATTGTGGGTTTAGATGAGAGAAGAACTTCTATCCCTAGCGTTCTTCTAAAAGTTTTACATAATTGATCAGTGCATGGTGTGGTGTACTGGTCAATTTCTGATCTTCCCTCCTATCTATTATTCATCCTGGCGTGCTGTGAAAACTCTTCTGTGAAAAGTTCTACTACTCCATCAGTAAAGTAGATCCTACTTATTCAGACCCAGTCTGTGGCTATAAAACCTGAATGCACAATTAAATTCTCCTGGTCAAGGCAGGCAGTGATTGTCTGCTAGTCTGCTAGTCTGCAGTTGTCCGCATGTTTTCTACAGTATTTCATCTTTCACTATTTGCTGCTATCAAAGAAAGATGTTTTAGGAGAACTAACTGCCCTATCACCACTGAACCCCTGGTTGAGGACCTTGCTGAGAAGATGGGCCATATATATAGCTGCCTTTCTTCTGGACATCTCCAATTCATTTTAATACAAGTGCTCCATCTCTGGCTAAATAGTCTATGCTATGGCTCACACACATTTGTATTAGTTGTTGAAAAGTCACTGCCCAGAAACCCCAAACAGATATTTTTCACTGGACTGGCAGTGCTATAACTATATCATGCATCAGAAAAAAGTTGACATTGCCCTTGGATATGAATGTTTACTCCACAAGGGGGGTGGTGACAATTGGCATTATAAGGGATGCCTGTGAGCGATATTTGCATGGCTGTTGGTGAAATATTATAATTTTAATGCAACTGTAATTCAGATGGGTCTTATGACTGGAATGAATTTGCTTCTTTAGATGAGTATATTGTCATTGGTATTAAATCATGCAGGGTATAGCCCAGGGGTTCTCAAGTTTTTTTTTTGTCAGCTGAACCCTGATTAGCTATAATATTATTTTTATTATCCCCTGGTATTTTATTTTAAAAAATAAATAAAAAGTAAATAATAATATTGATAAATAATGAAATTCACATATTTTCACCTGTTTTTAGTCTTATCATTTTCATGAACCTTTTATACATTTTTATTTGTTTATTATTGTAAAAAGATTTAATTACATTTGTCATTGGCAATCACATTTGTAAATACCTGTTTGCGAGACCCTGGTACTTTGTATCAGTGCAATGATGAAGCTTACTGAATGGATTGTGTGATGTCCTGTTGCTCAAGATGTGAAATGCAAACATTCTGAGACCTGAAAAATTCAGAGGTTTCTGTCAACTCAAGCATTAGCCAGGTCTTGCATGCAGACCTGTGGGCCACTGAATTGCCCATTAAAACATAGTTCCTGAAGCCATTCAGCTAGTGTTTTTCCCCCTTTCCATGGCAGGAGTTTAAGTCTTGACGGATTTGTATTGTAAAGTTCTGAAGTGTTTTTGGCATTGGAAATAGGAACATTATAAAGGTCAGGCTGGTCTTGAGTGCTTTGCGCTAGGAAATTGAACCACTTTGGAAGATTATCTCTGCCTTGAGAGGTCTAATAATGAAAGGTACTCATTTTCAGTGGAGTTTCTCAATTAGCTTCCTGGCCCTGCTGTTGGCAGCAGGGAATGAAAGGCCATTTCAACACAAAATAACTTTGGCTTTACCTCCAATCAGAGATTCAAAATGACTGGATTACTCTGACATGGAAATGGCAGAAAGCTTGCTTTAGTTGCCTCTTTGATTACCAGTGATGATAGATGACTATTAACCTGATGGCATGAATTAATACCCGAGGTCACACAATTCCACCAGATATTATTTAACTGACACCCATAAGTTGCAGATCACCCTGCTGATAAAAAGTAAGCACTTAAACTAGCTAGTTTTTAAGGATGTCTAAGATGACAAATGCTGTACCATTGAAATAATTTATAACTTTTTATTTGCCTCTTAATTTTGCCACCTGATGAAAAAATGCAAGGTATTAACATTAGCAACTAATGCACTGTTGTTAATTAGGATAATTTACCTTGAAAAATTTTGACAGTGGGGGACCATGACAGAATAATTGGTTGAGAATATCTTTGTTAAATTACAAGTTGCCTAATAAGTCTCATTCATATCAAGTATGATGAAGGGGTGAGGGAGATATATATGGTTGCTCAGAGTTAGCAATTGAATGTTTGAAGTGTCTCACCAAGTGCGAAGTGTCAAAGCAACATAAAAGACAGCATTTGAAAGATTTGTGAATGTTAGCGACCACAAGTGAGGGATTGTTGTTGTTATTATTAGGGAGCAATTGACTTTGGCAGAGGATAGCAATTATGCCTGAAGACTCAAAGCTGAGTGTAAAAGCGCATCAATGAAGGATATTTTGAAGTTGTTACCCTTTCAAAGCAGGGGTTTAGTTCTGCAAATAGATCTCAAGATGGACAGAGCTGCAGAAAGATTTAGGCCACCTTTACACATGGAATTAATGTGTTTTCAGTAATCAGATCACAATCAAATTACACTTAACCAAATAAAATCCAGTTGTAAATGCACCCAAGACACATTTAGTGTGTTTACATGCACACAAATACACTAAAAACTACCAAAATCAGAGTATTTAAAAAAAAAAAAAAAAGATTATTTGTCTATTTTGACATCAAAACGAAAACAAGCCTGTGCTCAAAACTTGTGAACATTTGATAAGCTGTTAAGAATGGTGGTTCACACTCACTGTGATTGGATTGTGATAGGACCACTGAAAACACATTTTTCGCATGTGAATGCGAAAGCTTTTTCATTATCCACATACAAATATGTGAGTAAAATGCAGCTATAGTAATATATCAGTGCTGTTTTCTGTTGAATGTGGGAAAGTGCGATCAGATATCTATCCAAAATCACTAGAGACACAATGTAATGCAGGGTGTATATGCAATCCAGCTAAATATATATCTAGAATCTATCCAGATGCATGCTAATGGAAGATATAAAGGAAACCACAGATGCATTATATTGACATTTCTGTTGTTTTTATGACTTGAGGCTTTTTGCCTCTTTTTGATTGATAGAGACATTAAAGAGAGGATAGAAAGTTATGGTGAGAGAGACAGGAAATGGGATGAGGGTACAAAGCATGCTGAATTCAAACCTGCATTTCCCCCATGAGCACCTTGGCTAAACCACTCGTTCACTAACTACTACGCCACAGTTCCGGGATCACTTTCTAGCAAAGGTAGACTTTTCTGCATTCTAACGTGTTTGAACAAGACATACCCGCCTTAAGTGACACAAGTATATGCATTACGGACCTGTTCCTTCACCAACCACACACACACACACACACACACACACACACACACACACACACACACACACACACACACACACACACACACACACGACTTCATCAGCGAGGCTTGATACATTCCTTTTGGTTTGACCTTGCCACCTCAGACTAGAAGAGCTGTTCCTCTCCTCTAGAGATTCAGATTCCCCACCGCACAAGATACCCTCTCTCTTCCTCTCCCTCTAATTAAGATGCTTCTGCGGGCATGCTGCCTGCATTACTGTCTAAGCACTCTTCCCTCCTCTCACTTCTCAAACTGAAAGGAAGCTACATTATCTGCTGTTCACGCAGGCTATGCCTCAAAGAGAAAAATTCATCTTTGTGCCAATCGCTTTGAAGGCACTGAATCCATCAGTTCTTTCCAGGCAAAACTTCTGCATACCTTTTAGATCTATTGTACTGTTAAACTCATTATTTGGCATGAATCTGTGATGTGGTCACCAATATGATATTAATGATGGTTCCAGATATTTGCAAGTTAGATTTTCTCTGATTTCACTTTACTTTAGCTATGCAAATTCTGGACCATAATTAATTCATCTTAGAATTATGTGACAATGCAATTAGTTTAAAATATAATGAATATGATCTTTCTTTGGTTATAGTTAAGTAAATATAAATATATTTCAAATGATTAGAGTTAAATATTTGTGACATGTAGATCTGTTCTTTGTTATGACCTCATTGCAGATATTTCAGCTGCACACTGACATGGGGTTAACAAAACACACAATTGCATAGAATGCGGCAAGCACAGCTCAGACAGAGAGAATGAGATACCTGATAACAAATGTTGCCTGACTTGGCTTACCTTTGATGTCAGTCCCCCAAATCCAAGGTGCTCTGAGCATGTCTGTCCTTGAAGTTGAAGCAGATAAGAGTCCCTGTTGGGAAAGATATTGTAATCCTTTGCAGAATAAGAATAAGTGTGTTGAAGAATTGTCTTGTAAAAAGAGTTTTAGACATTACCTCTGAGTCTCTGCAATGCTGTAAGGACATCGAAATAAAATGGAACAATAAAGAAACGAAACATTACCTCAAATTTTCATATGTGGTTTCCAGGGTCAGTCTGCTTTTGAAGTTGCTTATGTTGAGGTTTAAAAGAGTTCCTACCAGAAATCAAATCTTTGAAGACTCTATTTGGCCTGCTTGAAAAACTGAAGTTGCTGAAGATCCAGAGTTGTTTATGTTGAGGAAGTAACCCAAAAAACAGCACTTGGAGGCTTTGAGCACAGAACACACAACACCTTTAACAGAGGCACATTTTTATGCTGACACTAAATATTGATTCGAGTAGGCCCCGGCAGTATCTGTGCACTTTTATCACATGATGTGCTCTCATCTGCAGAAATCTGTGGAATGGTTTCAATAAGGTAAAATAAGTTAAATGGAGCTAAGAAGACTACACTCTTATAGGAAGCTTAACGTTTTTAAATTAGCCAAAATATAAAAAAAAATACATAGTTCCTAAATTCTGGATCTGATTCTATATTAAGGCACCAGGTTACTACTTTGCTTGGCAGCAGTAATAGGCCTGAAGTTAGGGACTGTTCACACTGATGCCTTTTTGCACAAAAAAGCTAGAACAAATAGAACCTAATGCGGGTGTCTCAAGACACGTTTTAAAAGTTGACTTGACGAGACATCGAAAAAATGCTGCACTTCTGCACAAGACACTGAAAAAACTTTTAGACATGACACAACTTTTAAAGATGTCTGTATGTTTACAAGAAACAAAAAAAACTGTTGAAAAACTGTGTTCCATGTAAACGGTCCCATAGGACAATGAACTATATTTGCTGAAGAGTTGTTTATTCTGATTATTATAAATGATCAAATTAGCTGTTCGATAAATATTGTCTTATTATATTTCTGTTGCTATCATTTTATAAAAGCTATGAGAGGCTATATCACAGTTATTTTAATGCTGGTATGGGGGTGTAAGTCACAACCTGAAGCTTTTTGTCATCACCTCTTACCTGTGGAATAAGTGATTATGTGATTTATTGTTTTAGCAAACAAGGGGTATTTATGAATGAATTACAGGGATTGGAATAAATTTGCAGATCTTTTGGTAGAATTTGTTGGATGCACATTTCATGGAGGCCTAGTTTTAAGTAAATAAATTGCCATGCCATTATGCTGTAATAAAGAGAACACTATTTATAAATCTGCTGCAAAGCCATGAATGTCAACTCTTCACTGCTTTCTCAACTTGGAAGTGTTGACCGCAGCACCTCACAGTTGTAACATGTAAATAAACCTGCTAACGATGCAGCATGGATTGCTATAACAGAATGTGTTTGATGCGTCTCAACTTGTGTGTTGTCATCTCGTTCTCTTTGCAGCCTCTGTGTCAAGTAGAAGTTATTGGGAGGAGAGCTCCAGTTCCAGTCTGCCCACTCTAACAGCCTTAATCCCACGTACACTCGCTCACCAACAGCCTAGCCAATATCTAAGGTACCCATCCAACCTTCTGTCTAGCTCTCTCTCTATTTCTTTTCTCCACTCATTTTGCCAGTTGTACCACTGTGTCCATCCCTCACCATCAGACACTATCAAAATATACTACTTGAAGAATAACAATTGATGTGAATCTTATTTTTTTCTGATTGCAGTTAAGTCCTGACCATAATATAGTTGATTAAGCCCATATAATAAAGCAATGGCATGTACTAAAGGAATAATTCACTCAAACATGTGGAAGATTCATTGACAAAAGCCCTTGCCATGCAACGATAGTGATCAAGGGTCAAGCTCGTAAATGGAACAAAAAAGCGCCGTAAATGTAGTATTAAAGTAGTCATCTAGAAAATTCATGATTTATGTAATCAACAATTGTGTTTTTCCTTAGGTAGTACACATTAATGAACCAATGTTGACATCAGTGACATCAATAAGCCATTTTTTAATCTTAACAAAGGCTAGACGTGAACAATGATGGAGATGACAAATTTCAGTCTGTTCCTCGCAAAAACCCATTTCATGATTCCAGATGACTTGGGAAATAGTACAAGAGTCGTGTGGACTACTTTTATGGTGTCCCCTTTTTTTGAGCTTGACAGCCACTCAGAATGGCAATGAATATTTGTGTTTGTTTGGAAGACATTGACTAATTTCTCTCTTTCCCGTTTGCTGCCCTCTTTGTTCTCTATATTCTCCTCTTTATGTTTATTGGATCTCTCTGAGAGGCAGCACAGCATGGCATTCCTTTGATATGTTTTATTGTACTCTAAACGTACTGTGTTATTTGAAGACTTTTGTCATGGAATCTAAATGCAGCTGTGTGCATGTGCTGTTTCTGAGAGCCTCCTCACATCTTAAGTAACTGCAAAGAAAGAACAAAAAGAGGAAAAAAAGCATGTGGTAAACAACTGGCTATATTTCTCCCCATCTTCCTTATGCTACACAAACTTGTGTTTTTAAGTGGAAAACGCTTTGAATCCCAAATTTTAATGCAATATTGACTATGACTATATCATTTTTCCACACAATTTTCAAAGCCAAACCTGAATTATTCATTTAAAAATACATTATTAATAAAAACAAAAAGTTACTGGCAGCCTTAGTCTGATGTATCCTATCCTGGATACCACAAGATGCAACAGATCTTTTTAAAGGTGACATTTCAGTGCCACTTGTGGCACCAAAAGTAGTTCCAAAAATAACTGTTTATTTTACTGTTAAAACTCACCCTCGTCTACCATTGGTAGACAAACATACTGTCCCAGCTTGAACTTACACAGTTGGTTGAGCCATTGGTTAGAGAAAATCTACCTTTTGAATGGTTGTGCAGTCTGACGCAGCCACAATGGCTTGACAAATTGTACATGTTTTTGGCGGGAATATCTATGCCCAAACAGTTAAAGTTTTTTTTTTTTTTGCAATTCCATTTGGTGGCGCTGGTGGCACATAAATTACACACTCAGCTTTAACATTGACCTTAAACTTTACCTTTTCGCGAATGCCATCCCAGATGTGTACAACTTTTTTCTTCTACATTACACAAGTTAAGATTTTTAGAGGAATATTTCTGCTCTGTAGGTCCATACAATGCAAGAGAATGGGTGCCAAAATTTGGAAGCTCCACAAAGGCATCATAAAGTAATCCATATGACTCCAGTGGTTAAATCCATATCTTCAGAAGTGATATGATTGTTATTAATATTTAATATAAGTTATTTTTTGCTAGAAGTAGGGGGCGATTTATTTATTTATTTATTTTTTATTTTATTTTATTTATTTTTTTCGTACGTGGTATCTTAATTTGAGTGAAAGAAAGTAATACACATCTTGGATGGCATACGGGTGAGTAAATGATGAGAAGTTTTTTGGGTTATTCCTTTAAGGAGCTACTCTATATTAATTGCTTACGATAGAGGATGATCTTGGCTTGTCAAGCCTTCTGGTTACCCGTTGTCATGCATTTTGACTACGGAGTACCATCTAGTTGCATGTGTGCAAATGGATGGCCCACTATAATCGCAGATGTTATTGTTTAATTTGTAGTTTAGTTCCACATTATTTCTGTGTGTTTTAAGCTGGAAAATGTTGGTATCTGTGGACATTTACACATTGTAAATGGGGTTAATGTGAAGTAAGGCTCCCACGCACCCACTCCATGGCAAAGCAAGGAGAACTATAACATACTGCCTTTTGATACCAGTGATTTTTCATTCCCTTTCAGGGTTCACCTTTTGGCACTCCTTGTGCTTGGAACAAAATATTTTAGATTACCTAGAAGCCTGTTGTTTATTATAAGAACTGTGACAAATACTGCAGCGTAGCTCAACCTCTGAGGCTTTTAGTGTCCTTTTGTTTGAATCGGAGTGATTGAACTTAATGCAGTGGTTCTCGACCTTTATTTGATGAACCTAACTACAGTGTGGTGATGTAGAATTCTATGCCGAATTCAAATGGTTTCCATTTCTCACACCTTGCTTCTCACTGATACTCACAAAGATGTGAGTATAAGTGCTTGAGCTTTAAGAGCTTTGTGCTCCCACTGCTCTGTCCACTGAGCTGTGTCCATCTACAGAGCCATACAGGTGCATTAGCCGAGGTTGTGCCTCTGCCTGTGTATTTTACGCCGCTAAAGCAGATACTTCATACGCGTCGCTAGACTTCAAATTCAGATGAATCGCGGTACAAATGCGTACCGACCCGTATAATTGAGAACCAACTGATATACTCCAAGTCTAGATAAACATTTTAATGCAAAGAGGAACTTGTCGATATATTTAATTATTATGACTGATAAACGCCCCCCTCTCTACATATTTGCTCTCAGCATCCCCTGGCATCCTTTGAACACCCTCAGGTGGAGATGAGCAAAGGAGCCTTTTGGAGGTAAAATAGCATGTGTTCTTAAGAGACCTTTCTATGCCCTTCTTTACTAATATCAGGAGCCCCTGATCCCTTAACCCACAGTTTTGCAATGCTACACAAAACTGATCACTGAACAGCATTAAATGGTAATTCCCATTATTAAACTATGGACCCCTCACAAACAGATAGGCCTCAGGTGGAGCTGGGCAAGTAATTTATTTATGTTGGACCTCTAACCCTCAGAGAAATTAGAGGTTTTATCTCTTAGAAGTGGAGATTTGCCGGGGATAATGAAGTGAGACCATTCCCCAGTTGGAGGTGTTTCTCTTGGTAATTAAAAGTCTAGTTGACCACTCCCTCCTGTTCTAAAACCCTAAGTTGTCTACTGAGGAAGCATTTTAAGGCATTATTGGTTCGCTCTTGACACACATACTATTGACCCATTTTACATTTCTGGGTTTGAAATGCAGAAGTGAAGTGTAGCAGGCTAAACTACCATAACGGTGAAAAAGACCACAGCAAAAAAAATTATAATTTGTGTTCCCATTTGCTCCAACAGTAAACAAAAAAAAAAAAATCCAATTTAATGTTTCCTATTATTTTTTCAACAATATTTGTATGTGCTATGTATTTTTTGCTTATCGGAGTATCATGCTGTTAGCTTAGCAACATGCTACATCAAACTCTATTTAGTCAAGTAGCTAGAGCACTGTTTGTATGACACACAAAGTTTGCTGATTCCAAATCAGTTAATTATGAGGTTAAATTATGATTTGGAAGCTGCCTTAGAAGGTTTTTGCCTATGTAGACAGTAGGCACCAAGTTTTCAGAAAAGCTTGTAGCTGTTTCCAAAGCTCATATTGTTCTAATAAACAATAATAATCTGGGTTGAGGTGTGCAGCTCTGTTCACTGTAAACACAATTGTCACAATATTTTCTCACCTTAGCTGAAGTGAGATTAATGTTACCTGTCTCTGGTCAAATACCGTAGGAGTTCCACAATGACTGATGGATTTTCTGTGTAGGGGTTTTCAAGTAAATACTTTTAAATGCACTGCTGCATTTCGTCTCTTGAACGACGCAGAAAGCACTGGCTGCATTTGTAAAATATTACAGAGCTATTTTTAACTCTGTCTGTTTATGCTGCAACATATTTATTTGCAAGAAAAAACACTTCCAGCACAAGCACAGTTCTTATTATTTGCCTTAAAGTCAGGAAGTAAGAGCCAGTTCCACCATTATTAATAACTACTAACCCCTATGTGTTGTGTGCTTTTTTTAATTATTTTTTAATTTTGTTATTTTTATATTTATTTACAAAGTTTTATTTGTTTAGTAAGTTTGTAACACTAATCACTTATTTAGCTGGCGCTGTTGTCGACAGTGATTTACAGTGCATGAATCACAGAGAAATTCCCCCTGACACAACCAGAAGTTATGTATCAAGCTCATTGATTAATTGGTGGTGGTTCATAGAGCCCAAAGGTTTAACCACCATAGACACCATGAATTCAGATTAGTGGTCAATCAGTATGTTGTTGTGTTTTTTTTTTTTTTTTTTTTTTTTTTTTTAATATCATGTTCTTATCATCTTTGATTTCCCCAGTCTTATATATTTGGTTGCATCCTTTAAACCTATTTGGCAGAAGTGATGTACAGAGAATTCAGGTTATACATTTTATCAGTTTGTGAGTTCCCTGGAAATCAAACCCTTGATACTGCCATGCCTAGCGCCATGCTCTACCAGTTATACAGGGATACATGATCCCAGTTTCCAGCCTCTGTTTGAATGGGCATGAGACCTCTGCTGTAGTCCATCATTGTTAAGATGCTGTGGAATCATTAGTTTAAATAAACATATTTCCATGTCAGTGTATTCATATTGCCCAGATTACATTAATACAATGTGCAGATGAGATATCACTGGCACTCAGTCGTATCACTTTCTCGTTTGGCACTCAGTGAAGGCGGTCGCATTTTCTCTCCCTCTCCCTCCCCTGACCTCCCTGCTTTGCTCTCTCGTCACGTCTAGTCAACTGTCTTGTACTTTTGAGAGACTCTCACAGCACTGCTCTCCAAACTAAGAAATTATTATGGATTTGATCAACTGGTCTCTCAACGCAATTGACACCATCTTCTCGAAGAGAAGCTTGTGTTCGGGGGAACCTAACTGTCCTGACGGAACGTTTGCAGCTGGCTACACGATGGACGCGTGGGAGAGGTGGCGGGTCGTGTGTCTGGCGGTTCTTTCCGTGGAGGACGTTGAAGATATCTACCTATTCGGAACCATGATAACAGGTCTTCTGCTGATTGGATTAGGCATTGCTCTGGGTTATCGAAGAATTAAGAAGACGGAGACAGCTGTCCAAAGCCTCACAAGGCTGCCCGTCATGATTGAGGCGGTGGGCAGAGTTGTCAGCACTTAGACTCTCAATATGGATAACATCATGAAGGAGCTTACAGCTTTGCAAAGGCAAATGGATCGTTTAAGAGACCAAAATGGACATGAAGAATAGCCTGAGAAATTGCAGCTATTCGCCTCAAGACAAAACATCTCAATCTTATCTGTTTCGGCACCCAGCAACCAGCACTGGCCTTGGCCAAGGCCGCTGATGGATCAACAACTCCCCTGGTTAGAGCACTGCAATGAGCCGCTCTCGCATTCCCTCCCCCCTCCCAAAACACCCTGGGATTGTGACCTTCTGGCGAATCTCTGGGCTCACACACACACAAGACTTTACACAAATACAGATATGCATCCGACCCCACACCCCATCCCACGCCTTCGCCGCTTCGTAGCCCCCAGTCTGACAGGCGGGTCTGTGACCAGCACCGAGAATGGCTGCAGGACCACAGATGGCTGTCTGTCAGTGCTGGGCTACCTCCATCCCCCACTCCCCTACCCTGTTGCAAGTTTTTGTTATGTTGTAGATGTACTGATTATGTGCTAAGTGTTGCTGAGATGTTTTTTCCTGTTCCCATACTGTAATCCTAACAGGAGCATAGTCTGGGGGTTGCTTTTTTTATCTCACCTTTCCCCATGTAATGCTGTATATCTTCTCAATTCCCTGTCTTCCTGCCCTGTCTACCCGTTGTCATATTGTATGGGCAGGATGATGGCCAATTTCACTGGTTACTTTTACTTGTGACTATGTGACAATAAAGGGTTACTACTACTGCCTGTACAGTTAACTGACAATGTACCTTTATTATTTCTACAAACTGTTATCAAATCAAGTACTGCTGAAAATTCCAAATGAGGCCTGAGATTCTTCAGATTCTCTCAGAACATTCTTTGGCCTTTTTAAGCATGGTTCAATGACCAATGGTCTTGATAAGTGCAGTGGGTATGTCTAACATGCCTGTCATTCTCCTGCTGTTACTCACAAAGAAACCATTTCCCATCAGCCTCTGTTCTCCCTGAAATAAGAAGAATGGGAAAGGCAGCTTCTGTAATTGTACAGTAGGGGTTCATCGTTGTAAAAGTCTCATCATCATAGCTCAGTTAATCCCATGATGAGTGCTATTTATAATTGGTTTTAAATGGGGTTTGGGCAAAATACTGTGTTGCAACCTCTTAGCATCCAATTTTCTTTCTTGACAGAAATTTGGGAAAATACAATTGCTATAACGATAAAACAATTCAGAAAATATATATTGAGTTTCACATTTTAAAATTGTTAATTGGATGTCATAGTGATGCTCGGCAAGTGGCTCTTGACTAGCATCACTATTGCACATTTTTAGGGTTAGGTTATATTCTGTTAGGGTTTTGTTCAAATCCCTAGATCTAATTAATAATCTTTGTTGCATATCTTGTCCTGCACAGTTTTTGCTATGGACATGAACCTTAAATTTTGCAGTTTGTTAAGGAGATTACTTTTCAATGCAATAAAATTCAGGATTTTCAACTCACGGACAATAAATTGGATGAAAAAAATCCCATAGATTTTCAATGAAGGAGGGATCCAGAACATTTTTATCTTCAGAAAGTAAAGCCTGAAATATAAAAATCTAGTTAGAAATGCATGTTAAAAAAGAAACACTATTCCCTCTAAATCAGATTTTTCTTTAAGGAGACACCAACTGTTAACAGGCTAAATGATATTTGAAGTTATCCATGTAATCAGATCTAACACTTCATATCTCACAGATAATGGAAATTATAAAATTGGTGGCACTGTTTTCCATTGATTTTTTTTTTTTTTCTTGCATTTGGTTTTTATGATAACCTTTCATGTTTTTGTAGGCATGTCTTATCTAGCTGATAAGAGTGAACACAATGTGAGTAATTTTCCTCTGTAGACGCAGGAGAGAACAGCAGAGGTCTGCCCTCCTCCCTCTGCTAAACCTTATGTAGTCTCTCTCTTATACCTAGAACAAGACTGTAATACAATGCCTTGCTGTTCAAGCTGTGTCAGAATGCCCCATAAGATAAATAAATGATCAGCCAGAAACAAACATCAAAGGCTGTGTGTGTACTGTGCTATGCTTTAAAGGGAATAGGGCCTTCACACCCACTGATCCAGAGAGAATAGTGTGTTTGCGTTGGTGAGTGTGTGTCCATTTGTGGTTTTGGTTTAACAGAGAATTAAAACAACATCTTTGTAAAGTTCTTACTAAATATGAATCCGCACCAGCCCTATTTTCCCACCCATACTCAATCAGGAACCGTTGGTCTCCTTACACTTGTCCCCAGATGGCCCTGTCCAATCTTCTTTTCTCAAAAACTTGATGAAACTTGATGAGTGAGGTTTCAATACTCATTTATCACTCTCTAGCACCTTCTCGTTCATTTATTTATATTTATTCTGGTGGAACCCCCAGAGCCAGTGCACTGTTTTGCCTATTTTGTTTATAATGTATGATCTAACCTATGATTTCTTCTCTGTACCTTGCTTTTCCTCTGCAGCCCTCTATTTGTCTCTTGCTCTCCCCTCGCCGCTGGGCACATCTTCTCCAGCCTGTGCTTCCAGGGGGATGTCTGTCCTCTAACTGCCTCTCTCTCTCCAATAACTGATAGGTGTGTATGCTGATGAACTGTGTGTGAACCGTGCCTCAAGTTTAAACTCTGTTTTTGTTCTGGATTCTCTCTATGAAGCTGTCACTCTCCACATTTTATCAACTTTGGTTATGGAAGCAAAGACTTGGCCAGTTGTGCATAGCATGAATAATATTGCCATGGTGATTGAGAGTGCAGCATGCATATGTGTGTTGTATTGGAGTGTGGTAAACTTGGTTTGGAACTTCTGTGAGTGTGAAGTGTGTGTTTGCTCCATATGCATGCTAGTGTTGGCCTTTACGGTTGTTACCAGTGTTGGGGAAGCTGCTTTGAATGAGCTAAACAGTAGTCAAATTACTCTTTGTAAAAAGTAGTTCACTGCACTGAACTATATATATATATATATATATATATATATATATATATATATATATATATATATATATATATATCATTTTATAGTTTTCCAATATTATAATTTTATAAGAGCCCTATTTTGACACAAAAACAGCTACAAATATGAGAATAAATGATGTAACTGTCCATAATTTATGTATTACCTCAAGTTATTTAGAGACAATATATTATGAAAAGCATCACTGGTATAATGAATGGGAGAGATAACACTGAATATAATGACTGTAAGAATGGATGTCCCACATTATATTTAAAAGAGCCAATCACCTTTTTCATAGAAGAAGTGTACTAGCCCACAAAATGAGCCTTGATTTTCCCAAGGTTGTTTTTCTCCATTAACCGACATCTTATGGAGTTTGCCTCCATTGCAAGCCAAAGTTTGCCTTTGGCTTGCTCATTGAGGGTCTAAATACAAATACTATTTACTTGAGGCACAATCTACAATCACATTTTTATCAGATTGCACAATAATGACTAAGACATTACAGCTTTGTTTTCTGTTATAGCATAATTTCCTGAATAGCTGCTTTGAAATATAGTGCCATACATATAAAAATCATTTGACTTGACTAGAGTCGTCGCTTGTCAGTTTAATCAAGAACATGCATGCGAATTAGCTAGACCAGCCAAAAAATATTTTTTAAAGAAGCACAAAAAAAGATGTTATTGCTGATTTTAAATAAGTTATTGGATCGTAGTCTTTTCTTGACCAACTGTTTTGAAGATTTCACTCTCTCCCCATTCCAGTAGATTGTATCCATATGAAATAGCCTCCCAATAGCATTACGAACATGACTGCCAAGTGCCCTGATTGTCTTGAATTGAATAATATAGTTATTTGGATATAAAAAGAAAACGCATCAACTCAAATCGTAACAGTCCAAGCAAACTGATTCACTAGTGTGCATCAGGCTTTACACCACTAAATATGAGTAAAGGCCCGGTTATACTTCAGTTGACCGCGTTCCGTTTTTGTATCGTGACCGGTCGACCGCGTTGCTTTCCTAAGTATACTCCATTGACCCTGAGTGCAGACGGATGCATTCAACGCATGCATACTATGACTGCTTTGTGATTAGTCTTTTAATAAAGTCAATGGCCAGGGCATGCACCAACAATGCACACAGACGATGACCGCGTCCGTGGATCAAAACATTGTTGGAAAAGCTACACTATTTTGAAATCAGCTGAACTTCTGTCACACTAAAATTAGTAACATTGCTACTTCTATTTACTCCCCAACACTGGTTTTTACAGGGAAAAAAAAATAAAAAAATGTCGGACAAGCTGCAATGCATGTACAGAGTACAATGCGACTTGTCAGGCCGCAGCATGTGGTACATGGATGTTGTATTTTTAACACCTCAGCTTTTTGGATTACTTAGAATGAAATGGTTCTTTCTTTTGCCCTGGGTCCTTCTCTCTCCCCCAGTTATTCCCCCTAGTAACCAGCACATAATTTTGGGCACTGCTACTATGGAAGACTATGACATGCCATCAGCCGCCAGTATCATGGCCTCAGTCAAAAAGCAGGAGGCGCGATTAGAGTGTCTGACCAGGGCCCTTGAAGAGGAACGCCGCAATGTCTCCCTGCAGCTGGAACGTGGGAAGCTGCCCTCTGATAGGTTGGTGGGTGGCAGCAATGGTGTGAGCAACCAACCGCTGGCCTGGCAGCAGATGGTCATGCAGGTAAACCTTTCAAGCTTGGCCAACCGTGTGGCAGTCACACGACAAATCAGCCCCATACTGCTTGTGTAAACTAATGCTGATGCTGCTTCATATCCATTGATTTCATTAAATCAGTCCATCTGAAACTAAATGAATGGGAGTAAAAGGTGCTGTATCTAGTTTTGGCTTCACTTTACTCTGATTCATGTCAGTGTGTCATGGCTGCTTGAGCTCTGTTTGGCTATGCTTTTGAGTTATTGCTCTAGGTGTGTTGTCCTGCAGTGACTCATTATCTATTCCCAGGACAAGTCTTCATGCCATTCCCTCCTGTATCTTCTCTTCCCATCTTGTCCCATTGGTCCCTTTCTCCACCATCTGCTTCCTTGTTTCATTTCAAAGACCTTTCTGATTGCTCCCTAAATGTGCTTCCCAAACATCTCTTTGAAGGTCATCCTAATACCTTATCAGACTCAAATCTGCATTTAAAAGTTTGTCAGGCTAAAATTCAAATGTGTCTTTTTATTATTTTGTGTAAGTGCTTTAGTTTGACCTTTACCAGTCCTATTTGTTTAAGTTAATGCATTTAGTCATGTATACTTGGTTGATTTCTGCATTGTGTCTTGATCAACCAGTTACAATATTGTGGTTCACAAGAATGAAATCCAGAAACCCTTTTTTATACACCGTTGAATCTGGTTTCTTTGGTGTGCACCCAAGTTCAGAAGAGGTCAATTAAACTAATCAGATGTTTCGAAACTTCACAGCCAATTGAGCTTGGGTCTACACGAAAAGCTTTAGTGTGAAAGCAACATTAGGCTCTATAAGTTGCTGATGGGAAATGAGTCTGATGAAAACGGATAGTAGCTGATATCGCAGTGTAGTTGCAGCGATTACTGATTGACTAGATAATGGTCAGAATTCATTTTGGATGGGCTGCATTGTTCCTTTGTCTTAATAATGACTTATTTTGACTTTTGACTGGATGTTTTTTTTTCCACGTGACTGATGGATATTTCTGTGTGTTGTACAACTAATGTGAAAAAGAAAAGTCAGTGAAATGTCATTTTAAATCTCTCAGAAAAAGGCTGTCACCCCTCAAGTCCTAGACTCTGATAATCTTCCTCTGCCATTATTTGTTTAGCCTGCCTGATGCCCTCTCCTGCCCATAAAGCCTTTACTTCTAAGATTTTCTTCTCTTTGCCTAACATGACAGCTTGAAAATTAGCTTTCCCCTTTTACATGTAGGTTTCTGTCAGATGTCCTCACGTGCCAGGGGATCCGTTTGCTTTGCTTCAACAGCTGAGTTCTTTCTAAAGGAAAGTTTTGTTGAAAGATCACTGACTGCACAGTGATTTGGATCAAAATCAGATGAGTAATGAAGCTGATGCCATCACCGAAGTGTAAAGGAGAAGGTGACGTTTTGTAGCTGCCATGTGTTATCTACAGTAGACCCGTGAATCTTGGGTTAGCAACTTTACTGACCTTCTGGCAGTGTTCATGAGTTCACAGTTTTTCAATAAATCATGTTGATAAGTGAAGCAAAGGAGCAGTGGTTTTAAAGTTACCTGAACTTGGAAATGAACATGTTAGGTTGCATTTAGGGATGGGCAATGTACCATTTAAATCAATATACTGCCCACATGGCATTTTTGGCTACTACTTCATACTTTCATCTATCAATAAGAGTGTTGTATTTTCAGTTCCATTTTAACTTTTTTTTTTTTTTAATTTACATTTTTTTTTTTTTTTTACATGTTTAAAAAACCAGTCATCCGGTTCTGTCTGGGCCTGGTTAAATGTTACAATTTAGCTGTAAACAAAGGTGTCTGCTCTGTAAAGTAATTCAAATAAACTGGTGATTTTTCTAGTATTTATATTTGCATCATCATGAAAAGGGGATATTGACAAAAAAAATCAAACCCCAGGCAAATCTTAATATTTTATTATATACAACAGTTAGTTCTGCTCCTTGAATCTGATTGGACGAGAGACGTTCCATGAGTACTGATGGTCTCGCACCATTCATGCCATTCTAATCTAAAGATGTGTTAAGAGCTATCTGTCCCTTTACATTGAATATTGTGACATTACATATTTTAGCCAGCAGGTGGTGGTAAAAGACCATTTTTGTGCGTAATATTAGCCAGTTTGTGAAGTCTGCGTCACTCAGTGTTTACATTCAACAGCACTCCGTGATCACTCGTATTACTACTACACTACTAAAGCTAGTAAATAGCTTTAAACAACTAACAATTTCAGCATTAAGTATAATAACAACTGAGAGACACAACAGACTAATTAATTACACAAACTCAAGGCGCTTACCACTTACTGGAGGTATCCACCAGTGTTAGGTGTAATGCTTTACTAAGTAATTAATTACTGTAATTAAATGACTTTTTCATTGAAAAAGTAAAGTAAGGGATTACTCTTTCATAATTTAATTAGTTACTTCTGATGTAATTGCGTTAAATACTGAATAGACTATAGAACAATTCTATAAAAAAACAATAGTGAATTTAAAATAAAAATGTAACGTAACGTTTAATGTTAAAATATATGTTTGCTTATTTAATGCCACCCCCTTAAATTCTTTGGTCAGTTCATGAATAATTTATTTGATTTTATATTATATATTGAAAAAATGAAAAGTCTATCCTTGTATTTTTCATCTGGTCATGGTCAATAAGGGTAATGAGTAATAAGTAATGCAATTACTTTTCAGACAGAGTAATTAGGAATAAGTAATGCAATTAACGTACTATAATGTGTATATGTATATAGATAGAGTGTGTGTGTGTGTGTGTGTGTGTGTGTGTGTGTGTGTGTGTATATAATATATATATATATATATATATATATATATATATATATATATATATATATATATATATATATATATATATATATATATATATATATATATATACACACACACACTGGTGGCCAAAATTTGTAATAATGTACAAATTTTGCTCTTATGGAAGGAAATTGGTATTTTTATTCACCAAAGTGGCATTCAACTGGCCACAATATATAGTCAGGACATTAATAATGTGAAAAATTACTATTACAATTTGAAAAAAAACTACCTCAAAGAGTGTTCATCAAAAAATCCTCCATGTGCAGCAATGACAGCTTTGCAGATCCTTGGAATTCTAGCTGTTGGTTTGTCCAGATACTCAAGTGACATTTCACCCCACGCTTCCTGTAGCACTTGCCATAGATGTGGCTGTCTTGTCAGGCACTTCTCACACACCTTATAGTCTAGCTGATCCCACAAAAGCTCAATAGGGTTATGATCCATAACACTCTTTTCCAATTATCTGTTGTCCAATGTCTGTTTCTTTTTTTTTTGATTTTCTGTTTCAAAAGTGGCTTTTTCTTTGCCAGTTGTCCATTTGTCTTTGAAGACTTCAGTGAACACCTTTGTATGAAATCTTCAGTTTTTTTTGGCAATTTCATGCATTGTATAGCCTCCATTCCTCAAAACAATGATTGACTGATGAGTTTCTGGAGAAAGCGGTTTCTTTTTTGGCATTTTTGACTTAATATTGGCCTTAAGACATGCCAGTCTATTGCATACTATGGCAGCTCAAAAGCAAACGCAAAGACAATGTTAAGCTTAATTTAACAAATCAAATAGCTTTCAACTGTTTGATATAATGGCACGTGATTTTCTAGTACCAAATTAGTAATATAGCATGATTACTCGAGGATAAGATGTTGAAGTGATGGCTGCTGGAAATAGGGCCTGTCTAGAGTTGATAAAAAATTACTTTTTTCAAATAGTGATTGTGCTGTTTTTTACATAAATAATGTCCCGACTTTCCTTTGTGATCAGTTGAATGCCACTTTGGTGAATTAAAGTACCAATTTCCTTCTGAAACAGCAACATCTGTACATTATTCCAAACTTTTGGCTGCCAGTGTATAAAAATATATATTAGATATAAAAAAGCAGTGCAGGTACACCTTATTTACCATTTATGTCTTGTATCTCTAAGATTTTCATGCCCAGACACGTTGTCTCTGTTTTGGGAGGTGGATCAAGTGTTAATGGATTTGATTCCAGAACAAAGAAAGGGCACATCTCATTCAGTACTTCATCTTCGGTCTGTTTACTGGGGAGACATTGATTTATTTTGTTATTTAGCCTTTATAATTCTCCACAATACCTAATAGGACACAGGCTGAAAAAGTGGCACAATAGGGCTGTCAATGGCAGACCTTGTATCTTTCACATCGAATCTGACGGTGTAGACAGCTTTTTTTTTTTTTTTTTTTTACAGCATTCTTAACTGTCCTAAATGTAAGCAACACTCTGGGATAATGACCTGAGGCAATATGCGGAACATCACAGCTACTTCACCCATTGTTCCATCCTGGAATCTAGAACGTTATTTGAAATTCAGACAGCGTGCCTTGAAGTTGGTTGCTGTAGCTGAACGTTGCTAGCCCTGTCTAAATGTTTTGAAAAGTCTGAAAGGCTTGAGGAGAGCTTTGGAGGAACAGTGGTATCTTTGATCAGGGATGTCCATGCTAAGACACAAAGGACTGATATGATTCAGCACTGCTCAGGTCCCTTAATCTTAGCCGCAACACACAAGGAAGCAACCAAGCCTTTGCAGATACATCCCTCTCTGCTGGCAAAGCCTGGGAGGCCCACAGTCTTGTAAATCACCTGCTTAACAATGACTTTCTCACCCTCCTCCTACACACATTATTCCATGAGACCACCTCCCTTTCAGTGTCATTAGAAAAAGTCAAACCTCCTGTATAACTATTATTAAACCAGTATGAAACTGCCTGCATTGCTTATTTTCTGTTTTACACCTCTCATATTGCTTTTTCTGCACACTCATATACGAACACATAGTGATAACAGTATGTTTTTCTACTTAAAAAAAATATTCTTCCAAATTTTGGTTTAGAAGTTTTCCTTTGAAAATTACAAATCTGATTTAAATTGGTGGCAGCAAATTATATCATAAACGCATAGAATATTATTTAACATTTTCAATGTTACTTAAATGACTGACTGTGCAAATCCCTCTGTCTTACACAGTGTCCTAAAAAGGTACGTTGTACCAAGTTTCCAGAGACAAGCAATTTGTCTATCCACAGAATTAATTAATTAATTGAGACCATCGCAATGAGTTGAGTTGGAAACCGTATCAATGGTTTGTTGTGAGAGAGGGTCATTTGGGTATGTGATAATCATTAAGTCCACACATATGTCCTTAGCAAGATCAGACATGAGGTGTTTGGAAGCCTCATAAAGCTGTTTGAAAAGTTACCTTCTTGATCGCAATTAATTTTCAATGGGGATTGCGAGGTGGAACAGCAAACATGCACAGTCCCGTGAAACAGCTGTGGATGAGTGACAGAGAAGTGGAGCATGCATCTGATAGCTTTTTGAAGGGGTTTGCCCATGCTACCTTAGAGAACAGTGCCATTCTAGGCGGTTACCATCAGTATATCGCAATACAATTGTAATGATAACATTTTAAATTTAGGGTGTATATGTTAACATTAGTTAATGCATAAGTTATCATGAACTAACAACGAACAACAACGTTTTACTTCATCCTTTGAATCTTGCATCTTTGGTTAATGTTTAAAATATTAATGTACAGTTGTTTATTGTCAGTGCACGTTAGTACATAATGCTTTTATTAATGTTAACATATCACCTTTAATGTTTGAAATAGTATAGAAATTAACATTAACCAAGATTAGTAATTGCTGAGAATGTATTGTTCTTGTTAATGATTGGATTAACTAATATTGACATATACAACCATATTGTAAACTGTTACCAGTTACCATTGTAATCCTGTGAGTAATCCCTATTTTTACGTAATATAATGGTATAATCTGATTGTTTTTTTTTTTCTTTAACAGAATAAAGGTACCTTTTTTGTATCCATGTATTCTGTTACTCCCAAAGACTGCAAGCCAATAAGTGTTTAGATATGTCTGCAAATGTTAGAAAGAGGAACCTGCTCATATGTTCCAGTGAAGGACAAGACCTCTTAGTGAGAAGTGGGAATAGTTGCATTCTTTGTATTCAGAGCAGCTGCTGGTGCCCACAGCTATTCATATTCTACAGAGGGCTGTTCAAACCTCTCACATCTCCATTCCCTAATCCATCAAATAATTAATCCTCTAGTGAGCTTTTCTTTTAATTCTTAATTTTTCCTTTCTCACTCAGTAATAAAAAAGGTTGTGCCAGAGTGTTGTAATCCAAGGACTGGGCAGTATAGAAAGCCTCTTGATGATATTCAATGTGTATGCTGATGCTTATCTCTGAAAATTATTATGGCTTAAATGGGTGATTTGATTTTTTTTTTTTCCTTTATTTTTAAACCATAAGTAACCATAATTTGAACCAAACAGTCAAGTAGCATCATCAAAAAACTATAATTGCTGTCTGCACACTGAATAAAGATGCAGATTAAAAGGTCTGAGGGGGAAAAAAAAAAAAATTGTTTTAAAATTTGCATAGTGGAAAAAAAGTGCAAGTGGAGAGTGAATTAAAAGCCAGACAAACACAATGTTCAATGCAAGAGTAGTGTTGGTCCGGCTTTAAGTCACCCCTGACTTTTTCACTAAAAGTTTAAAAATAAAATACATCTTTATTAAGTGTGCAGGCCTTTTTTGGCATCTTAAGTGGTATAAGTAGATTCAAAATTTTAAATGCAAGTAGTAAAATACAGTAAAATCTAGCTTAAAATAATCAAAGCATGTCTACGACTGTGTTTTTCACTCTATCTTAATTGATAGTTCTTTCGACCATGTTGCAACAAATATTGAAATAAAAACAATGTCATGTGTTACACGATACAAACCCACTATGGTCAGAATACTTAACTGACCAAATTAAAAGCACATTAGGATCACTGCGGTTATTCACAATGTTGCTTAATTTTATTTCATCATGTGTATTGATTGAATTTATTCTATATATCTGCCAACCCTGATTAATCCTGGGCACTATTAGTCATCAGGTGTCTATAATATGAACTGTATAATTGACTCAACAGTCTCGTGTTTGTACTGTATTCTTAAATATATCTGCGGGCAGTGTTGGAGTAGCTGACTACAAGTGGCAACGCTACTAAAATGTTCAGTAGCTTGACAATAGCTCAGCTGCTTTTACAGTTTACAGTGTTCCTTTTCCAGTAGCAAACTACTTTTTCCTGCAAGTAGTGGTGTAGCGCGACCAAACGCAGATTATAACCAATTAGATTATAACTCAATAGCCTTCTTTATTGCGAAGAAGCCAAATTTCTAACGAATACTATGACATACTACTCCACTGGTATACTGTTTTTGGCATGCTATTTAGTAGAGAAGTATGGATATTTGGATGCAGGTATTGTCTGATGGTGATGTAAAGTGACATCCACAGTTAAACTATTACAAGATGTACAAATTGAAAAGAACACCATTTAATTCTATGAAACAATGATTTTAGACACTTTGTTCTTAGTAGACAACATAACAGCATATTAACCTATATTTTTTTTAATAAAATAATTCAAAATGTTTTTAGGGTACAATGAGGCAAAAGGCCCCACGGGGTAAAAGGCTCCATTGATTTGATTTGATTTGATTTGATTTTCTCCCAAAACACTAAATAGCAACAAAAATTACCACAGCACGTACCTTAACACCTGTTTAACACTGTGAACTGCAAAATTTTCCTGATCCATGACATCTTTGCACGTGTTGCCTAAAGGTTGATTTTGAGGCAATTTGATCTAATATTTAATCATAATTTTTTTAATTGCTAATTTATGTAGCTAATGAATATCCCTGAAATTAACCAATTTCTTTTGAGATAAAATACAAATCAGTTTTGTTTAAGGTTATTGTAAAACAGTTCACGTTACGGGCAAGGAAGAGGCGAGAAACCGGCTTGTCAACATAAATAATAATTTAATAAAGAACTTAAAACAAACACATAGGACAGCAGACATGTCTGCTGATTAAGCTCTCTCTCTCGATCACCGTCTGCGAGTGGCCTTTATCCCTCTTGACGGCTCAATCAGCCCGATACGGGACCGGGCGTACGCAATCACGTGCCGGTCCCGCCCTCCACCGTGCCACACTCCTCCCCCGTTCTCTCAGGCTGGGGACCCCCGGCCTGACGTACATCCCCTGGGGGGGGGGGGGGCGCCTCCCGCGCGGTCTGCCGGCGGGTCATCCCCATCAACCTGGACGAGGGAGGGGCAAGGGGAGGGAAACAACCATTAAAAATAGGGGGGGGGGGGAGGGTTCCTGCACTGGGCAGTACCTCCCCTCCCACAAACACCATAATTTAGGGAAAAGAGGGAAAAGGCCATCGCAGAGCGGTATCGAGAGAGAGAGGAGAGAGAGATTAAAGGAAAGAAAGAAAAAAAAAACGTACTCGCCGGTTCTCTGATACTCCGTAGCTCGTTCCTCAGCCACTTCTCCACCCTCTTCAGGACAACAGCCGCGCCTCTCCGGGCAGATCGGAGGCAGTCCTCAGCCCCTGGCGGACGGAACGCCCCGCCGCGTTCCCGGGGTGTCGAAGGGGCCTCCCCCCGCCCCTGGCAGCGGTTCTCCCGCTCCAGGCGGTCGGCAGCGAGCCCCTCCCCGCACGCGGTCGGCAGTCTCCAACCCCGCCGCGTTCCAGCGGCCAGTAGGGAACTCCCCCGCCCCTGGCAGCGGCCCTAACCGCTCCAGGCGGTCGGCCAGGAGCCCCTCCTCCCCTCGCGGTCGGCGGCCGTTCCTCCGCGTCCAGGCGGCTGGGCTCCTCCGTCCCCCGGCAGATGGCCGCGGCTGCTCCATTGAGAAGTGGCGAGAACTCCGCTACGGCGTATCCCTCTTCCTTCCCGGGTTTCGGCACCAATGTAAAACAGTTCACGTTACGGGCAAGGAAGAGGCGAGAAACCGGCTTGTCAATATAAATAATAATTTAATGAAGAACTTAAACAAACATATAGGACAGCAGACATGTCTGCTGATTAAGCTCTCTCTCTCGATCACCGTCTGCGAGTGGCCTTTATCCCTCTTGACGGCTCAATCAGCCCGATACGGGACCGGGCGTGCGCAATCACGCGCCGGTCCCGCCCTCCACTGTGCCACAGTTATTAATCAAACAATTTCAGTAACTGTCCAATAAGTGAAAGGATAGTATTTGAGGTAAAAGCCCCCCTTTTGCAGGGGCTAAATTTCCATATTAAACACATTGTTTTTCTTAGGTATTGTGAATAGATTTGTTGTGAAACATTTTCGAAGTGGTCTCACATTGAATACTTCAATCATAGTAGAGATTTGTTTATAGAATACTTTAGATAAAATTAATAATAAAATGCCAAATGAGTTTGAAGTTAACAGGAAGTGGTAAAATTTTTCCTGAAGTAGTTATTTTGAGTAAGCATCATCTTAATTTGTACCTCAAAAAAGCATCTTAGTGTCTCAAAATTATTTGAATTAGTTGACAAATTGTGCCCTTTAACTATTGCCCCGGTATCTACTCTATCACTTTATAACCCCTTGGGGATTTTTATCCCAAGTGAAAGAGCCTTTTACCCCAAGTGTGGGTTAAAAGACTCCCTTGCCACCTTTTATTTAAAAAAAAATGAATTTTAATCATAACAACCTTCCATTGTTTCTTTTCACACAAGTTATGTTGCTCCATCAATATTCAAGATTTTTTAATTTTTTTTACCTTGATATATTTTGTAACCAGAACTGTTTTACCCTATTGCCTTTTGAGGGATTTTTTTTCTGTTCTTAATATGATTATATCACTTCTTATTATCTGTGCGTTATTGGGAGCATTGAGAGAAATTATTCCTATCATGCATAACTATTTGATTTCCCAGTTTCTTAGCATTTAATTAATATTACTTTCATGTCAAATAAAAAATTATAATATTGGTAAAATAAATAATTTATTATGGCATGTATTATTATGCGAGATTCTATTAGGGTGACCAAACGTCCTCTTTTTCTCTGACGTGTCCACTTTTTGTAGGACCTGAACAAAGTGTCCGGCCAGGATTTAAAAATTGCCTCTAAATGTCCAGGAGATTTTTGTAGCGCAACCTCTGTATGTGACCTGTTAAGCTGAAACTTGTGTGCCAATGGCAAAAAAAGGTCAAAAAATACAATGATCAAGAACACATGTGATGGGAGAAACAAGCCATGAGTCTCTATTCACATATTATCTATACTCAGTATTATGCGACAAGCATAAAAAAATCCGGCCTGTAACAAAAATGTGACCTTTAGAGAATTAGGTTACACCTGTTCACAACAGGAGGACTGAAAAGTGTGAAGCATTGTATAAAAATTATTCTTTTTTTAATGGCGTTTAACTGATGTTGGAGCCACTTAAATTACCAACTGCTGCTCACACAGTGAATTCTGGACTCATGTGTTTAAAATAAGAATCCGCTTTACGAGACCTCTGAGTCACTCCAGGAATGTGACCCCTTAACTGGGTATGTTCATATATAACTAAACAAGTCTGTGTCTCATCCTCTTATTAGGAACTTAAATTGAAACCACTTGAAGTATGTAAAATGCACGATTACTTGAGAGTCATTTGGAGGATTCGAGACACTGGTGATTTAATGGTGATTATCTTCAATAAATACTGTATGCTTTAGCACCAGTTTAACAATGTGAGTGTAGACAGAGTCACGTAATGCAATGCGAGGAGCGGATGTATAGGCAACAAGCTCTGTGTAATTTGCTAGTTTTTAGTTATTTTTGTTTTATAATCCGGTGAGATTTGATACACCCTGTTACATATATTTGCTCTTTGAAGTCAATATGTAAAAAAATTTAAAATCCTCGGGCTCTGCAACGGAAGAAAAAATCCAGCGTCAACTGTCTAACATGTTTGTGATGCTGACGAAAGTTGTTGCTGACTTAGAAAATCTCGCTCTAATACGTCGATTGATTACAGAGATGGAAACAAAATTCTCAGAGTTTGTTACGAGTGCGGCAGATGTTGAGAAGCGGATCGATTATCTGGAGTCGGAGAGGGAATTATCTGATAATCCGCTGGCAACCAAAGTTGATTTGGAACACATTCTTGAAAAACTTAGATCTTAAGAATAGGAGCCACAGGAATAACATCTGAATTGTTGGAATTCCTGAGCACGAGGAGGGCAAAGATATAGTGAAATTCCTAGACTAGCTCTTCCCGAGTCTGCTCGACGTCACAGGCCATAAGCTGGAAAACGAGCTTGCATGGTTCCAGCTCGTAGATCAGCTGAGTGTGACAGGCCCCGATCAATCCTGACCAAATTCCTGAGATAATCCGATAAAGTTCTTGTGTTACGTGAGGAGAGGAGCAAAGGAAAGAGAATCACAAATATTTTCTTGTTCCCAGACTTTGCGAAGTCAACAAGTGAGAAACGTGATCAATTTAAGGAATGCATGAAACTTTTACACCAACAGAAGATTGCATTTGCACTGATGTTCCCGGCCAAAAAGTATAAATACTAAGGATGGCCGCAAAGTATTTTTATGCCCCAAGCAAGCACTGTCCTTCATAGAAACATTGGAGTGAGTAAGCCATTTGGTGTTTCTCGTGGATTGACTCACTGTACTTTGGCTGTCTGAGGAAGCTGGGCACCATTTTTTGTTTCTTTTTGTGTTGGTTCTGCCTAGTGGCTGGAGTTTGTTTTGTGGAGTGACACTCTTTCAAGAAACTTTTGCATTGACAGAAGATCGCTTTTACACTGAAGTTCCCGGTTAGTGATAAGGATGACTGGAAAATATTTACATGCCTACAACAAGCGATGTCTTTTATAGAGTTAATGGATTGTGATCATGGTGTGTTTCTTATGTGGCCTCTGAGTCGACTCGACCTGTTTCTTGTTTAGAGTTTAGAGGGATCAACGTCAGTTGGCGCTGTCATGTGGTTAATGCGCACTTTTTAATTTTTTCTGTTTGTTTTGTTCGGGGGGGGGGGGGGGGGGGTGTTTGGGGGTTTGATTGTTGCACTAATGTTCAAATGTGGTCTTTATAATTTTGTATTTGACACAATTAATTTTTTCTATTATGTCAAAATGTTAATATGAGTGGTTTATCTCTCTCCACATGACATGTGAATTGGTTGAGGCACCCCATAAAAAGAAGGAAGGTCATTTCTTTTCTTAAACATAAGAAATATGATATAGTGTTTCTTCATGTTTCCCCACAGGAAGCTGAAAAATTTTGGGATGTTATGGGGTGGACATGTTTTCTTCAGTCCTGGCTCAAGTAAGAGCAGGGGAGTCATTATATTGATAAATACATATCTACAATTAAAATTGTCATTATTGTTTTAGTGGAAATTCAGGGGCAAAGGTTGATTTTTAGGCTAATATTTACGCACCCAATGCTGATGATCAGGGCTTTTTTGTAGCTCTTGGAGGGATGTTGCAAGTAGTGTTAATTTCGTCAGACGAGACGAGACTAAATATGTTCGTCAACGACCTTTTTTTCCATGACTAAGACGAGACGATAACGAGACTGCACCAATGTCCAAAAACGCTGACTAAGACTAAATTAACATGCATTATTGTTGACGAAAAAAGACGAGACTAAAATGTTTTGCATAAAATAAAAACTAAGATAAAATCTCTCTTCATTTTCGTATACAATCGTCTCTACTTTTTCATCATGAGATTGAATATTCAGCTGTTACGCCTTCAAAATATTCCGAATGAGTTCGCGCTGTTGCACTAGTAACGGTTACAACAGGTCTCATACTCCTGTGGCTCCAACACGAAACTACATGGAGCAAGAACACAACAATCATAGACAGTGGCGAACACGCGACGAGCGCCGACGACATGCTAGGTAGAAGGAAGAGGCTCGATATTTGGTCGCATTTTAGGTACAATGATATTGACAAAGTCAGAATGTGTCATTATAACTGACGGGAAGCACTGCGGATAAAAAATATCGGGGAAAAACACCACCAACCTTAAGCGACATCTAAAGGCTAACCACCCACACATTCAGGGAAGTTAACTTAAATATACGTCTCATAAGCTAATGCTGATTTTAGGCATCTACGCTGTAAATTAACCAGTTAGCTATGGTGTTGTGGCACATACATTATGCAGGTTATATATATTTTATGTAACTTATTTGCTTAATAAAATACTCTTCAGAACAAGTTCATCATTTGTGAATGTGTCTCTTAAATCAGAAAACCAGACACGTTTAACAAAGTGAATTCAACATATCATTCAACAAGTGTATTTTGTCAGGTAATTATGACATTTAACCAATATTTGAGATATGTGAAACATTATTTGACTGAAATGGTTATCTCAGAATTAATCTCAGAAATAATTTATTTAAAAAAAGACTAAAATGTTTTGAAACTTGACTAAGATATATTGAGTTTTCTTTTGACTAAAACTAGACTAACAAAAAAAGATATGTGAATGACTAAATATGACTAAAACTAACAAGGACATTTGGCACAAGACTAAGACTAAGACTAAATTAAAAATAGGTGACAAAATTAACACTAGTTGCAAGCCGCTGGTACCCCTCATGATAAAATATTGGGAGGAAACTTTACTCTATTGATGGACTCCATCCTTGATCATAGTGAAGCAAAAGTGGTTAAGCCCCCTAGAGCAATAGTCACACTCCACAGGATGTGTAAATATCTTGGTCTTGCAGACTTTTGAACCCATCTGGTAGGGACTATCAATTTTTTTCATCAGTCCACAAGATTTATTCTTGAATACAAGCAAGAGTGCGATTATGGCCCTACATCAGCATTGCTATGATTTGGCCGCGGCCTCGTGCCGTAGCTAATTATAGCAGTGCTGATGTAGGGCCATATAGCACGATTGGCTCTGGGGTCACATGGCTTTGCCGCTGAATTTTTTTTAGATCTTATGCTACAGAATTGGCTGAAATTTTGTTAGAAGTTTATACGGAATCATTAAAGAATGGAAAGCTTCATCCAATCATGACACAAGCCCGAATCAGCCTGATTCTTAAAAAGGACAAAGATCCAAGTGAGTGCATAAGTTACCGTCCAATTTCCCTGATCCAGTTAGATGTAAAAAACATCTAACATTTCTGGCTAACCGATTAAGTAAAGTTATGACATCTCTTATACATATAGATCAGGTGGGATTTATTTAGGGCCGCAGATCTTCTGACAGCTCTTCAGAGGCATCTCATCAATATTATGTGGTCAGTGGCAAATGATCAGACTCCAGTCTCGGCCACCTCACTTGGCAAAAGGCATTTGATATGGTAGAATGGGATTATCTTTTTAAGATTTTGGAAATATATGGGTTTGGAAATACTTTTATTGGATGGATTAAGTACGTTAAATACACCCTGTAGCGGCTGTACAAAAAATTTGATTAATTTCTGATTATTTTGCTATTTTATCAGATTATTTTGGATGGGGCACTAGGCAGCCGCGATAAGAAAGGAGGAAGATTTTTCAGGGGTGATGGCGGGAGGTGTGGCGCATAAGCTTTTACACTGTGCAGATGATATTTTGTTATTCATACCCCACTAGATCCATGCCTTGCCACCACATTTATCAATTCCTTTTCTACATTTCTACAGGATACAGATTTAATTGGTCTAAATCCGAAGCATTGTCTCTGACTGCATACTGACCAGTGACGGCTTTTCAGCTGGGCACATTTCAATGGCTCAAACAGGGCATTAAGTATTTGGGTATTTTATTCCCAGCAAATTTTTGTGATTTAATTTTTACCCTTTAATAAAAAGGTTTTCGAGTGATGTGAGTAGGTGGGCTTCCTTACATTTATCGATGATTGGAAAGGTTAATGTTATTAAAATAAATTTTATTCCAAAATTCAACTACTACAATCTCTCACTGTAGATGTCATCCTCTCTTATTTCAAGCAATTTGATAGTATAGCAAAGTCCTTCATTTGGAATGGAAAGCATCCCAGATTACATTTCAATAAGTTACATAGGACGGTTGACAAATATGGACTAGGCCTACCCAAGATTTTGTTTTATTATTATGCATTCGGTCTCAGACATTTAACTCATTGGTCACTTCCACCTGAGAGAGCCCTTCCCTGGTTTGGAATTGAACAAAGTTCTTAAAAAGCCTTTCTAATAAACTAATTGGAGAAGTTAAGTCACACCCTGTTATCTCGCATCTGCATGCGCTATGGACAAAAGTGTCCAGAGTGTTTAATTCAGACATTTATTTAAAAGCCTTTTTTTTGCCTCGAGCATATGGCTAAACCCAAAGTTGCATATTGATGAGTCCCCTTTCTGCTGGTTGGAGTGGATTGTGAGGGGTGTTATTGTGCTCGGTGACCTATATGAGAGTGGTGGGTTGAGATCGTTTGAAAATTTGGTCCAACATTTCAGGATTCCTTGATCTCAGTTCTTCAGGTACTTACAGCTGCGCCATCTGCTCTGTACTATTTTTGGGAGTAGCATACACCCCCCCTAAAAGGGCAGATGCTCTAGAAGTGGTGATTACTGCTTTTGGAAAAGGTCATGAGGCATCAGTGTATTACTCCCTGAGTCTGGGGGATGGAGCTTCAACTTCAAGAGATTATGGGAGAGAGATTTAAACTTGGTATTGGTGGAGGGAGTGTGGGCTAAGATTCTAAAAAACATCTAGTGATTCAAGGGTGCATCTGATTCAATTTAAGATTTGAATCGATTATATTGGACACCCTCTAGATTGTATAGACTTGGTCTTAAAGACACGCCCACCTGCTGGCAATGTCAATCAGGAGATGAGGACACAACCCATGTTTTTTGGGAATGTGTTAAAATACAGGAATTTTTGTTGAACTCTGCATTTTGGGTGATGGGTAGGTCATTCATTTTGGGGATAGCCTCTTGAAAGGTTGGGTCCTGGCCAGAGTTATGGTGGCCAGGAGAATAATTCTCAGGGGGTGGAAGATGGCTGGGTCACCCTTGTTTTGGGAGTGTTGCGGGGTGATGGGTGAGGTTGCAGCATTTGAGGAGGCGATCCGTAGAAGGTTGGGAAAGTGGGATTTGTTTAATAGGAAGTGGGGTGGATATTTAGATTTTTTTGGAGGGTTCTCTGGGAGGGGCAGTGGAGAGGGATTTTTGATTTTTAATGTGTATGTGCACATTTGTTTTTTGAAAGTATATATTTTTTAGTTTGTTTCTAATTTTGTTGTTTGTTTAAAATTTGTCAGAATCAACCCAATTAGCCCTATTATTTTTATTTTACTTTGTCTTAAAGGATTCAGATTTTAACCAAACTGTGCCAGGTGGCAAAATTTAAATGATCCTTATACTTTTATTCCTCTCATGTTCCTCAATATCTTTTCTGTCATATTTGTGCCTGGTCTCTTACGACGTTATTAGGTCTGTGTGTGTGTGTGCATACAATAAATAGACTCTTTTTTGCTCTTATGTTTATCCAGAGATTGGTGTGCGTGTCTAGACTATCTGCCACTTGCCTTATTACCAGGGCCCTGCTCCATTTTCACACATTCTGTAATAACAAGACTTTGATTTGAGTAGTGGATAATGAACTTTGAGTAAGTGAATGTTTGACGCATGACACTACTTCTGTGCAGGTATGGCAACATCAGTAGGACAAACTGAAAGCAGAGGTGTGTGTGTGTCTGTTTTATTAAGCAGCAATATTTGATGGTACCCATATTAGATTAATTTATTAGCACATTTTTTACTCTCACATTTTCAATACCTTAGGGCCAATTTTGGCACTTTCAGTGGCTTTCTGGTTAATTTCCAACCTTGGTTGGGATGGCTGAAGGAGATGGTTGGATCACCACAGTATAAGATTCAGTGTAGTTAATGCTATATTTAACCTTCCCTTTATTTTCTTGTCTTCATCTTCTTTCACAGGGTTTCATTTACAGGATTTAATCTTTAATAAGCACGAAGATTGACATATTTGTATTTGATCATGCATATCAGGAGAAATCTTATTTTCATATTTCCCAGCCTACTCTCAACATATGAAAGGAGCGTGCTCTGATTTTTTTGTTTTGTTTTTGTAGGTGTATTAACCCGAATCAGTGCTTGTTCACATAGGTAATGCATTTAAAATGGGTCTATTCTGTAGCCACCTTTGAAAACTTCTAATGATGAAACTCATTAAACTTACAATCTGGGAGTGCTGAAACCCCTAAGCAAACATCAGACATCCTCTTGTGCAAAATCCTTTCAAATATTCTGTGCTCATAAATATATGAATGAAACTAGAACAGTAGTGCATGGATTGAGCATCTACTGTTGCTTTTCTTTCCTGTTCATTTCATTATCTGTGGTTGTCTTTTTCTCTGCAGTGACCTTTCCTTCGTCTGTTCACCCTCAGAACCTCTTCAGGCCTGGAACCACAAACACTCTGATTACTTTCACTTTATTTATTTATCAACACTTTTCTGTTGACATGTTTTGTACGGTTCAGCGACCACAGGGCTTCACTGTGTTCTGCATTCTGTTCGGTGTCGGACTGAGTAGTAGAAAACGGAATGGTTTTAGAATGAATTCATTCAGGCTAACTGCATATAGTTTCAGACGGTTTCCTCTATATAAGATATGATGCTTTTTACTGTGGGTGCATCTTTTTTCAGACAGGTGTTTGAGAAAGGATTTGTCTTTTAAGTGAGAAGCAGGCGAAAGTCCCCTTTTCCCTAGTTCACCTTTGCCTGAATGGATATGCAATATCATCAGCCATGATGCTTTATTGATGTGTTATTGTCAGGGATAGGGATAATCCAGGCTGATTATTCGGCTGATACTTGAAGGTTATCAGCATCTGGGTTATTCCATGTCAAATCAACCAATAAGGGTACATTTCTAGTTTCAACATTACTTGTTCTTCAGACCTTTGTTTTGTTGGACAAGGAAAAACTAGCTTCATACCATGTGACCCACATTTGGAAAATAGTCAAAATTTAACAACTTTACATATGGACCCACACTGAGAGCCTCATATCTCTATGGATTTAACCATATAGGGCCTTAAATATGATGATACCATATGGAAAGTTTGTTGTGAACCAGAGTCAAAGATTCTGTATACACCTGGTATTAAGATGTGTTTCGCATGATCCAATCACAAGTTGTCAGCATTTCATACCGATATAAACAGGGTCTAAAAAGTTTGTGATTGAATCACAAAAACTACATATTGTATGAAGGTAGTCAAAAATGCATGTGACCACATCACATTTGAGGTGTAAATGCTAATCTGTCCTGAATGCGTCCTGGACAGCAGTGAAGTGCCACCCCACAACTGCCAATCAACCACTTCGCTAAAAAAATAAAAGTTGCCGTTTACATGCGGCTTTTAAAAGGAAATAACCGTCTGGAAAAAAAAACATCTGAAAATTTTAAAAAGCGGATACATAAGCACGAGACCATCACAGATTTGTTGCACTTTAATGTCATGCAGTAACACAGTGACGTGGTGATTTGATGTATATCGTCATGAAATCAGAGACCCTCCCCTTTAAATCTGAACACAAGTGGTAACAGGAAATGGATTTAAGCGGCAAGGTGTTTAGCGATGTGTCTCGCTTGACCACATGTGATCAGATCAGCCAAGAAGCACACACCAGGTCTATACAGGGTCTAAAAGGATATCAAGATCAAGGCACAGTGTTGTTGTTTTTGGACACGATTGGCATATAAGAGTGACGAGGAGGATGGCGTGGCCAGGCTGTGATGGAGCACGGCCAGTGCTGAATAAGATGATCAGGGGGAGAGCGAGATTAAGGATGACCGGGGGCACTGGTTTGAGAGAGAAATATTAAATGCAGCTTTCTGAGCGGCCAGGTCCTTAGTCTCTATCGCATACACAAGGGGCAGGAAACCTTTTTGACATGGAGTGCCATTTTTCATTTTCCTGAGTAATGGCAGTGTGTCCCTTTCTACATTTGTGTATAAAAATTTTGGCCAATAACAAAATATTGTTAATCAAGAAACCTACGTTGCCGCCTTCTTCATAATTCCAATATTTAATATCTACAAAAGACATGTTCAATACAGCAACCTTTTTCTCACTTAACCAGTTCTGCACTCTATCCCAAAAAGCATGTGAGAATTTGCAAGTGAAATAAATTTGCTCTGGATTCTCTGTAAAGGAGAGAGGGAGAATGTGTGGATAAAAAAAAAAAAAACCCATTTTGTGGAGCATTGCCCCCCCCCCCCTCTCAGGGCCATGCTCTTTTGGCATGTTGGCTGGCTGGGTGGAGTCTCTCTCTTGCTCTTTCCACTCCAGCTGCTTCTGTCTGTCAGTCCCCTCCCCCTTCATTCGTCTGACCCTTGTCTGCATAAATGCTATGTGAGGAGTGAGAGTACAAAACTCTATGCTGTGAACACAGGGCAACTGCCTTCTATTCACCCAAACACACACACACACACACACACACCCCCTCACCCTCTCCTCTCTACACCCATTCACCCCCCTCCTCTTTTAGTCTACCCAGAGGGGTTTTGTTCCTGGACCCGGGCAACTTTTTTTTTCTCCACTCTCTGTGTGTGAGCTGTTTTGTTTTCGCTCTCTCTCTTCCCTCAAATTCCAGTATTTATTGAAGGACCAACTGTTCTCTCATATTGGACTGTCAGGAGCATCATTATTTGCATGAGTATTCGTAGCATCCTCACTCAGCGACGGTGGAGGCGGGTTTTTCTCTCCCTGAGAGGATTACCAGCATGTGTTAGAGCGTGTGTGTGAGAAGGGGAGAGAAAGAGAGAGAGAGAGAGAGAGAGAGATCACGCAGGAAAACAAGAGATTTCGAGTAGTTTCGTGCATGTGGCTGTGGGGAAAGGATGGCTCTGTGGCTCTGAGCTGCCTCGGCTCTCACGGGACATACTTGCATAATATCGAATGAAACCCTGACTGACAGACAAAATTCCCCTCTCAAGAGAATATTGTTCTTATTGTGATTCTCCTAGAGGCTTAACTAAACAGGATTTCCATGATGCCGGCTGAAGTAAAGCAGGTCAGTTGCAGGATTCACTTGCTCTTACAAAACCTTATTCTCTTGTTTTCTCACTATTCTTGTGTGTATTTCTTTTAAAATTTTATATATATATAATGTTGAATCAAAGTTTTCCTCCTGTTTGGTTGTTATCACCCTCAGAAAGAGATTTTGTCCAAGATTTTTTGCCCCCATCTATAGCGCATTTTTGGGCGTTTTGCTTTTATTTGTGGGAAAGTGGAGTTTAGACTGGAAAGTAGGGGTGACAGAGAGGATATGAGTGGTATAGGAATATGACCCAGGTTGGACTTAAACCTGGCATTGTGTATGTTTTGCTATAGAATATCCTCTCCAGAATTGAGAGTAATACTGTTGCAGTTGCATGCTGTTAAGTGTCAACATTCAGCGTGGTCCATTTTATGTAGTGCTTTCATTACACATCTATTCCAAAAGATAATGGCTTTTAATTTGGATACAATTTGGAGGACAACAATGCCAAAAGTATTATCATAATGTTAAGCAGCACACAAACACAATTAAGCCTATATACTGTGTAAGGAAAAAGGAAAATCTGATTAAGAAAAGAAAAGTAAGAATAGAACTGATTAGGAAAGAAAAACAGATGGAATACATGGAAATTGAACAAAGTGAAAAGTTTTTCCTTAAGAAGAAGCAGGAATAGATTATTTACTTCCTCCGTAGTTCTGGACTCATCAGTGGTCACCAACTATTTGTTCCCTTTGTTTTGGAGCTACCACATTGCCTGGCAAAGCAACGAGAAGGTCAAGGAATGTTCTTTTTTTATCACTGTTTGTCTAAGCGAGGGGAATTTCTAAAGACGTTTTCCCAGAAGACAATGGTGTCATCCCTTCCCTCGGATGAAACGTTAAACCGAGGTCCTGACTCTCTGTGGTCATTAAAAATCCCAGGACATGTCTCGAAAAGAGTATGAGTGTAACTCCGATGTCCTAGTCAAATTTCTACCCCTTTCATGAATTGGCTTAATCACTTCTCTCTCTCCTCTCCACCAATAGCTGGTGTGTGGTGAGCGTACTGGCACACTATGGCTGCCGTCGCATCATCTAGGTGGATGCTACACACTGGTGGTGTTTGAGGAGAGTCCCTTTTTCACTGTGTGAAAGGCTTTGAGTGTGAAAAGCGCAATATAAATGTAACATTCATCCAATGGCATAAGAATGTGCAAGGTTGGACAGCTATTACCCATATATATATATATATATATATATATATATATATCTATATATATATATATCTCACATAGAGAGCAGCTAATATTGTGTATGTACTTGGGTTGTCACAGTACCAGTATTTCCGTGTTCAACACCAGCATCAGAATAATTTCACAATTAGCAAGGCCAAGTTCGATACCACAGTGAATACGAACACTCCATTACTTAAAAAGTGGGATGTTTTGGAAAAATACATTAAAGTTGTTCATATAAATGTAAAATAACAATGACATACAGGTACCAAATTGAAAGCTTAGGTTTACTTAGTTTTTTGCATGCTGTTCCATCTCGAACAGTTGAGCACTCAGTCTTTCAAAGCGTACTCTTTTGACTGCAAGCCCATATAGACATTAGGTACATGTGCACTATGACTGCTTTGTGGGAATCTTTCAGTGCGGATGACAAAATTTGTCTTCCATGCACACATCATGAGAAGTAGTGTCATGCGAAAAATTAATGTAATCTTTGTCCTTAAGTCAAAATGTTTTTCTACTGATAATGGAGAGACCAGTGTTGTTATTTTTATTTTAGTATTAAAAGTATTTAGTATACAAAAGTATTTATGATATCCCTTGATATACCATGACTTTGTGCTCTCATTCTTTATATTTATTGCTTTGCTGTGCCTCTAGACCTCCAACTTTTGGACTAGAGGTCAGGGGCGGGTTTACGATTTCTGAGGCCCCATGCAACCAAACAACCCTGGGCCCCATTTAGAAAATGTTACTTGAAATTGATTTTATATTATAATTTAAATTCATCCTATCATCCATTGTAGCCATCAATGAAATAAAATTCTAGTTCAAGATAATTAATGCTATATAGTATACAGTATATAGCTCTGGCAAAAAATGAGTTCACTCCAAATGTTCAGTTTTTCTGGATTTAGGTATGTGTTTGAGTAAAATAATTTTTGTTTTATTCTATAATATACTGACAACATTTCCCCCAAATTCCAAATAACAATATTGTCTTCTTGAGCATTTATTTGCAGAAAATGACACACAAATTCATATTCATTTTTAAACAACACTATGCTAATGTTTTAACTTGTGAAGTGTTCAAGAAATCAATATTTGCTGGATAACCCTGATTTTTGTACACTTTCCACCAGTCTTTCGCATTGCTGTTGGGTGATTTTGTGCCACTTTTGGCTCAAATATTCAAGCAGGAATTTAACAGACACTGGAATGGAATGGCTGCCATACATGTAGAGATGCTGATTTAAGAAACATTTGGAGTGGTCTCTTAATGTTTTTTCCGGAGCTGTGTATATATCACTAAATTAGGTTTATTGATGAGTAATATAAATATGAGTACTAAAAAAATAAACTATTGGAAACTATTGGCATACATTTTTGCAGACAACCAATAGTTCCAAAAAACAACTATTCGGCACCAATTAATATGTAAAACTGTTTTCGGTCTATCTCTATGGTGGACACACTTCATCTGACTCACTGCAATGAGTCTTGAGTGTGATGTCACTTATGTCTTTATAGGTGAAATGCATTCATGTGTACATGTGTTGCAGACACGGGACAGAGTAGGAAATGTCTGCAATGTCTTTCCTTAATCGACATGCACTTTGGCTGCATTACAACGACTTCTCATCCAGCTAAGATTAACGCTCTCAGCCCTCAATTACCATGGGGTGAATCAGCCTGCCCATGTCGGAGTTAAATATAAATGTCTGATACTTCAGTAGAGATGGCAGTGCCATTACTGCAAAAGAGATTTAGCCTCAACAAAACTGCCAGACAACTGTGCAGACAGAGAAATTATTTCATTTTCAAATAACCATTTACATTTCATGTAGGCTGAGAGAAGTTTCGGCTTTGGCTGAAGTTGTATGATACTTGATACTCCACAGAGTAAATATGTGATTTTCACTTGAACATTTTCTAGTATTTACACAAGTGATTTGACTCTTTAGTGGGAACATTTGGCTGTGTAGACTCTGTTGGACTGCTTTAACCCCCATTAGCTTTGCAGTTCTTTCTATTCCTCTTCATTCACCTTCCTGTCTGGGAAGACCTCTCTTTTGTAACGCATTTTCCATTCACTGTACGGTGGCGTGGATTTGTATTTGAAGCCATAAGAGCAGAAGAAGCTGAATTGTGGTTGTGAATGGGGCACAAAATGTCATTTACCCTCAAGAACTCCTGGTAATGGGGTAGGTGGTGCTACAGGCCCCCAGGTGGAGTCTGACTGTTGTCTGCTTTGCCAGAATGTGGGGTCTGTTGGGCAGGGTTGGTTTATGAGAGCATGGTGAAGAGGGTGCAGATGTCCCACTTTAGCTGACCATATCAGGACATACCAGAACCTATGGCATGGTAGATCCAAAGATCTGCTTTTTGAGGCGTCAGGAGTGCCAGGACTGTGGAAGTGGTTAAGCCTTTAAGGATAATTTGCCCTTCCGCACTGATTCACGAACTCTTTGCCATTTTTTTTGTTCCCAAACTTTTATTGATTTACATTTACTAAAGCTATTGGATACATTTCTTTTTATCAGTATGTGCGTTTGTGACAGGAGGGCGGGGCCGGGTCGTGATTATACACACATGGTCCCTTATCAGGCTAATTAAGCCTCCGAGAGGGATAAAGGCCAACTGCGGAAGGTGGTGCGGAGAGAGAGAGAGAAAGATCGAGAGAGAGAGAGATCGTTTTCGGTCAGCTGACCGTCATGTGTTTGTGTCGTTGGTTGGTTTGTGTCATGGCTATTTTATATTCCCTTTACAGCGTTCCATGAGAATCAAACCTCTACCCTTGGCATTGCTAGCACCATGCTCCACCATTTGAGTTACAGGAACACTATACTGCACTACAAAGGCAAAACACAGAAAGTTACTTTATAGCATGTATTACTACTATTTTCACAATAATTGTCTCTGAATCTGAGCATAGTTGAACCAAACCTGTCTGTTACAGGACAAATCATAGTCCAAGTTATTGTTTATAACTTAGTTTTAACAAAATGTGTACTGTAGTTACTGCATCAGGGGAATAAGCTCCAACTATTCTAGCCATAGCAAACAAATTGCACTCTTATTTTGAATTAGCAGCGATGGCCAACTTGTGTTGGCTCTCGAGTACCTGTGTTAAATTGTACATTCTGTAAAAGCTTGACATGCTATCAGAAGATCCATCACATTGCGCTGTCCAGTAACCCATTTGGCAGGCTGACTGCGTGCCCGATATAGATCTTGCAACACACACACACACACACACACACACATGTGTATATATATATATATATATATATATATATATATATATATATACACACACATAGAGCAGCACCAGCTGACCCTTGTAAAACACCCTGCCTCTGTTTCTTGCCAGCCCAATCAATCTTATTCAGTCAGACACCTTCTCAGATGTATTTCTGTTCTCCTACTCACTCAGTTAGCCATTTCCAAAAGTGTTAATGGAGAAGCTTGTGTGTTAATGAGCTGATGTCTTGTTGATATAAATTGTTTTTATTTTTTACAGTATGTATCCCCTTACAGGCATATAATGCTCATTCATTTATCTCAGAAACAATTTTGCAAGATCTTCACTGTGTATGCCATGTTAAGCTAATTATTTGGTTTGTGTGAGTGTATGGTGAATCAGTTCATTTGGAGAGTTAATGTAATGAACCTGTTCATTTAAACAATATGCTGATTCATTTGAGTCTTTGTGTCTCTTTTTGTAGTGAAATATTTAGTTAAATTCTGCTGTTCGACACAGCAGAGCTCTGTTATATAAATTACGTTTATTAGTAATATTCAGTGTACATTAATCTGATCAATTTAAATACTATCACAATTATTGAGATTGTTCTGTGGTGGATTAATACTCAGCACTGATTGCAAAAGATATTCCCCCCTTAAATAGATTTAATGTAGTTAAATGAAGTTAAGCTAATTTTGGTTATTGCTTGGAGTATAGATGGAGTATAACTTTGAGTAGCTTCTAGCCTGGGGAACTACATTTTCAATGTTGCTTACCAAGCTCTAGTACTTTGGGCAGGGGGGCAGTAGCTCTTGAATTGCTTCTTATGGGGTTTGAACCTACAGCCAACTCAGCTCTTTAACTACTTAGCCACACCACCACCACAATAAAGCTCTTTACTCTGTGTTCTGTTTATTTGGTGTGTTTTTTCCACTTCATTGGCAGGTAGGCCATCCTCTTGTAGCTCTCGATCTGTTTGTATGGATGCTTGTGAAAAACATATTAGTTTAGATTGAACAGATCAACAACAATCCTGTCGGTAAACATAGAGTGGAGGAGGGTAGACTCTGATCAGGAACCAAAAACAGTGTGTCCGTCCTGGAGGATAACAGGCGACGACACAGGATTAGTCAGAATAGCCCAATAGGGCTGCTCGATTGTGGCAAAAATCATAATCACTATTTTGGTCAATATTGAGAATACGATTATTTAATACAATTACTTATTTATTTATCTTTCTTTTTTAAAAAACTTTTTTTACAGTGGATTTCCTTGAACTTGAAATGTAAACTGCACTGGGTAGGGGAGAAGGCTGTTGTCATATGATAATTATTTTATGTTACATATAGTAGTTAAATAAAGGAAAGCCTCAATTGCTATCATTTACAGCAGGGGTGCTCATAGCTCTATGGAATGAGGTCTACTTTTTCATCATGTTATTGCAGCAAGATCTACCATGTATAATAAAGGCTATACATTATCACAATACCAAAATGTCTGTAGTCGCTAGTCGGTATAGTGAAATTTGTCGATTCTCAATACCAGCTTGAAAACCACAACAAATAATAACACTAACTAATATGTTAATTATGGAAGAATGGTTTCAAGTTCTCAAGTAATAATTCAAGACTAGTAAACAGTCAGTAATAAAATAAAAAAACAGCAATTCATATAAATAGATAAAAAATAATGGGACAAAAAATACAAATTAAGAATTTTTTTTTTATTTTTTTATCCATCTTTAACTCTCTAAAAATAAGCTTTCTCTTTTAACAGTGCTGCGTATCACAGATTTTCTTAATGATAAGTTTCACACAGTGAAAGTGATACCTATATTATGATTCACTACATCACAAGCCACCATGTTATAATCTAGCTGCAGCAAATGCGCTCGAGTGAAGAGCGTCCCCGCGCCAGAGTGTTCATCAGCGGGAGAAGATTCGATCTCTTCTCCGGTCACTTCATGCAACTCATGAGTTTATTTTCATAACGCACTTCCTTTTATTTGAACTTTAATAAAGGATGCTTTTAAAGATATAATGCTGGGGTGTTTCATTGCGAAACGCAATGTGACACAATAAACATTTTATCTCGATTATCTTGTTTTCATAATGGTTGGATGCCAAAATCATAATTGAAAATAAAATTGGATTAATTGCCCAGCCTCAGATTGCTTGGGTTCTCCTATATTCAGTTCTGGTGTATCTTTTCACTCTCAGCTTTGACAGAAAGGACATTTCTGTCCCTATGTGTGTATAATAGAGAGAAAACATGAGTGAACAGATTGGGCAAGGTCAAAGAGTGCATTTGTGGAAAGTATTTGCAAAAGTGCTCGCGTGAAGCAGTATTTGTGTACGTTTTTTCCTTCATTTAAATAACGGCTGTAATTGGCTGGCAGCCAGCCAGTGAGGACATAGGAAAAGAGGGAAAGGTGCATATGTGACCGTTACAAGTTTGTGATGAAGGTACAAGGAGGAAGCGGGAGTCGGCGAGTTCCAACAAAAAAAAAAAAAATTATTTTTCAACAGCATCCCCTCATCTCCCCTCACTGGCATCTGGCTCACCCTTTAATCTGTCTCAAACTCACAATGCAATGGCAAACAGCTATTAGAGACAATTATTGACAGGTGATTATCCTTACCTTTCTCATCTCCCAATCTCGCTCTCCATTCACAAATTGGTGCTCGACCACGCCCCACTTCCACAATGACACTTTTGTTGGATCTGCCATGGCAACAGGACTTGATGAAGAGCCCTCTGCCCCTGGATCTCATGATTAATGACATTGGCCCTCTGGATGCTGGTGGACAGCATTGTACCACTGTGAGTTTGCTTTTGTTGCCTTAGTTCAGTACTTTTCTGCCCATCAAACGAAATACACATGCATACACAGCCTGGGCCGGCTCAGACGATCATTGCATTCTGAGAGAGAGAGAGAGAGAGAGAGAGAGAGAGAGAATGACAATGACGAATTATCCACACTGGAAAGCTAGACTGATGTGCACGCCATAATAGATTTTTATGTTTTCAGCCACATTGAAATATTTATACAACAGGGGTGCTGTTGAGGGTAGATATGCTGTATATAAACAGCTTACTCAATGTGCTTTACTGAGAAATCCCCTCAGACATACAGGGATTGATAGACTACCTTTGCTCTCTGTCCTTTAGAAGACATTATCCCGCCATTGGCTGCATAGATCGATTAAGAGCTTAAATGCAAGTTCATTTCACCCCCTCTGTCCCCCATCTCTTATTTTCCATTACTTCCTTTTGTTCCTCAGTTCACACTTGTCCTTGCTAAAGCCATTCAAAGGTCTTGAGGCCTCACTGATGGTTATGTATAGACTACATTCTGCCCCCTTCCCAACATTAGCGCCCTGATAAGGTAAGAGGCCCCGAGATCGAGGTCATGTCCCTTAATCCCCGCCCTCATCCTTCCTCCTAGCATCTGAAATATTGTATTGGACTAAAACAAACCACAAGGCCTCTGGATGAGAGGTGGATAAAGGTGATTTGTGCAACTTTACATTTACATTTATGCATTTGGCAGACGCTTTTATCCAAAGCGACTTACAGTGCAGTTATTACAGGGACAATCCCCCCGGAGCAACCTGGAGTTAAGTGCCTTGCACAAGGGCACAATGGTGGTGGCCGTGGGGTTCGAACCAGCAACCTTCTGATTAGCAGCCCTGTGCTCTAGCCACTACGCTGGGGTTTAGGGGTTGAGCATTGATCCTGAGCTCTTGGTAAAGGTCTTTATTTACATCCTGATCCAGGACCAGCTTCATTCTCCTCAGTTCTGAACCTTAGTGAAAAAGTGGCTTGATGGTTCTCCATCATGCCATCTGTCAGCGATTAGTCTTGAGGGATTAATGATGTCTTCTGACAGCTCTTTAGTGTGGTGTAGGCACCACAGACAGGCATGACAGATTAGTGCTAACAGTGTTTTTTTTTGTTTGTGCTATGGCAACATTTTATTTTTGAGCGGTAACTGTAAACATGTAGCACTGAAGTTATAAACGCCAATTTAGTTCATTACATTCTAGTTAACTAAAACACTCTTTTCTGAGAATATAATTCTTTCTGATTTGTTAAATTTGAAAATACTCAAGCATTCAGAGAAAGAAATTTACAAATAAATTGAGGCATTTACATTTATGCATTTAGCAGACGCTTTTATCCAAAGCGACTTACAGTGCACTTATTATAGGGACAATCCCCCCGAAGCAATCTGGAGTTAAGTAACTTGCTCAAGGACACAATGGTGATGGCTGTGGGGCTCGACCCAGCGACCTTCTCATTTAACAGTTATGTGCTTTATCCCACTACGCCACCACCACTCATATTCATTAACATCAATAATATAATCAATCCCAGTAGTTAATTTTCCTTAATGAAAAGTTACACATCTGTCCATTACAATAGAAGATAATTATAATATGTCTGATATACTGGGCATATCAACAGTTTTGTCATGTTTTTGTAATGTTTTGCAAAAAGGCTCCCAAATAAAGATAATTCAGTATATAATAATGAAATGAATTATAGAAAATATTATAGTATATTATGGTAAATATATTAATTCAGATAATTTAAAGACATTGCATTACTGTGACAGTCAAGTAAAGCATTGATTAGGAAATACAAAAATTGGTTTTAGAAGTCATTATATTGTTTAGTTTAAGTTTTGTTTTTAGTTTATCAGTGAGTATAAGCCTATTGCTGTCCTACAATCCACAGCAGTCCATTTTGAAAGACTTGATGTTCTCACAGAAAGTTGGTTAAGCACAAAGATTACAAATTTATATTCAGTATCTGACAACTTCAAACTGTTGTTAGTAATGAAGGCCAACTTATGGAGAGTAATCATCATCATGATTCATGCAATGTTGTTACACTGACCAACTGGACAGTACTTCTCATTTCTATGCTTATTTTAGACTCAACCTTCTCTCCTCTCCAAGAACTCACCATAAGTTTATTAAAGTTGTCTGAATTTACTCTGTAGGCTAGTTTTACAGAAGTTTTTCCACAATGTTTAAAAACAATAGTCCACATGGGTTTAACAATAGAGCTGTGTAGATCTGTTGGTGGAAACTGTCATACCCTGTTAGGTCCATTTGTACAGTATTGTTACTCCATCATGCTCTACGCTTTAGAGCATTTCTGCTCTAAATGTATTAGCCATTTGTTCTCACTGGGGTTCAGATGGAACAATAGTGCAAGGCACAGCTTTGACGCTCCTTAAAGAGTTGCTTAATGAACCTCAACTAGATGTGTGACTCTGGCTGTCATGGCTGAGCTAACGTTCTTTTATTTGTTTATTGGACAGGCTTGCTTCAAATCATGTGGTTTGTTGAGGTGAAGTGTGCTATTACCCTTGTAAAACACCCTGTGATTTATCATCTTGTAAATGATAAAATGAAGACAAAAAAAATAATATATATATATATATATATATATATATATATATATATATATATATATATATATATATATATATATATATATATATATATATATACACTACCTTTCAAAAGTTTGGGGTCACATTGAAATGTCCTTATTTTTGAAGGAAAAGCACTGTACTTTTCAATGAAGACAACTTTAAACTAGTCTTAACTTCGAAGAAATACACTCTATACATTGCTAATGTGGTAAATGACTATTCTAGCTGCAAATGTCTGGTTTTTGGTGCAATATGTACATAGGTGTATAGAGGCCCATTTCCAGCAACTATCACTCCAGTGTTCTAATGGTACAATGTGTTTGCTCATTGGCTCAGAAGGCTAACTGATGATTAGAAAACCCTTGTGCAATCATGTTCACACATCTGAAAACAGTTTAGGTCGTTACAGAAGCTACAAAACTGACCTTCCTTTGAGCAGATTGAGTTTCTGGAGCATCACATTTGTGGGGTCAATTAAACGCTCAAAATGGCCAGAAAAAGAGAACTTTCATCTGAAACTCGACAGTCTATTCTTGTCCTTAGAAATGAAGGCTATTCCATGCGAGACATTGCTAAGAAATTGAAGATTTCCTACAACGGTGTGTACTACTCCCTTCAGAGGACAGCACAAACAGGCTCTAACCAGAGTAGAAAAAGAAGTGGGAGGCCGCGTTGCACAACTGAGCAAGAAGATAAGTACATTAGAGTCTCTAGTTTGAGAAACAGACGCCTCACAGTTCCCCAACTGGCATCTTCATTAAATAGTACCCGCAAAACACCAGTGTCAACATGTACAGTGAAGAGGCGGCTGCGGGATTCTGGGCTTCAGGGCAGAGTGGCAAAGAAAAAGCCATATCTGAGACTGGCCAATAAAAGAAAAAGATTAAGATGGGCAAAAGAACACAGACATTGGACAGAGGAAGACTGGAAAAAAGTGTTGTGGACAGATGAATCCAAGTTTGAGGTGTTTGGATCACAAAGAAGAACGTTTGTGAGACGCAGAACAAATGAAAAGATGCTGGAAGAATGCCTGACGCCATCTGTTAAGCATGGTGGAGGTAATATAATGGTCTGGGGTTGCTTTGGTGCTGGTAAGGTGGGAGATTTGTACAGGGTAAAAGGGATTCTGAATAAGGAAGGCTATCACTCCATTTTGCAACGCCATGCCATACCCAGTGGACAGCGCTTGATTGGAGCCAATTTCATCCTACAACAGGACAATGACCCTAAACACACCTCCAAATTGTGCAAGAACTATTTAGAGCAGAAGCAGGCAGCTGGTATTCTATCGGTAATGGAGTGGCCAGCGCAGTCACCAGATCTGAACCCCATTGAGCTGTTGTGGGAGCAGCTTGACCGTATGGTACGCAAGAAGTGCCCATCCAACCAATCCAACTTGTGGGAGCTGCTTCTGGAAGCGTGGGGTGCAATTTCTCCAGATTACCTCAACAAATTAACAGCTAGAATGCCAAAGGTCTGCAATGCTGTAATTGCTGCAAATGGAGGATTCTTTGACAAAAGCAAAGTTTGATGTAAAAAAAATCTTATTTCAAATACAAATCATTATTTCTAACCTTGTCAATGTCTTGACTCTATTTTCTATTCATTTCACAACGTATGGTGGTGAATAAGTGTGACTTTTCAGGAAAACACAAAATTGTTTGGGTGACCCCAAACTTTTGAACGGTAGTGTGTATATATATATATATATATATATATATATATATATATATATATATATATATATATATATATATATATATATATATATACATACACTCACCTAAAGGATTATTAGGAACACCATACTAATACTGTGTTTGACCCCCTTTCGCCTTCAGAACTGCCTTAATTCTACATGGCATTGATTCAACAAGGTGCTGAAAGCATTCTTTAGAAATGTTGGCCCATATTGATAGGATAGCATCTTGCTGTTGATGGAGATTTGTGGGATGCACATCCAGGGCACGAAGCTCCCGTTCCACCACATCCCAAAGATGCTCTTATTGGGTTGAGATCTGGTGACTGTGGGGGCCATTTTAGTACAGTGAACTCATTGTCATGTTCAAGAAACCAATTTGAAATGATTCGAGCTTTGTGACATGGTGCATTATCCTGCTGGAAGTAGCCATCAGAGGATGGGTACATGGTGGCCATAAAGGGATGGACATGGTCAGAAACAATGCTCAGGTAGGCCGTGGCATTTAAACGATGCCCAATTGGCACTAAGGGGCCTAAAGTGTGCCAAGAAAACATCCCCCACACCATTACACCACCACCACCAGCCTGCACAGTGGTAACAAGGCATGATGGATCCATGTTCTCATTCTGTTTACGCCAAATTCTGACTCTACCATCTGAATGTCTCAACAGAAATCGAGACTCATCAGACCAGGCAACATTTTTCCAGTCTTCAACTGTCCAATTTTGGTGCGCTCTTGCAAATTGTAGCCTCTTTTTCCTATTTGTAGTGGAGATGAGTGGTACCCGGTGGGGTCTTCTACTGTTGTAGCCCATCCGCCTTAAGGTTGTGCGTGTTGTGGCTTCACAAATGCTTTGCTGCATACCTCGGTTGTAACGAGTGGTTATTTCAGTCAAAGTTGCTCTTCTATCAGCTTGAATCAGTCGGCCCATTCTCCTCTGACCTCTAGCATCAACAAGGCATTTTCGCCCACAGGACTGCCGCATACTGGATGTTTTTCCCTTTTCACACCATTCTTTGTAAACCCTAGAAATGGTTGTGCGTGAAAATCCCAGTAACTGAGCAGATTGTGAAATACTCAGACCGGCCCATCTGGCACCAACAACCATGCCACGCTCAAAATTGCTTAAATCACCTTTCTTTCCCATTCTGACATTCAGTTTGGAGTTCAGGAGATTGTCTTGACCAGGACCACACCCCTAAATGCATTGAAGCAACTGTCATGTGATTGGTTGATTAGATAATTGCATTAATGAGAAATTGAACAGGTGTTCCTAATACTCCTTTAGGTGAGTGTATGTGTGTGTATGTGTGTGTATATATATATATATATATATATATATATATCACACACAGTAGACTTGCATTGAGGTAGGGACTCGAGCCATATCTAGGGACCATAATATCACTTGAGAGACTTGAGAGGTGATCTTTTTTTAACTTGGACCTGTTGATGGATGAGGAGAGTCACCTGTTCACTTTGTGAAGCACTTTGAGTGTAGTGTCAGAAATGTGCTATAGAAGTGTAACATTCATTCATTCATAACACCAAAGCATAATGGTGGCAACTTTTTACATGGACAAGCACTGCTTAAGGCATCTTTACATAGCAGAGTTAAGGCTGCTCTGTTCCTGCTTTGTGCCACCTTTTCAGTGTAACAATGATTTAAGCCAACATAGAAATCTAGTACTCTATTTTCTTTAATTCTTCAAGCATTTGATTTCTTTGAAGGTTGGTATCTTTGATGCGAGGTACATCATGTATTGTTTGTTTTCCTGGTTTGAAGAAAGAGAGAATGATAACTTTTATGTCTGCTGTCAACTACAGACAAAAGTTTTGATGTTGTAGAAAAACTGAAGAAAAACCTTGAGATGAAAATAAATCTGTGCCATATATAACAAGCATTCCCTTACCAGCACAGAAAGTCCCCTCCACCTCACCATATGAGGTTTGAATTTCTATACTTGAATGTTTCTGACCTTCAAATGGCATTATAGCCTCTTTGAACACAGAGATGTATGTTATATTTTCTCTCACAGCCTATTGTTGGTAACCCACAGCAAGACAATCCAGTCCACTCGCTTGGTTTTCCAAAATTAAAAGTTGAGAATGTGCCTTTTGTGTGTGTGTTGCATTTATGTGGGGATGGAGAAGGGGCAGAGTAAGGATGTAGTGTGGATTTGTCAAGTACAGATTTCAAGAGGCAAACAGCAATTTTTTTCCTCAAAAAGCAGACACGAGCAAGATAGAGGCCACGCTGAAGTTTTCAAAACAAATACAGTTCACAGACCTTCAGTTCACCTCCATCATGCTTTAGCTCAATGCAAGTTAATCCACTCAGATTGCCACTTCCACTACATCTGCTCTCCCTGCTTTAAATGAGAGAGAGAGAGAGAGAGAGAGAGAGAGAGAGAGAGAGAGAGAGAGAGAGAGAGAGAGAGAGAGACCTTGCTGTACTGGTTTGTATTACCAATGTCTGAAAAGAGTTTATCCTAAATTTCTACACCTCCACATCTCTCTCCTGAGTTATATATGTATGTCAATACATATATATATATAACTCACTTTCCATAAGAGGCCATTTGAAGAAAATTGAGACCATAAACTCTGGGAACGGCAGTGCTGAGGGACAGTGTGACTGACCTATCGTCCCCTGCTTGCCCTGCATTAGTCTTGCTTGGCTTGCCAACGTGAGTCACACACTTATACTTTCCTCCATGCTCTTACCTTAGTCAACCATGAAGCAAGCTCTGCATTCAATGAATAGTTCACCTTAAAATGAAACTAATTGTTCACCCAGTTTCTTTCTTCAGTAAAACACATATGGGGAATTTCTGAGAATATCCTGGCCACTCTTAATATACATAAATGAGTGAATGAGAACTGGGGATGTCAAGCTCCAAAATGAGGGGAAAACAAATAAACAAACAAACAAAACACTAAAGTATCAGAAAAGGGGTCCATGTTACTGTATTGCAAGTTTGCTCTGTATTCCAAGTCAGCTGAAGCCATACAATAGCTTATGAAAACAATGGCCAAGATATACTTGAAAATATATTCTGACAGAATTTCATTTTGAGTGAGCTATTCCTCATTTTGTGTTCCAAGGACGAAAGGTTATTTGGCTTTGGAACGAAATGAGGGTGAATAAATGATGACATCATTTTCATTTTTCTATAAACTTTAAACATTTAAAACTCCCTCCAGCTGCAAGAACCCAACTTGCAGATACTTCAGCGTCATTTCATCATGTTAAATTGAAAAGGCATTGTGTTCTTTTGGTCATTTTTAGCTCTGAGTTATTTTATTTTATTGCTGTCCTCAAGATAGTGAGTAGAGTATTGTGGTAGTAGGGAATGTATTGTGTTTGGCTCTGTTGTAATCAATGTAGCAAATGGAGCATCCCCTGAATACTTTCTATTCCCGCATGGCTTTCTGAGCCTTTTATGTGCTTTCGTCTCCTCGGTCCACTCCTCTGAAAAAAGAACACGATTGTAGAAACCCATTTTGAAGTATCTTGCTTGGAAATACATATTAACATATTGACATGTAATCATCACAGATACATAAAGGATGTCTCATTCCTTCGATTATGTTAAAACAGAGAGGGGGCTCTTTGGAGCTGCTAGATCAGAATAAATGTAAAGCTAATTAGAATGAATAATGGATGCAGAGTAACATGCTTGCACCTCTGCTGAGGTGCAGACATTCCCAGCCAGTTTGCTTTCCCACTGGAGCTCTGTGTTAAATGATTACAGCTGTCATAATGTGTCTTCTGATTGGTGCATTATACTCTACATTTGTATTAAAGGAATAGTTCACCCAAAAATGAAAATTCTTTCATAATTTACTCCCCATTATGCCATCCCAGATGTGTATGACCTTTTATTCTGCTGAACATATAACAGAGATTTGTTGAAGAATATTTCAGCTCTGTTGGTCAATACAATGTAAGTGAATAGTGACCAAAGGTCCAAAAAGTATATAAAGGCAACATAAAAGTAATCCATATGACTCCAGTGGTTAAATCTAAATATATGTATGTATGTATGTATGTGTGTGTGTATGTGTATGTGTATGTGTATGTGTGTATGTGTGTATGTGTGTGTGTGTGTGTGTGTGTGGGTAAGAATCAGAACAAGATTTAAGTCCTTTTTTACTATAAATTCTCCCTGCCCAAGAGGTGGTGATATGCACGAAGAATGTAAATTGCCAAAAACTAAAGTAGAATGTGGCAGTGAAAGTGTAGATTTATAGTAAAAAGGACTTAAATATTGATCTGTTTCTCACCCACACCTATCATACTGCTTCTGAAGACATGAATTTAACCACTGGAGTCCTATGGATTACTTTACTGCTGACTTTGTGCGTTTTGGGAGCTTCAATCATTCATTTACATTAAATGGACCTACAGATCTGAGATATTTTTCTAAAAATCTTTATTTTTGTGCAGCAGAAGAAAGACAGTCATACACATCTGGAATGGCATGAGAGTGAGAAAATGATGAGAGCATTTTTCATTTTTGGGGAAATTTTCACTTTAAGGGATTTTGAGTAAATTAAGGTCTGAAGTTTATGGTTATGTTCTGTTATGATATAGATGAATGTTGATTTGAATGTCCAGCAAGGATTCACTGTAATTGGTTTCAAATGTAATACATGATGATTCCTTCTAGCATTTTCAGGTACTATCTTTGTAAGGGTGTAAGCCACAGTTTACTTTCTTACCTTGCTTATCATGTCAGTCGAGGGTGGTGCAGAAAAGAGGCTAACATCCTGGGCTGCTTGTAAGCTCAAACCCCCACAAGAAGCAATCTATGACCTATTGTCATCATGCCCTTGAGCAAGACACTTAACCTCATGTTGCTTCATGGTGAGTGTCCTTTTGTGTAACAATTATATAGTAAGTCATAATCATCTGCTAAATGAGTGAATAATTAGTAATTGTCACATTAGCATTAGCATGTAGTGCTGTGCCAGTAGCTTAACCCCCAAATACCCCATGATTGATGTTAATTATTTTTGTTTTCTTTCTAAACGTGTTGTTAGGAAGGCACTGATTAGAAAAATCTTGATTTAAGGATATTTTGTTATGGAGTTTTTTTTTTTTTTTTTTTTTTTTTTTTTCCCATAGTGTCAGCTAGTGTTATGTGTAGTTTTTAGCCACAAGCAACACAGCAGCTAGGTGAATAGGTGTTTCATGTCATAGTTGTTACTATATTGTGTATTTTAACAAAACTGTACTACTATTTTGACCAGTATCAGGACCAGAACTATCAGTTTAATAAAGTATAAAAGTATAAAACAGGTTTAACACTCACTGTATATTATACTGCACACGTGGTTGTATGCTATACTTAAGTAGCATATCTCTTCCACTGAATGTGTGTGTTGGCATTGAATACAAAGGGAGGCATAATGTTCTTTTCACACTGAACCAACCATAGCAAAGTTGCCCTCCCATTTTCTGCCTGAATTGGGTCAGTTATTCTCACTGTTCCACAGTCAGATCAGCTCCTCTGAGCTTAAAGCAGAGTTTATGTTAGCACACAATCTCCCCTGCTGATAAGATACTAGCGTATGTCTATTTTTAGCATTTGTATAGTATACTTATTTAAACTGAGAATGATATAGCTGTTGAAGACTTAATTCCATTCTGGAGAAAAATGGTCCATTCTTTTCTCAAAATCTGTACATTTATCCAGTTTCATTGAGATGAATTATGTAAAGATAATAAAAGGGTGGAGGTTTGAGTCTCAAGCAATTATTCACTAATTAACAAATAGAAAAAAAAATGTTGGCCAATGCTTGAAAGCTTTTAGCTGTGGAAGCAGATATAAAACACCTTTCCACCTGAGTTGGTTTTTATAATTCCATGTTAATGATTTGGAAAATGCCTGTTTGACTGATGTCAAATGTCAGACTCTGCCACGATAAGAGGCGCTGAATGAGGTTTGAATTGATTTTCCTGCCTGAGCTGTGATATGCTATATGCAGTGCTTTGAATGAGCCCATAGCATAAAGTGGTGCCATGAATGAATCCTGTTTCTAAATTAGAGTGATAGTAACTATGTATAGTGCTATTATGAAATGTGTTTTCCACAGTTGATGTGCTTGTCTTTTTGGGTATGTCAATTAAAATGCACCCATCCGAAAAGCAGACAATACCTGTTCATCGCCCTTTTCTCCACTTGTCTATCATAGCTTATATAGTAGCTAAGATAAGAAGAGGGTTACATATGATTTCAGCATCCCTGCCAAACCTGGAGAATTGAAATGATCAGGACAGGCTCACTGATGCAAGGCCTTTCCTGCAGCACCCTTCAAACAGATCACAAGGGCCAGATAATGCTCAGGCAGGGAGTAAGGATCTCTTTCATGCCTTCCAAGCCTTGAAGGTAAATCCAGACTCCACAACCCTCTTAGATCTCCATCTTCAGTAAGCTTGCATCCTATACCTGGTCACCTGAAAAAAGTTAGGGTGGGACATATCTAAGGGCTTGTCCTTTTCTAAATAGACAGTAGTCTCAAGTTGTCACAAACCAACAAAATAATGATTTGCTGTTGCAATTGTTAGTCAGTGGTAAGTGTTATAAAGGGAAGGGACATTGTCATTCTAATAGTATTTAATTAAGCAAAGATTTGTATGTACAGTATTGATGATACAAGATATATCATCAATATTTTGGTCTGTTTTCCTGGAAGAGAATAATGAACAATAAATTTTAAAGGCATGTATCTCTTTGCTTTGTCAACTTTTGGAAGAACACTAGCTAGCATACAGATGGCTTCAAAGCTAAAAGACATGGACTAAAAGCCACAAAACTCAAATTTTGATTAATGGGTTTTTAATGGTTTGGCTATGACAGGGTGTGATTCAAAACATTTATGAAGGCCAATTTCTCAGTCTGCTGTATCATCATCCAATTATGGCTTTTTCCCTAGAAGTACTTCTGCAACAAATCTGAATTAGTCACAGCATTGAAATCTCTTTTGTTTGTGAATAATGTCTCAAAGAAGGATCTGAATAATGAACCAAGGAAAATTAAGGAAGTTAACCCCATTTTGGAGACCTGGCGCATTTGGCTGTTTTCTTAAAATAGGAAGCTGTAGAGGAACTAAAGTTATTCTTGTACCAAAATGCCTCACAGTAGATCTCAGGGTCAAAGCATGTGTGAGGTTAATATGCATTTCCTTCAGGATCAGAAATGCTGTTTTCCATCAAGGGACCATTCACAGTCAAATCAATATGAACTATTTTTTTATGTGATGGTATATATAACTTGGCCTAGAATAAAATTAATCACAGGAGCATATTTGCCCCAAATTTTGAATTTATTGGAATATATTTTTTCCATTCCATGGTTTAATTCCCTAGTTTCTGTGTTATTATAAAGAATCGAAAGGCCTCTTTAATGCATACTAACCAGTAATTGAGTGCAGTGATTCAGCCAGCTATTTCTTAGTTCAATCCATTTATGTGTCATTGATGCATGCTAAACTGAAACTAGACAACATTTTCTGTATCTGCTAGAGGACAGGTACTCCAGCCCCTTGGCACAGCATTTCAACCCATTCAGACTGGAGAGAGGCAAGTACCTTGGAGCCATGTGGAACAGGAATGCCACTGAAGAGCCTCTTAATCTCCTCAATATGGATTGAATTTGAGGGCCTTGTTTTCAGGCAGAAAATTAGAGTCCATTGTGGCTTTTCTGCATAGCTGTTGATGCTGCGCTTTTGGCTGCCACTGCAAATTGTGGTTCTTCAGTAGATGGAGGCAGGGGGAAGGAGAGAAGGCAAAGGGAATGGACTGCTTTTCATTTCCACTTCAACCAATGAGATAAGTGCATATAGATGTTCTTCCACTGAGTTTGAGTGGGATTAAGACCAGTGTTACTGTATTGAGTTGCTTTCACTGAAGTTATTTAAGAGCTGCCAGTGGTTCAAAGCTACACTTTCCAACCCTGATTAAAATTTTCCCAGCTTGTTTACAGAGTTTGACCAAATTTGTTTTGTAGTGACAGCTCATTCAGTTCCTAATCCTTTGTTGTCAATACAGTTACATTCTAGAGTTGATGTTGGCCTGTGTGTTGCTTTGCTTTCTCCAACAAGACTCTTTTATTATTTTTAACAGCCTTTTATCACCATGGGTCTTAGTGATTTTTGTACAGTATTATTGCTTTCGGGATCTTTTATTGCCTGCTTGGTCTATTATCTTTCCTGTTTTTTCATTTAAGCTCTGTTAGTGTGAAAGCTTTCTGAGAAAACCTTGACAGAATATTGGATTTATTCAATATGATACCAATATGAAATCTTTCAGTTTTTATTACACAATGTAGTTCTAGTTTCATCTTACAAAGATCACAAATATTGTTTTTTTTGTTCTACTAGAGCAAACTTTGGCAGATCTGATTTCCACATCTCAAATGCCTGTCGAATTCAGATGACCAGTGGTTATGACATTTCCATCTATATAATAACATTGCACTGTTTTCCATTGTCTAAATAAATTTGTCGATGTTCTATGTGCGATTCAGAAATTTTATGCCATTGGATTTTGGCTGTGCTCTATGTCTGTGTCTATCCCACTGAGTTGCCTGAAGCTTTTGGGAACATTCCAAGAATTGAGATTCCTTCTGTAAACATTTACAGTGCCCCTCAATGCAGCTGTTATGGTCAGATGGACATATTTTAAGTGTATCTTGGTCTTATTATTGAGGTATGGAGATTGATGTTCTTCAGCCTCTGGTTTTAGCAACTTGAGTAGGCTGTATAAAAAATATGCACCATGGTGGAGGAGGTCGGATAAGCAGATCCACTGAGAATTTTATTGATACTCTGGGTGAAAAATGTATCAGCCGTTGAGGGGCTAGATTTATTCTTATTTAGCAAATGTTTTGGTAAATACTTGCCAACCAGCTGACCCGTTCCTGACATGATGCAACCCACATAATTACACATATACTTTAAAATTTCTCTTAAAGGAGCATTTTAATGTTGAAATATTTCTCATATTCCAGCTTAATGTATACGTATGCCATTTGATGTTTGATTTACCTGAGTGCAAACTCTCTGGCATTTTAAAAATGTTGCTCTGCTTGTTTGAATGGTCTGACATGTTAACATTGCGGCGGGACTAGAGACAATAATTAGAAGAGTAGGACCACTCATAGAAAAATTAATAGGAGCAACCAGGGCTTGTACTAGGATTCAATATTTGGTGGGGTCTTTTATATTTGTTGGGGAACTTGTATCTTTAGGGGGTCAACTTTTATTGTTTTGCTGTTAGTCAGGGCAGGGGCATCAGAAGTTTCTGGTTGAGCATAGTTGAGCCAAACTCATCTGTCACAGCAAAGATCAGTTCAAGAAACCCAGTTTCTGTCATATCTGAATTTTGACATTTGCCTTTTGCCTTTGCCCTGCTGGATTGTTGTCTGATTGTATTCCAAATTTTATATATTTTGTATAATGTAATCTTTTTTTGGGGAAGATTTTCCATTCAAATAAAACGGAGCTGTACTTGTATGGCTAGAAAATAGTTGCCTGGGGGCATTGCCAAGATGGCTGCTAAGTGAACTTATCGGGTTTACTTGCCCGGTCAACACATTGCTTTTCATAGTATGCTCTACTGACTGTGAGCTAATAAGAATGTGTTCAACATGTGCCCATTACAGCTGCTTTGTGATACTCATATAATATAGTCAATGCCACGCGCATGTGCAGACAATGTGCTCAGATGAGGACCACGTCTGCCTGTTGAGAAAATTTGAGCCCGCTGACTTTACTGATTATGAAATTTGCTTATGTGTGGAGCGATTCACAGCGTGGACAACTGAAGTATTCTTTGGCTTTTAAAGTGCCTTTGGGAAGGACTGCCTGCTTGGGAGATTTGTGGCAGACATATGTCAAGGCAAAATGGGTGATAGGAGTGTTTGGGAAACCTGTTTGAAAACCATCATGAATTTTGCAGTTTTGATTTGGTGCTGCTTGGGGTGCAGAAATCACACTTCACATTTAATAACCAAGTGCTGCTTAAATCTCCAAGGATTGTCTTAGATGCAGTGAAGTGTGTTGCTACGGTGCTGTTGCTATGAAAGGGAGAGTTGTCATGTTTTCGGCACTGGGGTTTGGCATTGTGGAGAGTCCTCAGGTGTATTAGAAGAACAATTGAGCCAAAAGCTGGATGTGTGCTTTTTGTTTCTCTTTCTTCTCTCTATCCTTGTCTCTCCCCCTCTCTTCCACGTATTCATTCAAAACACAGGCACTGATTAAGCAACAGTCTGCCCAACTACGGCACTCAGGAGCAAATCATGTCAGATGTTGTATGAGTGCAATGAGAGGGAACGGGTGGGATGCACCCCACATGTCACTGTCTACCACCAGCTTTCTGTCGTTCGTTTTGCAGAGTTCAACACCCACAATCTATACCCAAATGTTCCAAATATAAACATTGGCAAAGAAGAAGATTGATACTTCTCTTGTGTCTTAACTTCCCTGTGTGGCCCCACACCAAGTGCTATTAAACATGACTTGGCTTCTCTCTGTTACCCCTTCACACTCTCACCTTTGTGCTTACTTATAGACTGTGTTTGGGAGTTTGCATTCATTGTGTTGCACTTAAAGAGAGTTGAAGAAAATTAAAGGGGTCATGACATGAGATCTAATTTTCCTTGATCTTTTGCCATGTAAGAGGTCATTGTACTGTACAAATATAAATTTCAGATATAAAAAAAATATTAAAAAAATAAATAATTTTTTTACATTTCAGAACTTTAATCTTCCTCCTTAATATAAAAAGAGCATTTGTTTAAACCAGGCTCTAGAAATGGCTCATTTGGAATTTGTGGAACTTGTGATGTCACAAGGACCAAATACATCTGTATATGACTGCCTCTTCAGAAAGATATTAACGCCTATTTTTACACAAGTGAAGAGAAGAGTGATGTGCCTGTCATGGGAGATTCAGTCACACTTTTAAGGGGACTTGCACAGGACATGTGCCTATCTGCATTTAAATGTTTTTCTTTCTAAACCTGCATTAGATGAATGACTTTGACTGTTGTCATACTTCTAGTCTTTTAAAAGACGCAAAATTATTTTAGAACTCTAAATAGGAGACCTTTGTTTGCACCCATCTGCTTTTTTATTTGTTAGTCTTTACAAATATGCACTATATGGACTTCTTTGATCATTTTGATGTGTTTCAGATGATGTGCGATGTGTTTTATGTGCAACTTTTTAAAACGCGTCTCATTCTGCTGCTGCCAGAGACTGGGAGGAACACATGCCACTCTGTGTGTAAACAAACTTGGATCATCATCTCTGCTTTGGCCTGTTAAAGTATCCAATACCACTGTGGATTCTATTACGTTTGTGTATTCAGAACATTTCAGCATAGATTGCTTTTGAACCAGTCATAATATGTTTCAGTCTTTGTAAAGGAATTGTTATTGAAAGATGGGGCAGTTAAAACACTATGACCACAAAAACAAATTATTGAATTCATGAATATTTCATATGTCATGACTGTTTGATAGTTTGAGGTGCTGTTTGTGTGAACAATGAAATATATTCAAATGAAATGTGTTAGATGTGCATTATATTTTAATCCTGAAATGTAGTTTTATTAATGTTGTGGTCTTGTGGCATTTGTTAATTTTCTTCAGATTGAAGGTCTGCATGATGTTAGCCAGTCATTACAGTGGGAGTTTATATTGAAGTCTTAAAGGGTCAAAGAGCTAAAAGCCAAGCGTTTCAGACAGGGGGCCAGAGATGGGGTGGATTATGTATAGTGTAGGTATGTATGTATTGTATGTGTGTGTATGTGTGTGTGTGTGTATATATATATATATATATATATATACACACACACACACACATACATACATACATACATACATATACACACATACATACATACATACACAGTAGTTGTATTGAGGAGAATATATTTGACAGTCCAGTGTGAGATAATAGATTAATAAAGTGCAGTGCTAATTATTGATCATAAGAGATCAAGTGTTCAAAAGTCTGATTGCTTTGGGGAAGAAGCTGTCATTTAGTCGGCTGGTGCGGGTCCTGATGCTGTGATACTGCCTGCCTGATGGTAGCCATGAGAGCAGCCTATGACTGGGGTGGCTGGAGTCTCTGATGATCCTCCGAGTTTTTTTCACACCCCGCCTGTTATATATGTCCTGGAGGGAGAGAAGCTCACCTCCGACGATGTGTCTGGCAGTTCGCACCACCCTTTGCAGGGCTTTGCAGTTGTGGGCGGTGCTATTGCCGTACTAGGCGGTGATGCAGCCAGTCAGGATGCTCTCTACAGTACTGGTGTTGAACCGTGTGAGAATGTGGTGGTTCATTCCAATCTTCCTGAGCCGTCTCAGGAAGAAGAGGCGCTGGTGAGCCGCCTTCACAACGGCCTCAGTGTGGACGGACCTTGTGAGTTCCTCAGTAATGTGGACACCGAGGAACTTGAAACTGCTGACTCTCTCCACCGGTGCTCCATTAATGGTGATGGGGCTGTGTTCTCTGTCTTTCTTCCTGAAGTCCACTACAAGCTCCTTGGTTTTACTGACGTTGAGGGAGAGGTTGTGCTCCTGACACCAGCATGTCAGAGTGTGAACCTCCTCTCTGTAGGCTGTTTCATCATTGTCAGTGATTAGACCTACCACCGTCATATTGTCAGCAAACTTAATGATGGCATTGGAGCTACTGTATTGTCACACAGTCGTGTGTGTATAGGGAATACAGGAGTGGGCTGAGAACACAGCCCTGCGGGGCTCCAGTGTTGAGGGTCAGTGATGAGATTTTGCTGCCCATTCTAACCACCTGACGTCTGCCTGACAGGAAGTCCAGGATCCAGCTGCACAGCGAGCTGTTTAAGCCCAGATTCCGGAGTTTCTCATCAAGGTTGGAGGGCACTATGGTGTTGAATGCTGAGCTGTAGTCTACAAACAGCATTCTCACATATGTGTTCCTTTTTTCCAGATTGGAGAGAGCAGTGTGTATTGTAGATTCAATGGCATCATCAGTGGAGTGGTTGTTGAGGTAGGCAAACTTTTGGCTTGCTTCAGTACAGGTTGACGTTTTGAAGCATGTATGGACTACAGACAGGGAGAGGGACAGGTTGAATATGTTCGTAAAATCACCAGCCAGTTGGTTCGTGCATGCTCTGACGTGGCCCGGAATGCCGTCTGGAACCGCGGCTTTACGGATGTTCACCCGTCGGAAGGATCGGGTTACATCCGCAACAGAGATGGAGAGTGAACCAACCTCTGTGGCATCAGCCGTGAGTATTGTTTTAAAATTGGCTTTGTTAAAGTCCCCGGTAACAATGAACGTGGCCTCAGGGTGCATGGTTTCCTGCTCACTTATACTCCCACACAGTTCCTTGAGTTCCCGGTCTGTGTCGGCTTGTGGGGGGATGTACACAGTTGTGATAATGACCTCTGTGAATTCCCTTGGTAGCCAGAATGGTTGACACGGAAGCATGAGAAATTCCAGATCAGGAGAGCAGAAAGACTTGATAAAATGTACGTTCCTCTGATCACACCATGATTTGTTGATCATAAAACATACATCACCACATCTGCTTTTACTTGAGAGGTCTTTCGCTCTGTGCGCTCCGTGCACGGAGAACCCCACGGGTTCGATGGCCAAGTCTGGAATCTCCGCAGCCAGCCAGGTTTCTGTAAGGCAGATAACACAGCAGTCTCTCGTTGGAAAGAGATCCACGCTCTCAGCTCGCAGAGCTTGTTGTCCAGAGCCTGAACATTTGCCAGTAGTATACTGGGTAGCGGGGTCGATTTGCACGACATCTTACTCTGAAGAGAACGCCGGCTCTTTTTCCCCTTTTCCTTCTGCGTTTCTGCGGCCGGGTAGCCCAGACAAAGGGCTCCGCTGGCGTGTTTGTAAACAGCGTGTCGGCATTGAGGAATTTGAAGTCCAGTTTTCGGTGTGTAATTGTAGAACCAATGTCCAAAAGAGTTTGTCTGTCCTATACAATAAGTCAGACAACATCCAAGACAAAAAAACAAAAAACTGCAGTGTTGTATCGGAGCTCGCAACACAGCAGCCATACTCGGCTCGATACATACTTGAGTCCTGATGCGACATCTTGAGTCCTGAACATTCCCTTCTGTTTTATCCATGCAGTGGTAGTTGATAGTGACTTAGTTTATAGTGTCATGAAAACAAAAAAGAGAGCTGAAATTAATTTGAGTTTGAGAATTTGAGTTATCTGATATGAATTTGCTTACATTTTGAATTTTCAGATGTAATGCAAGCTCACCACGGTGCCCCTCTAATATCTGTTCCACTGCTGAACTCGTGCCAGTCCGTTATGATGTTTATTGTAAAAGTCCACTCTCACATCTGTTCCGTGAGTGCTTTTGAAGTTGTGCTGGACAGGATCCATTGTCACATTTGTCTATTTTGAATTCTCTGATGTAAGCTCACCATGGAGCCCTTCTCATAACTGTTCCACTGTTGAACATGTGCCGGCCAGGCATCTTCTTCACGTCCATGTGCAGAATTATCTATAATGTGAGTTAATGCATGAGGCAGCGCTGTGATTGGATGGAAGTGTTCCTTCTCATGAATAATGTGGAGGAACGCTCAGAATCTAGTGTCATACATGTGTACTGTCCTGCCAGTCATAATTCTGAATTTACGCATTTACCTAATTTTTGTGATGTTGCTTCAACTTTTGTTTTTAAACCAGAAGAATGAAACGGCCCAATAAAATAAAAATTAACAACTTTCCCATTATTAATAAACATAAGTTCTATCATTGTTTTCAATGATGTGCAACCTGTGCATATCTGTTAACATCTCAAAAAATGTGTTCTGTGGGTTTCATGACCCTTTAAAGCTTAAAAAAGGAGTGTCAAAGTATCATGAAAGTAGTCCATGCAGCTCATTCATAATTTTACAAATCATCTGAAGATATAAGACAAAAGGTTTTGGTGAGAAACAAGTAATTTTTCTGTAAAATTCTTGACAGCTGTTGGGTGTTCAAGAGCGCTGTGCGAGAACTCAGCTGCCGTATTGACAAGACATGCCAGGTTATTCATTAAAACATCTACATTTGTGTTCCACATACTGTACGTAAGAAAGTCATACAGGTTTTAAATGACACTTAATGAAATTTCATTTTTTGGTGAACTATTCCTTTAGAAGTGGTCTGCTGTATTCTAGGACCCTTCTCAACTTTTACCTCCACTTTATAACCCTTTTTTAACATTCTATTCTGTGTATACATTTACATAAGTGTTTAAAGCAGAAAAGGTAGGTTGGTCAGAATTGTGTGGACTTTTTCCTCGGTGAGGGTGCATACCAAGAAACAGATAGGGCCCCAGACCTGAATTGCATATAGATTGGATTGGGGGCTTTAATTTGTATTCCAGCCCATTCAGGTTAAAGGAATAGTTCACCGAACAATGACAATTCTGTCGTAATTTACTCATGCTTATGCTGTTCCAGACTCCCATCGCTTTCTTCTGTTAAACATAAATGGTGAAATTTTAAAAATAACCTCGCTGCTCTTTTCTCTTTTTAAAAAAAAATAAAAATAAAATTATTATTCTTTATTCACTGACCCTGATGCCATTCAAGATATGTATGGCTGTCTTTCTTCAGCAGAACACAAATTAATATTTTTAGAAAAATGTTGAAGCTCTGTAGGTCCTCATAATGTAAGTAAATGGGTGCCATCAGGCTCCTGGTTATTGGACGGTCAAAAAAGGCATATTTAGACAGCATAAATGTAATCCACACATCTACAGTCGATCAGTTAATGTCTTCTGAAACAAATCATTAGGTTTGTGTAAGAAACATTTAGATAATTAAAATGTATTAACTTTAAAAAACGCATCAGTGGCGTAAGAGCTATGGCGCGTTCAAGTCATATAAGTGAATAATGACAGAATTTTTCTTTTTGGGTGAACAATTCCTTTAACAATGTGTGTGTACAGATGAATGTAGCTAAATATTAAAGATTGGGGGGAAACTAAGGTTAAAATGTTAAGAATTGTTCGTTCAAGAGCTCATATTGATGGGCCACTAATCTGAATATTTGTCTTTGGTAGTTACAGCCCTGTTGGGATATAAAATGTTGTTGTTTCATGTCATCTACATAGCTAATATTGCATTTTATTTTACTTTGTGACCCATCCTTTTTTTTCTTCAAAAAAAAAAAAAGCAAAAATCGAGGTTACAGTGAGGCACTTAAAATGGAAATGAATGGGACTGATTTTTAGAGGGTTAAAAGGCAGAAATTTTTAATTTATATTTTTATAAAATCACTTACATTAATTCTTCTGTTAAAACTCTTGTATTATTTGAGCTGTAAAGTTATTTAAATTGAAATTCTTACAGTCATTTAAGGGTTTTATAGGGTTTCCTGACTACATCATCATGACAAAGAAGCTGTAAAACTGGCTATAACTTTACACAGAAAAGGTTAGTAAGTGATTTTATCACACTAAAATCATGTTTACAAGCATATCCTTTGTCTTATGGCTATACTTTAGAAAAAGTATTTCAACGTTCAAAAACTGTCCACATTCACTTCCATTGTAAGTGCCTCACTGTAACCCTGATTTTAATTATTTTTTAAAGAAAAGTGTAGATGAGTCAAAATAAATTTGTGGCAATCGACATTATGCTACAAAAGCTGTCAAATGAGCTTAACTTGGAATATTCCTTTAATTTGAACTTGCACATACCTCATTCTCTATTTAAAGGCTACAGCGACTGGCACAGATCTCCTCTGCAAATTCATGTCAGACTGCTGATTTAGTACTAATGATTAAACTCTCTAAACACCCTTTTTAAATTAGTCATCAGTTTGCTGAATGAAAATGCAAGCCTGTAAGAACCTAGCCATAGCTTATCAAGGCTGCAGTTCATATGCTTGTTGTGACTTTCCCATACTGACTCATTTTGCTTATGATTTACACTCTCATTATACTTAGATTTAAATACCTTTCTTTGCTGCAGGGGTGGAGCTGAGTTCTTGGGAGTTAGGACAGGAAGTATTGAGAGCTCCTTAGCATTTCCTTCCTGTGCTGATACAATGCTCTGAGTCTTTCTGTGTTTTTACCAAACCTCCAGCAATACAGCACATGCCATCATGAATACAAGCAAACCATTCATGGGAAAGGGACATTCACTGAAAGATCTCAGCTTGAACTGTTGTGGTTTAGTGTGTTTTGGTTTATTGGTGCTGGTAATGATTGCTTATTAAGCACCACTGCTTTGACAGCTCAGCTTTGACATGTTTCTTGAGAGTAGAGTCAGATGTTGGACTTCTTTTGTATTTGGCCAATGAAAGGGAGAGGTGTTGAAGTGAAACTAAATGGTTTTGGCAGCTGGATGGATGTAGCCGTTTAGGTCACACTTCCAGGAATCCAGCTGTGATTAGATAGAGCATACTAGATGTCTCTGGACAAGACATGACTAAGGATGCACACAGACGCACAAACAAGCCATTCCTCTCAGTACACCCAGTCCTGAAACTTCCTGCACTAATGAGGGTTTGATATCAGACTGGTTGTGGCCAGCTGTGATATCTCATGAAGATCTACTCATTCTACAACCGATAATGGCAACCTTGTCTCATAGAATGAACATTACTATATACATTTTTCAAACTGACTTTTACGTGCCAGTGTCTATGTTCTGCTGCAGTTTTCTGATTAAATGAACACTAGAGGCGCTACAACAGCTGTGTGGTTTAATCATTTATTATTATTATTATTATTATTATTATTATTATTATTATTGTTATTATTATTTTTATTATTATTTATTATATTAATTTAACTGCAGCATGATTGTTTTGAGAAATTAACATCTCCCGAACAGACTTTCTAAAATCATAATTTTTCATATGAATCAATCAAGGACGTCTAGAATATCTGTAAAATCTATCTAATAATATTTGCGATTTAAGTGTTGCTTGCAATAAATTTCGTTTGGTCAGGGTACACAATTATGATGCATTCCATTGAAGTTGGATGTGGGATATTCCTACTTGATATCTCCAACCATAAATGCATTCCATTCCCCGATACTCGGAACTGCAATGCTCCCGTTAGCTTAGCAGGGGTTTGACTCTCATTAGAGATGTCTCCGAGCTACCCAACTGATAAACAATGCTGCAGCGCTAGTATTAGTGATACAGGTGTATGATTATCAAAAGAGAGTATAATACACCATGTTGTATACACCTGTTTCTGCAGGCATTTGTTAAACAAGCCTTAATATCATGCAATGTGGAAATGAACTCGTTTATCACTTACTTTGTATATCTCCCTGAGTGTCGACATGTTTGTGTGATATCTAGGTGAAATCGGTGTTGAGAATTTCTTCACAAGCCTACAAGTTGTAATTCTGACTACAAGATGCATTCAATTGCACTTTTCCTAGTAGGAGGTTGTAAGACTTTCCGAGTTGAATGGAACACAGCACTACTTTTCAAAACTTGATCTGACACTGAATGCTCAAGCAGCCTAATTTACACTTTGATGTTGCTGTAACAATGCAAAAACACCTAACAATTTACTTGAAGTAAAATCAGCCCTCCTTTCCTGTTAATTAATAATTTATCAATCGCAGGATCATCCAGAACATCTCATGTTTTTAAATCTTTAAGGATCTCTTTCTCAACGGCAATACCAGCATTGATGACAGCCAACATGTCAGACAGCTTTATTTTACGCTTTTCACTCTTAAATTACGTACATGACTTTAAAGCGTGATTACGTCACTCAAGGCCAGCTAGAAGGCCTCCACCAGGATATGTCCTAAAGATCACACCCATCAAGATCAAATAAATCAATTTGATTGGCTTATGAATCTGACAATCTGACTTCAGTTGCCCATTCATTTGCACTGCTGAGGGATTCTGAAAAAATTCTGAAGGCCTGAGGGGGTGGAGCTCAAACTCAGGTGCTGCTACGGGCATGCGATTTGTGAAACAGTTGTCATACTTTGTAAGCATCAAGGAATAAATTCTGATTTGATAAACTTTTGGAATTTCTCTATTTGTTTGTAGATTAATTAAGAGTGGAAAGTAATTAAAATACATAGGCACAAAGGTGATTGAGAATTAAATGATGAAAAATATTTATTTGGCATGTTAGGCCAGCAGAGAAAGCTTTGTTGGCCCTGAGAACTCCACTGGTTAAGCTCCTATATCTTTTCGGACATTATAGGTTAGGTTTAGGGTAGTTTTAGTTAAGGGGAGGTATGTTTTACTTCATAAAACCTCCATCTAAAATTCACCTTAAAAACCTTGTCTGATTACAACCTCATTTCGCTCTGTTTTGGCACCCCCCGCTGGACATTTCACTTGAAAACTGCAGCCAAACGTGTAATGAAGCACATAATTTCAGTTTTGCAAAAACGTTGCTGTGCTCATGTTTCATGATTTGAGACCAGGCTGAATAATGGTTATTCTGCCAATATAAATTATTAAAATCAAACTAATTTGTGTGCTTTAATCTTTCATAAGAATGATAATAGTTTAGTAAAATATTTATGTTTTTTCTAAAGAAAATGTGACTGGTGCTTGCTCATGCAAATTTTACTGCCACAACTGTAGGGTGTTCTGGGTGGTAGTGAATTGCTTTGCGGTTGTTCGGGGGCTCTGTATGGTTGCTAGGTGGTTGCTTACTGGCCAAAAGAGCCGATTCCGAAGTCTCTAATATAAATTCAGTATATGGGAGTTTTTTTTCACACACTTTATCACCCACCAGAAGAAATCAGTATGGGAGATCAGCTTGCCAAACTAGCTTAACACTTAATTGGAGCACCAGTTAGAGCATCTTAAACCAGATAAAACCAGCAAACCAGCTTTTTTTCCAGCAGGAATAGTCCAGATGTCTTGCATTGCATGTTTATTGGGAGCCTTATTGCAAGGAGTGTCAGAGAAATCTTAAAATCAGTGCCACTCCCTGGTTCTCTTCTCCCTTGAGTCAGTCCAAACTCTGGGCACTTGAAGTGGGAAATGGACCAGCCAAAAGCATGATTACTACATGACTTGAACTTGTAGGAGAAGTGTCAGTACTCAGAGCTCCATTAGATATTTAAAGATCACTAAGACTCCTACAGCATAAAATTCCTGGTCTGTCTCACCTCAAATTATAAGTTTGGTTTTGCATTTAGATCTCTGTGAAGAGTGCAACTTTGTTGTACATCACAGGCTTATTACGAAGAAATGTGAAGTCAATATGTAACTTCTGTGAGCTGTGACTTAATCAAAATCATTTACAATTTCATATAGTGTGTGTTTTACAGGTCACTGTTTGTGCGACACTCGGCAGCAACTTGCAGATTGTTATAAATGCTAAATGTGCACAGTAATTCCCTTTGTTTTTACGAAATGAAAGAGGGCTCCCTCTCCATAGCGGAGCAGGAGAAATGAATTAGCTATGCTTCAGCTATTGGTTTATTAGTCACAATCACTTATGTTGTGCCATTAATCTAAGATTAGAAGTCTAAGCACACAATTAGGAGGCAATATTCCAGAAATCAAAATCCAATCTGCCTCTAATCAAACACACATTCGTAGTGAGCCACCGGAATTGAATGGCAGTGTGCTGGAATACATTAGGAATAATGATGCCCCAGCATCACTCTCTCTCTTTATTTTTGTTCTCTTACTGTCTCAACTGCTCAGTCTGCATTTATCTCTTTATTTCTCTGTCCTTGCTTTCGGTCTCCCTTCTCCCTTTATGTCCTTATTTGATTAAAATGCCTTAAAATGCTGCCTCTGTTAGTAGTTCACTAGGTTTTTAACAGAGTGGTGATTTAACAGATTTGACTAGCCTGCTGAACAATATCAAAGAACTGTTATTATAATATACAACTAGCAAATACAGTTTGTTGCATTTCTATTCTGCTTCCTCCAAAGTCCAAAGGATCAGATCCAGTTTTTTCATGTAGCTTGTGCTTTTAAGGCTCATCAGGTCCTGTGAGAATATTGCTTACAGATGAGCCTTTCACATGAGGTATGAATAGCCACATCAACTTTACGGCACAGACGGGGCCGAGAGGGTTTCTAATGGATCGTCTGGCCGCTCCTCGATTTCACAGACCATCTCCGTGACGCCGTAACATGTATCATGCAGATGGTTGACTGAGCTCCCAGATGCCATTCCGGGAACACTTCAGCTGTGCAGTGCATGCATAGACAGAACAGTGATGCAACGCATTAGTCAATGAGCCATGAAATACCTGTCACTTTTAGCATGTGTGAAGTGTAGCTCAGGTGCTGAGATATTCATGACACATGTAAGTAACGATTTAACGATTAAATGGATGACCAATGCATATATGGATATTCTTTATTAAGAAAAAAAACAATTATATCTTTGTCAGTACATGCATATCAATAATTATGTGGTGTATTTGGTTGCATTTTATTATGTGATTTATTTTGTGAAATAAAATATTACGTGACATTACACATAACCCTGCGTGTATCAAGTCGCTGAATGCACTGCGGAATCTGAGGTTGGGCAGTGATGTTTTAACATTTCATATGCTGTCAATCATTTACATCAACGTTAAATTATTAGCTATATGTAGCAGAGTCCCGCCCATTTAAGAGCTCGACCAATCATCATATAGAGAAATTGCCTTTAATGTGGAACAAATATACCTAGCTTGAAAGCCCAATGTCCAATGCACAATCTAATGCAGATCCAATGCAAATAGCACTCATGAAGCTACCAGAGATTCCCAGAGGAGCACAGTGCCCGGGTGGAACCCGTAATGATGTTTAGAGCCTATTGTCCAAACAAACATTGATTTTTACTCTGCTATAGACTCCCATTGAAGCCGTGACATCTACTGATGTGGACGTATTAATGGAGAAAAAGTCTAATCGCATTACTTGAACGAACAGCACAATAATGATTGTTCGTTTACATTTTGACATGCACATAGAGTAATATGCAATTAATATAGATGATTTGTACGTATATTAAACTCGTCATTGGCGCATTTCTCATGATACTTTAAGTGAAGCCATGTTTCCGGTGCAGTCTCAAAATAATTGCCACTGACAAATTCCAATGTTGTCTCCAGAGTCCAACACTGACTGAATTAATCTTAATGTTTTTTTAACGACTTGTAAGGGTAGGACTCAGAGTGTAACACCTGCTATCCAGCACAAAGCATATCTGTATGGGATTGTTAAGTATCAGAGGTAGGCTAGTCCTTAGGCCTGATATTTGATCTACTAACAGCTGGATGTACAGTTGCAGAAGCAGCAAACAGGACTGTACAGCAGCCAAAGCTGCTGTAGGGAGAGCCTGAGGAAGTCAAAATCATGTCTTTCCTGCCCTGCCCACAGTCACAGCCCAGAGACCGTGAATGAACTGAGCTCTTGGCAAAGGCTATCAGCCTCTCCCTGGAGACCACATTGCTGACTCTCAGCCAGAAAGCAGTATTTGTAGTGCATAGGTTTGTGTTGACGTGTGTGCATATGTACACTCCAAAACCCTGGATAGCAATAGACTGAAGTTACTTCACTCCACCAGTTGTATTGCCACTCTCCTCTTACTTTCTGGTGGTTAGGGTCTTGCGCTCTCTCTCTCTCTCTCTCTCTCTCTCTCTCTCTCTCTCTCTCTTTCACACCCTCTATTCAAACAAACAACTCCACTACAAGCCCATCACTCCTGCTAGAGCCCTACCCTTTTGTTTTCACAGGTTTCACCTAAAACAGACTCTTGTTTTCAATGTAGTTTTTGGAAAGGGTTGGGTTTTTGTTTTTGATTTAAAAGCCTATCACTTCATCTTAATCGTGTTTACTACGTTTTATCGCCAAACAGGAGTGATAAATAACCCAGCCGTGGCTTTGTTATTAGAGTTGCATTCCAAAGAGGGAATGTTGACCACAAGTTGAATTCTATGGGTGTAAGTGTGAGAGTGCGGGCGAATATGTGCTATTTCAAACCCCACTGTAAGCCATGCAGAGCCAGAAATCCTCAAGAAGGGTGCGACTTGGATATGTGACTAATTTTTTCCAGATGTTCAGAATTACCATCACAAAAATATTTTTCATCTAGCAAGACCAGTGGGGGGTTCATGGAATCATGTAGATGTATTTTTATTCATTAGGGCAAACAAAGCTTGAAAACCTGTGCTTCATAGAATAAATGCTTTCATTTTCAGAGGGAGAGAGGTGGTCCTTTGAGGGCTATTGTGATCAGTCAGTTTTTACAATTTTCTTTTTGTTCAGACCTGAGAATCTGGAACTAAAGAACAAAAGGGATGGTCAGGGGTTGCAAAGGAGAGAGAGAGAGGGGCTTCTCAAAGCTGTTGTTGAAGAAACAAATGTGGTCAAAGAGTGAAGAATGTCTCAAATGAGGCCCCCGTGTTCGGAGAAGATGAGAGGATTGAGATTTGGCACTGGATCACTCATGTGGACAAGCAGATTAGCGAAGACTTTACCGCTTGCTATCTTCTCTTACTCGCTTTTTCTTTCATCCCTCATCCTTCCATCCTTTTTTTTAGTTTATCCAGCAATCATCTGTTAATTCATTTGACTGTCCGTTACTGAGCTCTCAGTGGAATGCCACATCCTGGCACCTCCCCTCTTCGTGCATGCCCTATTATGGGTCGGTCAGCTTGGCTGAACTAGAGCTGCTTTTGACAGGGCCGCAATTTGGCTCATGAGTCAAACTCAGGACTTCAGCTATTCTCTTGTCGCTGTGAGAGTGAGGCTCTCTCCTTAACTCTGCCTGTCTTCTGCCCTTCATAGGCAGCTTAGTATTGTAACTGATAAACTCACAGCAACTCCACTCAGCAACTTGTGAGATTGACTCACAATTGATTCCAATAGAGTTTGGTGTTAACATGTTGCTAACATAATTAATTTTTTATTTTATTTTCTTATTTTTATTTACTTAAATTTTAATTACATTTTGGGTGATATTCATATGTACCCCCAAATCAATAAAAAAGATAATATTATATTTTGCATAAAGAAAAAGAAGTTTACAATTAGAACCATTGCAATTTTTTGCATTGATACATTATTTTCAAGATGCATTTTACTTTTATTATTCCAATTTTCAATTATGATTCTCAGTACTGATTTTAAGGTAAGGTAAAAAAAAATGCAGATGTATAATTTATTTTTATTAAAATTAGCAAAAATGAAAGGCATTACCAAGGGAGTGCTACTATGATGTATAAATACTTCACAATGTAAATAATATTTATTTTTTCATGTTGCAGTAATGAGAATATAATAATGACAATCCTTTGTCGCATTGCATTAATGTAAATTGGAGGGTAAAAATGTTCGTAATCTTCGTGGAAATATCACAATGTCTTAAAAATCGTAAAGGACCTAAAATAGGCTTCATTTTCTTTATGCAAAAAAAATATTTCTCATACATTTCTTTGATTTTGGTAAAATAGGACCAGGACTGTAACGCTTAAAGGATGTGCAAGGAGGAGGTGGGAACCGGCTGAACAGTAAATAATAAATATTAATGGTAAACTTAAAACCAACATAAACAAACGTGCAGTGTGACCGAGTGCATCTCTTGTGTTGCCTGGTCCTCAACTGCTCCCTCTGGCGGATGCTATCTCACTCCTCCTCCGGCAGACGGCAATGACGGCAGTCCTCTTGCCCCTGGCAGACAGAACTGCTCCTCCCTTCTTGGCAGACAGCCACGGTTCCGCCGGCTCTCGACGGCCGGCAGTGACCCTTCCGTCCCCATGGCTGTGGCTGCTCCCCTGGCGGATGGCAGCGGCGAGGACTCTGCGACAGCACATCCCTCATCCATCCTGGGTTTCGGCATCACTGTAACACAAAAGGATGGGCAAGAAGGAGGTGGAAATCGGCTGAACAGAAAACAAAGTTTATTGGTAAACTTAAACATACATGCAGCGCGGCCATGTGCTCCATGGACCAGCCACGCCCTCCTCCTCAACACTAGGACATTTTCTTGACTGGTTTCGTGAGAAACTTTTTAGTGTTAAATTAAATATACTTTTATACTGTAATCAACATTTCTGTTCCTTTGTCTTCCATTTTGAATGTATTTTTACTGAGCTTGCCTGCAATGCAATATAGGATTGCCTTCACTGCAAAAGATACATACATACAATGCTGCCATAAATTAGAACACAGAATCTAATTTTTGGAAAAGCCATCACATCAGGAGCGCACCTATGATGCTTTAAAATGCTTCCGACGCAAGTTTTGAAACCAAGCTATTGTGTCCCTTCTGTCCAATTACCCTCCTTCATTTTACCTTTACACACCAGCCCCAGGCAGATGTTCAGAAGAGACCTGTGTGCCATATATTTTGGCTTTTTGTATTTTAAACTGCCTCATTTATCTGCTAAATTTTCCATGAGTACAGCACAGTGAGTTGAAAGTAACTACTGCTCACTGTCACATCCCAACACTGTGTGACTCTTGGTCATGATGACCGATGCTAGGAAGTCTGCAAGTTGATGGGAAACTCTTGCAATCCAAGGTTATACAAACACTCTTTGCGGAGGGATTAATTGTGTAAGATCTTACCGATGATTGCTGCCACGAGGTCTGACTCTAATCCAGTTAGCCAAAGTGCAATGCGTTACTGTGGGAGAGGCCACAGCCCAGGTGATGCATGGCGACTGTAATGAACAAATTGGAGGCACAGAAACTAATCCTCTCCATATCACTCTGACCTTCTCAGAGTGTGGTATTAGGTTAGATGATGATGTTTAACTTACTGTACAAACTGTTATGAGACTGTTTAATGGAGACAACTGAATCCATAAATCAGAGGCTTTTTTTTTTTTATTCAGAGCAGTGGGAATTTTTTTTATTAGTTTTTATTATGTATTAATCTAGTAATTGATTATAAACTCTGTGCAGGTTAAGATTTTTTGACCATCTTGAAATTAAAGACAAGGGAAGTGTTTCCATTATTTTATCTGTTTGGTGCCGAAAGTGGCACAGAAATTACACACTTCACCTTTACATTTTTAGACCATGCATTGAAATAAGAAACAGAAGTTTTGTTATAAATATAGTCTTAAAGAAAAAATAGAAACACATTAGATGGCTGTTGTTTTTGAGGTGCGGAGAGCGCAGATTTTGCTCTCTTGGCTTTGCAGATGGGTGATCTGGCGGCTTTTCAGACTCCTCTGTTATCAAGTTGATCAGGGACAGAACTGATAACCACCTGAGTGACACTGCTATTCAAAAGCTTTTTAATTGCCAATCGTTTCTCTCATTTGCCTATCTACCCTATTTGCTCCGGCTCACCTTATCTCCTCCAGCGCAGTCTCAATTTGTCATTCTGAAAGACTGATATTTATCTCACACACACCTCTGTGCCACTCCTTTTTCCAGGAAAAAGGATGAAAATAAAAGCCACGTTTACTTCTCGGTAAAGAACCATGCTGTGCGATTACCAAACCCTAATTATGTGCAAAATCATATCATTGATGACACAAAAGTATCAAGTTTTTGAAACGTATAACAATGTAAGTAAGGGATAATATCCAGAATATTATTATATTATTTTGTGATAATGACGACTGACTGTTCATATAAACCAAATAAATAAATGCAATGACATGAAATATTGATTTGAGTTGAAATGGTTTTAAAATGTGAGAAAAGAGACCACAGCAGCACAGAATGTTTCCATCCAATTTGCAAATTTAACTTCCCATCCCATGTGTTCAAAAGAACAAAATAGACACAACCGGGGAAATTGTAGCAATTGTGACTCTTTTATAAATAAAATACGCGCAGTTCAGACCATTTAGAAAGAACACTGTAAAGAACTTTGTCTCTTGTCCGGGAGGTACAGCGCGTTACACAGCTCTGCAAGTGCAATATGTGTGTGCGTTCCTCCTTCCTTATGTCTTTGCCATGCGGATCTATACAATATTTTTCAAAAGTATCATTATACCTGCTCTTCCGCACAGTTCAAGTTTGTGTTCGACTAATTTTTCTCTACAAACTCTGTACAGGCTTTGGATTTTCTAGACACCGTTGATTTCAGTATTACCAGAGAAACATTTCAGATGTGTTTATTGGTCCGCTAATTTGTCCAGTTATGAAAGAGCTATTCTATCACTTGACATTTTCGATGCTCATCTTGTATTCCCAATATATTCAATATTAGTTAATTTGGTAAATGTGCACATTTTGGAGATTTTATTCGCATCTTGGTATTTCCATCCAGCAGTTTTATCCAATATCCCAAAATGTGCATGAAAATACATGGATCGAAGCTCAGCAGGAGACACAGACATTAAGCTAGCAAATCTATGTAGGCCATTGCTTTTTTTTCCAAGGCAATGATGCAGTTCAGTGTTCATAATACACAAATATTTGACTGCAGAAGGCTGTGGTTCACCAATCATAATCAAGTATTTCAGAGAGTTGTCTAATAACATTGATGAAACGGCCCCTTGAGTTTTTCACACAAAGAAACTATTGGTGAACTGCGGTCTTCTGAGGTTCGTTCTGTATTTTCTTTAACTACTTTCCTCAACAATGTCTTTTGTTGACATTCACTCTTTGGCCTGTTGCTAAGGAACACCCTCTACCGCAGAGTCCTGCAGTTTACACCAGCCACTTTATAGAGCTTTAAGTGTTCACTCAGTGCTTTGTGACTCATGTATTAAAGCATTAACTATATGCAAAACTATTGTGCTGAAGAAAAGTGTAAAGAAACCTGCGATCAATGTCTTAGACGTGCACCACATCTTTGTTATTATCGCCAGTCTATTGTCTGTCTCCAGAAGTGAAGATTGTGGGTGTTCCATTCTTTCTAATATTAGAACACATGAAAACACATCTAAATGGGCTTATTTTCTGAACCCTGTGGCTTACCCGTAATGTTCTCTCAATCCTGCGAGACACGCTACAGTAGTACACGCACATAAACACACAAACACAGCGTTGGGTTCAGCAGTTCACCTGTGTAATAGTCATTATGGAGGCAAAGCTTGTATCTGTGGAAGCAAGTTTTCCACCATTTCCACCATGTGGTGCGGATCATCCCTGAAGACCCCACTGAATGCCCTGGTCAGAGTCAAAATCCTCAACCTGCCCTGAAGACATATATCTCTCTTCTGACTGAAGAGGCTTTATTTTGCATGAAAAATAAACACATCAGTGCTGGAGGGAGTTTCTTGGTTTATGCCCGCATCATTTCAATTAAAGACCAATTTGGGAATTTTCACTGGGACAACAATGTTCATGGATGGGTTGCGAACATGAAGCTATTTCACTTCCTGTGTGATTCCTGCAAGGTATTGATGTTAGGTGTTTATTTTTTTTACTGTAAAGAAAGTAGATCTTGCTCCAGCTCTCCCATGGATCATTTTTGGTTTTGTATATTTTAGTGGTGCGGTTTGTGTGATTGGCAGTACTCCCCTTTTTCGTCTTTTCCTATATAGCCATGTGTAAAAATGCAAAGGAAGAAAAATCCTTTTGGTGGTTTTAAGGATTTTGATTTCTAGAAGATTTGAAGTTTCATACAAACACACTGCAAAAAAAAAATCATATTCTCAGTCAGTATCATTGTCTTGTTTTCCAGTATTTTAAAATTCTTAGGGGGCGTTCAAAACATATTTATTCTTATGCTTAAAAAAAATCTACATGCAGTGTAACAGATAGAACAGGTGTCTCAAGATGCATTTTATAAAGTTTAAAAACTTTTTTAGTATGACATCTATTGCTGTTTGACATCTGTTGTCTATTTGACATACATTTGGTGTCTAAATTAACGTGGTGCAAGTCACTAAAAAAACAGCAAGATAAATCACAATTTTTACATAGTTTTTTTATGTTGCAGGTGAATGCAGAAGCATGTTTGGTGTGTTATAACATCTTTCAAGCCTAAAGCTTACATAATTTAGCTAAAAACACTTTTAAAAAAAAATCTGCTAATGGAACGAGACAGTAAAGTCAAGAGACATATTCCAAAAACAATGACATTTATATTTTTACTGGAAAACAAGGCGAAAATACTGATTAAAATGCTTTTGGATATAAAATGCTTTCCAGTTTGGTTGCAAGAGAGAAGGCTTTTTAGTGAAATGATTTAATCCCCTTTAACATCTCCTGACTCTAACTGCATATTTGCCTCAAACTCTGCTCTCAGCTTTTGAACTTTGAAACTCCTGCAAAGTGATTGTTGGCTTTTCTGTGCTCTAGCTTCTCCCAAGAGTATCCTCCTTTTACATGCAGTGTTTTGTGGGATGACTTTTTCTTGCCAATGTGTGGATGGTTTGATAATCGGACCAGCACTGCCCACTGGGTCAAATAAGATGTTATTTTGTGTTTGTTAGTCCTTATGTTCAGTATATGTTTTGTATTAACTTCTTTGGAGTTCTCTTTAGTCTTTACAGATGTTCACAGATGTCTTTGAGATGAGTAAACTTCAGGCTTCTGCAAGTTAACAAAAACTAAATACAGTATTTTAACAGAATATTGTTGATGCAAAGAAACAGGTCACATTAAAATGATCAATTTAGAATTTTAGTAATAAGACAAAAATGTCACCAAGAATGACGAGATTTGTTAATCAATAGAATGAAAGAATTGTTTTCTTCTTGCCTCTCAGGCTGAAGAGAGTGGCTGTAACACAACATTGCAGATAACATATGGATTACCAAGAGATTTCTCCTCTTATTAAAATGAATAATCTCATTTTATATTCTAAACAGATACAGTCAGTGTTTTTATAGCATGTTATACCACAATTCTTATGTCAGAACTCATGATTGTTGGAAAGAGGCCTTTTCATCTCTGCTATCACAAGGGTGTTTTAGAAGTCTCTCATTGAATTCTGCCCAAGTCTTCTGCTGGCCTGTCAAGGTGTTAATCAAAGATTTGTTTCTGTGCAATATGCCTGCTTAATCCATATGTTAGTTCTTTTCAGTCTCATCAATCTCTTCATCAGTTCTTCACTCCTCATAAAAATAAATATATAAATAAATATATTAAAAACATTTGGCCAATTATTAGAACAATTTAAACTAAATCACTCCAAGAAAGTTGAAGTTTTGTTTGACTTTGCTCTCTTTTAGAAGTAGTTTGTGAGGTTGGGCAAGCAAACCCCCTGTAGCTGCCAGAGAAATGATACAGAGACATGAAAGGGTAGAAGTGAATGATTAGCGAGACGGGCTGCGGCTCAATTTGGCCTTGCACAGACTTTGAAGCCTTCCGCTATGCTAATCAATGAAAAACTGCCCACTCGTTAATGTGCTCAAAGATGGATGTAAAACTATGTTACTGCCAACACACACACACACACATAATTCTCCCCAGGCTGTTTATACCCTGAGTTCTCGTTGTTTGTTTCTTCCGGTTTAATTAGTAGTTTTTATGTGTTTAAAAGTTGCCTCAACCTCCTTCACATTCTTCCTATTTTTATTTACCTCCTCTCTCTTGTTATGTGTCTTCAGTAAACCCTATTATCCAGAGGGTCTTTTCCTGGAGTATTTGAAACGGTGGCTGCAGCCCTTCAGACCTATTTAATCAACTTTTTTTTTGCTGAATGTGATTTAATATTTGCCAGCACTATGTTCTTGTTGTCATTTTTTCCATTTTAGCACTTTCTTTTAGTACCTGCTCTGTTTCTAAAATGTTATAATACTTCTGTATGTTGCATTGGTAAGAGAATTTTTACAACTTAATGCAGTTTACTTGTGACTGAGTCAAATGTTCTCCATAGTTAAGCAGAGATTGTAAGCACTTAGATCATCCCACTTACATTATTAAAGGGTTAGTTCACCCAAAAATTATCCCATAATTTACTCGCCCTCAAGCCTTCCTAGGTGTATATGACTTTCTTCTTTCAGCCAAACGCAATCGGATTTATATTAAAAAAAGATCCTGGCTCTTCCAAGCTTTATAATTGGAATGAAACCTTAGATTTAAATTGAAGCCCAAAAAAGCGCATCCATCCATCAAAAAAGTAATCCATACGGCTCCAGGGGCTTAATAGAGGCCTTCTGAATCGAAGTGATGTGTTTTTGTAAGAAAATTATCGATATTTATAACTTTATAAACTATAATCACGGTTTCCGGTAATGGCCGTCTGCACGTTCACTGGCTTCCTCTATCCCCTACACTTCCGCGTTTCTCACTTCTCACTAGAGATTACACTGCGCCTACGTCATACGACAGAACTCGACTCCCTCGTGAATGCACGGATGGCCGTTTCCAGAAGCCAGTGATTATAGTTTATAAAGTTAGAAATATGGATATTTTTCTTATAAAAATGCATTGCTTCGCTTCAGAAGGCCTTTATTAAGCCCCTGGAGCCATATGGATTAATTTTTTGATGGATAGATGCTCTTTTTTTGGGCTTCAAAATCGAAGGTACCATTCATTCCGATTATAAAGCTTTGAAGAGCCAGGATATTTTTTAATATAACTCAGATTGTGTTTTGCTGAAAGAAAAAAATAATATACAACTAGGATGGCTTGATGGTGAGTAAATTATAGGATAATTTTCATTTTTGGGTGAACTAACCCTTTAAAAGCTATTAAAGGTTCCTCTCCTAATTGCTCTGCTATGCACACATTAGTGACCTCTGACCATTTACGCTACCCTTTGCTTGTCCCTCAGGAGCAGAGCCCCAGTAACCAGACATCACTGGCCATGATGCAGGAACCCCAGGAGGTTGTAGAAGAGACAGTAACCATAGAGGAGGACCCTGGCACACCCACCTCTCATGTTTCTGTGGTTACCTCAGAAGACGGGACTACACGCCGCACAGAGACCAAGGTATGTGTACTTGTTTGAATATTTGAAATGTTTTTTTTTCTTCTGTCTTAGAACTGGCAATTATTATATTTGTACATTCAAGTAACACAAGTGCTCAGAGCATCTTTTCTATCAAACTTGTGGTGATGCTCTTTAACTATTATATTTAACTACGATATTTAACTAAATGTTAAATAATGTGGATCTTTTATTGTCAAAACATATTGAATACATGGATGTTTCTTCAACTTCGGGCAGTTTCTTGTCCCAGGGGAAAGTTTTTATTAAAACTAACTTCTGGTATATTTATAGAACTGGATCGCTGATGTAGTGGTAAACTGCCAGCAGGTGGTGAAGCCAAAAGAAGTGTTCGTGCTGCCATTTTGTTATGCCCAAGCTGCCATAGAGTGTCAATGACTGACAGGAGAAAACGCCCTGTTTCCAAATCTCCGAACTGTGGATACAACAGTCACCTTTTGCCCTCTAGTGACAATCACGTTTAATGTTTAATTTGCTCGTTATGGATGATATTCGTTACGAGAGAGAAGATATTCGCGGATTGTGATGTCAGAGCATTCACCTGCCCCGGTATTGTCTATCGATGCAGCACAACAAATATCTGCTTTTTTTGGGGTGATAACATGTCCTTCCCCTGGGGGTCCTTAAAATAGTCAAACCGGAATTTTTATTTCTCCTAAAATGCCCAGGATTTGCCCAGGGTTTTCATATTGAAGCACTTTCTGCAGTCATACATGGATACATGTCATCAATTGTGTGTCCGTTTGCCATTTAAACTTAGCGTATGATTATAATTTTAACCACCTTGTCTCTCTCCGTTTCTGCGCACTCACTGCATGTGTGATAGAGGGAGAGAGATTGTGCACTCTTATTCAATTGACCGCGAGAAAATGCACTTTTTGATGAAAACATAAAACAAGTAACTCCAAACAAACACTTGGATGTTTGCAATAAATATCTCAAAATGTCTGCTTGTATTTTCTTACCTCAGTTTCAGTCAACTTGTTTACATTCAGCTGATCTGTTCGCAGATGAAGTTGGTTAGAGGTATACTGTTTCATATAGATATATTGAACAAAACTCGCTCTGGCTTAAAAGAAACAGGAAAATATACATGCAGATGTCAGATATTAAATCAGTGATTGAGTGACAAATGTATACTAACTGAAAATAGAAGATTTTCTTTTAAATCAATAGGCACATTGGAATGTTTGGGCATAGCAATATGGCGGCGCTGTGTATAATAGTGAAACTAACAGATTTCAACTTTTTCGTTTTGTTTTGTAAAGGTCCAGTACAACTGATTTTGAAACTGTTTACCTAGCCTTCATCATTTATTTGTGGTACTTTTCAAATGCATTTTAAATATAGGTTTAAGGATTTCATTGTTTTAGCCTTGTCCCAGAATCATTTTCACCATACCAAACTCTTTTGTCCTTCAAAGTTTTTCAAAAGTTGATTTACTTGATAACCAAGTTGAAATGTGTCATCGAAGAGCACGCTTTAGATGAAATATGAAGCAAGTGATGTTTTGAGAAAACTAAAGTTAAATATCACTTGAGTAGAATATTTGTATTTGGCTTTATTTCCAATCAAGCTACTATTTTGCCAAATTATGCAAAAAGTGTGTTTTGTATTTGTATTTTATTTATTGTTTGTATTTACATTTGTATTAAAATAAATATGATGTTAGTCTTAGCAAGACATGGGTTGGTTATTTTATAAAATAAATAAATGAAGTAAAAACCACTTGAAAAAATACATTTCCATCACAGAATTTGAGAGGGTGGAAATAAGAGTGTGGTGGGAATTTTCATTAATATTATTAAATAGAATTTACATTCATCTTTTATGACACATATAGATGCACTGTTGAAATTTTGTACTAGACAAATGAAGAAAAAAAAAAAAAAGAATAGTATAATATTGTAAAAGTTTTAATGAGATTTTACCTTAATCCACAGTGCTAAAAGTGCCAGAATTTGAAAAAACACCCATATATTTATTTGCATTTTATAGCATAAAATATTGCACTGAATGACACTGAAGTCATTTAAAATTTTACTGAATGTTTCACTGAATTGTACACTTTTTATTTGTTGGTTTTAAAATGTATAATAACTATTTAATCAAGCATTTTTTTTTTCAACTTTTGTCCAAATTAGTGGGAAGTGTTTAAGGGTTTTTGGTGTTGTATTCAGTAGTCAGAGAGTTCCAGAAAAAGCTGTTATTTAATTCCCCCATAAGCTCTTCTGTTATCAGACAGAGGGATTAACATGGCAGACTAATGCTGCTTTAATATTAAAACAGCTCAGCTGCTTTAAACATAAGAGAGTGTGGACATTCATCTCTGTTTAGTTCCATCCACCTGTGTTTTGATTGCCCTTTATGTTTGTTTTGTTGTTCCTAAAAGGACAATTCGACTAATGTGAAGGTGAGTTAAAATCTCTCCCTCACATACACATTCTTACATGCAAACACCACCTCTTGTCAGTCACCATTATTTGTGCCCATTGAAGCTCAACAATGCAAAGAGTCTTTGCACTGGTGTGAAATCACTGCACAAAGCATCGATTTGCTGGCGGTCACCTCCTTATGCCCTCTACAGCTATAATATATCAGTGTGCACACAAAAGCAAACAGGTACATGCATGCACAAGCATATATGCTTTGGGTATTAACTAATGTGCACACAATCATTGCACACGCTCCTGTAATTATGGGTAATAAAGTGGTACTGTATATGTATAATAATCCTCCTGCTGTGCGTTTGACCATTAAACCTTTCACACTCTGTACTAATCTATGAATAACACACATGAAACACTAAGGAATAAAAATCACAGAGTGTGTATTGCATGTGTGCACAGATGTATGGGTCTTTCTGTCATCATGATTGTGTTTATGCTGATACCAGGACTCAACAACCAAGCTCAGAGTCACATAAATGCATCCTGTCAACCTATCACCTTCAGCCACATGGCCTTGGGACTTTCAAGTTTTTATAAAGTATGTAGGACATAATGTAAGCACTCTGTTATGGTGTTCCCTGAAACAACAACTGGCATTAAGATGATTCAATGGTAGTTTAAAAGCCAATTATGTGTAAGGGTCTGTTCAGACCGAATACATTGTAGGGGTGGGGGAGGACTAGATGCAGCAAAACAAATATAACAGAACGCAGATGTCACGAGACTGTTACCTGACACAGTGTCTAAAAAACATGGCACTCTTGCAAATGATGCGGGGGGAACACAGCAAGACACAGTGCTATGCTTGGATACGTCAGTCTAGCGCATGTTTGTATAGAAAAACTATTGAAAAATTGCACAGATAGACGCAATCACGTTTTTGGTGTTAACAGCCTCTAAAGTTTCAGATGAATTATAGTGTGTATGATAAAAAATAATTATAAACGAAGCAGTCTTTACACTGCAAAGGCAACGCTGAAGATGATCTGAAGCAGCATACGTGATATATCATGACAAGGTGTGTTACACAGACTTTGTGATGTCACACAGAAGCAACAAACTTGTATAAATCACAATCACAAATGTGGGAATTTTATTTATTAGCTTAATATGTTTGCCACTGTCAATTCTTGCAGAAAGCAGACAGACAAGACATAAAAAATAATAATTGTCGTTATAACTGCCAATGTAAAAGTTTTATTGCAAAGAAACAAACTTTGTTGCTCTATTCAAATATAATGTTGTCTGCAATTTAGTTCTATATATGTCCTAGACTGTACAGTACACATTAAACACTGCACTAAGCAGCAGTCAAAGCTATTTTTACTATTTACTACAATGAATACCTTTAAAATAAATACCCTATCGCTTCTAAAATTAATATTACTAAAATGCATATTGCTTATTTCATTAAATATTCATACCATATATTGGTTCCTAACACAAAATATGTGTAACAGGGTATAATGGAAAGGGGGAGGTGGGAACTGGTCGAAGCATCAAAGTAACACACAACCATTAACAAATGCAGGGCAGCCGCCTGTAGCTCTCTCTCTCTCACTCGCTCGAAGCTCCTCCTCCGGTGGACTTTTTCTCTCTCGTTGGCTTGATGAGCCTGATTAGGGGCCGGGCATACGTCATCACGGTCCAGCCCCACCCTCCTCCTTGCCACAATAAGTTGCTATTCTCTACTGCAAAAAAGGAAAAATGCAGTACTATAAAACCTACTTGATATTTTCATGTATGAAGACCACATTTTACTGTGTGAAATAAATAGTAGTATGATATTATAAAGAACTTGTTATAAAAAATAAAATTTTATTAGCTTTTAAATAATTATTGTACTAAAGCCAATAGAAATTGTTAAAATAGTTATGGTTAAAAATATTTTTTTAAATCATGATTATTCTCATGATTTCCAACCAGTCTTCAAAGCACAATGAAACTGTAAAGATGTAAAATATGGTAATTTCAGACTATATATTCATACCATAGAAAATATTTTCTCTCTACATTTTTACACTTTATATATATATATATATATATATATATATATATATATATATATATATATATATATATATATATATATATATATATATATATATATATATATAAAATATCCTGCAGACCCTCTAGCACCCACTTCTGGCCACCTGGTGGTCCCTAGAGACCAGTTTGAAACCCCTTGTCCTAGGCTATGATCTGTCGGGTTTGGCTCAACTACGCTCAAGAGAGTGTGGAAATGTAATACTGTAATTCACATTTGGCTGGACAATCAAAAAACTCTGAAGCCAGTTTTCTCCCAGTTTCAATGTTTTGTAGGGCAGTACTGTTCAGACCTCTTTTGGGAAGGAAATGTATAGAATGGACCTCTTGTAGATGTACTGTAATTGAAAAGCCCAGCTCTAGAGATATGCCACATGTCCATTTTACAAGCACTCATTTTTCTGTATCTGTCTCTTCTGTGGCATTCTATCCTCCTGTTTCTCTTCTTGGAAATCATCCATCTTTCTCCTGCTAGAAGCAATGTTCAACTAAATGTTTAATTTACTTTTGGTGAAAGACAAAATGAGACAATAAAAATATTTAGTCTCAAAGGCATTCTGGTATTTTTCTTGTTTTGCCAGAGAATTTTTATGAAATATTAATATTAATTCTCTGGCGCAGTTTAAAGGAATAGTTCAAGCAAAAATGAAAATTCTATCATTATTCACTTACCCTGATGCCATCCCAAAAGCAACGATTTAAAGTAAAAAAAAAAAAAATGTTTTGATTATCATTTTGTTTCTTACACCAACCTATCAGTTTGCTTCAGAAAAAAATCATTGATCGCCTGAAGGTGTGTGGATTACTTTTCAGTTGCCTTAATATGCCTTTTGGACCATCAAATAGCCAGCAGCCTGATGGCACCCGTTTACATACATTATGAGCTTCAATATTTTTCTAAAAATCAGAATTTGTGTTCTGCTGAAGAAAGACCGTCATAAACATCTGGGATGGCATCAGGGTGAATAATGAGAGAATTTTTATGTTTGGTGAACTATTAGCTTTGGACTGTTCTTGATTCAGGAGAAAGAGACCTGCTTTTTAAACTTGAGCAGGCTTTTATTTTTCACTTTTACTGTAACATGAGTTGACATTTCCATTATAACTGCTATTCTCATGCCTCCTCAACTGAGATAATTTCACTGTAGGTGACCAAGGTTGTTAAAACCATCACACGCTGAACCTTCCAGCCAGTGATCCTAACCAAGTCCAAACCTCCTCCTCGCATACCTACATCAATCACTCAACCTATGCCAACACCATCTGAAATGAAACCAGTAAAGAGTGCCTTTGCTTAATGTTTGATGTGTCTCTGCTTCCCGTCTTTCATCTCACTAACTGTCTATAACTCACAGCTGTGGCAGTGCTCTGTAAATCTAAATACCATGGAGATCATGAAACCCTAGAACTATAAAAACCGGCCATGTTGCCTGCATGCACCTTTTAACGGGCGAACATTTGTAAACAGAGCCATTGCTGCAGATAGACACCTTTCATTAGAGAACACAGTAGCCTTGGTTCTAAAGCTCAGTTCAAATATCAGTCTCAGTACCCCCTTATTTTAAAGACACTGTAATTGTACCTTGTGTTTGTCACACCTTTAAAGGAATGGTTCACCCAAAAAGTGAAAATCTGTCTTCGTTTACTCACCCTCTCATTTCATACCCATATGATTTTTTTCCTTCAGTAGCACACACAAAAATAGAAATTCTGAAGACTGTGCTGGTCGCTATTTTACGTGGAATTACAATGAATTGTGACTGCAGCTTTCAAGCTTCAAATTTAATGCAAAAGCACCTTGAAAATATCATAAAAGTGTTTCATATGGCTCACTATATTCAATGATTTTGGAAAACTTGTTTGATACTTTCATGGTGGTTTTATGTCCTTTTTAATGCTTGAAAGCTTCGGTTTCCGTTTATTGTAATAAGAATGTTTTCAGCACAGTCTTTAAAAATTTCTCCTTTTGTGTTCCACGGAAGAAAGAAAATCATGACAAAAGGGTGAGTAAATGATAAGAGAATTTATATTTTTCGGTGAAATAATCCTTTTAAAGAGATGGTATATTAAACACACTCTGGAAAGCACTGCTGTGACTCATGTGGTCTGGAGGCTGGTGATGGAGAACCATGCACCTGGTGGGTTCAAAAAGTTAATCGACAAGCCTTTTTCGAGGACTGTTGCTCACACCATTGGGAGGTAGTAACCAGAACCAATAGTTTGGCCTCCCTTGAAATTAAACAATGACATTGTTAAAGACATTTAATAGCAGGTATGTTATTTACAAAAGTTCAAGAAGTTTTTTTATTTGACAGTAAATTAAATATATTCGATTGAGAGACAGAATAGAAAAATTAACTGATGGTGTATCTGTATAGATAATGTTAGTATTTTTTGACAGTGGAAGTAATCTTAAAGGATTAGTTCACCCAAAAATTTAAATTCTCTCATTATTTACACACACTCATGCCATCCCAGGTGTGTATGACTTTCTTCAGCAGAACACATACAAAGATTTTAGAAGAATATTTCAGCTGTTTTGGTCCATACAATGCAAGTGAATGGTGCCAAAATTGTTATGCTCCAAAATCCACATAAGGGCAACATAGAAGTAATCCAGACGACTCTGGTGGTTAAATCCATATCTTCTGAAGTGATATAATAGATGTGGGTGAGAAACAGATCATTGTTTAAATCTCTTTTCCTTCACTTTCTCCTTCTGTTTTGGTGATTCATATTATTCGTGCATATCGCCCTCTACTGTGCAGGGAGGATAATGTATGACAAAAAATTACTTCAATATCGATCTGTTTCTCACCCATCATATCATGTCTGAACATATGGATTTAACCATTGAAGTCTTATGGAAGTCCATTTTATGCTCCCTTTATGTGGATTTTGGAGCTTCAAAAATATGTCACCCATTGACTTGTTTTATATGACATACAGGGCTGAAATATTCTTCTAAAAATCATATTCATGCACATCTGGGATGCCAGGAGGGTGAGTAAATCATAAGAGAATTTTCATTTTTGGGTGAACTATCCTTTTAAATTCTGGTTGAAATCCATGATTTCTACCCCTCATAGCCATAACATTTGGTTTCTGTTTTAACATTCTACATTCATTATTACCATACATTTCTTGTTTCTTCATGTTTGATGATGATGTTTGTTTAAATAAACTTCTCTTTGGCTGAAATAACCATCAAATTGATCACTAATTCACTTAAATGGTAAAACTGGTAAAAGTCAGACTGGGGTGTGTATATTGAATGTGTTTTAAACAATATCTATCTATAGAAAGAGACACCTCCCCTGAGATATTAAGCTCTGACAAAGGGCCATGTTCCTTTTAAGGACTTGCACACAAATTCAAGCAGTCATGGTTCATCTCCAGTGACTATTATTTTTTTTATCAAGCTCATTAATTTCCGAGACGAATTTACAGCCATGGACAAAATAGCCAATTAATTGCTCTGCAGAATTCACTGGGCAGCAAATTGGTTTCTGTATCAGCATTGAACCTTTAGGAGCAGAGGCACTCTATTCTCCTGACAGGCAGACATTTTCTGAAATAAGGGACTGGATAAGCACTCAGAGGAGAATAGTGATTTATTTAAGTTGAGTCATAAAGACGTCAGTGCCCGGTGACAGACACAGAGAACAAGAACATCAGTTATCAATGATTTTTTTAGATTGATTCATATTTAGATTGATTTACTATTATGAAAGTACACTACTATCATTTCAGTAACGGTTGTGGTTTTTTGTTCAATTTGTAAGGTTCTCATCACAAAAGGGTACGTTTAAAATGTATACCCCCCCCCCCCCCCCCCCCCCCCCCCCAAAAAAAAGTTGGTAAAACAAATTCATACAAACTAATACAAATTCTGCAGTATATAGTATGTATACTGTGTATAGTATACACATTTTTCTATGCATGGAATACCAGGATGACCTACTAGGATACATTTGGCAAAACAAATACAGAGTTCGAAATGGCATACCACTAAACAATTTTTGGGATTCTAGCAGAAATAGTTAAAATAGTATGGTAGTATGCCATCCCCTACTCAGATAGAGTACACTGCACAACATACTGTATCCAAAATGCCATGTTCTCCATTTAACCTTACATTTTCTGTGTGATGATGAATGTACCGAAAATAATATAATCTGAGATCTTTTTATTCATTATTTGATTGGACTGCCAAAGGTTAAAATGTTTACATAAAAATGAATTTTAAAACATTAAATAAATATTTACGAGATAATGAATGGATGACTGAATTAAAACGTGCCACATAAATGTAGCATGCTACTTTTTAAAATTAAGTAACTTGTTGAATACAATAGTCAGTATAGAGTATATACTGCATAGTTTGTAGTAAGCAGTCAGCTATTATTCCATTCTAAACATAGCCTTAAAGCCCATTCCTCAGTCCTTTATGCAGTATACAAAGTTTGTTGCTTCTTTATATACCACGTGGAATTTTAAAAGATAAGGAGTACCTGTTGGAACTGCTTCCCCCGCGACCCGACTTCGGATAAGCGGTTGAAGATGGATGGATGGATGGAGTACCTGTTCATCAGAGGAACTAACAACTACAACAGAGAAGCCTGTTGAAATGTCCCCTTATTTTTGGTTCCAGCTGTTTCATTACTGATGAACAAAACGCATTTGAACGCAAAGAGACTAGAAAATATTTTCAGCCATTTTACTACAACTCAGCCAAACTCACAGTGTGACACCCCACTTTCCTCTTGATATTAGACCACAAAACCAATGTGCTCCATTTCACACATAAATGCCTGTGGTTGTTTTGGCTGTTGTGATTTGAGCAATTTGACATAATGGCTTTATTTTCAATGGTTACATATACTGTATATATGCCCTATATAAGGCATATAAAGGCAGAATGTGGCTCATTTTTAGTAACGATTATGATGATGGTAACCATCAAGTTTTGCCCTTCTGCTAATGCTGTTTTTTTTTTTCCCCGATCATCTAAGGTAACCAAGATGGTCAAGACAGTGACAACACGGACGGTTCGACAGGTGCCTCTGGGTCCAGATGGCCTCCCTCTTCCAGAAGGTTCATCTCCACTGGGGAGCTACACCGACTCCATTGATCGCCGCTATGTGAGGAACGGTGATCGCTTCATCACACCCCAGGCCACCTCTACCCTCACACGCTCCTTCAACAATTACAGCGAATCGTACAATGACACTCCAGACAGCCAATATCGTCATTACGGCCTTCACGATGGATACGGAGACATGCCCGACAACTACGGAAGCCTCTCACGTGGAGTCAATTACAGGCCTTATCGGCCCTACATGCCAGGTGGATACCGGCCTGAGAACAGCTACACTCTCCCCATCCGCAAGGACGACTATGGGCATGTGGCACAGCCCCAGGTACCTATGGGCAGTAGCACTGTAGATCTCAATCGTTCTCAGCCGGAACGCTTTCAACCGGAACCTTATGGCCTGGAGGATGACCGTCGAAGTCTAGGTCCCGACGATGAAGAGCCTTATGATCTAGAGCCTGATTATTCTACAGTTAACCGCCGCACGCTGCCTGGACGTACCATTCGAGAGCCGCTACGCAACGGCCCTCGTGTAAGGTAAGATTGATCTGTGTGATTTATTTGGTTTTCTTTTCCATTGCTAAGTATAGAAAACACTTTTGATGATTATAAACAGCCTTGATGTGATTTGCCTATTTAATGGATTCAAATACTCTGTCCCTTGAGAAGCACAGAGATGCTGGTTCTTTTCTTTGCATAATGGAAAGTTATTGCAAAGGACGAGTAGCTTGCAATGTGTAACAAGGTATTTTGAAGCACAGCAAACAACATGCAGGAGGTGCTCACAGTTGTTTTTGCACTGATTTGCTAAGAATGGGAACAGTAAGAAAAAGAGACAACATATATGGATGAGACAGTGGTTGGTGAAACACTTTGTTTGTTTATTGCCTCTTGCTTCCCACTTCCTCTCCCTCCTCTTGCAGTTTCATTGGCTGTTGTTAATTGCTGCTTTTTTGCTTGTCTGTGACGGAGCACACACTTCATGAATAGGAGTGGTGCCTCATGTTTTTCAAAAGTGGGGAAGCATAGACTATTGTTTTTGGTGTCTGCAATGTTGCTACCAAAAGCTGCTCAAACTGTTACTCAAACAGAAAAAAACCTTAAAGAAAATGACTAAATTCAAAACAGTTTTTGCAACAAAATTTCTGATTATGGTCAGTCCAACCACTCTATACATTCCATAAGCTGTCAATCACGTACATTTCTAATTCAATTATTGCCAGGGCTGGACTGGTATTCTAGCATACCAGGCATTTTCCTGGTGGGCCGATCACACTTTGGGGCTGATCGGGGGCAGACTGGCCATCGGGAGAACAGAGCGGGCTGTCAGGTCAACCGTGAAACGGGCCAAATGGGCTGCAATAAGCTAAAATGAGCCACCGCGTTATGCAAAACAGACCATAAAACGGCGCCGTGATATGCAGAAAAGGACAGCGAACATACCCACCTGTTCAACTTTTGGGCCAGTTGCTATGTAAAATCCTGGGCCGATTTCTCTTCCTAGTCCAGCTCTGGTTATTGCCCATTCTAGAGCTCGATCAACCAACCTATAGAGAAGCCAAGTATGCAGGTCGGACAAAAATACATTGAAAGCCCAATGTCCAAAAGGCAATCTGATTGAGATCCAATGCAAATAGCACTTATAAAACTCCCATAGACTCCCAGAGAAGCAGGGCATGGAAGCACAAGCGGGGCCTAAAATGTCATGTTTCGAGTTAAGACTACATTTAGAGTGCGTTTAGAGCTTAGAGCACAGATATCTGCTATAACAAACAGTGGAATAATGATGTGTGATAAATTATACTTTTATTGCTGAAAGTTTGAAATGCACAAAGAGTAGTATGTTGTGTGTATGGATTATTTGTACACATCATAAAAACATGATTGTTGCATTTCTTATGAACATTTAGGGGAAGCTGTGCTTCCTGTGCTGTTGCCACTGGCAAGTGGTCAGCTAGATTTCAAACAAGTGTGTAATTAATCATAGCGTCTGCCATGTCTCTCAAGTGTACCTTGCAGTGCTCTCATGGTCATGGAAAACCTGAAAATATCACTGAATTAAAAACATTTGATTTCCAGGCCTGGAAAAGTGATGGAAATTATTAAAATCCTAAAAACTTCATTAAAAAGTTCATTAAACCAAATATTTCTATTGTGAATGTTAGTGTTTGTTGTTATGCTCGGCTCTAAAATATTCCATTGGCTAAAAATTGTGTTTTGTGAGCGTAATCTCTATAAAAATCTTTGTCCAGTCATCGGAATTCATTGTGTTAACTAGTCACAGACAAAAATGGATCGTTACCCAAACTTGAAAATTCTCTCATCATTTACTCACACCCATGCCATCCCTTTCTTTCTTCAAGCAAAACACATACAAAGGTTTTTAAAAGAATATCTCCACTCTGTTGGTCCATTTAATGCAAGTGAATGGAGGCCATAAACTTTAAAGTTCCAAAAAGCACAAAGCCAACATTAAAGTAATCCATACGACTTCAATGGTTTAATCCTTATTTTTAGAAACCAAAACAAATTAAAATCACATTTTTACTATCATTCTCCACTTTCATATTCTTTTGTTTTTGGCAATTCACATTATCATATATCGCCACCTACTATGCAGTAGTAGAAGATTTTATAGAAAAAGAGGATTTAAATATTTATGTTTCTCACCCACACCTATTATATTGCTTCAGAAGACATAGAAGAATAGCTTCTGAATTGTAGTGGGCAAAAGTGTTATATATTTTGATGAGATGAGTGACATTTGCTACAACAGCCACAACCTTTTTTTTTTTTTTTGCTAAAAAAACAAAAAAAAAACCCTGTCCTAAACCCCCTTTTATAATGCGTTTTTTAATTAAATTGAAGGATGCAGAAATATGTTTCTTTTAAGTTATTCAACTTTTAGGCATTATATTAAGAATGGGACAGGAGGGGAGTTACATTTTGTTATCTTAACATATTTTCCTTTTCATCCTCAGTCAATATCATTCCTCGATAGTGAACGAATCTGCAGCTGTTTTGACAGCATGTATGTTTATGGGAACATATGAAATGAAAGTGGTGTTTCCTTTTAATTACACAGAGCCCATAATGTATGTGTGTATATCAAACTAAAATTATAGTGGAATTAGCAATGATGTCACTCCTCTAACTTTTGAATGTCAAAGTCTTGCTTTTCACATCCGTCATTCCCATAATACCAGACACTCACATCTTGCTAATGAATGTGTAAAACGAATATATTAATCATTGCTTTGCTGCTTGAAAATGTAAAACAGCCAAAATTGCGACATTTAGCAAAGAAATGGTTTCCAGTGCCATATTTGCATGGATTAGACAGCTACTGTGCATTTCATTTGTTAAACAGCCTCTCTTCTCCCCTCTATCTGTCTCTCCTTATCTCTCTTTCTCTCAATCTTTTTTGGTCTCTCTTTCTGTGGAGCTGTTGTTGTCAAGGTGATTAATAGTCTCGGGTGAGCGCTGCTAGACAAAGAGAGCGTTGCGGCTCCAGCCATATCTCTAATGGTTCATCTCGCATTGGCTCATTCTCCCTGCACCTGCCACTAGTGCCACAACAGTGCAGCCATAAGGTCATCATGAAGACATCCCCTTTGAGACCACCAGGAACCACTCCTCCTACATCCTCATGCTGAATTTGTATAGGTCTACAGAGGAAAACATGACATCCCATCCTTTAAATTTTATATAGATATTTGGCTATGGGTCTAAAAACTGATCAGCAGGAGAGCGAGATAAAGGGCAGCCGGAGACGCCAGTTAGAGAGAGAGAGAGAGAGAGAGAGAGAGAGAGAGAGAGAGATGCACGTGGCCGCATTGCAAATGTGTCTGTGTTTGTTTACATTTGTTTTAAGTTGAGTTTCTCATTAAAACTTGTTTTAATATGATTGCTGTTCAGCCGGTTCCCGCCTCCTCCTTGCCCATCGTTATACTGTTACACTCTCAAAGTAAATTTCAAGTACCTTGGAGTATCATATTAATTCTGTGGTACTTGAATATTGTAAACATTCAGTACCATGGTTTAGGTCAGTGATTGTCAATCTTTATAGATCAATTGACACCTCCATCCCATATTCAGCAAACCCAGGGTCCCACAGAATAAAATATTTTCTTGGTAACGTATCATAATAATTTTAATGAATAACATTAAAAATACAAAACAACATTTGGTGCTTAATTTCATTTACCTCAAAAATAATAATTTGACTCATCCCTCATTTATTTAAAAAATAAATAAACAAAAGCAAAAATTGTAGAAAGGGGCCAATCATAATTGTTTAAATACACAGTTTCAAAGGTATAGCAACAAGACGTAAACATTACACATATTAACATGATGAAATCAGGGATTCTCGCTGGCATGTTTACGAGACAAGGTTCACTTTCATTGCGTTGTCAAAGTTGTAATATTGGATAGAACTTTATGCAGACAAGGTAAAAATGATATTAGACTTTTATAAATCTTCTCAAGATTAAACTGTAAACTCCTTCTAAGGCACTGTAATTTATTCACAAAATCCAGAACTAAATAATTCAGAGAAAGAAAATGACTGGCTAAAAAATAATTGATGTGGCAGTGAGTATATCACCATGTGCTTTCAGTTTGCACCAAACAAACACGTTGTTTTTGGAACGTTTGGCTGCCCCATTACTGAGGGTGTACACTGTAAAAAAAAAATCCTGTTGTTTTTACAAAAAAAATCTGGCAGCTGTGGTTTCCAGAATAATTATGTCAAAATGTAAATTGTAAAATGTACAATTTTCAGTTAAAATGTAAACCACTTTACAGAACAACCTGTACATTTTACAGTTTAAAATGGTTGTAATTTACACACTGGCACTATAAAAAACTCCTCTTCCAGGAGCAACGACCAATAAACTTATCGAGACAGTGCTCAATGTCACTCACACAAACACTAAACACCATCAGGGTGTAACACATGTGAGATTTAAATAATGCAGTAATAGCACTAAACCTAGCACTAAATTACATCAAATATAACACAGAACACCCCAGTGTACATAACTGATATTAAAAATATAATGAAACATAACTATTCTCATAAAATATAATGAAATGTAATGGGTCACGCAGGGAATTGTGGGAATGCCCGGTTACTGTTTTTTACTGTAATTTTAACAATAATTTACTGTAAAAAAGTGCATGTACTCTCTTGTTCTTTTTACCATTAATTATACAGGGAAATCGTACTTTTTACATTTAAATAATTAAAATTTTACATAATTTTATTGTAAACTACTGTATTGACTTTTAAAATATATTAAAACATTTGACTGTATATTTTACAGTTAATATTTGTTAATCAATTAACATTTTATTTCTGTAGCATTTTTACAGTATTTTACTATTAAAATTACTGACATTTTTTGCAGTGTAGATGATGCTGTAATCATCTTCAGAGCATCACGTCTACCAGAAGTGCTTTTCACATGTTGTGAATGCACATGTATGCTCGATGATACCAATTTAAATGCAAATCTGTTTGCATTAAATGCAAATCACTGTCTGCAGGGTTTGCAATTCTTCTGAACAGAATCTCAAAATAATTTTAATTTGCAAAGCCTTCATTGTGAGATTTTGTGTGTGTTTGATAGAGAAAGAGAAAAGGAAATATATTAAACTACCTATACAATTTGAATTGGCTTAATCTTTTAGACATCCTTGATCTCTCACAGTGATCTTTTCTTTTGGGCATATGCATTTTCTATCTGCACCTGCCATCATTGCAGTATTTCTATTTTGATTTCTAGCACTAACTCTGCTCTCTGGCTGTGTAAACCCTATGAAATGATTTGACAAGCACTGTTTGAAACAGGGAGTGAGGGCGGTAAAACATTTTAAATAGCTCTTAGGTTTTAGTTGCATCTTCTGATTTGGCAGTTATTTAAGTCAGCAGCTGAAAACTCCATATGCAGTGTATTAATTTCTGCTCTTAATCAACTGCATTGAGGCTACGCTCTGTTTGCTGGTGTATAAACTAGGCTGTGAGGTGACCAAGTTTTTAGATCTTAAGCAATTCTAAGCTAAGTAGTAGTGTGAAAAGGACTTTAAAAAAGATGCTGCTCCAGCTAGTCCACTGTTTGACTTCACTTGGATGGGAGAAAAATCTATTTTTCAGTCGAACCGCAGAAGTATCTGGCTCATAATTGTTTCTTGAATATCTTCAAGCTGTCATAGACTTTCGAAAGGTGTTTTGGGGGTTTGAAAAATGAGATGAGATGACTCCTGGCCTCTGTAAACAGCAATAAAGCCTGGAAGAGATAGAACTGTCTAACTCTGCCAATTACTGTCTATATGAGTCAGTTACTCTCTCTGTAAATATTATTATACATTGTCACACACATCCTTCAGACATGAGTCATATTTGCAGAGCTTGTATGCTCTTTAAATATTAGTTTTTCTGGTTAATTATTTGCATCAGCATGAGTCTTGGTGGGAAGAGTATTGAAACATTTAATGCAAGTAGGAGTAATGTAGCCACATTAATGTGGGTTTGCTCACCGGGTTGCACCCTGCATTGGTAACCACGTCAGTTAATGATCATTTGATCATTGTCACACTGTTGGACACTTGGATGGCCGTTAACTGGTTTGCCTTTCTAAAGCAGTACAAATGTTCCAAATTTAACATGTGGTCAAGAACTAGTCAGATAAATGGCATGAAATCTGCTTTCATGTTGCAATAGTAAAACACATGGTGATAGTATGAATGGGGACCAGGGCTGGATAGTGAACTAAAGCTGAAAATGGCACTAAATGTATTGCTACAAGTGAATTACTTACAGCTGCAATTTATTTATATTCAGCATTTTACTTTAAAACATATTGAATAAATGACTGGCCAAAAGTCAGAATAGTTCTACAAAATATTCAACAGTTTGGGGCCATTCTCTTAGCGAGTCTAGGACTTTGTCTTGGTCTTTAAATGTAGGTAGGTTTTGCACCTGTTCTTTCTTTCTTCCCAGTGTGTTCTTTTAGTTTGATTTATTCTTGGCCGTACAACAGGTAACAGGCAGATATTTTCCCATTATCATTCAACATGAAAGCACAATCGATCTTAGTGCATTATATTATCAGTGCATTCACAACACTCACACATAATCTTTAAACATGCTAAAATACCAATCAGTCTTGTAACTAACAGGTCCTGACAAGAATATATCCATACAGTATGTTGGCATCAAAAGCTCAAACTACACTGCACACAAGAACATAGCCGAATACGTTTTTACAGCAATAGTATAGCCTATTAGTGCAATGTTAAAAGGTAGGCCTACTGACAACTGTTAATATTAAACTGCTCGGCGGCAGCTTATAATAAACCAAAAGAGTTACCACGAGATGCGCGGCTAGATGCTCCAATAGTAAAAATAGTACATGGCTTGTCATTCAGGAGTTGTTGAGATGAAGCCTATCATGATTTATAAATAATTATGACACTATTCAGTGTTGCAAATTATTTCACAAGTCTTCCTCAAGCATACAGTTTTTAAATATTTTAATGCATTTGTTTGTAAAAAACTGACTAAAAGAAAAGAACAACCATCATCTCGACACCACCTTCCCACGGCCCTGATGTCAGATGTACTGTATGTGCTGCCACGTTCATTTAAACCCATGCACACACTGCCAAATAACAGGTTGCTGAGATTCTCACCCTGTAATGTGCTCCCAAATCACCTCAAAAGTTGCAGTGCATAATTACCATAAAACTCTCATTAAACATGCACCACTCACTAATGGCCAACATTCTCAGCTGTGGCCCATTTTGTCAAGCCACACATCAAAGATGTTCACATCCTACAGTTGTCTTACTAGCATAAAAATAAATTTAAAGACGTTCTTTTAAATTCTCCTTGGATTCCAGAATGCTGTTAGATGATAGTGGTGCCTCTGTGTTTGCAGCCACTCTCCCTTGTGCTTTGGATTTCTGGTACACCTTGTTTTTCCCCTGTCTAATAGAAATGGAGAGAGTGAAAGGTTGTAATGAGTTAGTGACACACAGGATCAGCATTTCTATACCAATTTAGGAGTAACTGCACAGGGACATCTTTGTTGTGGTCACACTGATAATGAAGCATGCCGAGACTCCTGTCTGAGCTTGATTTAACCTCCCTAACGCATATGGCACAGCTGCAGACACGTTATTATCAACTTCTGCACTGTAGAGGAAAATAATTCTCAAGAGTGAGATATCACTGGGCTCATGAGAGCCTCCATATCACAGGTCAAAATGAACGTACCAAACAAGAATAAGATGAATACCTTTTTTTTTGGTGCATGCTTGTGCTAAATTCACCACATGTATGCTAGGTTGTTTGAATTTGCTTAGGAGTTTTGGGTTGTTTCTAGCTGCTTGTTTCTTTCTGGCTCAAAAGAGGCCACCCACAATTCTATGACATTGTTGTGATATGGCTCAAATCCATCTTTCAGAGTAAATCTATGGTATTTTCTTCAGCATTTTTATCATCCACCAGGAAAATTGTAGATTAGTAGTCTGATTGATTAGAAAATAATTAGCACACCCATCCTTAATAAGCTGCACAATTTGTGGTGTAATTCACGTCTGTAGCATGAATAGTGCATGATGAGTTATGCACACAAATAGTGCTCAGGGTTTTGGGAAAGGTTTTGAAAATCCCTAACTTAAGCAGAAGTAAGATTCAGTAAACTGGTCGAAAGCTCTCTCACACTGGCTGCATGCCAGCAGTACATCCTTATTGTTGAGCTCTGACTAGTACATACAGTAAGTAGATGGTGTTTCTAAAGAACTTGAGAAGACAAGAAAGTTATTGGTTGAACTTCAAAAGGTTCTTCTCTTCTATGGCATCAGGAGATAAAATGATTCTAAAAGGTTCTAAAAGGAACTTTTATGTTTTAAGAGTGAGAGGTCACAGAAATGACCAGTGAGGGAAATCTCAGAAGACTCCAAGGTTGGGATTCAGTGGGAGTGGTGCTTTACTATGCTGTCCTGCATCCAGATTCTTCATAGTAGGGAATCCATCCATCTCTCTCTCTCTCTCTCTCTCTCTCTCTCTCTCTGTGTGTTTACAGTCTGTTCTATATTTGTTCTGGGCCCTGCAGGCTTTCTGTTTTCCCCCATGCTAGATCTCCCTCCATCATTAATAAAAGGGAGAACATCGCTGTGCCCTGACAGACACAATTAATAAGGAAATGGCAGCAGTTTCTCTTATTGAAGGGAACTGTTTTTCTGCGGATTCTTTGGTGCTATGGTTAATAACTGAAATAAGCCCTTTTTCTCGGTCTGTAATCTCTGGCTCTATCTTTTTCCAATCTCTTTGTCTCCTCTCTTTAATCTTTGGCTCTCATCTCATTTCCCTTGAGGATCTGTTCATTACTGCAGGTCTTTAGATGTGTTCTTTTCAATGAACCCTGAATCTTTACCTAATGTAAACTTCATGGTATGCACTTTTTCCCACACAATGCCTGGTGTTAAATGCTGTAATCATTAATGCACCCTCATCATGTTGTTCCGAGTCCATTTTGCTTCAAAATTATCACAAAGCAAAAAGTAATGTGTATGGAACAAGAGTACGAACATTATGACAACATTTTTATTTCACTTCATTGGGTGAACCAGCCTTTTAATCCCTTTGGCTGGATGACTAGTTAAGGACTTGACTAAAATCTCTCTCTCTCTCTCTCTCTCTCTCTCTCTCTCTCTCTCTCTCTCTCTCTCTATATTACAGAGGCTACGAGGACCCTGTAGAGGCTGAATTCATTGATGAAAGACACCCCTATATCCATGGAATGTACCCAGCTCCCCTTGCCCAACCTGAGAGGGGCAGCATGGCCAGTCTGGACCGCATGGGTGGACGTCGCTCCCCTTCGATCGACAGTATTCGCAAAGACTCTCGCTGGAGGGACCCTGACTTACCTGAGGTCATCGCCATGCTAGGCCACCCCATCGATCCCGTCAAGTCTAATGCAGCCGCCTACCTGCAGCACCTCTGCTATGAAAATGACAAAATAAAGAAGGATGTCAGGCAGCTCAAGGGGATCCCAGTGCTGGTGGGCTTGTTGGATCACCCAAAAGCTGAAGTCCATCGTAAGGCTTGCGGAGCTCTGAGGAACATCTCCTATGGCAAGGACCATGATAACAAGGTGGCCATCAAGAACTGTGACGGTATTCCCGCTCTCATTCGTCTGCTGAGAAAAACCAACGACATGGAAGTTCGTGAACTAATCACAGGTATGATATGAGATTTATCTCCAACTGCTCCATCTCATACTACTATTCAGTGGTGAGACCATAAACATATACTCTGTAAAATGGTTAGTTCTGATTAATGGTTATTTTTAACTTTTGTCGAAATCAAGGATGTATTCACATATACAATATTGGGTGCGATGATTAAAAAATTAAGAATAGTTAATTGACAACTTATATTGATCAACCACTTATCTAAACATTGGAGGGAACATTGTGGAGAGAATGTTTATGGTAGTTTCTAAGGCTGGGACCTGGAAATATGATGGTGTTTCAGGATCGCAATACAATAATATTGCATTTCTTCATGTTTAGCATATAGTCCTTTAACACTGTTACACTAGTGCTACAGTAAGTTTTGATTTCTCTCAGCAGGGGGGTCAGTCTCCTTCTTCCCAAAAACATTTATGTGAAAAATGTAACTAACATATTGCTGCTTTGTATTAAAGTATTGTGAGGTAAAAATATTGCAATACAGTGAAATCAATTTTTCCCCCACCCGTAGTGGTTACGACCCAAATCAAATTTTAGTTCCAAATTTATCAGGCTTACCTTGTAAGTGACTGTATGTTAACAATACTGTAATATTCAGCTCAATCACATATGGAGCACAGCTTTTTCTTGAAGAAAAATTCTTCAAGCTGGTTCTTTAAATTTTTTAGGAGGTACATCTTAAATCTAGCATGATTAATTTATTGTGTTTTTCTTGTTTCATCTAGTCATGCTTGGCAGGCATTTTGCTAATACTAGCCATAACCTCAGGCCAAGTTTTGCATGTTTAAATACCAGTTGAGGTGGTTCTGACTTAATCCAGGTCAGTGTTTCAACAGGACTAGCATTACAAAAACTCACAAACTGTTAAATATCACCGCAAGAACACAAAGGGGTTTTCGTATTTCCTACTGGAACCTTGATGCCTTGTCCTGATCTCCATGACCTGACACATATTTACTAGAATGTGGAGATATAGAGTTTTGGTTTCAGACAGGACACACAAGGGCCAAAGACACATTCGCATGCAAACACTAAGAGTTTTAAAGTTCCAATTTTATTACTGAAGCAGAGGATTCATGCTGCTGACAAAGAGAGTTTTACAGTATGTGTGTTATAGAAAGACAGGCGGGCAGGTCACATGATATTTTGTAATCGTCTAGAAGAACTGACTATGCATGTCTAAGGGTCAAGACACTGTACTGGAATAAACTTTAAAATTAGGGTTGTCAATCAACTAAAATTTGTAAACAAATTGATTACATTAATTACAAGCTTCACTTTTCTGCTTTAAACCCACTGGAATTCCTTGCCCTATAGACTTTAAAAAATGTAGTTTGTTTATACAGACTAAAGGACAAGTACAAATTCTTGTCTGTGGTAATCAAAAGCATGGCACAGATGCTGTCAATAGAATAGAACTTGTTTTGAATGTGTAACATGCTTTTAATTGAGCAGGTGAATTCATCTACTGAAAGAGAATGTCGTTCCGACAATGACATTGATTGACGGTTCTCCAGACTTTTGTTCCACAGATAACAAAAAAGTTGCTGGTGTATGAAGATAGAGGTGTGAGTCCTCTGTTATATTGCTGAAGTGTGAGACAGCAAAGTGACTTATATCCAGAATGTAGCATTAACAGCTCAATGTTGCTTTCAGTCTTTTTTAAAAATAGTTCTTGTACTATAAGAATGAGGGAGAATAGTCTGCCAGTTCCAAACAAAGCCCTGGATGTCCATATGGTTTATCTGCAAGGCCCCTATGAAAACATGGCCCCCACAATAATAAGTCGTATTTCAGCAGCCTTGGAAACCAGGAATGTTTTTCTACAATTAAAAGTAATTGCTGGGTTTTAAAAATAGGCAGTTCACCATGTGTTCTTAAAGGCACTCCATGGTTGGTACCATTGAATCATCAGTAGTTCATTTTCACCCTTTTGCAATCCTAGCATGCCAAGAAACTCCTTGTGTGGATGTTGCCATTTTTTTTCTTTTGTTTAATTTTTAGTTTTTTGTTTTCTTTTTGTTTCTTTTATTATTTAAATTGAACTGTCAATTTGAATGTGGTGACCCTATGTTAAGTGTACTTTGAACATTTAGCAGTTCATCTTAATGCATTTATTTTAAGGTGCTTAAGACTTCTAGAAATTTAAAGCATTATCATTTCCTTTTCAGGGCCCCCAGTATTGAATGATAAACGTCTTTTTAACTTATTTATCATTTAATAAAATGAACAAGGCTACAAGATTGTTTATTCCGTAGCCGTGACCCCCCTACTTGCTTAAGTGTACCTCTAGATTTGCAGTAGGTCTTCTGCATTCTCTATTAGAAAAGGCAAGAAAAGGAAGTATTTAACTATATGAAAAGCATAATAGATCTCATAAAAATGACCATATCAAGCCATTTAAAGAATGCTGTTCGTATTGCGCAAATCTGCTCTGGGAAATGGAGCAGCCCTACGCTAGCTGAGGCCAAAGAGGAGGCGGTCAGGAGGAGGCTCTCTAGCATACCTGTCAACACTCGTTTTTCCAAGGAGTCTCCAATATTTCACACCGATCTCCCACACTCCTCCCGCTTTGTTATTTCTCCCAGGAAACTCCTGCAATTTGTATGTCCCAAACCTTGTTAAATGAATAATCACAACAATATATTATTCCAAGGTTGTCCAGTTTCCAGATCTTGTATGAAACGCATCCTACACACACAAACACATCACACAAATTTCAACCCATTTGGGACCTCAAAATGGCAACCTACAACCCAGTTGCGCTGTTGATATCTGCACAGGTAGTAGACGCGGGAAGTTGAATCAAGCATCACTGGTAGATGGGAGAAGACTCAGCTGGTACTCCGGCGAAAAAAAACATAATATAATGTAAATTTAACAACAGCTGGATGGAAGAATTTAATTTCATATCTCGAAGCCATATCGACAATGCCCACGCCTTTTGCAAAGTGTGTCGTGCTGATTTTAACATTGGAAAAATGACGTTACTCTGCACATTAAATTACGGCGGCACAATTTGTATGTATTTAGCATGTTACTGCCATCCAACCCAAAAAGAATCATTTTTCATTGACGTCCATTTAAAAGAAGCTGTATATTCTGACTAAATCATGTTTTTTTTTTTTGCAGCAACATCAATCCCATATATTTCATTTTATAGTAGATGTATTTCCAGTGACCAACGTTTTCCAACGTTCTCTTAAAAGCATGAAGTTTTTCCCTGTCTGCTGCCTTTGACATCACAGCTCATGCACTGTTGCTAGTGAATGTCTTGGCACTGTTCTTGTTGTTGTCTCAGCCGATCAGCGCTGTGATGATTTAATTTTACTGTGGCTCCAGAGTAATATGTCACATGGCATTTATGGCTCAGGTGATTGGCTCTAAAATAAAGAGTGCCCATGAGTAAAGATGGCAGCTTCCAAGTCATATAATTCCAGCTACATCCATGCAATTCATTCGGAATGACTCTTTTTGTATGTTCTGTCCTGAATGCTGTCCTCACATCACCTGATGATATTTGAAAAATGTAATTTAAACAAGAGGCCAAGAAACAGCGCTTTGGCATTGACTTTTGTTCGGAACCTCAAAGTCCTGAGTCTGGTGGTATTTCTGAGATGATTACCTCATTTACTCTCCTTCCTCTGTTCTTTCCCTATGTTCCTCCTGTCCAAACGGTGTATGATGAATGGCAGGGGGCAGGGTAGGACTGTAATAGCAGCCCTAAGTGAATGGCCTGTTAGACCAGCATGTCTGCTGCTCCCTGGAAATTTAATTAGCAAGGAGGCTCCAATGACAAGCAGGAAGGAGTAAACTCAATCAGGCTGCAACTCTGACAAGGTTCAGCTTGCCTCATGTTGATTTTATTGGCTGCTTTTGTATTAGATTTGTGGGGTATCCAGGAACCTGCAAAAGATTGTAGAGGAGCCAAATAGATGTCATCAGATCCCTTCCAAAAAAACACTGTGTTTTGTTAGTGCCTCCTTTTAAATCTATCCTCTCATCACCAAATATAAATTGTCATAATTTATATAAAATAATATAAATACTGTATATATACAGTAGATACTGTATATATACACTCACCAGCCACGTTATTAGGTACACCTGTACACCTACTTATTCAACCAATCGTGTGGCAGATCCAAATCCAGTTTTGTCAGACCAGACGATGTTTTTTCAATCGTCTACTGTACAGTTTTGGTGAGCATGTGCTCACTGCAGCGTCTGTTTTCTGTTCTTGGCTGACAGAAGTGGATCCCAACGTGATCTTCTGCTGTTGTAGCCGTCCACCTCAAGGTGCAACGTGTTTTACATTCTGAGATGCTATTCTGCTCACTACAATTATACAGAGTGGTTATCTGAGTAACCGTAGACTTTGTCAGCTCAAACCAGTCTGGCCATTCTCCGTTGACCTCTGTCATCAGTAAGGCTTTTTCATCCATAGAACTGCCGCTCATTGGTTGTTTTTAGTTTTTCGCACAATTCTCCGAGACTGTTGCACGTGAAAATTCTAGGAAATCAGCAGTTGCAGAAATACTCAAACCAGCCTGTCTAGCACACAATCATGCCACAGTCTAAATCACATTTTTACCCCATTCTGATGGTTGATGTGAACATTAACTGAAGCTCCTGACCCATATCTGAATGATTTTATACATTACACTGCTGCCACACGATTGGCTAATTAGATATGAATAAGTAGATGGACAGGTGTACCAATAAAGTGGCCAGTGGGTGTGTATATATTTACAGTATATATACTCTGTGAGTGTGTATGTGAAATATTGTGTATATATATATACACAATATTGCACAAATGGGACCACATGGCTCTAGCAATGCCAAGGTCATGGGTTTAATTCCGAGAAAAAAACAATTAGATTTTTGAATAAGATTTAATAGGATACACCTATAATTTTTACAATTTATACAATGAATTAGTACAGTCGATTAAAAAAAAAAAATGCATCATACTGCATTACAATAGAAGATGCAATCGATGGTTATGAAATCTTTAGAATTATTGCATTGTTTTGAATGTAGTTGCAACAAAAAACTGCTCCAGTTGTCTGCCTCCTGTTAAAACCAATGTAGTGACTTTACACAATGTTAATCAACATGTGCTAAACCTCTTTCTCTCCTCTAACTACAAGTCCCTTCAACATGATAAAGCATGCTTAAGCACATGTACAGGCCAGTAATGATCCATGCTCCTTAATGTTCCACTTTACTAAATAGACATTCCCATGTACGGCAAGGGCAATGTGCACAACGTCTGGTATTCAAGGTGTAATGACCATTCAGAGCCTAACAAGTGATCGTGATGGAGCCTAATCACAGATGGAATTACAGATGCGGTTATTATCAGGGGTAAACTAATTTATTTTTGGGGCTTGAAGAACCACATTAGAGTTTTCATGAAATATTTGAAAATAATTGTTTATTGAGACTGACATTGGGTGACGATAGATGTGAAGAGCAGAGAAAATAGATTCAGAATTGTCTAAGTTGGTAGTCAGCTAAGCAAGCACATCATATTTCTTTTTTAGTAAGAATGCCCTGTGGTCTTGGGACATTATTTTCCCAACCCAGGAGGAGGTAGTTTATTTATCCACTCTATATTTCCAAAGGTTGCAGTAGCTGGATGGTGTTTGCCAAGTTAATAAAACAAAGGCCAGTCAGAACAGTGTAGGCGTATATATATATATATATATATATATATATATATATATATATATATATATATATATATATATATATATATATATATATATATATATATATATATATATATATATATATATATATATATATACACACATCTGCTGGCTTATAGATTCCTGTTTTATTGTCTAGAAAATAACAGTCTGGCCCCTTCCATGTACTGTTTGCTCAGAGCAATTTTTTTACTTTTATGAATACACAGTATCAATGCTTATGTAATGTGTAGTATAAGACAACAGATCTAAAGTTGGGTGTTTTCACTATGATTTTGACATCTGAGGCAAATGTCAGGGATTGTAAAAGATTTATTTAATCAAAGGGCAAAAACATTCATCTTTCATCTGTATGGTAAATGGTCTGCACTTATATAAGGCCTCCACTTATATGTGGAGTTGTGTGGGCCGGGAATCAAACCATCAACCATGCGATTAGTGAACAACCCGCTCTACCTCCTGAGCCACAGCCACCCCGTATGTGTGACATACTTAATGATTGCATATAATCTTACACCACATCCACACTAATCTGTTTTTATTTGAAAACTCCTTTTTCAGTTTCCTCAGATCATCATTTTCCAAAGTATGCTGTAATGGAGGCAAAAATGTAGCAAAATCAATTCATTTTCTTTTTTTAATACCCTTATTGCCCCAATTTTGGAATGCCCAATTCCCACTACTTACTAGGTCCTCATGATGGCGCGGTTACTCATCTCAATCCGGGTGGTGGAGGACAAGTCTCAGTTGCCTCAGCTTCTGAGACGTCAATATGCGCATCATATCACGTGGCTTGCTGTGCATGACACCGTGGAGACTCACAACATATGGAGACTCATGCTATTCTCCGTGATCCATGCACAAATTACCATGTGGCCCATTGAGAGCGAGAACCATTTAATTGTGACCACGAGGAGGTTACTCCATGTGACTGTACCCTCCCTAGCAACCGGGCCAATTGGGATGCTAAGGAGACCTGGCTGGAGTCACTCAGCACACCCTGGATTCGAACTCACAACTTCAGGGGTGATAGTCAGCGTCTGTTCTCGCTGAGCTACCCAGGCCCCCAAATCAATTCATTTTCAAACAAAACCTCTGCCTCTAGTGTTAATTTCACCAGAAAACTGCAGTGAAAAATAGAACGCGATGAGTGGCTAATGACTTGGGCCCTGGGTGTAAAATTGGACGTGACAACACGCTCAATGAGTTTGTCAAAATCAATCGTGACCAAAGTCCTAAGATGTATAGCAAATAGTCTGATATAAAATACCTTTGGTGTGCACAGTCTGATTTGGATTTTATGTTCTCACCAGGGTCATACTGACAAGCTATAACTGTAACGGATATAAAAAATTATAGACACCTGGCTAAACTATAGTGCCTCTTTCGTTATTTCTGTTTTTGTTGCTAGCTCTTTTTACAGTATGCTATGAGATATAACCCTCTCTTACTGTTGTTTTCTGTTGTTTTTATCCCCCATTTCTCTTTATCCATCTCTCACACCACCTGTTAGGAACACTTTGGAACTTATCATCCTATGAGCCTCTGAAGATGGTGATAATTAACCACGGACTTCAAACGATGACTAACGAGGTCATCGTCCCTCATTCTGGCTGGGAACACGAGCCCAATGAGGACTCAAAGCCACGCGATGCAGAATGGACCACTGTCTTCAAGAACACATCAGGATGTCTAAGGTATGGTGATCTTATTTCAGGAGGTGATTAATTGCTTGGACTTATCTTCTGATGGCTGAAGCATCTTCCTTATCTTTGTCAACTTAAATAGAACTAGAGCAATATCATTGAACCATGTTTTAAGTCTTATTGGGTTTCAGCTAAAAGCTTTTACCCATGTAGTTTAATTTGATTATTAAAAAGTTTCAAATGAACAAAATAAGGAATCCATTTGAGTATATTAGGATTGTGTCTGGCTCTCTTGTAATGACAAACAAACCATGTGGTGGCTTAACTCATTGTCATGTGGTTCTGTTTTGTGACATGGCCATATTCCAATCTCTAGATACTGTTTGATTTATGTTCATTGTTGACTAGAGGAGCCATCTAATTGTTTAGCTTTGAAAATATAGTTCTTACTACCTATGAGAACAGCAGTCAAAACTGAACTAAATGACTGTTGCTTCTAAATGGAAAACAGAACATAGTGGAAATAGTGGATATGTTGACTTTATTTGTCTTCTGACAAAATCTATGAAAAAATATAAACATGTTATGTGTGTGTGTTCCATCTCCATATTATAACAAAATGATAAAATTAATGGTCTCTGTCTGTTCTATAAATAGCTATATTTGCTATTATGTTACAAGCCTCCCTGCAGACTCTGATCCGTTCCTCTAGGGGTCATTTTAGCAGCTTAGCTTTTGATGAAGATATCCAGTCACTAAAGGGCTTTATATCTCCATGGTTACCCTGCCTGCATCCTACCACAATAACTGGAGACAATTTTTCTTCCTTGCACTCACTCCTGTCTCTAAAGGCAAGAGAAAATTGCGATCTTAAGAGAAGCCCAGGTTGATTTTGCTCTCTTCCTAAAGAGGAAACTGTGTTTTCTTGTTTGTTGATTTTTAGTGTAGTCACTGCTTGTCTCAGCAATCTGGTGCAAATCTCACTGGCATGTGAAAATAATGAGCAACACATTTGCTACACGTTTGCCAGAAATCTAGATTTTTTTGGGAATAGTTCATACCTCTCTAAATACACCAGTGGTTCCCCAGTGTCTCAACAATACATGGAAGTTTTTTGCATTTTTTCTTGTTGTCTTTTTGTTGTCGTCACGTGCACGCCAAATTCTAATTCAAATTCAATACTATCTTATGGCTTTGGAAGACTGAAATAGAGTGCATGAGTGTTATGGATGACTTTATGATGCTTTTGGATATTTTAAAAAGTATCAAATTAAAATTTGTAACACAAAAAGTGTACAGAAAATAACAGAACTTAGTAGCAAATAAAATTGTATTAATTTAAAAAAATATATATTTTCTAGTTTGAAAGGGGGGACGTGGCCAAAGAAAAATGCGAGAACTTCTTCCCAATTCGTTACTTTGTCTGAAGGTTGGGAAGTGTGATCACATTATGAAGTTAGATTGGAAACCTAATTATAAGGTTGTCTGTTTAACTACAACTGACCATGCCATGCTGTTGACTGACATCAAGATTATAGCTACTTTATGTCTGCCTAGACTGTCATGGCTAGGTACCTTAGCTCACAAGTCTGATCGTCTAAATTAGTTAAATTAGCTTGCTAACTAAGTGGCAAAGCAGGTCTGTTTAATGACCTTGAGAATATTCTCTCATTTAATCGTTAATCTCATGATTGTATGTGGAGGTACTGATACTTTCAACTTCTCATTTCCCAACCCTGCTTTTAGAGGTCCCCAACACTTTTACATTTTAGATGTCTACCTGGAATTTCAGAAATGGTGTGTGTAGTATTTTACCACTGAGTGAATGTTCTACCTGTCGTCGTTTTTCTTTTTATTCCTTAGCACTGAAGCTCCAGAGAGACAGGGCTGTGTTTTCTACCTCTGTTTTTCAAAAGCAGCCAGGCCTCTTATCTCCTGCTGCTTGTGTGGTGGTGCTACAACCTGCTGCGCCAAGTCCAACTATTGCTTGTTTGCCTATGTTTGCCTCTACCTCCCTGTCTTTATTCACTCATCTTTGTCTCTGTATTTCCATTCCATCTATTTTCTAGAATAACATATCTAAGCATCTCACACAGGATCAACCGCTGCGTGTCACCGAGCATCTCACCGCCTGTCTGGAACACTGCAAACCCAGATAGGCAGAGTGAAACAAAATGAAAAGCGCCCTGGTGCGTTTATAATAAATATGAGTACTCTTGGAACACCGCTTTTCTGATCAGATTTGAGAGCCGGAACTAGCTGTTATATAATGCAGAGAAGCCTTTTTATTGTATCTCTTTCTCTTTCATTTAGAGGGAAACATCCAGGAGCATGTCCTGCAGGTGTAATTACCTGGAATTATTTAATTTCTCTCACTGTATCTGTCTCTATAGCTTCCTATTTCTTACTCTTTCTCAACATGCTTATATATGTTTAGATTGTTCTCCTTTGGCAAGGCTCTTCCTGTCTTTTGCACTATGACAGGTTAATCAATACTAACAGGTTAGCCAATTCCTCATCGAGTATAACCTCCTGAGACCCAAGCATGACTGCTATGTGCTTTTTCCATTTCCCTTTTTGATTTGAACATTAGAGCTGCTTTGGAAAAATGTGTATTGGGAAAAGCACAAATAAAAAAACTATACAAATAAAAATTATTTGACTTGATTTGACTTTTATGTTAAATTGTTTTTTCTTTTACGCTGTGGCAACAGAATCTCAAACAAACAAGTGATTTTTACCAATCAAAAATGACCAATTTTACTAATTCAAAGTAATGGCCAGCATCATCCAGTCACTGCCAACCATGTTAATATAAAATTATACATTATAAATTCTGAATCTAAGTACTGATTAACATTGTCCCTTGACTGCTAACCATGTTAAGGTGCAACACATCATCTGCAGACTGGAACTGAACTTTTAGTCTGATTTTAGGAGTAAATGCACTTAGCTGCATAGGAAAGCTATAGGATGCTCCCTTGCACTCTGTTAAGTGAATGACTTAACTGCCAGTGTGCTATCTGTCTGGTCTCAGTTAAAAAAAATTAAAAAGTTTGAAATGCACCTTATTTTCATACTAACTCCGTATACAGCCTCTGAAAGCAACATTTTGCAGCTTTTGGATGAACCCATTGATTCTCAGTGTGATAATGCACAGTAAATATAGAATTATTAAGGAAAAATAGTACTATAGTCCTCCTCTGTGGTCATTGTGTTTAACAGCTTGCTCTTTTGTGATAGTTTGATGACATTTTCAAAATGGCATATCGGATGAAACTAGTCTTTTGATTTCAATGTTCAACATGTTGTTGTGTCACATGACTTGGTACATCGAATGTTTAACCATTTAATGACAGCCCAGAGTGTCCTGAACTGAGATCAGTTGGTTTAAATTAAATAAAATTATGCAGAGCGTATAGCAAAGACAAAACATAATGTACGTACATGATGAGGCGGGGTCGCATGAGGATATTTACATTTACATATACATTTATTCATTTGGCAGACGCTTTTATCCAAAGTGACTTACAAAAGAGGAAAAACATAGCGAATCATCTTAAGGAGACAGTGTTATGAAAAGTGTCATACTACAAAGTTTCACTATCATCAGAATAGTATACAAAACCGATTTAAATGCAACAAGAATTGTAAATTTATTATTTTTTTTTTTTTTTTTTTTTAGTGATTAAATATTAAATTTTAGTGGTTAAATACTCTTGGAAAAGATGTGTTTTTAGCCGTTTTTTGAAGATAGAGAGTGAGTCAGCTTCACGGATTGAGTTGGGGAGGTCATTCCACCAACGTGGTATGATAAAACTGAAAGTCCGGAAAAGTGTTTTGGTGCCTCTTTGTTTTGGTACAACAAGGCGACGTTCCTTATATAGGATATAGAGTGTTTCAATAAGAGGTGATAGGACAGCCAGGCCTGGTGTGTGTGTTGGTAGTCTATGGGGCAGTGGAAATGGGAATGTGTTTCCACATGATGGCACCTCGCAGCGGGGCACCAGCACACATCTTCTCTGACATGCGGTTGTGTACAATGCCGCTCCATCCTCATCCTGTCTTTCAAGCTTCAGCTCAGGCTGTATCCATGGAAACTGTATGTAGTGACATCTGTTGCCTAGTAAGCTGCTTGGAGGCAGATTCTTGTTTGCAGTGTTTCTGCACATTTTATTAATTTTATTGTGACAAATATGAAAGTTTGCTATTCCTGCTGATAGTAATGGGTGTAGCACTTTGTTTGACCTTGAGATGGACTCAATAGGGCAGAATTTACACAATATGACAGTATTTACATTACAGAGATACGCTACACATACCTAAGACTTGTGAAATGGTGAATGTATTGTATGCGTAAGCATTATTATTGTAAAGTATTAACTAAAGAAATCAAAGCCATTATTTTTACATTGAAGCATCCACATTATTTCACAAGGTTCTGCAAGGATTTCTCGGTTGCAATGTCTTTATTGCACGCATCAGCCAGTGAATCACGGATTCCTACACAAAGTACTGTACATACCTATTATTATGGAGGGAAGGAAATTTCCATGGCTATATACAAAAAAAAAAGAAAAAAAAAAGAAGAAATTTCATGCTGAAACCTCTATCTCATTTAATAATTACTTAAAATAAATTAGAGGATGGTTATTGTGCATTGTGCGGACTCATTCAGACATTAAGAATGAAAAAGGCAGGTCACTGTAAAAACAAAATCCATCTCTAATATCTCTGGAACATAGCCACAACAGATGTACAGCTGGACAATTTCACTCAGGTGTGGACACATCTGACATTTTTTCCTTTTTCTTATATAACACTTACCTCATCATTTTCCATTGTAATATGTCCTTCGTGTGTTTCGTTAAAAAAAAAAAAAAAAAAAAAATTAGATTTTGTCCTTCATTACTGATCTGAGACCAGTTTGTATTTTGCCTGATAATAAATTGAGATGATAAGAGCATGTCAATCAGTTCCCTGCTCTCAGATGATTGCCTTTTGTATATTTAATGTTCTTAAAAGGGCATAAACTAGGTATACTTGCACTGTCCCTGTGCAATTCTGTGTGTCAGGGCATTTGTGAGGTCCAGAGGTGCAAGTTACCCTTCAGGTCAGCTAATTTGACTAGTAATAAAGTTTTTTTAAAATATTTATAGTATAACTGAAGTCAGCCTGCCCTTTGCTCTGATGCTCAATGTGTCTGGGTCCACAGGAAAAGTATCCACACGAAGATTATTCCAAGACATTGCATTATTGTGCCAGAGAATGAAAGTGATGAATTGACATAGCATGGCTCTAATTATATGTCTACAAAAGGAATGAGTTGTTGTTTATATAGTGAGCACTGCAGAAAGCTATGGGCTGAAACATTTTCTTGCTGGGGGGGCATGATTAATTGTGTTAATCTTTTATCACATAAATGTTGTTTTTGGTTCATTGCACTAAATATAAATGTTAAATCAACAGCCCTAACAGAAAATATTTTAGTGTTACAGTTTGTTACGTATACTTAATATAAACAGCTTTTGCTTGCTTATGCTTTTGCCATAGGAATGTGAGTTCAGATGGTGCAGAGGCGCGAAGACGTTTGCGAGAGTGTGAGGGGCTGGTAGATGCCTTGCTGCACGCACTGTTGTCTGCTGTTGGAAAGAAGGACATGAACAACAAGGTGAGTGTCTTCAGAAGAACGAAGGCAGCTGGGGCATATACAGTATCAGTTTCTGTTTAAACATTATACATTCTTGTGTCCTAACTTGGCATTTGGTAGGTCTTATTTGCTACAGTATCTGATGGATGGAAATAATCCAATATTTGCCTTTGAAGGGAGCACTGAGATTAATATGTAAATGCTCTTGCAGCCTGTTCTAGTGAATTGAGTGCTTAAACATTTGCAAATGCAAAGCATTTGAAGGATGCACAACAAGTGATCAGAGGTTGCATCACCCTAAAGGGTTCATTTTTTTATACTGATTGGCTGGCTGGACGTTTTACACCGAGTTTGCCCGGAACTCATTGTTAAATGTTTTGTCTTACTTTTTACTCTTATTATAAAATCGACTTTTATGTCCATTGTCTTTTACTTTCTGAATCATTTCCATGTCAAGCAGTGTGCTATATAAATAAAACTGCCTTGCATTTTACATGGTTACTTTCTTTATAAATAAATATATGGACAAGAAATATTGATTTTTGTTGTAATTACTGTATTTTATTATGTGGTAAAGTTAAACGGAGACTGCATAGTGATGCAAAAAAAACATTCATTATATTTGACAGCAGAATTCTGTATTTGGCCAATCTGGTAAATACTAATTACATATACTAAGTACATAGACTTTATTGGACATGCCAGTGAATAGAAAAGTCCTCTTTTTCCAAGAATGGCTGTACTAAATAAAATGTCTCTCTCTCTCTCGTTCTTTTAGTCTGTGGAGAATTGTGTTTGCATCATGAGGAATCTGTCCTACCACGTGCACAAGGAGGTTCCAGGGGCAGAAAAGTTCCAGGAGCCTTCGGCTCTTCAGGGCCCTGGCTCTGCCAGCACTCAGAGAAAGAAGAAAGATGATGCAGGTTGCTTTGGGGGAAAGAAGGCCAAAGGTCAGAATCGAATCCTTCATCTGAGTCATCATCTCATGAATGTGCTTGTTGCTTGTTAATTAACAGCCTGATGTCTCTATCAAATGAAAACAAGATCAAAGAGTCCATTGCAATCCTATCATTTAAACAACATCATAAATTACAAAGGGGCAAATTATAGGGAGCTATTTTATTATGCTTGAGGCTCTATTGTTTTGCCTATGCTCCTATGTGGCTGTAGTGTGTGTCTGGGGTATCAATGTTGACTCAATATTCATCTTTAAATGGATGTGGGTGTATGTTCAGCATCTGTGGTGGTGTATTGTATTATATATTGAATCAGTTTGCTTAAACTCGGTGCCATGTGCTGTGGTGTAAGAAATCTTGTACAGGTTTTTATTTCCAGGTTCCAACTGGTCTCATTGCTTTTATTAATAACTTGAATTAATTGTCCAGATTTTTTACCTCTCTCTCATACTAACAGAGGAGAGACTTCTTGAATATTTTAATGATTTAAATAAGCAAATTGATTCTTGAACTGACCTTTAAAAGTCATTAAAGTACCTGAAGTGGCTAAATTAAGTGTGAGTGTGTAAACAGAAGAGATAACAACATTGATGGCATACTGTGCCACATGAACCCTTTTTAATGAGGTTTGTTTATCTGACAGTGGCCCTGGAGATATAAGCCCCTACTTTGAAGTTGCGAGTGATCTAAATTTATATATAAAAAAATACGGCCCTAAAAAACATTATTAGTTTCCGGAAAGCTATTAGGACAACCTAATTTTCCCTGCAAAATTTTACCAGAGTTATAGGCATAATTTAGTCTTGCTCACAAAACTCTTTGTGACAGTTTCACTTTCTACAGCAAAATAATTATTTAGTGTATGCTCCACTGCTGGTTTATTGCAAATTAAAGTTGTGCTGTATATTTAGAATTTTGATGGACCCTTTTCTCAGACTGTTAGGACGTGTTTCCACCATATTTAGCGGCGTAAAATAAAAAGTTAGCTTGTATGCAATGAGGTTTCTAATACGGCTGCTAAGAGTGTGACCGTAAATTTGCAATCTTCTCTCTTCTGACTGTTGTAATCCATCACTCTCTATTTTTCTTCGTTTGGAAATATATTGGAACATAATAGTGCCTTTTTTTTTTTTTTTTTTTTTTTTTTTATGTTGGAGCAAATGGGGCAAATTCACTCCCATTAACCGCTATGGAAGTTTACACTGCAGTTGTTACTTCCTCATTCCAAAACCCGAAAGTGTGAAAAGGGGTCCATTTAAGCTGCTTTAATTCTTGGTGTTCCACATGTTTATAACTTTTTACTATGACTTTATACTGCACATACCAAGACTATTACAGCATAATCAGAGGCTACCCTTTTTAAACAGATCTGAGAACAGTTCTGTAGTTTTTCACGAACAGACAAGTGTGTTGGATTTTTAGAATTTTATTAATAATGGCCATTCCAATTCGAATTATCCAGGCTCATATTATCTGTGGTCCTGCTGATAACATTTAAGGGGCTCTTAAAGGGATAGTTCACCCCCCAAAATTATAATTCTCTCATCATTTACTCACCCTTGTGCCATCTCAAACCCAAATTACGTTCTTTCTTTTGTGGATCACAAACAAAGCTATTTTGAAGGATAAATTGTGTATTTCATACAGTGCAAGTCAGTGGAATCCAACACGCACTGCACACCCTATCTGCCTGTGCATCAAGCGCAAGGAATTCAGGAAGTGTGAATGAGCTTCTCTCATGAACTGCTGATATCAGGATTTAGAGTTAAAATGGAGTTACAGTTTGCTCTGTTTCTCATCACTTGATTGCATCACTTCAGAAGACATGGATTAAACCACTCGAGTCCTTTATGCTGCCTTTATGTGCTTTTTGGAGCTTGAAAATTTCGGATCCCATTGACTTGAATTGTATGGGAAAATATACATCATATCTCCTTCAAAATATCTTTGTTTGTGTTCTGCAAAAAATGGAAAGTCATATAAATTTGAGACAGCATAATGGTGAGTGAATAACCAGGATAAAGCTGCTTAAGGCCTGAAATCGGTGTAGGCGTTTACATGATCTGTGTTAGAGGCTTTCTATTCACTCCTGTTTACATGCGGATCGTTCAGAAAGCAGCTTTATCCACAGCAACGGCCTTTCCCCGCAGCGCTTGTGCAAACAACAAGCGTGATTTGAGGAAGACTTCAGACTACAGAGACTTCTATGTTGCTTCACTTAATTTGCTGTGTTTGTTTTCTTCACTTTCTATTGCAAGCTGCAGTGGAATTGCGCTGCAATAATGGGGTTTCCCTCTTACGTAAAACTCCAGGATTCCCCTAATGTACAAGCACATATACACAAATGTAAGGGATCGTAGATATTTTACATTAGTGTGTAGAATTTGGAAAAGTTTATACTTGGATGCGCTTTTCCCACTGAACTCACTGAAATGCTGAATTTTTTCCGCTGTGTTGACTTGTTGGTTAGACTCCATCCTATGATGTTTATATCCGGTCTGTTCACGCACATGCGCACTCCTCAAAAACCTGTGACAACGCAGCTTATGCGTTTATATGACCACATGAGCTGCGTTCTCCGGGAGAAACCCAGGTGTGTTAAACCTCTTTCTCTTAATCTCTTAAATGGCATAAAGAAAACAGTGTTTTTGTTTACATGACATATCAGACAGCTGTTTTCTGCATATACCCTGAAATAAACAGTTTTCTAAGATGCATGTAAACGTGGTCAATATTGAGAAAATTGTCATTTTTGGGTGAACTATTTACTAACTTTGCTGCCAAATCGAGATGCTTCTTACTGAATGTTTACTGAAAGCTGTTCACACATAAACATTCCTTCCTGGTTATTGTATATTGTATATTGATAGTGTATTGTATACACTCTCTTCTTTCCTTTGTACATTTAAAGTGGTTCACAAAGACGTAATGTCCTCATTTATACACACTCTTTCTGAATCTCCTCTTTTCCCCTGCCTGCTTTTTTTCCTTATTGGTCTTGCTGCTGCTGCATTGGCTTACTGTAGAGGAATGGTTTAATCAAGGTGAGTCTCTCGTACTGTCTGACTCTCTTTCTGTCCCTCAGCATACTCTCATATTACACCTCCCTCTATATTCATGAGACTCATTCCACTCATTCCACTCTTTCACCTCCCATCCTTAAATTACTGACCAGCATTTCATCTTAAAGGAAACGTCAAACCTGTGCCAATTTAGTCTGTTCAAAGCCACTTTCAGTTGGCATAGACTGTCTGTGTGTCTGTGCTGTTATCTGTTAATGAGGCCTGGCTTTCACCTGTCTTCCTGTCTATTGCTTTAACGCTTATGTTCTTGGTGTGTTTGATTGTGGAGTGGTATTCATTTCTTCGCTTTCTTATAGACAGCTGTTCTCCATGATGTTTTCTGTGTGATTAATGGAGGTGCTTAATTCTAACAGGTCAATTGTGGCATTGAGTCAAATATTTTCTATCATTTTGTATAATTGACCGTTGTCCATGGCAACATACCGGTGCTACTTTCATGTCTCGTATCAATCCGCTGTCTCTCTGTTTTCATCTTGCAGCTCAAAATGGTGAGCTGGGTGAGAAAGAACTTAAACTAGAGGAAGACATGTTACATTGTAGATAAATATGTTAACTAAATGATACATAAAAAAAGTAACTTGGATTGCTGATTAATAAAAAAAAATTTAAAAAAAAGAAGAAGAAAAGAAAGAAATTAAAATTGGAAGATTGTTCCACTGTTCATTTTGTTTTTTAGGCTGATTGATATTTAATTGTAATGGACTATTTTTCTTAGCAGAAACCTTAAACCAGTTTATAAGATAATAAATTATTTAATTAATTAATATTTTATGTCCATGTATTTATTTGGTAAGTTGTTGTGTTATAAGCAGGATCATTTGTAATTATTGCCCTGATCACCTGTCAGGGTTTAATTTGTGAAAATGGCTGACTGACCATACATTATGCCTTACCTATTCATGCTAGATTTAGATTTAGTAGCTTGATTTATATGTGGCTTATGTGTCTGACTTAAGTGAACTTGACATTTTCATACCTGTTCAGTTCTGTCTCGCTTAGAGTGACACTTACAACTGCTTTTTCTTTCATTCTCCCTCACACACTCTCACTCTGTTTTCCCCTTCTTCACTTAGGCAGGAAAAACGGAGAGCATGACAAAAACTATGACACGCTGGACCTACCCAAGCGCACAGAACCTACTAGAGGTATGTATGTCTTCCTTTTGACACCACAGAATTATTACATCTTTAAGCTGTCACTCTTTTGAAAAAGGGACAGGAAAAGGCTTGACTCTCTGGTCTCTTTGTCTGAAAGAGAGAAATCTTGTCAAGAAAAGCGGGTGAATTGCTTTGAGGATGTGAATGCCAGCAAAATTATAGTCTAAAATTAGCCCTCTTTGCCCCGACACCATGAACAGTGAAGGATTATGCTGCATAGAATTGTGGGATGTATAAATACTATGAGAATGCACTTTTCAGTAAGATGTATGTTAAAGTGATGGTCTAATATTTGTACTAAGTGCTTTGAGTGTGCATCAGCATGCACAGATCCATTGGGAAGTCCCTGGTATCACATAAATTATGTGTTTTCTAAAATGTTTATTTGTATAGCACTTTTCACAACACACATAATTTCAAAGCAATTAATTTAGTCTTAGAATGATCATTGTGTAGTTTGATTAAAAATGGAAGTAAAGTGTGTATAAAAAATAAATAATTAAATAATAATTGTATTTAGAACCCCTGTGAGCAAGTTGAATGCGACTGTGACAAGGAACATAAAACTCAATAGGTTTTTGTTTAATGGAGAAAAATAACCTTGGGAGAAACCAGACTCACTGTGGGGGCGAGTTCCCCTCTGGCTATACAACATGAATGTAATGCTAATAATAGTTATTTGTATGCAGTGCAAGTCATGGTTTAAAATTAGTAAATGAAGTAAGTGTTAAGGTCAAGTTTTTAAAAAAATATATTTTTTTTAATTAACTATAATATTAATGACTAATTTTAAAGTCCATCTTGGATTAATTGCTGAAGTTCACATAGATTAATTGTTCTTTGTTAATTGGCTGATGAAGGTTTTTGTTGGCAATTAAATTATAGTCTATGTATTCCGTTTCAAAAGTGTAGTCCATCAATAGACATTGGTGATGCAGGCAGAGATCAATGAGGTCCATCACAGTTCAACCGGCAGGTCATTGGCATATGAAGTATCTGATGTCTTACGGTCGGAGTTGGCATCAATTCATCCTCTGAAGTCAAAAGACTGAAGTGATGTCTGGCTAGCACCGGCTGTAGTTTGTCGTCATCACTCAGTGACAGTTAGCAGTGGAGTCTGACACTAAGCAGGAAAGGAGCTGGATCTGGAACATCCAGATCCCGAGGTTGAGACATGGAAACAAATAGAATAATATTAGCGTAGATGCCATTCAATTTTATGCAGAGTTCTAGATCATGATAAATGCTTCTGGTTCTGGCAGACCTAACTAAAGCAGCCTAATTGTAAGTTGATGGATAAATTAGGGGTATGCCTGGCTTAATAGATAAGTCTTTAGTCTAGATTTAAACTGAGTGAGTGTTTCTGCATCCCAAACAGTGTTAGGGAGACTATTCCATAGTTTAGAAGCCAAATATGAAAAGGATCTACCTCCTTTTGTGGATTTTGATATTCTTGGAATTATTAAATAATTATTAATTATTAGCCAGAATTGTGTGAATGTAATGAATCTGATGGAATATAGCATGGTAGAAGGTCACTTAAGTACTGTGGAGCTAAACAATTAAAATATTTGTAAATAGTTAACAGAATTTTTAAAATTATATGAAATTTAACGGGTAGCCAATGTAACAATGGTAAAATTGAGCTAATGCGTAATAATCATATTTCTTGGTTGTAGTCAGCACTCTGCCAGCTGCAGTTTGAACCAATTGAAGTTTGTTTATTGAACCTGCTGGACATCCTCCCAGTAATGTATTACAATAATCTTGTCTTGAAGTCATGAAGGTATGAATTAGTTTTTCGCCATCACCAACAGATAGCATGTGTCGTAATTGAGCAATATTTCTAAGATGGAAAAATGCAGTTCTACAAACATTGGATATTTGATTTTTAAAGGACAGATAAGGTATCAAATATAACACCTAGTTTCACACCTACAACCATCGAGAATCAAATGCTATTTTAGCGGCTTATTTTTAAATGTTTTTGCCCCAATAATTAGTACCTAATATTTCAGAATTGAGTAGAAGGAAATGTCTGGACATCCAATCTTTGATTTCATTGATACACTCTGCTAATTTGGAGAATTGTAAATTTTCGTTGGGTTTAGAAGAAATATAAAGTTGGGTATCGTCTGCATAAAAGTGGAAACTTATTCCATGATTCCTGATAATATCTCCCAAGGAAGCATGTATAAGGAGAACAGCAGAGGCCCTAAAACTTATACCTGTGGCCAGGGGTGTAGCCAGGACATTATTTCTGAGGGGGCCAGCTTGGGCCAGTCTTTTATGGATGGACAATCTTTTAGATTGTCAAAAACTACTATTTTAAAACTCACGCGCCGCGTCACTCAGAGTAGCGGTTTTCCCGCGGCTCGTCAGGCCATAAACAATGGATTGAACTTCCTTATGGACACTAATAATGTCTTATTGATAATCCATGTTATTGAGATGGGTGCTTAGATAATGTGCGAGTGCGATGTGTCATGATTATGTGAGGGGTTAGGGACCTTAACATGAGACAGGGATGTTTTTAGTGCAAATGACAGAAAGACACAATATGAATTGTCATTTTAGGTGATAATTTATTTAGGTAAACCATAGCATTTTAAGTGCAATATTCAATTTATTTGTGATAATATAACATATTTAAAGAGAGAGAGAAAAGAAAAAAACATTACATCACAAATAAATTACAAGAGCAGATAGTATGTCTAAATAGAACACACATTACATTGCAGGCTCTCATGCCCCATAATACACTCTAGGTAGGCAAGAAAAACTAGAAGAAAAAATAATAAATAATATGTACAATGGAAAGTGAACAGTATCACAAACAATGAACATTATCACTAGCTTACTGCATAGTGATATTGATTTTGCATACTGCATCAAAGAGATTGATGCAGAATGATAAAAGCACTGGTGGTATTTTCAAGCCCCACCTGCCCCCATTGCCCCAACACAATGCTAATGAAATATGCAACAAGCTTAAAATGTTCCAATTTATTGAACAGTAGTAACAAGTAACAAGTTGTATCTAAATACAAACTAACTATTTACATCAAATAACAGCAAGTTCAAAAATAAAGAAAAAAAAGTGCAGCTGTCATAACTTGCATGAAATTCAAAAATAGAGAAAATAAAAGTGCAGCTGTGTCAACATTTGTATCAAGTTAAAAAAAAATAGAAAAGAAATACAAGTGCCACTTTGCAAAAAAAGAAAAAAGAAAAAAGAGAAATCCATTTGGCAAGAAAGTATTTAAAGAATCCATTTTCCCTGCATTAGTGTCTGCAATGAGCTTGTTTTGCATTCAAGCACAGTTTCTCAAAGCAGGGTTGCAGGCTTGATACTGCCACTCTCAAGTCATGCTCAATGTTCAGCTGAGATCTGTACTTAGTTTTCAGTGAAGCATGAATGATGGGCAGTGTAGCTATAAGATAAACTAATGATTCATTATTTTAATATTCCTTTGTTCCGATCAGAGCATGTGAGCGGAGCGCGCATTTCTGAATATTACGCTCAGGGTCGCGCGCTCAACCCAGAATGGCCTGCTGGTTCGAAAATATGTGGAATAAGGGCTGCCTCCGACTAAAGTTTTTTCTAGTCGACTAGTAGTTGTTCATTTAAGCCATTAGTGGACAAATCGCCCCTTTATATTGATTTAATTACTTAAATAGGCTATACAGGATAATGAGCGTTATATAGCCGCACTCAAGCGCACGCCCGCACGCATAAAGCTTGTCACAAAGAACTGGCAAAAGTAATGATTATGAATGTGTCAAAAATAGCAAGGAGACATTTAATTGTTTATTAAAAACTGGTGTTTTATGTGTCACTGCAAAGATGAAGTTGATGATGCGGACTCGCCATGAACGAATAAAGACAGAAAGGCATAAAAAGGAAAATTTCCCCCCGTTTGGCACGCGCCACCTGTCACGTCTCTATTCCCCACCAATGGGGCGCGCCACACACTTTGAGAACCGCTAGCTTACCCCTAAGTGACACATTGGAATTGACTTAAGCTAACTAGCTAGCGCTAGCCAGATAATCATACAAGTTTGCAAAAATAACAGCAGCAGCGCTGCTTAGGCTTGGGCGGTAATACGGTAATATGGTATACCGCGGGATCTAAAAATAGCAACGGTATCAGTTTCAATACCGTCATACCGTCATAAAAAATGCAATGCACTTATATAGGAGACAAGGATTAAATATTAAATATAATTTATTTAATGCCTAAAAATGCGTATGCGTGGTTGTCATCACCTGACAGCGTGGAGGAGAAAGAGAGAGTGGGGGAAAGATGGAGAGTCGTGCACTGAGTTACCTGGTCTCGAAAAAGAACACAACTTCTGCAGTTTGGCAGTATTTCGGGTTTCGAACGAGAAGCGAGAGGCGGTAAATACGGACGAGGCAATTTGCAAATTGTGTAACAAAATGGTGACCGCGAGAGATGGAAATACATCGAACCTAAGGTCGCATATACGAAACCACTATCCTCACTGCTGCGAGGATGGACCCGAGTTCACTCAGTGCAACAGTTTCAACGCCTCCCGAATAACGGAGACGAGGACCCACTTCTCTGGTGGAAAAATGCTGGCGGGCGTTTTCCCCAGATGTCGCGAGTGGCACGAAAGTACCTGTGCGTCTGTGGCACAAGCACACCATCGGAGCGAGTTTTAAGCACCGCAGGTAAAGTTGTCGGTCCACAACGTGCCCTGTTAAAGCCGGACAAAGTAAACATGCTGGTTTTTCTAGCGAAAAATCTTGACTATTTGATGCCACTTGCCATTCGTTCCTATGTTCCTGTGTTTATTATTTATGTAATTGATTCAGTATTGGAAAGAAGACTGGAAAGAATAAGTTTTTATTTAGGTCTATTGCTTTGCAATAATTTTTATAATATGGATGTTTATGTTAATTCAACTCTGGTTGACTGTTGTGGGTGTATTTGCACTTTTTTTATAAGCTGCTCTTTGTTATTAAAAGTCGTTCAGGCGGTGTGATTTAATTGAATTGATTTGTGTGCGCGTCTATGCGCGAAAACTGTTCTGGATATTTATGTTAATTTAATTCTGTTTGACTGTTGTATTTGCACTTTTTTTATAAGCTGCTATTTGTTGCTAATAAAAGTTGTAAATATTGTTGTGCATGTTATTTTGTTATTGTTTCAGTATTAGTGTTTGGTATTCAATTTCAGAGCGGTTTAGGCACAAGCCAACAGTTTGGTGACGCTGTCTGAGCCTTACGTCATAATTTTTAATTATTCACGGTAATACCGTATACCGAGGTAAAATAGGGAGGAGGTTTGATGGTATCAAAATTTGGATACCGCCCAAGCCTAGCGCTGCTTAACTCACTCTGCCACCTTTCCTCTATGTCGACGACACATCCTTACACATTAAACTGAGTGAGAAGATAACTTTATGATCTTATCATTTCAATTATGCTTTCAAGTATAACCAACTTACTCACCTGTTAGTTAGTGGTATCCAGTTGTTAGCTGCTAGTCTCCGTTAAGCGCTGTCAGAATGCAGGCACGTAATGTCTTGCACTGTTGATGGGGGCGTGACCCAACATGTTGCTAATATGGGGCATTGGGGCTTGTAGTAGGTGACAAATGACTTGATAAAAAAATGCATACATTTCAGCTTCCTTTAGACCGTTACTGGAGTTTTTAAAAAATATATTATTAAATGTATTTTCCCGTGAGGTTGGGGGGGCCGGCAGGGGGGCCGAGCCTTGACCAGTGGTGGCCGTGGCCCCCCCTGGCCACCACGTAGCTCCGCCCCTGCCTGTGGCACTCCATTCTTGACTTTTGTTTGATTTGGCAATTCCTCATTTACAATATAAAGCTGATAGAAATGCAAATTATCACTAAAAGCGTCTACATAATATTTTTCTGTTTATTTCTAGCGCATAAACTGTATGTCGATACTTCAAATGTTGCAAAAAACTGGTTTGGAAACACTTTTTGTCATGAAAATTGGCACTAACTCACTTGACAGAATTTGCCCCAATCGTTAGCCTGTGTTAATCAGGACGACAAGGTATACATCCTTAAAATCCAAATTATTGTACGTGATTATGGATTGATTTTAACGGCATATAGATCCGATGCTGCAAACATGACATTTCCAGGAATGCCAACAGAAATATATCATATCATGCACATCGACAATTGCACGGAGGAATTCTTTTTTTTTTCTATGTCTAAGATGTTTAAAATTATGAATAAAAAAATAAATATTGAAATTACACCACATCAATTTTTCTTTAATGGCTGTGCACACAGCATATACACATTGATGGATGGTCCTTATACTAAGACCGAAAGTTTCCCCCACTAAGTGGTCTGCACTTATATAGCGCCTTTTTATCCTTAGCGGTATTCAAAGCACTTTACACACACACACATTCACATACCAATGACAGTAGAGTTGCATAGGAAGGCACTAGCCTGCCATTGGGAGCAACTTGGGGTTCAGTGCCTTGCCCAAGGACACTTTGGCACGTGGAGTCATGTGGGCCAGGAATCGAACCCCCAACCCTGCGATTAGTGTCCAACCCGCTCTACCACCTGAGCCACAGGACCAATATTACAGTCCTATCAGAAGGCCAACAGCTCCCTTTAAATTGCAATTCCTCCTCTTCTGATTGCTTTTATTTGTGAAATTAAAATGACAATAAGCTGCCTTATTTCAATAAATTTTCTCAATATTCTCCATACTTTCTCAAAAAATAGGGACATCTGGGAGGTGAATTAGCGATAAACACATTTCTGTATGGAAACGGCTTATGCGACAAAGTGTTTTTTTTTTTAGGCATAACGTCATCAAGCACACCATTTTTATCGATAAAAGTCCATTAGAATGGAAACAGGCCGAAGACAGCAAATTTAGCAAAAAATGTTTTACGCATTTTCACTTTGTCAACAAAATAGCGCGAAAAATGGGTGGAAACTAGGCTGGTGTTCATAAATACCATTTCTCTGTAGAAATGAACAGTTGGGAGGACACTACCTTTTCTAGTATTTTTGACATAAATGATAGATTTGAAATTGGCCTGTAATTAGACAATTCTCCAGGATCAAGCTGTGGCTCCTAAATAAGCGGTTTGATAACTGCCATTTTAAAGTTTCTTGAAACATGTCCAAGGATAGCGAGGAATTAAAATATTAAGAAGAGGTTCTGAGATTACAGGGAATATCCCTTTTCAGAGCTTGGTTGGTATTGGATCTAACATACATGTTATGGCTTATGATTTTTTTGATAAGTTTTGTTAGCTCTTCATGACCTATGACAGAGAAGGATTGAAATTGCTCATGAGTAAAATTATGAGACACTGTTTTCTGAGGTGCTGTGATAGTTGATTGCATAGTTCCAATTTTATTTCTGATTATTTACATTTTATCAGTAAAGAAATTCATGAAGTAATTACTCTTGTGCTGCTATGGAATATCTGGTTCAGTTGATGCTTTATTCATAACCAATTTAGACACATTACTGAATAAACTCCTAGGATTGTTGTGGTTATGCTCTGAGTTTGCTAAAATATGCTGACCTGGCAGCTTTTTTTAGTGCCTGTCTGTAGCTACAGACACTATCCTTCCATGCACAGTGAAATGCTTCTAATTTTGTATTCTTCCACTTGCACTCCATTTTCTGAGCTGCTCTCTTGAGAGCATGAGTGTGATCATTGTACCATGGCATGGGGCATTTTTCTCTATTTTCTTTATTCGAAGGGGGGCTATACTATCAAGAGTGCTAGAGAAGACTGTATTTATATTGTATGTTATTACATCAAGTTAATTAGTTAAGTTAATTAAAAAGACTTAGAGTAACACCAAAAAATTCACTGTAAATTGTAGCAACACTTCCTCATTGACCCTTTAGATGAGGCTCATGTTTATAACAATAACCCGGGGGAGTAGATTCATATAAACTAATATATTCATCTTGTTTAAGCCAAATTTCAGTCAAACAGAGTGCATCCAAACTAAACCTTGAATAATTTAATTTACAGTTGGTGCTTTTGTAGAAAGAGGTCTAATGTTTAGTAGCACTAAAGTTATATAATATTTATCTTTAATTTATTTTAGGTTTTTTCAAGTTTGATCTTTACAATTTTTTTTAAATGATTTAGTGAGTTTTATATGTTTGGTAGTTCAATGAGTCTCTATATGTTGTAGTTTATGTGACCGGTATGACATCTCAAGGCAGCTTGCAGATGTTCAGATTAACCAGTTTGTCTGCTTCCTGACCTGAGCTCCAGTTAGTCAAATACTATTAAGACTATGAGCAAAATTATTGGAGAGGAGTGCGGTACCTTCCCTACTGGTATGGAGTCCGTCTCTCTTTAGCAGGTCGGGTCTACACCAAAAACTCCAATTGTCTATACATCCTATGCGATTCTCCGGACACCACTCAGACATCCAGCCATTCAGTGACACTAATCTACTATAAACCTCGTCACTACGATGAGCAGGGATGGGGCCAAAGCAAATTACAGTGACATCGTATTTGCAAGTTCACACACCTCTTTAATATTATTTTTATCTCCAACTGGCAAAGCCAGACATCGTTTATGCCGACATAAATAATAATTTTAGAAAATCTACATTTAGCATTAGTGAGCACTAGTAAATTTGTTCTGATGTCAGATGCTCGAGTCACGGAAATGCATTTAACAATGGTGGCTGGAATCTCTATTTCCATGTTCCTTACAATAGAATCACCCATTATTAAGGCTCTTTCAACATGATTCTCAGTGGGTGTATCACTGAGAGGGGAGAATCGATTGGAAACCCTAACAGGAACGGGACAGTGATGTTTCTTTGCTGAGCGAGTATGCCGCTGAGTCGTCAACCAAACACCCTGCTGCGGGGGCTCTACAGCCGGAACCAAAGTGTGTGTGTTGCCCGCTGTACTACTCGCATCCGAAACAGTATCTACCGGCTTCTCTTTCTCACTGACCTCCACTAGTGTTTGGATGCGTGTCTCTAACTCATTACCCTTCTGCGTCAGCCTGACTAATTGCTTACATTTATCACATGTGAATCACTCACAGCTGATGGAAGAAGCTACATGTGGCATTAATAACATGGGTGGATGCCATGACATACCGCAATTGGTTGTTGTTGTTGTTGTTTTTGTTTTTGGTAGTTCTTGAGCGGTGAGGGATTGAGATTGATGTGGTCCTAATCAACTTTCCTTTTTTTGTAGCAAGCTACAAACACAGACTCATGCAGCATGCCGGAGCATACAGTTATTTACAATACTACTCAAGCCTTTTATCATTATGACAAAGCACAGCCAGAGTCCTCAGAAGCACAGTGCTAAACAGGCAGGATATAATTCAGTACGATTGATACCCCCATCTAGGTAGAATTAGGTTGATTTACCCTGAGTGACTGGACAGGCTGAGCCTGACTAGCTGTATAGGTGAGTTAAATGTATAGGTGAGTGGGGATCTGACAGATGTTCTGCTGGCACATGCAGCCACAGAAGTGCTCATGGGCACCTAGTTTTGATTCAAAGAATATTTTTTAACCAATCACTTGAGCCATAAATGCCATGTGACTAATTACTTTATTGGAACTTCTTTGAGTAGACAAGGAAAAACACAAGCCTATTTTGCACATTTAAGAGCCCTCCAAATAATCAGTCACTGCTGACACACAGTTTTAATTAAAAAAAATTAGTCATAGTTTGAGTATTTTTACAAAAATGTCCTTATTTCAATGTCAAAATGTCAATATTTCATCATGTCACATTTATTACTTTTAGTCAGTTTTACTCCAACTAAAATGCATCTATTTTTGTTGATGTTAATGTGCAAAATGACACACATGTCAAACTGTTACAGACCAAACTTTAATCAAATATTCAAACATTTAGAAAAAAAATCAAATATTTTCTTAAAGCTGAAGTAACTTCTGTTCTGTGTTAAAATATTTTCTTCTATCCAAACTTAATATGCAGAGACAACTATAAGTACATAAGCCATTCATTGGTTAATTTTTTCGAAAACTGTAAATGCAGTGTCTCTGAAACACTATAAAAATATGTCTTTGTTTTGAGCGACCGCTTAGACCCGCCTTAATTACGTTACTCAACCAGTGGCGTGATTTGGAGGTGGGACTATCTGACTGTTTGAACAACAGCAGATCTGGGGGGTATTCGGAAAGCTGTTTTGAAGACATTGTTTATTTTTCCAATTCTATAAAGCTCTTCAGCTGTGACGTCAATTTGTAGGCAAACCCATAAGTGTAATTCACCATGGGTTCCCTCTAGATTTTGCTATAGGGTTTTATTTTGGATTTATGAGTAAAATAAGGTCTGTGGTTAACAGTACTTGACGACATGTGGACGTTTTGTTCTACAATATAAATTACACACTTTCGTGTCTCAAAAAACAATTTTGAATCTGGCGTCTATTTAAAAAAAAATCTGTTGATTCAGTACACCTTCAAAATTCACGTTTGAGGTATGACTGTGTGTAATTTATGATGTAGAACAAAATGTCCACGCATCATCAAGTAATGTTAACCACAGACATTATTTTACTCATAAATCCAAAGCTCCCATTAAAGGAGTGTCCTTGTTGTGAAAACCTGTGCTCCTGAAATAATTGCAAATAATAAATACTGATGTAGGATTAGCTACTCTTTAGAAGTTAGTCCACTGTATTCTGAATTCTTCATGCTTTAGAAACTGTTATTCATTTTCCATGTTTAGGCAGTTTTGGATATTGCTTTGTGTGTAGCATATTTTTATAAAAACCGCGTATTTTCAACATGAAAATACACAATGCAAGTTACTCATTCTGACAAGCATGTAAACTAGTTCAGGTTCACATGTTCATTCGCTTCATTGTCTGTGCAGATGTAAGTTGTAATATTACATACAATATATGGGTAACACTTTACAATAAGGTTCCATTTGTTAACATTAGTTAACAACATTATTTTACATGAACTAATAATGAACAATTCTTATTAAGCATTTATTAATATTAGTTAATGTTAATTTCAACATATACTAATACATTTTTCAAATCAAATGTTATATTAGTTAACATTAGTTAATGCACTATGAACTACCTACTAACATGAACTAACAATGAACTGTATGTTTATTAATAAACATTAACAAAGATTAATAAATTATGTAACCAATATATTGCTAATTGTTGAGTCATGATACCTATAGCATTTGCTAATGTTAACAAATGGAAGCTTATTGTAAAGTTGTGTGTATAGTGATATAGTGATGAACTGATATACCGAAATAGAAATTTGCCAATTTTTATGTTGCTTAAACATTTTTATTTCATCAGTGTTGGGGGTGTAATTATGATCTTACTATTTGGTTCGGATCATGATCCTAAACTTACGGTTCGGTACTAAGCCTGAATCAATAACAGTTAAGATTTATTTTTATTATTACTTTAAAGACGTATGAAAAACAGTTCCTTTCCTTTAAAATGTAGCATAAAATTCTTAATTCTATAATTCTTAAAAGTGCTAAGTGATCCATAAGAGTATTACTGGGACTTAAAATCAGTCCAGAAGAGGGCAATGGTGACACCAAATGGAAATATTAACTCTTAATTCTGCTTTGCTGAAAATATGGAAATATGTTAGGTACGTACATATGCTGCTTACACAATCACTGATTACATACATTTAAAATATTTTTTATTAAAATGGTATTTTTCTAAAATAATACTGTCTCTTACATCTAAATATTCTTTTCAAAAAGTGCCTGCTTATCCAGTTAAATAATAATAATGTACTGATGAAATCAAATCAGACATGACATTTGACATTAGAATTACATATATTCTCCCATTGCATTATTATACATAACATTCAGTATTCTATATAGTAGGTTATATGACACTATCATTAAACCTCTTTGAACTTTGAATTTCTCTCATGCAGTCAGAGCAGATCACTCTCACGCTACAAACAGACATTTGATCCCTCACACTGAAAAGATGCATCTCTCTCCCTCTCCTGGTTATAGCTTACACCAAACTCATACAATACCTGTGACTGCAAGTGTGCAATCGTATTTTAGAGTTCCTTGTGTGCAATGAATCTATTTCCGTTTGTATATCTGCGTTACGTTGGTTAAGCATGTTGTGCGTATTGGATAGATCAGACGGTTTAGAAAAAAAGTCCCATCTCCATGATGTGCATCGTCACATTTTTGAACCGCAATTTATCGTGCCATGATAAACCGTTACATCCCTAATCAGAACACATGGCTACTTTTGAATGGCTGTTAAAGGAAATGGTGTAGTGGCCATAAAAAGATGATGTAGTTACGACATCTACCAGCAGGGGCTAACTGCTGAAGCTAAACAGTCAAACCTTGACACACTTGCATAAAAAATAAAATTTAAAAAAACAGCTATATAGGGCATCTCACTATGTGTTTTAAAAAGTTTAATTGTTTTTAACACATCATCTAAAAAAACAACACTCATGGTGCAAAGCGCTGAATAAACAGCAAGTCATGGTCACAAACAATGTTTGATGCAAATTTACAGACCAGAAAAGAAAGCAATAACACAGATGTAATACAAGTATGTATTCTGTGTATATGCCCCCCTAGAGAAAAGCCATCTGTGAGCCAACTCGATACCTCTCTTCTGTGGCAAGACAAGACTGATCTAGGATCATTTTACCTCAGAGCTCCACTTAGTGAGACAGGCCGGCCCTCCGGGAAAAGTCTTGGTTCTCCCTATGGCCCTGCCTTGTATGGAGATTTACTTATTCTTCAGAGCTGAGTGATACAGACAAGATGGCTCACATATGATGGAAATCTTCCCATTGTGCCTGGTGGCTGTGTTTGTGAACCCTCCATTTCATATAGAGAGCTTCTTAAGAACAGGAACTAATTGGGGTGTTTTACAGCAATCCACACTTGAGAGATCCATTTGTCTTATCCTCCATTAGTAGTGTAATGGAAACAGTCTCTGCTGGGATTAACTCTAAACTGTACCTCTCTTATTTCTGATATGTTTTGTTAATTAACTCAAACTCTTTACTCTCATCCCTGTTTATCAGAGCTGCACATTTCACATTTATACTGACATGCCTCATATGTGCTGTGAGACACATGTGAAACTTTAAAATAAAACAATATTGTATCGATACTGTAGAACTCTGTATTTTTGGTGTTTTTATATCATGTCCAACAGTTAAATAATACAGAAACAGTGGACAAGGTCAAGACCTGTTAGGTGGGACAGGACAATGTCGTCACTACTTTTAAACAAAAGCATGGAGAAAGAAATGAATGAGACTCCAAAGTAATACCTATTTGTGACTGACTAAATTAAAGGGATTTTCAAATTTTAGTTAGTTGAAGGCATTTTAAAAAATAGAACAGAGGATAAGTGGAATGGAAAATCCCAAAATAAATTGAAAGGACCGGGTGCCTGACTCATGGTGCAGGAACAATCCCGTCCCACCCTAGTCAGTGTAGCATCAATCCTCCATAATCTGCTCCCCTCCCTGTCTCTCAGCGCCCTTGTGGAATGTAGCATCCAGATAGTCTCACAAACAGCAATCTGTCATTTTCCATCCTCCCTCCATGCCATCTCTCCATTACTATTTCAATACCCTGTGTTAGAAATCACACTCCCTTGAGAGTAAAAACCACAATTCACATATCACACAAAGATGGCTGTAGCCATCTTGTCATCCTTAACAGCTTGGAGACATATACAGTACACAGAAAAGGCCTGCATTAGTACTCATTAGGTGGTCTCTAAGGTTTCACAGCAACCCATTTCCTCACAAAGATATCGATACGCTAGACATAGACGCATTCAGTCTTTCTGGCAGCTGTCCTGTGTGGTCTGTGTTTGTGGTGATAATTCAATTATTATTTTTTTGGTGTATGCCAGAGACAGTGATGCCACCCATGGAGGTGCCAGTTTGTGAAAGAAGACTGGCAGTGCCACCTTGTCGCCTGCCAATCATGGACACATACACTGCTGACAATATTGATTCTATTGTAGCACAGCAAACACAACCGCATATGATCAACAAAAGAGCAGCTTTTATGTGGCTTGATGCTGAGAGGCTTTATGAGACACTGAAGAGCAGTTGGATCGTGAGAAGAATGAAGATCAGCTAGTTAAAAAAAAACGTTTCTTAATAGAAGTGCTCTTGGATCAGTTTTTGGGACCAGACAAGGTATGAACTGTGTTTTGGCATATACAATGTGTATAAAAGGTATATTCAAGCTGTAATACGTTTTATTACTCTGATCTGGGAAGTGCAGCCAAGCATGGTGGCATTGAATTTTTTTTTTTTTTTTTTTTTGTGTAAAAAAAGTGTTAAGTGTGTAATTTATGCAATGTTTTATTACCATGACCCACCATTTATACACATGCTAACGTCATGACCCTGGACCAATGATAGGAGTGCTGGGTCAGTTGTCTTGTGAATAAAGGTGGATCCTCCATCACAGCTGCAAGGAAGCAATCTGATCCCAGATCAGTCTGAAATGCTTACTCCTATCTGGATCGGATGAAGGAGCTTGCAATTAGTGCGTGATGGCAGAAGGCCGCAGGAAGCTTAATGATGGATGTTATAGATGATATGCATCATTACGCATGTGTTATTGTTTGTGAAAACAAGTCTTGTAGACAGTCTAATTGGGTACGTGACGAGCTGCAGGTATACTGTGAAAATAGGCCAGTTCCACTATAAAACCTAAAAAGCTCTGAAAGCTGAAACAGAACTGTGCCATTCAGTACAACAGCTCTGTTGTTTGTGTAATATATGGATCAATTAACTTTAACATAATATCTGTTCAAATAACAATATTTAATATTCACATAGTAGAGATTGTTAACTCTTAATTATTTTGCATTATATAATTTTTATGTTTTTATGCTATGATTTTTAATGTTTAATTTCTGATGTATCTGAAAAAACGTAGAGCACTGGTTACTCTGTTCTCTATTTTATAACTGGCTCTTTATTATTACTTTAAAAGCTTGAAGGAATGTTTACTTTGGAAACGCTTGAAGACTACATTGTTTTAATTTAATTTGTTAATATTTATATTAGGGCTGTCAATCGATTACAATTTTTAATCAAATTAATTACATGGTGTCCCGATTAATTAATCGCATATACAAATATTTGCTGAGAAAGCCCCTCATATAACAATAACTCAATATATAACGATTATACATATTTATATCAATATATAATTATTCATATTTATCTTTAAATATTAAAAAATTATTTATATATATATATATATATATATATATATATATATATATATATATATACACACTCACCTAAAGGATTATTAGGAACACCATACTAATACTGTGTCTGACCCCCTTTCGCCTTCAGAACAGCCTTAATTCTACGTGGCATTAATTCAACAAGGTGCTGAAAGCATTCTTTAGAAATGTTGGCCCATATTGATAGGATAGCATCTTGCAGTTGATGGAGATTTGTGGGATGCACATCCAGGGCACGAAGCTCCCGTTCCACCACATCCCAAAGATGCTCTATTGGGTTGAGATCTGGTGACTGTGGGGGCCATTTTAGTACAGTGAACTCATTGTCATGTTCAAGAAACCAATTTGAAATGATTCGAGCTTTGTGACATGGTGCATTATCCTGCTGGAACTAGCCATCAGAGGATGGGTACATGGTGGCCATAAAGGGATGGACATGGTCAGAACAATGCTTAGGTAGGCCGTGGCATTTAAACGATGCCCAATTGGCACTAAGGGGCCTAAAGTGTGCCAAGAAAACATCCCCCACACCATTACACCACCATCACCAGCCTGCACAGTGGTAACAAGGCATGATGGATCCATGTTCTCATTCTGTTTACGCCAATTTCTGACTCTACCATCTGAATGTCTCAACAGAAATCGAGACTCATCAGACCAGGCAACATTTTTCCAGTCTCTTGCAAAATTGTAGCTCTTGCAAATTGTAGCCTCTTTTTCCTATTTGTAGTGGAGATGAGTGGTACCCGGTGGGGTCTTCTGCTGTTGTAGCCCATCCGCCTCAAGGTTGTGCGTGTTGTGGCTTCACAAATGCTTTGCTGCATACCTCGGTTGTAACAAGTGGTTATTTCAGTCAAAGTTGCTCTTCTATCAGCTTGAATCAGTCGGCCCATTCTCCTCTGACCTCTAGCATCAACAAGGCATTTTTGCCCACAGGACTGCCACATACTGGATGTTTTTCCCTTTTCACACCATTCTTTGTAAACCCTAGAAATGGTTGTGCGTGAAAATCCCAGTAACTGAGCAGATTGTGAAATACTCAGACCGGCCCATCTGGCACCAACAACCATGCCACGCTCAAAATTGCTTAAATCACCTTTCTTTCCCATTCTGACATTCAGTTTGGAGTTCAGGAGATTGTCTTGACCAGGACCACACCCCTAAATGCATTGAAGCAACTGCCATGTGATTGGTTGATTAGATAATTGCATTAATGAGAAATTGAACAGGTGTTCCTAATAATCCTTTAGGTGAGTGTGTGTGTATATATATATATATATATATATATATATATATATATATATATATATATATATATTCAGATAACTAAAATGCATTACATTCTTGTGGCAGAAGAGTTAATCATTGATAAGACAATACAAAAAGTGGCTTTAGAATACAATGTATTGTTTACTACCATATTATTGAACATAAGTCAATCATTGGCATACAGTTCACAGTAATCCATTTCACAAGTGAATTTGTCAATCAGTTGGAGATTTATTATGAGGGCTTGTTTAAGGGCACATCAATTTACACCTAGATTAAACATCTCAGGTGTGTTGTGTCATAAACATAAAATGTTTAGGTCACTGTGTCAAGTTAAAAATAGTTTAATACTCAATCTTTAAACACATCTTGAGATCCCATAGATTGCATTTGCGCTCCGTGTGTTTTGAACACAAGAACGTAATGCATGTTTGTGGATTGAGTAGTGACACTGCCTACTGAAGTGTTTTCTTCACTGTATAAACTGCGCGTTGCTCATACAGCTGAAATTTCACTTACTGCCCTCTGGAGTAAACGGGTGGTACTGCAAGATTGCATTTATCAGGAATCTTCCTTATTATGTTCCGGGGGCATGCGATTAAATGCGTAAATTTTTTTAACGTGTTATTTTTTGTAAAATTAATCGCACTAAATTAACGTGTTAAATCGACAGCCCTAATTCATATTAATAATCAACTTTTTTTGTGTTTTCAAAAGCATATTTGTTTATTTATTTATTTTTTATTTATTTGGATGCCATGGGGAAAAAACACAAGGGGTGCTGTAGTTTGGGAACCACTGGAGCCACCATTAGAGGTCTGTAACTAACTTATTTAACAAGTGCTTATTAATAACAGTTGTTTATTAGTGTTGCTGTGCAGTTTTTGTTTTGTAGAGCCAGGCTAAATAGAATAGGGGTTGTGCATTCATTTGTCTGTATCATTATTGAGCTTCTGTACATGATACAGCAACGCATTCTTCACTGGCATAATGGCTTAAGCAATAATTGCAGGGCTGAATTAAACTACCGGGAAGGAATTGAGAGATTTACCCTCCCATTGGGGCCTTTGTGTGCTGCTTTTCAGCCAGAAGAGGATGTTCTGTGTCTCAGAGAGATGCTTCATGCACACACACACACATACTTGAATGCAATTAAGCACATATTAATAGGAAAGCTGTCTATGGCATCTACACAAAGAGCTGCCGGAGTTCATTGTTTCTTGTTTTGCAAACAAGCTATTTTATGAAATTGAGTAATTTGCAAAATGCAAGAGCGAGAGAGGAAGACTGCATTGCATCCTTTTAAATTTTCTGTAAAAAAAAAAAACTAGCAGCTGTGGATGCTGCCTTCTCTCATGAAATTTATGTGAACATGACAAATTTTTGCAATTCGAAATGCATGTGCTGTATAACAAACACATTTGGCTGCAGTTTTCCAGTGTAATGTCCAGCTGTGAGCACCAAAAGCGGGCAAAATAGTGTGGTATTCAGACAAGGTTTTAAGGAGAATTTTAGATGGATGTTTTTAAAATATACCTCCCAAACCTAAAACTTTTGAACCTAACCAATAGTGTTTTAATAAGACATCCTTACCAAATCAACGCCTAAACTTAACCATTAGTGTTTTTAAATATATATGAGACGTTAAAAAAATATCCTTACCAAATCAATGCATAAAAACCTAACCATTAGTGTTTTAAAATGCAGAAGCAAAATGAAAAATCACATTTTCTGAAGCAAACACGTCAAATGCCAGCTTGAGTATATGGCTGGTCTTGAACCACGGTCCTCAGACTGTAAGTCCAGGGCTCCATCAGGTGAGCTTCCGTGCAAGCTATTCTTTTTGGAATAAATGTATATATGTAGGTGGGTTACTGATATGACTGGATATGTCACATTTTTATATGATTATTTTTCAAAATTACAAACATTTTACAGTGTTGGCTTCATTCTTGATATTATAAATCGTGGCACACATTGGGCAGGTTTCTTGTGCCACTGAAGAATGTGGCGTCAGAGGCTTGTGAATGTGAGATGAAGAGCCAGGGAGAGAAACCAAGATGTGGCACAGGTGAGGGAGAATGAGGGTATGATTATTTATCATGTGCCTGAGCATGAGACTGCAGGAAGGTGGGTTGTGAAGAATGGGATATGACATTAAGCCTGCACGGGCACATCCTTCTCCAGGCAAAGCAGATCAGACATATCATCTGCCTCCAGCGTCCCAGCAATGACTTAAACAAGCCTAACAAAGACACTGAGCAGCTAGAAGAGAGAGAGCTTGTCAGCTCAAAAACAGCGAAACGGATGAAGGTTGAGGGATGACTATTGTAAACAAGAAATGGAGAGTGAGAGGAATTTTGAACATTGGAGTTGCTGTGCATACACTCAATATTAGATCATTTGTGTGTACGCAAACACAGCATCAATGACTAACAGAAGCAATGCAAAGTATTCAAACCATTTTGTTCAAACGTAATGGTTGGTTTTGGTCTTGTACCATTCAGAGCTCAACTGTAATGGCAGCCAGATGGCCCAGGGCTAGTTTGAGAGATGTTTAGACCCGTTGATTGAAGTGTCACTTGTCCCATCTGATGTTTTTACTAGTTACATTCTTACATTGATCATGTAAATGTGTTTTTATGCCTTAATTCCAAAAAAAAAATAAAAAATTGGGATTTAACGTAGTTGCGAATTGTGCCAAGTTACATAAATCCAAGGTAACGTTACATAGCTGGATGACGCGATAAGAATTAGTTAACAGCAAGAATGTGAGAGTTTGACAACATCAGTTAGAATGGGTTGAATATTGTAAACAAATCAGTCATGTTTCACACTATTTGCTGTATCATTTTTGTATCCAGCAAAAATGTGTTTGTGAATTTATTGCTGAATTTATTGGAGTTCAAATGTTTTTAAAGGGATAGTTCAGACAAAAAGGAAAATGTTGTTATGTGTATGACTTTCTTTCTTCAGCAAAACACATTAACAAAAATATCTCTGCTATGTAGGTCCATAAAATCCAAGTGAATGTGATCAGACCTTTGCAGCATGAAAAATCACATAAAGGAAACATAGAAATAATCCACAAGACTCCAGTGTTTAAATCAGTATCTTCAGGAGCAGTATAAAAGGTGTGGTTGAGTAACAGATCAAAATTCAAGTCTTTTTTTTTTTTTTATCTAAATCTCCATTTTCACTTTTACATCTGAAAGTCACATGTGGTGCCTGTTTATTTTCACTTTCACATCTGAAAGTGAAAGTTAAAGTGGATATTTAGAGTAAAAAATGACTTCTTTTTTTTTTTATCCACACCTATAGTGTCGCTTCTGAAGGTATCGATTAAACCACAGTAGTCTTATGGACTACTTTTGTTTCCTTTGTGTGTTTTTTTTTAGCTACAAAGGACTGCTCAACATTCACTTGCATTGTATGGAGCTATATATTCTAGATATTCTACTAAAAATCTTTGTAAGTCTTCTGCTTAAGAAAGAAAGTCATATACATCTGGGATGGCATGAGGGTAAGTAAATGATGAGAGAGTTTTCATTTTTGTGTGAACAATCCCTCTTTAAGTTTTATGAAAAATATTAACTTTTTGCTTTTTTGCAAGAATATTTAGCTAAAAATAACTATTTATTATACTTGTGGTAGAGTAAGTTAAAATGTTGGTAGGGCAAGTACAGCAGAAAAATAAATACTTCATTTTAAACTCCATGTTTGTTTCAGACATGTGTGAGATGGCTGTCAGACCAGATAGACAAAATGAAAACAACATATTCTCAGTGGATAATTCAGATACAGCTATGTATTTGACCTAAGACACTAACAAATTTCAAAGAAGCTATGTGCTTTTGGCCTGTAGGCATGTCTTTCTCTCTGTATCTTTTGCTTTCTTGTATAGAATCTGTATATGTAGTATGCCGCCTCCATCCTGTTTATACTGCAAAAAAAAAGATTTTCAAGACGAGCATTTTTTACTTGTTTTGCTGTAAAATTATCTCAACATCCTTCAAAATGATTGATTTACTTGTCAAGAAAAATGGAAAAGATAAAAATATAAGGTATTAATTCTTGTTTTAAGAGAAATCTGACTATATTAAGTAAATTTTAGACTTAAAACAAGGAAGAAAAAGGAAAACTAAATCTCACTAAATTTTGGTTAGATTTCTCTCAAAACAAGACTTCAAATCTTATCCCAGTTTGCTTGTCAAGTAAATAAATCATGTTTTAAGAATGTTTAGATATTTTACTGGAAAATAAGACAAAAATAGGTGTCTTGATAAAAAACATTTGCATGGAAACCTCCGCAAGATTTATACCACTTGTATTCACCAGGGCATTTTGTACAACTGCATTACTAACCATTTGAATTATAAGTTTTATTATCATATTGTGAGATTGTGACACCTGTGCTGTGTGTGTCTGCAGTGCGCTGCACTCATGTTAAATGCTGTTGTGTTCCGCATGCTGCCACTTATGTCTGTGTAAAAATGTAATGAGCCAGAGCTCATGGTGAGCCCAATAACAATCTTTTTTTAAAAGGGTGAAACAGAACTCAAGATTCATGACATAGCTTGGACAACTCATTTCACATTAGAAGTTTTTTTGCACTGTGCTCATCCAGAGGCGGATGCTTTGTCACAGCCCTCATATCAGTGTTGCCTAGACACAAAAACATTGTTCCAAAACCTAGTGAGCTGCCTTGAAATCATAGGAAGCAGCTTTCTGGGGCACCATCCTAATACTCTGTCTACACCGATCGCATTGCCATGGTCGCATCGTATCAAAAGCAATAGAACTCATTATAATAAATGATGCTGTCTACACTGGAAGTGTCCGTTGCAGCACATTGTGCCATCAGTAAACGGGTGTCCCGTTCAATTTTGCGCCGCACACGCTGGCGATACTACTACTTTGAAAGCTCTCTTGCTGTGTACAGTATACTAAGGCTTCATCCTAACCAAAATGGAGCCTCATGAGTTAATGATTGGGAATGTTCCACATAGGCAATCAACTCCCCGACCAAAGCAAGATATCTTGGAAGACAGCATAATGTTGTTGATTTCTTTTGCATTGGGGGCATATCTATGGTGCCTTAAAATGCTGTCTTGGTAGGCAGCTCTCTAGCATTTTGGGAGAGAGCCTGCAGTCTCAATATTATTTATATATGTAGAAAAGTAAATAAATGTGGGGTTTTGTTTTGGGAGGATAGGGATAAAGGGAGTGGATGAATAGGGAGAAAAACTCTTTTTGGAATGGGAGGTTTGAAGACTGACATCCACATAATATGGGCCATTGAGCACAAGTGGAAAGCAAAAACGACCTCCTCGGGTGAGCATTGACAAGCTGGCTTCATCACCCCCATGGCACTCAGGGATGTCACATTGGAACCTGGCAGCCAGAGCACAGAAGAGAGAGAGGAATATGCCGCTTTCAGGAATGAACCACAGCAATTGGAGAGCTGGCCAGAGGCTCTCAATGTATAAAGAACCATTTCCAGAATTCAGGGGAAATCAAAAAGTTGACAGGCTTGTCCATTTTGTTCCAATGGCCTTTGGAGGGGTGAGGACATCAGCATGAAAGGAAAGGTGCTTTGTTGTCGTATCCTACAAACTACCCCACTTCCAGTCTACATGGGCTAGACTTATGAGAAAAGATGCTGTGATGTTGTCTGTGTGTGTAAGCCATGACCACCTTGTGTCTTTTGGTGCAAAGGCAAATAACAACTTACAACAATCTAAGCCCATTGGCATTTGAACTTCCTGCTTCTTTGTGGCTTCAACTCAATGGAAGTGTAGATTCTCATTCAGTGCTGCTTGCAGTTGAATGGTCATGACTTGTTATCGCTCTGGACAAGGCTTCTCGGTTCAAATGAGCTTCCAGAAATGCAGTATCTCCAACTGCTGAAAATTGAGCAACATGCTGTTTTTTCCATATTTATTTAATTTTTATTGTCTCCTCTAGACAAGAAGACCTCAGCAGACTTTTCAACATGTCCTCAATGAGGTTATAGACTTATAAGGGAAACTAATATGGGGAAATTTTGACAGAATTTAGTTAGTTATAACAGAAGTTATTGTGTGAAGCAGTGCATATACACTACCGTTCAAAAGTTTGGGGTCACATTGAAATGTCCTTATTTTTGAAGGAAAAGCACTGTACTTTTCAATGAAGACAACTTTAAACTAGTCTTAACTTTGAAGAAATACACTCTATACATTGCTAATGTGGTAAATGACTATTCTAGCTGCAAATGTCTGGTTTTTGGTGCAATATGTACATAGGTGTATAGAGGCCCATTTCCAGCAACTATCACTCCAGTGTTCTAATGGTACAATGTGTTTGCTCATTGGCTCAGAAGGCTAATTGATGATTAGAAAACCCTTGTGCAATCATGTTCACACATCTGAAAACAGTTTAGGTCGTTACAGAAGCTACAAAACTGACCTTCCTTTGAGCAGATTGAGTTTCTGGAGCATCACATTTGTGGGGTCAATTAAACGCTCAAAATGGCCAGAAAAAGAGAACTTTCATCTGAAACTCGACAGTCTATTCTTGTCCTTAGAAATGAAGGCTATTCCATGCGAGACATTGCTAAGAAATTGAAGATTTCCTACAACGGTGTGTACTACTCCCTTCAGAGGACAGCACAAACAGGCTCTAACCAGAGTAGAAAAAGAAGTGGGAGGCCGCGTTGCACAACTGAGCAAGAAGATAAGTACATTAGAGTCTCTAGTTTGAGAAACAGACGCCTCACAGGTCCCCAACTGGCATCTTCATTAAATAGTACCCGCAAAACACCAGTGTCAACATGTACAGTGAAGAGGCGGCTGCGGGATTCTGGGCTTCAGGGCAGAGTGGCAAAGAAAAAGCCATATCTGAGACTGGCCAATAAAAGAAAAAGATTAAGATGGGCAAAAGAACACAGACATTGGACAGAGGAAGACTGGAAAAAAGTGTTGTGGACAGATGAATCCAAGTTTGAGGTGTTTGGATCACAAAGAAGAACGTTTGTGAGACGCAGAACAAATGAAAAGATGCTGGAAGAATGCCTGACGCCATCTGTTAAGCATGGTGGAGGTAATATAATGGTCTGGGGTTGCTTTGGTGCTGGTAAGGTGGGAGATTTGTACAGGGTAAAAGGGATTCTGAATAAGGAAGGCTATCACTCCATTTTGCAACGCCATGCCATACCCAGTGGACAGCGCTTGATTGGAGCCAATTTCATCCTACAACAGGACAATGACCCTAAACACACCTCCAAATTGTGCAAGAACTATTTAGAGCAGAAGCAGGCAGCTGGTATTCTATCGGTAATGGAGTGGCCAGCGCAGTCACCAGATCTGAACCCCATTGAGCTGTTGTGGGAGCAGCTTGACCGTATGGTACGCAAGAAGTGCCCATCCAACCAATCCAACTTGTGGGAGCTGCTTCTGGAAGCGTGGGGTGCAATTTCTCCAGATTACCTCAACAAATTAACAGCTAGAATGCCAAAGGTCTGCAATGCTGTAATTGCTGCAAATGGAGGATTCTTTGACGAAAGCAAAGTTTGATGTAAAAAAAATCTTATTTCAAATACAAATCATTATTTCGAACCTTGTCAAAGTCTTGACTCTATTTTCTATTCATTTCACAACGTATGGTGGTGAATAAGTGTGACTTTTCAGGAAAACACAAAATTGTTTGGGTGACCCCAAACTTTTGAACGGTAGTGTATGTATATATATATATATATATATATATATATATATATATATATATATATATATATATATATATATATATATATATATATATATATATACAGAAAGTATTCAGACCCCTTCTTTTTTTCACATTTTGTTATATTGCAGCCTTATATTAAAATGCTTTATTTCCACATCAATCTACACCATAAACATCCATAAACAAAAATGAAAAATCACATTGACATAATTATTAAGACCCTTAACTCATTACTTAGTTGAAGCACCTTTGGCAGCGAATACAGCCTCAAGTCTTTTTGATGAAGCTTTGCACACCTGGATTCTGGGATTCTATGCCATTCTTCTCTGCAGATCCTCTCAAGCTCTGTCAGGTTGGATGGGGACCATCAGTGAAGTGTGGGCTCTGGCTGGGCCACTCAAGTTCAATTCACAGTGTTGTCCCGAAGCCACCCTTGTGTTGTCTTGGCTGTGTGCTTTGGGTCATTGTCCTGTTGGAAGGTGAACCATTGGCCCAGTCTGAGATCCTGTGTGCTCTGGACCAGGTTTTCATTAAGGATATCTCTGTATTTTGCTGCATTCAGCTTTCCTTCAACACTAACCTGTCCCCCAGTCCCAGCCACTGAAAAACACCCCCACAGTAAAACGCTACCACCACCATGCTTCAGCTTTGTGATGGTATTGCGCAGGTGAAGAGCAGTGTCTGGTTTCCTTGAATTGAGGTCAAACAGTTCAATCTTCATTTCATCAGACCAGAAAATCTTGTTTCTCACAGTCTGAGAGTCTTTTAGGAGCTTTCTTGCATTGAGGAGAGGCTTCCATCTGGCTTCTCTGCCATACAACCCAGATCGGTACAGTGTTTTAGTGATGTTGTCCTCCTGCAAATTTCTCCCATCTCCACACATAATCTCTGGAGCTCAACCAGAGTGACCATCTGGTTCTTGCTCACCTCTCTTACCATGGTCCATCTCCCCCAATTGCTCAGTTTGGCCGAGCGGCCAGCTCTAGGAAGAGTGTGTTCTAAACTTCCATTTAAGAATTATGGAGGCCACTGTGCTCTTGGGAACCTTGAATGTAGCCGAAATGTTTTTGTAGCCTTCCCCAGATCTGTACCTTGACACAATCCTGTCTCTGAGCTCTACAGGCAGTTCCTTTGTCCTCATGGCTTAGTTTTTGCTCTGATATGCATTTTCAGCTGTAAGACCTTATATAGACAGGTGTGTGCTTTGCCAAATCATGTCCAATCAATTGAATTTTCCACAGGTGGACACCAATCAAAGTGTAGAATGTCTCAAAGATGATCCAGAGAAATGGGATGCACTTGTGATAAGTTTCAAGCATCAAAGCAAAGGTGTGAATACGTATGTCAATGTGATATTTGTTTTTTTCTTTTTTAATAAATTTGCAATGTTATAAAAAAATCTGGTTTTTGATTTGTAATCATTGGAGATGAAGTGTAGATTGATGTGAAAATAATAATTATAATAATAAAAGCTTAAGGCTGCAAAATATTAAAATGTGAAAAAAATGAAGGAGTCTGAATACTTTTTGAATGCACTGTGTATATATACACCGATCAGCTACAACATTAAAAGCACCTACCTAATGTTCTGTAGGTCCCCCTCGTGCTGTCAGAACAGCACCAACCCACATCTCAGAATTGTCAATACAATAGCATTAGCAGTCAATAGCATTATGAGATGCTATTCTTCTCACCACAATTGTACATAGCGGTTATCTGAGATAGAATCAGAATGAGCTTTATTGCCAAGTATGTTTACACACACAAGGAATTTATCATGGTGACAGAAGCTTCCAGTGCAAATGCAAACATATAGACATGCATACAAACATATACATTTGAACATATATACATATAATGACAAAAAATTAAATAACATATAACAGATGAAAAATAGAGAAATATACAACAGAGCATTAATGTTGATCAAATATTTGATAGACAATTATACAGTTATGTGCAGGTGATTTAATGTATTGAAGAAGAGGTAGGATATGCTAAAGAATATAAATGAAATATGGATATAAGTAGGAACGGATGGATTGAATATTGCATTTGGATGTATTGACAAAAGGAATGTATTTGTGGGCAGTTTTAACTGTTCATAAGGTGGATGGCCTGAGGGAAAAAACTATGCCTGACTGTTCTGGTGCTTAGTGCTCTGTAGTGCCAGCCAGAGGGCAACTGTTCGAAAAGGAAGTGTGCTGGATGAATAGGGTCAAGAGTGATTTTACCAGCACTTTTCGTCACTCTGGATGTGTACAGTTCTAGCAGGGTGGGTAGGGGAGTACCAATAATCCTCTCAGCAGTCCGAACAATCCTTTGAAGTCTTCTGATGTCTGACTTGGTATCTGAACCAAACCAGACAGTTATAGAAGTGCAAAGGACAGTATCAGCAGTGCCTGTGGCATATTGAGTCTTCTCAGCTGGCAAAGGAAGTACAACCTCTGCTGGGCCTTTTTGAAAATTGAGTCTATGTGGGTCTCCCACTTCAGGTCCTGTCAGATGGTAGTGCCCAGGAACCTGAGTGACTCCTGTTGCCACAGTGCTGTTCAGAATGGTGAGCAGGGGTAATGTTGGGGTGTTCCACTTAAAGGCCACTGTCATCTCCACTGCTTAAAGTGTGTTCAGCTCTTGGTTGTTTTGACTGCACCAGACAGCCAGCTGTTCAACTTCCCTTCTGTATGCAGACTCATCATCCTGGATGAGACTGATCACTGTAGTGTAGTTTGCAAACTTCAGGAGCCTAACAGAGGGGTCCTTGATGGTGCAGTAATTTGTGTAAAGGGAGAAGAGCAGTGGGGAGATTACACACCTGGGGGGCACCAGTGCTGATTGTACATGTGCTGGAGGTGAATTTCCCCATTCTCACAAGCTGCTACCTGTCTGTTAGAAAGCTAGTTATCCACTGACAGATAGATTTGGGAACAGAGAGCTGGGTTAATATAGTCCATAGGAGTGCGGGGTTTATGGTGTTAAAATCCGAACTGAAGTCAACAAATGGTATCCTTGCAGAAGTCCCTGGTTTGTCTAGCTGTTGAAGTATGTAATTCAGTCCCATATTGACTGCATCATCGACAGACCTTTTTGTGTTTTGCTTGCCAAACTGCAGGGGATCCAGAAAGGGTTCAGTGATGTCCTTCAAGTGGGCCAACACAGTCTCTCAATTGATTTCATGACCACAGATGTTGGAGCGACGAGTCTGTAGTCATTTAGTCTTTGATCTTGGGTTTTTTTTTTTGGAATGGGGAGGATTGTGCTCCATCACTGCTCCAGTGATCTGTTGAAGATCTTTGTGAAGATGGGGGCCAGCTGGTCAGCACAGGTTTTTAGACAATTGGGTGAAACACCATCTGGACCCTGTGATTTTGTTGTCTTCTGTCTCCGAAGACCCGGTACACATCATCTTCACAGATCTTAAGTGCAGGTCGAGTAGCAGGAGAAGTGAGGAGGGGGATTGCTGGAGATGTAAATGTTTGTGTGCTGTGAAAGTCAGAGTGGGTGTGGGGTGTGAAACTGTGCTTTTCAACTCTACAGTAAAACACATTAAGTTTGTTATCCAATTGTTGATACCCTACAGTGTTGGGGGATGGTGTCTTGTAGTTGATAAAGTTTTTCAGGCCTCTCCACACTGATGCTGGTTCGTTAGCTGAAAACAGTTTTTTCAGATTTTCAGAATAGCTTCTTTTAGCCCCTCTGATCTCCTTTGTTACTGTAGACTTTGTCAGTTCGAACCAGTCTGGCCATTCTCTGTTGTTGACCTCTCTCATCAACAAGGCATTTCCGTCCTCAGCACTGCCGCTCATTGGCTGTTTTTTGTTTTGGCACCATTCAAAGTAAATTCTAGAGACTGTTGTGTTAAAACCCCAGGAGATCAGCCGTTACATAAATACTCAAACCAGCCCATCTGGCACTACAAATCATCCATATAAATTTCTAATCAGCCAATCGCGTGGCAGCAGTGCATAAAATCATGCAGCTATGGGTCAGGAGCTTCAGTTAATGTTCACATCAACCATCAGAATGGGGAAAATTTTTGATCTCATTGATTTGGACTGTGGTATGATTGTTGGTGCCAGACGGGTAGATCTATATGGGCCAGGTATATATTTTAAAGATAAATTTTGTAAAAATCCAAATAACATTAGAGATCTTTATTGTAAAAGGTTTAAACAATGTTTTCCATGATTGTTCAATGAACCATAAACAATTAATTAACATGCACCTGTGGAACAGCTTACAGATGCTAGGCAATTAAGGTCACAGTTATAAAAATTTAGGACACTAAAGAGACCTTTCTACTGACTCCAATAAACACCAAAAGAAAGATGCCCATGGTCCCTGCTCATCTGCATTAATGTGCCTTATGCATGCTGCATGGAGGCATGAGGACTGCAGATGTGGCCAGGGCAATAAATTGCAATGTCCGTACTGCGAGAAGACAATGATACAGGGAGACAGGAAGGACAGCTGATTGTCCTCGCAGTGGCAGACCATGTATAACAACACCTGCACAGGATCGGTACATCCAAATATCACAGCTGCGGGACAGGTACAGGATGGCGACAACAGCTGTAAGTTACACCAGGAACGCACAATCCCTCCATCAGTGCTCAGACCATCCACAATAAGCTGACAGAGGCTGGACTGAGGGCTTGTAGGCCTGTTGTAAGGCAGGTCCTTATCAGACATCACCAGCAACAACATCGCCTATGGGCACAAACCCACCTATGCTGGACAAGACAGGACTGGCAAAAAGTGCTCTCCACGGATGAGTAATTGTTTTGTCTCACCAGGGATGATGGTCAGACGATTATATCAAAGGAATAAGCGTTACACCAGGGATCAATTTGGAGGTGGAGGGTCCGTCATGGTCTGAGTGGTGCGTCACAGCATTATCGGACTGAGCTTGTTGACATTGCAGGCAATCTCAGTGCTATGCGTTACATGGAAGACATCCTCCTCCCTCATGTTTTACCCTTCCTGCAGGCTCATCTTGACATGACCCTCCAGCATGACATTGCCACCTGCCATACTGCTTGTTCTATGCATGATTTCTTGCATGACAGGAGTGTCAGTGTTCTGCCATGGCCAGTGAAGAGCCTGGATCTCAATCCCATTGAGCACATCTGGGACCTGTTGGATCAGAGGGTGAGGGCTAGGGCAATTCCCCCCAGAAATGTCTGGGAACTTGCAAGTGACTTGGTGAAACAGTGGGGTAACATCTCAAATGGCAAATCTGGTGCAGTCCATGAGGAGGACTCTTTTTAATTGCAGCCATTGAAGAATTTGTTTGTTTTTTGTTTTTTTTTGTTTTTTTTTTGTTATTTGATGAGTTACGCCACATTTGTTACTTGGTGTCACTCACTCATATTATCTTTACTTTAAGGCCATGACCATATGTTGTCATTTGAAAACTCTGTTTTCAGTTTTCTAGCATCATCATTATATTATTATACTGTATAATGTATATTGCATAAAGCACAGTAATATACTTTGTACTGCATACAATAATTTTTAAGTGCCTTTTTTTAATAGTATGTGAAACAGTATGCATTGTGATGAAATACATTTAAACAGGAGCATGTTACATTGTTGTCACATGAGCTCATTATATTGCATGCTTAATTTATCAGTTTCATCCAGTTATCTTCTCATAAATAAAAAAACTTCATCTACTTTTATCTGCAATTTATTTGCAAAATGTCTTATCTTTTGGCAGTCTAATTGAATGATGAGTCAAGATAAAGATTTGTGCATTCCATTGTGGGATAAAATACTCGGCACTACTGTACAGTATGTGGTCTGACTGTACAATTCAACATTTGGCAAATGTTGAAGATCATTCGGATATTGCATTCATACAAAAAAAAATATGTTAATTTGATTAATGTAGACCAATTTATGTTTGCAGTGTACAGTAAATATGTACTGCACACTGCAGAAATAGTGCAATTAATATGTAGTAGGCTATGCTATTCCGAACATATCCTGTGCCTCTCTGAAGCCTGTTCATGTTGTTTTCTTTCTCTTGGGATTACTAATTACATTGATACAAGTAGGCACCCAGGCTGGTGTGTATGTGTTTCTGTGTTCCATCTGTGAAGGGCTTGTGACTGTGATGTGTGTGCTTGTAGTTGTGACATGATTTAATATTCATTTGTTTTTGTTTTTTGTTGTTTTTTGTGTTCGTTTTTTACTTCATGGCACATGTACTGTACCTGCTATCAAATATCCGTTATCGCCTGTCATCTGGGATCTTTCACTTTGTTCAAAGTACACGTTAAGCAAAGATCCCAACAGGAATTGATGGAATTTGCAGAGTAGGGATGTTTTGTCTCCTGCTGTTTTGATCTCTTTCTGGGTAAAGAATAATTTTGGCAACTAATCCCAAATCTCAGCTTAAAATTTACTGTTTCATAACTGCAGCGTCGCCAGAGACAAATCCGGCCTCCAAGAATTGCACTAGAAGGGAATGTAGACTCTGAAATATCAAAGAGCTGTCAAGGATATGACAGGAACTTTGCAGTGGGTTTTAACACAGATGACAGTCATATAAAAAGAAATCTCCATTTGCAGTGATACTGCAAATTGCAAGTACAAACTGCAAACTGTCAGCTGTCTCCCCACAAGACAAATTACCTTTAATTTCCTGAGTATGTGTATAGTCTGGTTCGAGTTAACGCTAAACTAGCAGGCTGTCTTCTTTCCAAAATATGAAGAATTTTGTTGTTTAGATGTTGGCTTAATTTTGGCAGAAAGATTAGGGAAAGCTGTTATTGTCAGACAGAAAATGCAGCACTCCATCTGAACAACTGTGATGATTTAAAGCTTCCTAGAAAGGCATTTAACTCTGTTACAAAAGCATAGTTCTGAAGTAAATGCATGCATTAGCAAAAGATTTAATACAAAGCTAATCCTTACATACATTACACTCACTCTCAGAGGATTCTTTGATGTCTCAAGATGAATCACTGCAAGTAACTGAAGATGAAGTAATTTAAGATTAATTTTAATGCAGTGGAATCTTAAAATAGCCATAAATGGTAATTTAAGTTCTGAATGTGTGTAAACTGCAAAGAAAAAGCTAGAAAAGTCGTTTTCTTACTTTTAACCAGAAATAAAAATATAAAGTGTGCAATTCAAAGGCATGCCCACATCCTGAAGGCCACTCTTGCTTCTCTAAATTATAGGTGTTAGGTGCAGATTTAGAAATGGCAGATGTGCCAAGCAATGGTAAAGCTTTTCTAATGCAGTGACACACCAGCAAACATGCATTAATATGTAAGCTCTTCCATCTTTTTATACATTACTCCACTAAGCAAATGTTCAACTAATTTCAAGCATGTTACCAATTTCCATGTGTTGCAGTTTTGCTTCTTTTGGGTGAAAATCAAAGATCAAGTTCTTTTAAACGTCTCCAGACTCTCTGATCTTGATGTACCAGTGAAAGAGAAGAAGGCCTGTTCAACCGTAGCACATGTCATGTCCAGGCTTGGTGTAATTCTAGCCTGAGCTAAATCATGAAGAGCAGTTACATCGTTGCCCATATGAATGCTTGAACGTCAGACACAAATGGTTATCCTCATAAGACCCACAAGGGATCTCATAGAGCTCAAATGTTTAGTATTTATCTTCTAAAATGTGTCTATGTATTATTTTGTGGCTCTTGAATTCAGATTGTGTGATGCTGCATATTCAATAGCAGTACAGAAAAACTTTCAGAGTATTTAGGCATGGTCCTCCATCCGTATCGGTGAAAGAATGCAGACGATAAAAAATCAGCTAGTGTAGACAAACATTATTAAAACCATTCAGTTCAAGTATTTGTTTAAAAAAATGTTCTCAGTTTCCAATCAGAGCCTTGAAATAGTTCAATACTGTTGCTGCATCTGAAAACTAAGCTCTATTACAATAGCAGCACAGAGTCTGACCTCTCCTGCCAGAGTGTGTTGAATAGAGAGGATGAACATTCTTTGAGACCGCTGTTTGTTTTTGTTAGATCAGTCAGTGTCTTGCAGTTCTCTTAGCTATGCCAGACCCAATTCAGTCTTCAAATCGAAGTATGTAAGAAAGTGTAGAGGAACTGACACAAACTCTCACATCCTGGGAACAGCATGCAGTGATTCATAAGTCCAACAGTATAATTTAGCATTTTGACAAGATGGAAGCTTATTATCCACTCCCTACTATCACTGCAAATGTATTCAACCATTCTAGTGTCATCAAATGGAATTGCGATAGCTTTCCCAAATATTCATTCCTTCTGCCATTGGTCAGACAAAATGATAATCCTGCCCCAAACTTGGTTAAGTCAATATTGCTGTGTCAAGAGAGCAATGTGTTGACACTTTTCCAGGAAATAACCTACAGATAGCTTACTTATAGTTGTCTTTGTATATTAAGTTGGAATAGGAGAAAGTACAGTATTTTAACTAGGGACTAAAAACAGTTCAAGGAACAAAAACAAATAATTTTTTGGCAGAATATAACCAAAAACGTGAAATAAAGCAATCTTCAATTGTTTTGGAGTGAAAAAATGATTTTTAAATGCTGGTAACCGATTATAATCGGTTAATTTCATTACGATTATTCATGAAGCTAAAGGGTTTATCACAGTCATTTATTTTTTTTATATTACACCACTTCATGTTGCCTGATAAAATAAAATGCATTCTTTGATCATGAAGGAAACCTCTGCATCAGACGTTTTTAACAGCTATGTATAATTACTACATACACATGCATATTTAAGTCTTGACTGAATTATTTTTAGATATGATGCATTAATACAGATTTGATGTTGCCAGGTTTTGACTGAGAAGCTGATCTGTAATTAAAAATGTACTTAAATGTTAATTAACTGTATGCTTGTTATGATTTCTATGCTGATAATATACCACACAGTAAAACATTTTATTGCTATTTTGGCTTATTTTGGTGAGGCAAATGGCTTATTTATGACTTGTTTTTGAAGGGAACATTACTTGAATCTCTTGTGAGATCTTGCAACACTACAATAGGTATTTCACTGACCCCTTAGCGCATGCCAGTTTAGTACTGCCATTTAAAAAAATAATATTATTAACTGTTTATTATTGTGTTCTAATCTTTTACCATTTAGAAAGGAGGCTGTGGAACTTTTGAACCATAATGAAAAAAAAATACTGTTTTTGCACAGAACGAACCAAAATGAAAAGCTTCCCATTTTTAGTCCCTGACTTTAACTCCAAAATAATTAGACCCTTTAGCTTTACCTGGGTATTCTAAAAAAGTATTTGTATTTAGTGTTGTAGGCTCTAGACTAGACTCACATCAGCATAACGGAGTTACCTCTGTTGGTTCGCTAACCTAAAGAGTGACTAATTACATTGCATGAGACTGGGATGTTGCTATCAAGAAGGAACACTTCAATCAAGACAATGGATATTTAAAACATGTTTTCTATTAAACTGTTCACTGTATCAGTGAAAGTGGAGTGTCTTTGATTTTCTGTCCCTGTCTCTGTCCTGCTAATAATGCATTTGTCCCTGTTATTTAGTACACTTTTCATTTAGCCAGGTGCGCCAACACTTACAAGATGAACATTTTAAATCAATACTGTATTTAATGCCCCCATAGCTCATCTGTGTGTGTCTGTGTTCTACCATGTTGTCCATCTCTAATGCTGTTGTGTATTTGTATGTGTGCAGGTTTTGAGTTACTGTACCAGCCCGAGGTGGTTCGTCTCTACCTGTCCCTCCTGACAGAAAGTCAGAACTATAACACACTAGAAGCAGCAGCTGGCGCTCTACAGAACCTCAGCGCTGGACAGTGGACAGTACGTTTTTTTTCTAATGCCAAACCTGGGCATTGGGAGTTCATATTCGAAACGATTCAATTTTTTTAACACTAGAAAAACATGATTTTCATGATGTCTGGTTCTGTTATCAGTTGGAATGTCTGCATTCTTCTGCCAATACACACTGTAATGAAATGTGCTAAATAAGCACCAGAGCCATTGTCATGATAGATATATTGATTCAAGGATGGTCATGAATGCAATTTGAATTGCCATTTTTTCCTTCAATTAAGGTAAGTGGAACCAGTTATTGTTAAATTCCTAATGATTCCCATCCCTAATTACCAATATTGTCACTTTGAATAAGGATTGATCTGTGGCGTGGCATCAAGACATCATTTTAAATGCAAGATTTTGATTTGCCTGCTGAAGTGTATCATGCAAATCTATTCCTCTCCGAATTTAAAGGCAGGAAAACATGAAACTTAGTTTGGCATGTTTGTTTTTCTGTCTGCTTGGAATGCATTTTGAAAACATTCCTAGCCAATACATCCTATTTCCTCTGAGGATGTTCTGCACTGCAGTGTCACGTGAAGCTCTTGCTACTGTATCTAAGTTGAAGGGAATTACTCCTATTACCAGAGTAAATCCCATTAAACTGCACTACCCTGACCCTGCTTCCTTTTTGGAGCACCTTATGTCCTGAAGTGCAGTCATGCATAAGCATACTGCTTCTCTGTGTGGTTACACCACTTCAGAACTACCTCATCTCTATGCCTGGCCACACACACACACACACACACACACACTCATACACACACACACACACACACACACACACTCACTCATACACACTCATACACACTCATATACCCAGAGTCCCAAACACTTCACAAATCCCTGCTGTTCGGAGATGGACATGTCGCGCCTGTGGTCTATAAGAGGATTTGAGAGCTTTTATTTATTCATTTATTCTTTTTCCTACTTTCCTTTTTTGCAAATGTATTAGTGTCTCGGTCTTTAAGATGACATGATTTCTCCTAGGGTCACTACCATCTCCTAGTGGCCATAAAGTAGTATTGCAACAACTTGATCACATTCAAAAGGGCACTGGTTGGGGAATTGAGGGTTTTTTTGTGTCACAAATTATTTATTTTTTTTATTCATGGGGTAGGAGAGGAAAATGCACTGTAAAAAATCATTCTAACAGGGACAATTTACTGGACTGATTTTCCAGAATAGAAGAGCTCTGGGAATTTTTTTTTTTTCTCTCTCAAAGTTTAGCTTTTTGTCTCACACACATACATTTACATATACTGCTGTACTGTGTGCCCATTCTCAAAACAGATTTTCAGAGCTGCCCAGTTGACTGAGTATGACTTGCCAAGACAAAATTACTTAAAGGAATAGTTCAACCAAAAAGAAACATATTCTCACCTTCCTTTCTTCAGCAGAACACAAAGATTTTTTAAGAATAGATCAACTCTTAGGTCCATACAATGCAAGTGAATGGTGGACAGAACTTTGAAGCTCAAAAAAGCATATAAAGGCAGCATAAAAGTAATCTATACAACTCTAGTGGTAGTCTTCAGAAGTGATATGATAGGTGTGGGTGAGAAAAAAATCCAAATGTAAGTCCTTTTTTTACAATAAATCTACACTTTCAATTACACATTCTTTTTCTTTTGTTTTTTTGGTTCACATTCTTTGTGCATAGTGCCAACTACTTGGAGGCTGGTAAAAGATAGAGATGTATAGTGAAAAAGGACATCAAATATTTCTCATCCTTCATATCGCTTCTGAAGACGGATTTAACAACTGGATTACATTTATACTGACTTTATTTGCTTTTTGGAGCTATAAAGATCTGACCGCCTTTCACTTACATTGAATGGACCTACAGAGGTGAGGTATTATTCTAAATATTTTCATTTGAGTTCTGCAGGGGAAAGAAAGTCATACACATTTGGAATGGCATGAGGGTGAGTTTTAATTTTGGGGTGAACTGTTCCTTTAAATGCAAGAGAAGAATGTTCAAACCACAATTTCATACAGTCTGTTCCTCTCATTTTTACAGTGGTCGAACCATATCCGGGCGACAGTGCGTAAGGAGAAAGGGTTGCCTATACTTGTGGAACTTCTGCGCTCTGACTCAGACAAGGTGGTGCGAGCTGTGGCCATCGCTTTGAGGAACCTGTCCATTGACCACCGCAACAAAGATCTAATAGGTAAGAGTAGAATACTCAATCTTTTATGTAAAACGATATTTTTCATCTGATTTGTAGCCAGAAGGATGCAATTGGTGTCAAAGGCCTTATTAAATCCCTTTCCAAGCACAGTGTTGACATCTCTTATTGAAACAGGAAGTTTGGGCAGGTCAAATCAAAGGGCACTGTTTTTTAAATAGCCAATGGGCTTTAGCAACTGTATAGCCATGAACCATGATTGGCTGCTTCATTGTCAGCTGCAGGTGATATTGGGGAATAAACATTCTCAATCAATAGAGCATTTGATTCAAAAGATTGTGTGGTGGAAGATGAGTCATCCATATTTTTGGTCTGTTTTCACAGAAAATAAAGACATTTTTAAATATGTGCATCTGCTAAAGTATCACTTCTCAACTTTTTAGAGGACACTAGCATAAAGATGACTTCAAAGTGACAAACATGGACTAAAAGTCCACTAATTCAATTGAAATATTATGATGGTTTTATGTAGCCTCTGTGTCTCTGCAATTTTTTTTCTCATTTCCAGTCTGTGTCTCATTGTTCTGTAATATTCTCCTCAGGCAGTTACGCCATGAGGGACTTGGTTAGCAACCTGCCCAGCGGACAGCAGCGACCAGCCAAGAACCTGGAGGAGGACACCGTGGTGGCTATCCTCAACACCATCCATGAAATCATAACAGACTGCTCTGAAAATGCTCGCTCCCTCGTTACTGCTCAAGCAATCGACAAACTAGTGTCCATCAATAGGACCAGGTACGTGCAAAGTGAATGAAGAACAGAACAAGTTTATGACAAGGTATGATTGCCTATTGAACACATTTAGGTTATGTTCACAATCACACCGCAAGCCAAACCCCACTTCTGAATATGCCTACTTCCCTACTATATATTTTGCCAAAAAATGAGTTAGATGTCTGAATCCTCAGTATTACTAATACAGTAGGCAAAAAATACCCGGATGATTTCCTGGACCTGCTGAAGTGTGCATCCGCTGGATACTTTATTAGCTTTTGTTATATATGCACTATGATGAATTATGTTTAGAAATGTATTCATAATACTCATGGGTATACCTAAAGAATGCTTGGTAAGAAATAGGTCTTACCAAGAGGAGAAATAGGTCTTACCAAGAGGAGGTTGAGGACAGAGTGGCAGAACATAGGTATGCAATACGTACTGGCAATATGAACTACCCAATGGCTTAACATCACATCCAAGCCAAACATGGAAATGACAGTTCTCTGAAATTTCTGGGTATAGAACAGGTGTCATGTGACATTCAGAATGGAGATGGATTGAAAAGATTAAAACAGCCAGAGACTTACTGGATCCATACATTAAAAGCTCTGTCACATCCTGGACTTAATGAGAACATTAATCTTGCCCGTTTTCACTTCGAAAATCATGGCTGGAGATAGTGTCTTGCTAAATCTGATGTCTGTTTTCCTTGATCATGTTTGGAGATGTAAATGGTACAGTATGGTATATGAAATTATTTTTCTAACTGTGTACATATATAAATTTATTTCGTATATTGTTTCGCCTTGCAAACAATACTTGTTTTGCTTGCAAGTTGATGTTGGTGTCATACAACTTTAGGCCTCTAGTGGCCTGTTCGCGTAGAGCACTATGGGAAGACTATTAAGTCACCTCCTGTGTCTTTCATGTTGTGACACCCTGATGAAGGCCTGTTTGGGCTGATACATGTTGGAGCTTTTATAATATGTAGCCCTCACAGTAAAGGCTTTTTAACTTAAAACCCCACAAGAGTGCCTAGAAGTGGATTTTTGTTTCCACTATTTGTTTTCAACTTCCTATCCCTGATCTGGAGCACCTGTGGAATTGTTTGAGTATCAGATGTGCTCGTGGACATTTCTTTCTTTCTTCAATACTTTATTAACTGCCAAGAAGCAAGTCCTTCATTCATTCATTCATTCATCTTCAACCGCTTATCCTGTACAGGGTCACGGGGGGCTGGAGCCTATCCCAGCTAACATTGGGCGAAAGGCGGGGTACACCCTGGACAGGTCGCCAGTCCATCGCAGGGCCACACATATACAGACACACACTCATACTCACATCCACACCTAGGGCAATTTTTTGGAGACACCAATTAACCTAGCCTGCATGTCTTTGGATGGTGGGAGGAAGCCGGAGCACCCGGAGAGAACCCACGCAGACACGGGGAGAACATGCAAACTCCACACAGAAAGGCCGGGGCAACCGGGGTTTGAACCCATGACCTTCTTGCTGTGAGGCGACAGTGCTAACCACTGCACCACCGTGCCGCCCCAAGTCCTTCATCAGATTTGCAATTTCACAAATTCAGATTTTTTTTTTTTTTCTTTCTGGTGTGGTTGATCACATGACCTTTTTAACATGACCCATCTCAGACACTAGTCTAAATAGGCATCGTTCCTAAACTACCCCGCATATGTAAAACTTCTTTAGATGGAATGTTCATTATATTTTCATCAGTAAAATTCCTAAAAATGTGATATTATAAATTATTATATGAAATTAGAAGAAATTTGGACATTCTGGACTTTTTGGACCCAAAATTCCCAAATGTTCTTGAATACAATTATTTTTTTTATTTTGTCACTTTCAGTTACCTCTGTCCAAAGTAACATTTAAGACCTTATGTATCTAATTTTTTTAACAAATATATTTTGGCACCTTTTTCTATGTAATACTTCACATAGTGCAATTAAAAATAGATACAGTATGATTCATGTCAAGGATCAAATATGCACACAATTATGACCAATGTCAAGTTAGATTGATGTAAAAATCACATAGATTCCAACCTGACTGTTCACACTAAAGTCAAATTTTGCAAACAATCAAATATGCATCTTGTAAGTACGTAATTTTTACAAATATAAAAGTGGCCCAATTGGAATTTATGTCACATTCAATAGGATTTTTGCTGTTCAAACTATTATACAAAAAACAAAGCAAAACCCAAGTCTATGTCACAGATGGGCCACATTCAACAGCAGTGTGAACACCCTATCATTCTATTCACAAACAAGACGACTCCCATTCCTTAACCATTGCAAGTCAACCCTCTACATCCACTTCATTCTATTTGAATTAAGGTTCATTTCAAATCAAATCAAATCAAATCACTTTATTGTCACACTACTGTGTACACCAGTGCAACAGCAGGTGAAATTCTTGTGTACAGTTCCGAGCAACATTGCAGTAATGACAGTGACGAGATGTAAACCACTTTACAATAAACAACATATTTACACAACACAATTTACATAACAAACTTACACAACAATTTACATAACAAATGTACACATACCTACACAACAATTTACATATCAAATGTACACAATACACACAATGTAGAATACACATACACTAGATAAGGGTATAAATATATATATATATATATATATATATATATATATATATATATATATATATATACACTAACTGAATTGGGAGCGAGAATATATTGACAGAATGAGGATTAATAAAGTGCAGTGCTGATTGTAGATCGTGAGAGATCATGTGTTCAAAAGTCTTATTGCTTGTGGGAAGAAGCTGTCATGTAGTCGGGTGGTGCGGGTCCTGATGCTGCGATACCGCCTGCCTGATGGCAGCAGTGAGAGCAGCCCATGACTCGGGTGGCTGGAGTCTTTGATAATCCTCCGAGCTTTATTCACATACCGTCTGTTATATATATCCTGGAGGGAGGGAAGCTCACCTCCGATGATGTTTCTGGCCGTTCGCACCACCCTTTGCAGGTCTTTGCGGTTGTGGGCGGTGCTATTGCCGTACCAGGCGGTGATGCAGCCAGTCAGGATGCTCTCAACGGTACTAGTGTAGAACCGTGTGAGGATGTGGTGGTTCATTCCAAACTTCCTCAGCCGTCTCAGGAAGAAGAGGCGCAATATATTTACATTTAGTGCAATATATACAGAACAACTGGGTTTTGATCTGTGTAAACATCTTACATTGGTACCTCAGAGAAAAACAGCAACAAGACTTGCATCTCCCTGCTTTTTGAAGTGTCTTCTTTTCATCAACACGCATGGCATCCTTGATATATGCATGTGAAAAACGGAATATTAGATGCTAGATATTAGATTAAAGTGCTGTAGATATCAAAAGCTGCACGGAGCTCTGGAGAGTAAGCCATATGTTAAACAAACACCCCCATCCTTTCCACATCTGACCTTATTTAATACTTCACATCATTTATACCGTTTCTGCCTGAGAAGGATTTTGTCCGAAACTAAATATTTATTGTGGGAGATTAACTTTTTAAACAGTACATGCTTGACTGGCGAGTGGCTACATGGCCTCCCTCTATCTCTCTCTAGCTCTGGGGAGGTGGCTTTCAAGTTGTAGGCTCCTGATAATTACGGAAGTGAGGATCACAGGAAAAGCTAATGAAGTGAAAAAGAAGAAATCTGTGGCCACAGGGGTTGGAGATTGGAGCTGTGGTGACTTCAGGCTCCTGGGATGGGAATAGAAGACCTTGAATTTGAATTTGAGAGTTTTTTTCTAAGTGCTCTGGATTCCTCATACTTCTTTCAATACTGTGTTTATGCACTGTAGCCAATCAGCAAGGGAGACCAAAGCTGCATCTCATGTACTACAGACGGTTTGGAGCTATAAGGAGCTGAGAAACGCCCTGATCAAGGATGGCTGGAATAAAACGCACTTCCAGGTAGAGCGACGCATAGACACAAACTTTTTTTTTTTTTTATCCATCTTACATTTTACATACCAAATGCTCAAGAAGGGAAGGGGAATCTAATAATATCATATTTCACCCCAAAATCAGAAGAAAAAAACTATAAATATTTATTTTAAATAAATATGTTTTGTACCTTTCTGTGTCATACTTAATGTATTGCAATTCATAAATTATTAAGGATTCTGTAAGTTATTTGATTCAAAATATTATAAACATGTATTGTGTGTAAGGGGGAAGGGGGATAAGGTAAAGGAGGAATAGGGAAGCAACCCAACTGGCCCAAGGACGGTATCCAATTGCGTGGCTGAAGGTCTCCTGCATGTTCTGTCTTATCATGCGCATTCAGTTTAAGTTATTTTGTTTCTGTTTAATAAATATATTATTCATTTTATGATCCTCGTTTATATTATCTGACTCCAATTATAAAAGTTTGTAAGGATATGTTAATGTTCTAATCTTAGTTATTATTATTAAATTTGATTTAACATTTAATCATCGTATTTAACTATTATATATTGGATTTAACTATTATATATTGGATAGAGAGTATCGCGCCGGCCGTGTATGTGGATCTCACGGTCACAAATATGCCAATATTGGTCATTTAAACAGTAATTGACTAAATACTAATTAGATGGCTGCTCACGCTTCCCCTTTTATCTAAAAGTATTTTTAGTCCCCTTAGATAGTAAACACTTAGAGTAACATTATTTCTACCCAGAGGTCATGACCACTAAATTCACAAAGATAGACCAACAATACCCAAGTTAAATTAGCTTTATATAATCATGCCATAATTTCCTATGTACACTTAGCTAGAAAATATTACAATAACCAGAGGTTTAGACTTCACTCTAATTAGGCTTGGTCGACAACTTCATGTTGTCCTAAATGGAAATTCCCTATCGAGCTTGTACACTCTAAGTACACTATAAATAATGCCAATTTGTTAGTCGGAGCACTAAAGTCTCAGTCGGTGTGCCCCATGCTCTACTCAGAACTGAGCTTTAGTCCGCTACAAACCTGGTCATAGATTTGCGGAAACATGGACTTAACGTAATCTACTAAAGACAATAGTTTCATAGTAAATCCGAATAAACTCAAATGGAACAATTTTTTTACCAGGTAAAATAATACATTCATCAATTCCAATTAGACAATAAAAAGTCAAATTTAGACATTTTATTTAAATATAAGAAATTCAAATTGCAATTACCTGATATAAACTACAGAGTAAACTGTGTGGGATCGTCTGACTACAGAGAACCATGAACAGTGTGTTACATTTCCTTAAATACCCAAACCATAAACAAAGGGAATTTTGTGTGTGGTTAGGTTTGGAAGTCCTGGGGACATACCTCATTAACATACAGGCAGGGATGGGGACAGAACTCCAGAATTATACAGCATTTGGCAAAGAACTTATAGCTTTGTTACCATTAGTTTTATCAACATGGGAAAGGGACCAATATACCAGTCGCACTGAGACATTTTAAATTATGCCAAACATGCCTAATTACATTATTTGTTTTCATGTTTTTTTTTGTTACATTTTCATATATACATTTTGTGTGTGTGATTTGTGGGGGAGACAAGGGGTTGGAGTTTTAGGAGAATAGGCCTAAAATGGCCTGAGGTGAGATAACGGTCAGATGTGAGATTTGTGTTTGATGGTCCTTGCTCAGTAGGATGCGTTAACTCAGGTGGAGATTATCATCTGTGTAAGAGTTTTATGATGTTGGTTCTCGCAGAGTTCTTTGACTTTAACGACGTCTTGAGTTCAGCCTTACATGTGCTTAATGAAAAATGAAGCCTAATTTAAGACCATTATGTTTTTTTTGCTTTTTTACATTGCATTTTGTCATTTTCCGGTACAATTAAGGCGTGGGTATACTTCGTTTTTGTGCGTTCCGGAATGGCTCACGCCCGGTTAATTGTGTTGCTTTTCAAAATATACTCTGACTGACCGCACATTCTATGCGTTGAGCAATCCAGAAGTATACTTTGCCCTTTAAGCAGCAACCCCCCCAAATTCTCATAACTTTTATGTGAAAAAATGTCTTTCTATGAAAATCTTCCTTTCCAGGTTTTTTCATTGAAATTACTATAAAATCCATTTAGTACAACAAATACCATGACATATGCTTACAATTTTATAATGGCGCTTTACAATTTCGATTTATCATTATTGATTTTCACATTATAGTAATGATAATTGGGAGGTGGACTGTGAGTTAATGTCTTGAAAGTAATCACAATGCAAAAAAAAACAAAAACTAAATGGCACTAGAAAGAAAAAATTTGAGTGTGTATTGAAACCATCTTGTTCATTCTTTATTACACATATTATATATAGTAATGGAGCACCTGGTTTAAGGTCTAAGTGATTTTTGTAAAGGCGGTGTCTCTGTCCTAAATTTGTCCTAAGTCTTTTCTTCTCTACACTTTTCAGCTTTTAGCGACTGGCACTCCCAAAGGATCCAAGAACTGCAAGCCTGGCTATGACGACACTACACTGCCTTTGATGGAGAAGAACCAAGGTTAGCGTAAGGCCACAAACAGAGACGAATCTGTAAGCTCAGGGGAGCTCTTGAGTTTCAGGTGCACCTGAGTGAGCATATCTCCTGAACTCTACTACTATCTGTGTTTTTACACATGGCAGAACGCTTGATCTCTCATCCCTGTTGCTCAGCTGGTGTGTGCAGCTGCCCCCATCTCTTGTGCTTTAATTGGTCATTTGAGCTTTTCATATGATACAGAATGATTAATGAGGATTAGACAGCAGATTAATGGACCCTGGTATAGGAGCTCATTATTCATTCACTCTGAAGTAAAATTATGGTAAATTACTGAGTGCTGCCATAAAAAGCACCATCCCTCCACCTGAACACAACATATCTCATCAAGAGAGGAGTAAGCATGACAGCTTTGGCTTTTTTTTTCTTTACTGATTTTGTTACTGCCATGAGTATGGATGCTCACGACAAAGATGCATTTGATCGCATCCATCATTCCCACTTAATTTCCTGCTTGCATTAATGTTGAGAATCGAGCACAACTGTGACATAATAACGTCCTCTTTTTTTTTTTTTTTTTTTTTTCTTATTCCATAGGTATTTCAAAATGTCTTGAGTAAAGATATTAAAATCTTGAACCAAACCAACCAGCTTCTACATAAATCACAACATTACATTTTATTCTAGGAAAAAAGGTGTACTTTACAATTTTATAAGGAAATGCACTAATCATTCCATCAAGCATTGGAATGATAATCCAATCAACAGTTAATTGAAAGTGTAGCGGGTCTGATTCGATTACATCCTTGTAATGTTTTATGGGAGTGAGCAGTCAATATTGCAGCAATTCTTGCTTCCATAGTAACAATGCCATCTCTGATTGGTGGATCTCACTTCAGAATTGTGGGTAATGTAGTATTTTACAAGAAATTCTGCAATTAAGACACACTGACTTGTGGCTTTTACAGAAGCATATACCACCACCGCTTACAACCTCATAGCTTATGGCTAGTCTTGTTAGATTTACATTTTAGCAATAAAGATCTATTTCTTTATTGAGGAAATTAATGGTGTTTAAACTTCCAGAACTTCACTAGAGCACACAGTAGGCCTTATAAAATAAATCTACAGAATTCAGGACGTATTTTTAAAAAATGAGCATGAGTCCTATTGCATTGAAAAAATCCAGCCTGTAAAATGCTTTGCAGACAACAGAGGGTGTGGCAGTGGAGATATGATACCTATGGATGAATTCGGTCCAGGTAAGACTGCATTTGCATGCCCTAAAAACAAAAAAACCTTGCAAATTTATTTGGTGTTTTGACGATACAAAAACATAATCCCTCTTACATTCCATTCCTCAAAAATTTCTCTCAAACATCAGTTTTGTTAGGAGGATGTTGTGCTTAGGTTTAAAAGTAATTCAATTTGAAATTAATTTGAATTCTTTGTTTCTTTCATTCCAATGCTGTCTACAAAAACCCTCTTTTAATAAGATGTTTGTAGTGTATCGTGTTTGCTGTTTCTGGGCAATGGAAATTTGAACAAAAGCACTATTGCTTGTACACCAACAGAGTGCCGCCTCTTCATTATAGCGCCGTCTCTGATCTTCTCCACTGCGCCAGCACCCTCTCCAAGCCTGACTGACAATAATTGGGCAAAGGCTGGAGAAGTGATGCTGTTTGAGTGGGTAGAAAGAAGTGATGAAATCTCCTGCCTGTGGGGGGATAGCTAATACACATGCCCTGCATTCACACAAACAACTGCACAAACCAACACACACACAAGCTTGTAAGCATAAGAAAAGCTGTGCACACAACTCGTACTGGATGCTCCCAGCTGAAGGTTGAGGGATCTGTCTCTGCTTGTTTGAAGAACCATGCTGAGTGTGCTGACATGCAGACCACAATAACAAAGATCTTTTATCCTTTCTTTCCCTCTCATTAGATGGCTATACGACGATCGACCAGAGAGACAAAGACTCAAAGTACAAAAGTAGTGACGGCTCTTCGGACCTGCAGGAGCGGGAGCCATTAAAGGTCAGAGCTGAAGTGTCAGAAGAGAGACACATTTCTACATGTGTTTAATCTCAGAGTGGGCAGACACTCAGATGGTGTGACAGTGCTGTCTGTGGTAGTGCAGTTATGACCGTGCTGTCTCGTTAACTCCGTCAGGCACACACATTCAAATTTCCAAGGGAAGAGATAGAATGGTATATTAACAGTCAATAGACAGTGGCCCCAATAAGTATAGAAAAAGCATTTGAAATTAGGAATGTCATTACATTAGATGACAAAATAGCAAACCAAGTGTCATTTAAAGAAATTATGCATTTTCTTAAAACTTCACTGACTGTAGTGTTGTTTTTTTCTCGCAATTATGGAGTAACCACAGACGTATTTCATAACAAATTTTTGTGGAAGGTTTTCCATTAAAGGACTTCTTGTATTATCTTTCTTTAAAATAAAGGCCACTTTGCTACCTAATGTAATTGCTTTAATAATTTTTAAAGTGTTTGCTTATCAACACACATTAATGCCAGTCTACCAGAAGATTAGAATCAACTGTGAGTGACTTGAGTCTCTTGTGATTCTCTATTAAATTTATATTCAGAGTTCAATACAAGTTAATCTTAATCGACAGCATTTGTGGCATAATTTGTGGCTACCACAAAAACAAAAAAAAATCAACTCCTTTTCTTTAAAAAAAAGGCAACAATTAAGGTTACATTGAGGCACTGGAAGTGAATGAGGCAAATTTTTGAAGGGTTTAAATGCAGAAATGTAAAGCTTATAACTGTTATAAAAGCATTAATTCTTCTGCTAAAATTCATGTATTACTTGACTTGTGAAGTTGTTTAAATCATCAACTTTATTGTGGTTTTATGGTTTACAGAGTAACATTCTCATGGCATCAAAGTTGTAAAATTGGATATAACTTCACACAGAAAAGGTTTACAAGTAAAGTATAATGTACATTCTGCTTCATGTCGGGGTTCAGGTTTATTTTGCAATAACAACTGGCTGATTTTACATTATCGCGCTTATTACATGGCTACTGACAAAATAAATACATACATGGACATAAATTATTGAATTACGTTGAAGTAATGTAATTATGTGAGAAGTAAAATGAACAACTGAAATCCACTTTCGGTTTGCGTCGGAGTTCTGTTGGTGTTTATTTTATAATTAATAGTCCTCTGACTGCTTATTATGCCTCTTATTACAAGACATGCCAAATAAATAAATACATTCAAAAATAAAAACATTGAAAATTGTTAAAATTGTAATATTAGCTTACTTGTAGAAATCTCACAGTGATCCGAGGATCAGAAAAGATGGCTCCCAATACCCGGATGAGCGGTCTGATATGTGGATGTGCAGTTGTTACTGAGAAATATCAGACCATTAGATGCACCATTGACCAATCAGTACCAAGTATTCCAGAAAGTTATATAATAAGTGATTTTATCACTCTACAATCATGTTAACATGCATATTGTTTATGTATTGAGACTTTACTTTTTAAACATTGAGTATTTTAACCAGCATCAGGAATTAACTTGTACATTTAGAGGCAATATTTGTCCCCCTGGATTTGATTTTTAGGGAATTTCTTTTCATTTATGAGTGCATATTTTTTCTAACCATTTAAATTAGAATAGAATATTAATATTATTAATATTAATTAATATTGTGCCATCCAATATTAACTTAATATTGGATGGCACAATATGTTTAACTAGGACTACTAGGAACTATATCATATGTCACCAAGAAAAAAACAGAAGAATTCATTACGAAGGCTTTTTTTGGCACCACAATTAATTTTATTTTTTTTTTATTATTTAAATTTTATTTTTGTCTTTTGTGGTGGCACTTTTGCTAAAAGCCCCCCTAAATGTCTTACCCTGACTTTAACGTTCATGGATTGGCCCCATTCACTTCCATTGTATGTGCATCACTGTGGCTCAGATTTGAGGCTTTTTTAAAGAAAAGGAGAGACAAGTCAATATTTTTTACATTTATTTATTTGTGTATTTTTTTGTGGTAATCAACATTATGCCACAAATTCTGTTGATTGAGCTAAACTTGTTTTGAATCCGGAATATTCCTTTAAAGGAATAGTTCACCCAAAAAATTGCAAATAATTTACTCACCTTCATGCCATCCCAGATGTGTATGACTGTCTTTCTTCTGGAGGAATTTTTAGAATATTTCAGCTCTGTAGGTCCATACAATTCAAGTGAATGCTGGCCAGAACTCTGAAGCTCCAAATATCACAGCATCATAAAAGTAATCCATTTGACTCCAGTGGTTTAATTCCTGTCCTCTGAAGTGATCCAACTAGTTTTGGTTATGAACAAACTAAAATATAACTCCACTTTCACTGTACACAGTTCGATTACACTTCCTAGTGCATGATGCATGCCCAGAGTGCTATATGGCGCAATAGGAAGTGTAATCGAGCTTGAAATCATGATCACCAGTGAGACTGCTGTCAAGATTTATAATGAAAAGCGATTACATTTTGGTCTGTTCTCACCCAAAAACCGATTGGACCCAAAACCAATTTTCATTTTTGGGTTTACTATGCCTTTAAGTGTGATGCCCTTTCAGATGACACAAGTTTTAATCTGACCTGTGACGTGTCCCAATCACATTCACCCTCTTCCCAATATCTTCCTGACACTCTCCATTGTATATCCAATGCATGAGACAAAAAGGCCCAAAAATTAATATCTGCAGAGTACAACTACAGATCTGTCTATATGCAGTGGGGTTCAAAAGTCCACTTGTGAAATATCTTCTCTTGCATTTTTCTCATTTAATATATTTTTTCCATTTAAAAAATATATCATCAACATAATCATTTGAGTGAAAACCTGGCCTTTCATAATAATTTAGCTTGGTCCATATCACAAAATTACTTACATTTGATTAGTGACCTATAAATAGTGCACAATCTTACAAATGTATTATTCATTTTAAGTTATATCATCTTTAAAAAAAAATATAGTCCTAAAAAAAAAAGTTTATTCCCATGTTTAAATTAGATTTTCAATCCCAGATTTTCAATGTGGACTTTAGAAACCCCACTGTATGTAATCTATAAATCTGTCCATATATGACAGCTAACTTGACTTTGCCCTTAGACAATTCGCTCTTAGCCCCACATCATGCTTAAACAGATAATTAAATGTCAGCTTTGTAATTTAAAGTCATTAATGTGGAGCTGATTAAGAAGCTGTCTAGTGCTGCTCTCTGCTCCCCCACTTAGAAATGACCGGCGTCTGTTGAAGGAGAGGGTGGCTTGCATATCAAGTGCCTCTGTTGAAAGGCTGCATCACTAGATAGAGTTCACTTATTCTCTCTTGACTTTACATGGAGTCATCTCATATGATGAGTGCTATCAGCGCCCAGCGTGAGAGCAATTCACTTTACGGTGTATCTGCATTTGAAAGAGGCCACATGACATTCATAAATGAAATGAGTACATTGACGCACTGAATTATTGACAACTACATTTGTGGACCATCTTTAGTATGTCTCAGCATGGTAACAGGGCTTTGTATCTCAAAGGCAGCCTGCCAAATAACTTAAATATGCTTTCCAAATACACTGTAATAGATGTCATGACAAATTTAGATTGTTGTCGCTGTGACTTTGAGGACATGCACTGAAGACACAAATTCATTATTTTCCATTGATTGAATGAATGTTTGGCAGAAAATATGGGTTTATTTTCCCACTAGTACAATTAAGTTGCTCCTTCTAGGCCTTTTTGTTGGCACAACTATCAAACCATGCTTACACATAAGTATCACGCCTGCCAAAGTTTTGTTTTTTTAGAATGATTCTCAACCTTTGTTTTGCATGCGTTCACTTAAAAGGATAGTTCACCCAAAACTATCATTTATTCACCCTCATGCCATCCCAGATGTGTATGATTTTTTTTCTTCTCAAAGCAGAAACTCTGTAAGTCCATACAATGTAATGGTAACCAGAACTTTGAAGCTCCAAAAGCACATAAATGCAGCAAAATAAATAAATAATAATAATTGAAATCATGATCAACTATTATGTCAAGATTTATAGTGAAAAAGGACTTAAATAATTATCTATTTCTCACCCACATCTATCATATTGCTTCAGTATACATTGATTAAACCACTGAAGTAGTATGGATTGCTTTTATACTGCCATTATGTGCTTTTTGGAGCTTCAAAGTTTTGGTCACAGAAGATGCCCTTCTTAAAATCTTTGTTCTGCGGAAGAAAAATGTCATACACATTTGGAATTCCAGAAGAGAAATTATGAGAGTATTTTCATTTTTTGGTGAACTATTCCTTTAAACGACCTTCTTAAGGGTTCCCACGATCCTGGAAATCCTGAAAATATCAGGGAATTTTTTTTAATTGTGTTTTCCAGGCCTGGAAAAGTTAAGGAAATAATCAAATCTTCTCTTAATAAATCATTAAATCTTTTGTAGTACTTTGCTCAAAAATATTTAATTGGCTATGTATTGCTGTTGTGTAGAGTGAAACTTGCTTGCAAGTCAAGGTGATGTCTCATTTGTAAGCAAATCTTTCAAGTTGGTTGTTTTTGATGAATCGGTTTAGCCAGTTCACAAATTGGTCATAGTGGTACCTTAGCAAATTGGTCTGACTTTGAATGATTTTTAAAAATCCTTATCCAGTAATCACAAACCATTAGAAAGGTCATGAAAAAGTCATGGAAATTTGCTGGTCAAAAAGTTTGGGAACCCTGCTCCTTTGATTTTTCTCTTTGATTTACATTTTGAGGACTAACTCTGGCCTTTCTCTGTGTGTTTTAACTGTTTGTTTTGCTGATTTGAACCCCTCTCCCACCGCTGCAGAATGACACAAATAGGAAACACTATATCAGGAGCAACAGGCCGGCTGTCAGTCTGATGGATGCTTGTGATGTTAAACCTCAGCCTGTTGACTCCTGGGTCTAAATGCATGCATGGTAGGTCTTTTGCATTTGATTTTGAAGCTTTATATTTTTAATTTTGCTTGTCCTGTTTATGAAATAACACCCACCCTCAGTTATCATTTCCTCAACCTAACCCAAAAGAGTGCCATTGTCTGAACTATCAGTCACTAATCTGAATGAATGCATGTTCAGATCACTTGAGATATCTTAAAGTATGTCTTTTCTTCTCTCTTACCTCTTTTCCACCAAAATGGTGCTTGTTTGGACAGGAGGTCTGTGAACCTCTCTCAAAACCAGTCTGTGATTACACTGATTTGAGAGCCGAACAGTGACCAACTATATTACTGCACAACCTGCCCACAAATAAGCATGCCGCATCACTATCTTTGTTTGCAAGTCTTGTGTTTTTTTAGAATATATTTTAACACCTCTCGTGTTTTGAGAACATATTTTTACATCCAAAGTCATTTGTTCAGCATCTTTTTGCCAACGCAAACTGGATTTGATGCAATGGTCAGAAGTTATTTCAGAATATTACAAATAAAATTTATAGCAGTCAGTTTGCATATATGATATATAAAAATAAAATAATTTTATTTAAAAATAATATAATTTTATTTCAGACTGATATGAAATATAATCTTCCGTGAATTAGTTTTTGTTGTTGTCTTTGTAAACTTTACTATGTGAGGACTTTGCAGTGGAAACACATGGAAGCACCATCAGCACCCTGTCGGTGGAAAAGAGACATCAGTTTGACACTACTATCAGAATAGATGAGACTACTTCTGTGCATGCAGGAGATAAGAGGGCTTTAAACACATCAGTCATGAAGTGGAACGTGATACAGTGTATTAGTTGCATGTATTTGCAGAAATCTTATTACCGTACTGTCCACTCATTTCCTGTAGAATTTGTTTTAATATCATCAAAAAGCAATTCATCAAACCTTACTGTGTAGGCAATGTTGGCATCTCTCAGATAGCATCGTAAACAACCATTTTTTCACACTCATGCTTGGCAAGAGCCATTTTATCGTCCTTCATCCCATATATCTCTGACATAACATCAAAGTCACCATTAGTTGTATCCTGTGTGTAGGATGAGATCAATTTATATTTAAAAGATTCTTTCAGAGGTTGTATTATTTTGTCATTCTTGAAAACAAATGTGATTGAAGACAACAAGTTTTATTGTATCACATTGTCACTTGGTCTTTTTGTGAGTTTAGCTACATGGTTTGGTAAGCTGTAAAGAGAAATACTTAAATAATATATATATATATATATATATATATATATATATATATATATCGTTTTTTTTTTTGGACAAGCATTCTCTACTGCCAATAGAAATGCTGTTCAAGAAAGGGTGTAAGAGAGTCCTCTTAAAAATAAACATACTTAAAAAAAAAAAAAAATACGGGGGGTAGGGGGTGGAAATCACATCATCTTCATATTGTAAGAAACCCAATACTAAGTTAAGAAATTAAGGAAATATATTTTGTATAATATTAACATCAACTATTATTATTTTATTTATTTTTTCTTAAGCTGCATGCAGCATAGCTATGCAGGCCTTTATTTAAACCCAGTTGTGAAACTCTCAGGTCAGTTAAAAGGGAAAGTAAGGAAGCGAGAACCAGCTTACACACTTCTGGGTGATTTATTTTAGTCGCTTTACAGCTGGCACACAAAAACTCATCAGCTTTCAAAATGAAGTCCTTTCCTCGACGTTTGATATAAAGTCACGCTGCCCTCTGCAGCATTGTAAGCTTCAGGTCTCCTCTCCTCTCACCGCGGCTCCGCTGCTCCTTTATCTCCCTCCAGCTTTCACTGTTAACACAAAACAGCTATCAGAGATAATTTTACCCAGGTGTCAATCCTTACCGTTCTCTCTCTCCCAGCCTTACTCTCCACAGTCATCGCTTGACCATGCCCATATCTCCACACCAGTGTTATGAGGCTACTTTTGATTTGGATAGTAATTTTTAGCAGCTAAGCACATTTGGAGTTACACTAATTAGTGAATCTAGAGTGCTGTAAATTGATAGCGCTCAGCTATCACACATGCTTTGAGTATGTGTAACACTACAGAGAACAGTGCTGCACACATACAGTAAGTGTATATCATCGCACTACACTACACAATCACTGTATGTCATATCGCGATTTTGATTTTATTTCGATTAATTGATCAGCCCTAGTGCACTCAATAATTTCTTTTTATGTTGCACTGGCTGATACATCAGTCATCTTGGACTTACAGTATACAAAATCACGCATTGAACAAATGTGTTATTCACAGTCAGCCATGATTAAAATATATTCTGTGAGCGGGGGAAAGAAAAGGCAGATAATAGGGAAGTTGCTGAAATAAAGTGAGTAGTATTTGGCTGTCATGTGATCTCAACATGATAGTCGAATTGGGCAAATAAAACTGCTTTTATTTGGCTGCAGAAATAAAAATATTTTTCAAAATTACTATTAAAATCGTTTGTGGTAAAATATGTTTAATGAGGAATAAGTTATTGAGTGCTCTTTTTATTTGTTTGTAACTATCCTTTCAAACTCATAAAATTCATTCATCATTTAATCTTTCATTTTGCAAATGTTGTCATGCTTGTTAATAAAAGATAAAAGGTCTTTGTTCTATGGCCATAACATAAATTTATATAATTAAGCACACATATTCTTTCAGTCTGATATCTGTACTAATATCGTCTGATGTTCCCACCCTCTTCGCTCCAGGCTTAGCTAGCAACAGCGCTACATCTTTACCACACAAGGATTTCATGTGTCACCACTGCCATTAACCGCAGAGCTCACCGTGATGTGGACTCATCTGAAGACTTTTGCCTAAAAAAGTGAGAGAAAAATTCAAAGTTTCATTCACATCCAATATTTTGTGAAATGTGGAAAGAAAATAAACTATTTAAAAAAAAATAAATAAATAAAAAAAAACACCACTTCTCACATGTACATTCCCACTGGACGAAGTGTACCTTGAACTGAGGATCTGGATTGAGTGTACAGGAAGTGCTGTCATGGACGTGGACGTGTATAGGAAAGAATTGGATTTAGGGAAAGAGGAAATATAAAAACATTTAAATAAAAACTCTATTTTTTATGTCAAAACAAAAAAATTACGTTTTTCCTCTATTGTTTTTGTTGTATGTTTCTGCCTGATTACTGTTTGTTTGTGGATTTATTTTCCCCCCCAGAAGTGCAGTGAATTGTGAAATTTGTTCCATTTTGTAGAGTTTTAATGATGCTTTGGGTTTTCAAAATGGTGTGCTGATGTGGTCAGTGAAAGATACTTGTCAAAAGAGGAAAATTAAGGTTTTTTTCGTTGATTACAAGGGTGTAGGGGCACATATGAAGTCTGGGGGTTCTTTCTCGAAATGCACGCTTTTGCGATTTTCTGTGTGCTATAGCTTTATAAAGCAACTTTAAAGACATATTATCACTGTGTTCATTTCTTCTCACTGAGAACTGTTTTACAAAAGCAGGGATTTACCCTGCATGATGACATCTGCATATAGCTGAGCTGATAAAAGCAGAGCTGCTATGCTTGATATCTTATTTGGTCTGCTGATCCTGTATTCCCAGAAGCATGCTGGGTTACACTGGCACTTCAGATATTGGTTGACATTTTTATGGTTTATTTAATATGGGGTAAAGGGGGGTTGACACCTGTTAATATGTAGATTGTAGAAAGAAGGTTAGGAGGATTCACCTGCTCCTGTTGTCATACAAGTAGATTTTAAAAGCATTTTATATTTTTGTTGTTTTATAAATGTATATTAGGTCATAAAAGTTCAAATAGGGACAAAACAGTTCACACTCTTCTAATGGTCTTTATACATTGATAGATGTGTATCCATAACAGTTTGTTTAGAGCACATTCGGTATTCAGTAAATAAAGCATGGTCATGTTTGTTTAAAAATGATAATATAATAGAAATATCATTGCTTTAGTTAAACATGCATCAAAGACTGTCATTCTCGTGATCTATTTATATTTTATATTTTAAATTGTATTCTATAATTTTAAATAGAAGCATATATCTTTAGTTTTCTTTTTCAGTTGGAAGACTTGATCAAAATGATCTGGTTTTGGAGAAGAGGAATCGGGGGTAGAAACTTTCTTTCCTTTCACCTTTGGTGTAAAAATTTATGCAAGACAAAATACTTTGACATCAAAAATGTATCTTGAAAATAACAAAAACAGGCATGACAAATGTTTTAATGGTGTTTTGACTGTTTTCCAGTAATCATTTTATGTTCTTGTAAATTGGATATTACATCATGGAAATCAGTAAGAATGCAATTGGTGTAAATATTTCCACTGGCAGAGCATCAGCCTGTAAAGAAATCCATAGTTGGCTCTTAATTGCAGTTTTTGGACTGACCTAAAAAGGGACGACCATTTAAATATCAAGGAGGACAAATTATTTTGTTTTTATTCTCATAATATGAGGTAAGCATCATGTGTCTGCACCGTCATCTAATTTCTGTCACGCAGCTCTATATAACTCTCTATAGCATTTTTTTTTTTTTTTTTTTTTACCAGTGTTTTAACAGAAAATTCAAATAACAATATAACTGTGTAATAGATTCAATAATAAATAAAAAAAATGAAAATGTTGTGGACATCCAAGTCGATAAATGTAGCCTTTCTTTAGTTCACATATTACATTTGATTGTCTGTTCCTGACTGCCTTTTCTGCAGAATACAACCAAAGGATTGTGGTACCGTGTAGTACAACAGGTTCCCAGAGTATGAATTTGCATCAGATTGTATATTTATAGAAAGAAACTGATGTTGGAATCAAGAGAAGACTACCTTTGTAGATATCACCAATTCAAAAGCATCAGAATTAAGTATGTGTACAACTTGGTAGCAAATGTGTTTGTAACTATCATGTGCCTTAACCTTTTTCCATGTTTGGTGAAAAAGAAAAATGTGTTTTATATGTTTTATTGGTCCCTAACCACTGTCTTTCTCTATATTTCTCCTTCTCTTTCTCTGTCTTTTACGTACTAACACACTCCCCTCAATTCCACTCACTGTGTTCTCAAAGTAGTCTAGACTGGTGGTGGGTTTTGCCTTGTCTTACATTGTATTATAAACTTTTAAAGATAGAGACACTAAAAGGGTTTGATTATATAGTTGTTAATGCTTTCCTAGCACTCAAGAACAATGCCACAGTGACAGAATGTATTGTTAATTTTACTAATACCCAGAAGAGAGAATTGCTCTTGTTAAAGAAAATTACAGGTTTGTAGAGTATCACTTTGGTGTGTTTTCAATAAATCATGCCTGAAAGAGTGTCTTGTGTGCTAAATATTTATTTCCCTCATTTATAACAGTAAAGTACAGTATAAAAGTACTTTTAATATACATTATACATTCCGGGGATCCACCCCACCCCCTTTTATAAACAGTTTATTATTTGATCAGAAAACATGTTTTTGATATGGTGCACAGGTAATACGCTGGGATTGGTAGTCATAAAATTGTTTATATTCGCCAGAGATCTCTTCATCTTGTAGTTTTTACATTTGTACATGATTCACAGGTTGATAATCCCTCCTTACAGCCTCTGGGTATTTCACAACAATTTCACAAATGATAGCAAAAGTTATCATTTGAAACATTTCATTTTTACAAAAACTGATATGCATAGTGTACAAATCTAATGCTTTCTCTCTTGAGAAGTTTCCATTGTAAATGTAAAATGTCAGATCTGTGTTGATGGCTAATGCACATTATACATTAAATTACATCATCCAGTGTGTGTGCAGCTCCTGCAATGGCCTGTGTGAGAATGGATAAGTGTTTATGAGCCTGATGCCAGTCCTCCTTCAACCCTGTACTCTCAGCCTTCTCCACTGCATCTGCCAGCCCAGGGAATGTGGGTACACGTGATGACCTTGATGCCCATATTACATGCCTGTGTGATGCCAGACAGTGTTAGAATTTATCTGGCAGTAAAAGCAAACAGGTGTGACAACAGCTCAAAAAAATGGAGGGTGGTTAGGTAAACCCTGAGAAAATATGAATAATGAATCAGTCATGAACCAGTTTTGATAATGGTGCTTCATACCTGAATGCATATTTTTCTGGGAATGCTAACGGGTCAAGGAAAGCCCTGTCCAGAAGCATGAGCTGGTCATTAATTCTGCGTGCCTTCAATGGTCTGTTGTAAAGACATAAGTTTGAACACTGTGTTTAAGCCGTTGTGCATGCTGGAGACATATGATTTAATTGAATAGTTTACCAAAAAATGAAAAATCTTTCATCGGTTTACTCATGCACCCTTGTTTCCAGACTGATCACACTGTGAATTTGGTGACAGTGGGCCGAAAATTCTGCTGCTGAAATCAATCTCGGTTTACCGAAATTTGAATCACTGCCTCCAGTGGCTGAAGATGGAAATGTTGTTGAACGTATGGGCATGTGTGAGCTCCAGTTACCAGGTAAAATGTCCACATAGTGGTGCCAAAATCAAGATATATTATTTGTTGTAAATTATGTAAAGCTGTCAAAGGGAATGTATATTGTATTGACTCTAGCCCCTAACCCTAATCCTTAAACCTTAACGGCAAAGGAGTAAAAATTTTAATTTTGAGTGAATATGCAACCTCTAACGCAAATACTTCTTGGTTTCCACAGGACCAGAGCTTCTGTGGAACAGACCGAAATTCATTATTCACTGAAAATCTTGACATCCTCACTTGTTCTCCTTGGCGTGTACACAATAATTCATAAGAGAGGCTGCGATCTTGAACGAACAGTTATTTTGACATAAATCTTTTCAAGGGATGGATTGATTGATTGATTGATTGAGTGATTAATGTATTTTAATTCACAAAACCAGTCTGAATTATTTGTTAACTGATCAGGTTCTCGAGTTCAACTCAACAGTTAATTGGAGGGGAAGATTATCAGTGAATAACAACTTTAGTTTTGGTCTGTTTTTCACACAAAGCTATCGTTATGGCCTCAGAAGACTTTGAATGTACTGCATGAGTCATATGAACCACATTTTATGATACGTTTATGGTGCTTTTGTTTCCCTTTTAAACCTTGATCATTGCAATTGCATGGAAAAGAGCGGCAAGCACAGTCTTTCAACTTTTGTGTTCCAAAGAAGAAAATCTTACAGATTTGGAATCTCAAGAGGGTGAGTAAAGAGTGACAGACTTGCATTGAACTTACGTTTCATTTGCAAGATCTGAATCTCTAATCAAACTGTTCAGCTTCGTTGCTGCTTTACGGAACTGCTCCACAGCCTTTTTTAAGGAATCTGGAAACAGTTGAGGATCATTTATATTGTACTCATTCTCACACCCATGTTAAGACCCTGACTTATGTCTCTTACAATTTACTTATTAGTCATGCATGTTGCTATTCAGCAAATTCAATTATGAGCAAGAAAAAGGAAGCATTCCCCTTATTCCAAAGCATGTCCAAGCAGTTTCTAAAAGTTTCTGCAGTCTTGTCAGCTCACCCATAGATATATCATTAGCCATAAGTTTGGCTTCAAAGTTTATAACAGCCTCATTGTGGTACTGCTCCAGACTTTCCGCATAGTCGCTGCAGTTAAAAGGCAACAACAAACTGTCTGCCAATCGCACCAGCACATTCCCTGCTGTCCTGGCAACTGCCTGGTGACTTGTGAAACCTGCATAATAGAAAATCATTTGAATTTAAAATTGAACAGACGAGAACAACCATGGAAGGCCTGCAAATAAATATGCTTTAACATTGAAAGAGGGGTTATACTAATTTAGCATCAGTTGGGATATAATAGAACCTGAGCATTCAGTTCACCTGGATCAATGTATTTAGATGAATAGTCAAAGGTGTCATAAGCTGTGTGGTATGCAGGGTAGATGCGTGCTCTTGTCTTGCTCTGAAAAGTGTGATTGAGCATGAGTTATTATTACTAAACTTTAGAAATAAGACTCTGGGTATTTGTCAAATGTCATGCTGTGCTTGATTGTGACAGAGCTTCCCACATACCCGGTCATAGTAATAAGAAATGTCCATTGAAGTAACACCGAGGTAGTGCATAAAAGGAGCATAATCACTTCCCGCTCCAGTCAAGTATCCTACACTGCAAATACAAAGAAAAATTTATTAAGAATTCTTCATTTATAATCATGGCACTAATGATCATCTTGTATTAAAATTAGGGCTTTCAATTTAACACATTTATTTAAGTACAATTTATTATAAATCAAAAGGTATGATTAAAAACAAAATCATCCCCACTGACCCATACGTAAATTATGTTACTATTTTTTCTTCCATCAGAGCTATTCAAGCTTTAAGTATCACCTAATTAAAATACAATGATGTTTGGCTAATCAGTGATTCTAATTACAGTAGGCTAAATGGATCTGACATTGAAATTTCTAAAAGAAAACAACTAAGAATAATTATTCAAAAGAGCCAAAAAGAGCATACTTTGGGATAATCCCATAACTTGGACTGGTCCTGTTGGAATATTTTATCCAGTTGTCATAGACTGATGTGGTGGTTCCAGGTGCCTTTACCTGTAAGCATATGACTTGTCAAAGCCTTGTGAAATAACATGAAAGTCACATTTCAAGAGGGTGAGTGCCTATAGGGCTCAGACCTCACCTGTTTGGAGGCTGTAAAAATCACACTTTGTGTTGCTGGGGAACTAGATGCCCTCAAAGTGGCATTGGCTGTGATGGATACAGAACACAGGACATTTCAGCTGGAATTTAGAAGGATGCGTTCAGGACATTTGATTGAAAAATTATAAAGTATTCAAAAATCCAGGTATACCAAACACTGAGATGTCTACGTTGATGTATGCCACAGCGCGCTCACTCAGCTTGCTGAAGTACTCCTTTAAATGGAGATAATTGGAGCATTTCAAAGACAGTACATTAAAATCTGTCCTGATCTTATTACATCCCTTAGTAATGGCCCTGATGCCTTCATCAACTAACCTCTGTATACTCTGCAGATCCAATAAGGCCAAATTCTTCAGCTCCCCAGCTGCCAAAGATAATGGACCGCCGAGGTCGCCATTTCCCTTTCAGATTTACCAGATTTCAGATATCAGGAATTACAATAATGTTTGAATTTGTCCATCATCCACCACTGTCACTTGCATTTGTATATAGTGAATCACAATACATTGTGTTTGTCTTTCCAGCACTCATGCAGTTATACCCCTTGACCGTTTGGGGTCCAAACAAGGACCTTAATGGGATAGTTCAGTCAAAAATGACAATTATGTTATCATTTATACAAACCCTCATTTTGTTCCAGCCCCATATGACTATCTCTCTCTCTCTCTCTCTCTATCTCTCTCTCTCTCTCCCATGAAACACAAAAGGAGATGTTAGGCAGAATGATAGCATCAGTCACCATTCACTTTATTTGCATCTTTTTTTCTATTCAATAAAAGTGAATGGTGACTGAGAGGCTAACATTCTAACATCTTTTAATTTTTAGGTGAACTATTCACTTAATTTAGGTGACCACAAATACATTTAAATAAATTGATAGCACTCAGATAGAACACTATTAATATTCATAAGGAACTAGTCATTAGTACTAGGATTTTTTTGATGATGATGCCTCAATAATTCCTAAAGCTATATTGTTCTGGGAATGCTAACAGAAAAAAGAACAGCCCTGCCGTTACCTTGGATGGAAAAGCGTTCCACATGTGAGTGCGCCTCAGTTTATCTCTGTGTCATGATGTCTCACCTTCCTTCAGCATTTTCCCCAGAACTCTGGTGATCTCCAGCATTACTGCTGTGCCGCTACTGGGATCAATGGCTCCGTGCACCCAGCTGTCCCTGTGGTTTCCGTATATCACATACCTGTCTGAACATCACACATACACATTACAGTTTACAAATAATAATTACAAGTACAAAGCAATAAAAGCATCGCATATTTGATGTTTGTTGACGTAGACAAATAAAACGTACCTGGCTCCACACTGCCTCGAATAACTCCCATGACGTTAGCTGAATTTCTCAGCTCCTCTCTGTTATAAATGTCCAAATGCACATTGCTGACAAAAAAAAAAAAGAAAAAAAGATGTTTGTTTTTTTTATTACGAACAAACGTTTAAATATAACTCAGTGTGAGATATTTATATTTGGAAATACATGCAGACTTTCAATACCTGTTGTTGAAGTGAGATGTGGATTTGAACCCTGGCCCACCAAATTTGTATGTGCAGTTGAATGCTCCTTGCCATTCAACAGGAGCGTCATCCCCATCAAGCTCACTGCCACAAACAAGTCAGTCAGAATTGTGTATCAATTTTCCATAAATATCAACATTTAGCAGCTTCTCTTGGCACTCACCAGATTAGCCTATAGGCATCCTCAAAACCTATTGGCTGAGTTGGAATTGGTGGAATGCCTTTGATGTCTTCCTTTGGAATTCTGTATGTATCCTCTACAAATAAAATAATTTACAGACAACTTTGTTGTTCTTGTATCATATTTAATAATAATAATAATAATAATAATAATAATACAAATCAGTGGTTACCCTTTGCAGCTAGGTAAGGTGTTAACATGTCTCCAAAATCAATGTTGTAGGACCCTCGTTCAACCCCAGAGGGTGGGAGATACCAGGAGTGTGGGTAGGTTTCATTTTCATCTGACATCAGACCATCGTTAATGTCATATGGATCTGTATAGACCAGCACCCCAACAACTCCAAACTTGGCTGCATTGATAGCCTGTTATATTGACATCACAGAAGGGTAGAATTGTTTTATGTCTTCAAGGAATTAAACTATCTTATCTTTTCTTTATAAATGTTGCGACAGAGCTTGTGAGATTACACAAATGCACTGTAAACCCTAATGTTGTCATTACTGGAAAAATAAAGTTCCATTACAGCTCAGTACACTTGACATTGAGTTTGCTAATGCATATGGGGAGTGTCCTTCCACACAACCTAGTTGAAACATCTCTACAATAACACCAATATTCTGATATTGGCTATGGAGTTTGAGTCCTGCCCTTTTAAGCACGCAGCTGTTCGCTATAAAAGCAGGCGTGCAAACACATTCCTAAAAAATTTCCTCTGAGCTATTCCATCTCTCATCTAAAATCCCTCTAGTACTTCACTGTCGATTACACATATAATTGGGCGGGATCTTTGTGGTAACAAGAAGTCCTCACGGGCATGTCAGATCTGGTGTTAACAACAATCGAGCACAATCTGTGGTCTGACCATACAATATGCTGGTGTTGCTTGCAAAGACAGCGACACATACAGTGGGATTTACAGCCGTTATTTCCTCGTTTTGGAGAAAGACAGCGGGCTTCGGCCCATTCTAGTTCTGAGATGCTTGAATTGTGCACCCATGCACCCATTCAAAATGTTTACTCCGAAACAGATCTTATCGCACATCCGACCACGGGACTGATTTGCGTCAATAGATTAGAAGGACAAGTAATTCATATGCCAATTGTTCCGTGCTACAGGCAGCTTTTTAGATTCACGTTTGAGGGATCTGCGTATCAGTTTAAAGTCCTTCATTTCAGTCTGTCTCTGGCTCCCCACACGTTCACGAAATTTATTTGTGTGGTGCTCGCCCCATTGAAAATGAACTGTGTGTGTGTGTGTGTTTTGAATTACCTCAGCAAATGGTTATTACTTGCCAATCAGAGGCACTACTGAGCGAACACAGAGACTTGCTACTTTGCCATATGGAAAATCTGGTCTAAAGTCAACTGGGCAAAAATCACACTTTTCCCCAGCCAGTAAATCTCCTTTTTAGGAGTTCATGCGTGCGCACCTCATGAAAGAGCACAAATAGACAATTCTTCGGAGTCTGTTTCAGTTCAAACTGAAAAAAAACATTACCACTGAAATAATTTCATTTTCATGTGCATTGCGGTAACTCATCACTGTCTGGCTGCTCTAGCACCATGGACAGCGCCCGCCTTCTACAAACAGGGTGTTATGCTGGGTCAAGTATCAGAAAGAAAGTGCTGACCACAAATGCATCCAACACAGGTTAGGGTGCGGTGTGTAATGGACGCCCGACTTTCAACACCTCGAAACAGGTGCGAAACGGCCTTAACATGTCAACCACCTAGTGCTACTGGCTGTCTTTCTAACTTTGAGAGGTTTTCATTCAGATATTGTGAATCACCACATTCTGATTCGTTTGGACAACATGTATATATGTCACCATGTTGTGCTGGCCCACGTATGGCCGGCGAAACGCAAGTATGTGCTTCACCCGGTGTGCCTCTGTCATCAGCAAAGTGAGTGGACATGGAAACAGTTCTGTTAATTGTGCCGAAATGTCCCAATCAGTCCTGGTTTCTGGAGACGGTAGAAATACTGGACTGGCCTCCATGTAAAATACCACTGAAGAAATATCTTCTCTCTAAAACACAAGGCACGGTTTGGCATCCCCAGCCAGAGCTGTAAAGCCTACACATGTGGCCCTTGAACAGATCACGCTAAACGTACCAGAACTTAAGAATTCAGTTAAGAACACCATTTTACAAGGCAGAGCGCCATCCCCGAGACACCTCTATGCGCTAAAATGGAATGTTTCACTGATTGGTGTCTTTCACATGACAAAGACCCAGTAAACTGCCCCATACATTAAATTCCGTTGAGTGCACCCACCAGTTCCGAATGACTGATCAGCTCTTTGTGTGCTATGGAGGACGAACGAAAAGAAGGTCCATCTCCAAGCAAAGACTTTCTCACTGGATCGTTGATGCGGTTGCCCTGGCTTACGAGTTGCAGGGTAAGACTTGCCCAATTGGTTTTAAAGCACGCTCAACTAGAGGTATGGCCTCCTCATGGACATGGACAAACGGTGTCTTTACAAGACATATGTTTTGCAGCAGAATGGTATTCTTAAAACAAATTCACAAGGTTTTACAACCTAGACGAAACATCTCTCTCTTCACAAGTCCACTCTGTTTAGAGCGCTTGCTATTTAATTTGCCAAAAATATACGTATGTCCCTCCCTTTAAGTACAGGCTCCCCATAATTTTACAAAACTGCCTGCATTCAGGCCATTGTAATTTACCATAATGGCACAAGCACTTTCATTATAAATAAACTCCCTTCCTGATTGGGTTTGTGAAGGGGTTAATTCATACTGTATGACTATAGTTCATATACAGGTTTGGGAGGGTTACTTTTGAAATGAATTCCACTACGTATTACAGAATACATGCTGTAAAATGTCATTTGTAATGCATTACATTAGATTACTCAAGGTCAGTAACATATTCTAAATACTTTGGATTACTTCTTCAGCACAGTACAGTAAGACGAAAAACATAAATATCTTATGCAGTGTTTTCTAATACAAGATAAATCAAATGAATCTTGCTTTAAAGATTTTTAGATATTTTTACAGGAAAACAATACAAAAATTATTATCCAGAATACGATTTTGTACTAGAAAAAAGAAATTATGATCCAATGTGAATTTTCTTGATATAAAATATGAGTGTGCCTGGTAACGTGTGCATGTAAAATGGCTAGAAATAGCATTTTAGCTTAGCATAAAAATTATCATTTAAATAAGGTTTATTTCTATTCCTTCTGCTCCAAACTTAATTCCCTGTCTGCTAGTATGAATATAACACATCATAAGAAATTTCACTGCTGTTCAAATTCACTTTGGATCAAATCATTTATATGAATAAATATTAAATGAAACAAATTAAAATAAAATGCAAAGCAATCTCTTCAGTAATCAAAATACTTTTTGAACGTAACTGTATTCTAATTACCACTGATTTAAACCGTAACTGTAGTGGAATACAGGTACTTAAATTTTGTATTTTAAATACATAATCCTGTTACACGTATTTCGTTACTCCCGACCCTGCTCATAATTCTGAGTGCTCCCCTCCTGGTCTAACATGAGGGTCACTCACTCACTTGCGGCAAACTCATGTCGGTCGCCGTCCCGCTGGACTGCAGCATTATGTTTCCTCTCTGGAAGGTTATGCCGTGCAGTGCGCTGTGATGGGATTCTGTTCCCCATATGCATTAGCAAACGCAATGTCAAGTGTACTGTGTAATAAGGAAACATCTCGGTTATGTACGTAACCTCGGTTCCCTTATATGAAGGGAATGAGATGTTGCAAACGCTGGCCGCACTACAGAACTTTAATGCGCTCCTTGTCCCTCGGTCAAACAATTCTGTGGAATGGTGTTTGCGTGGCTGCTTTTATAGCCAACATCTTTGCACCTAAAAGGGCGGGACTCAAAAAATATAGCCAATAATAGTTTATTAGAATATTGGCGTTATAGTAGAGTTTTCAACTAGGTTGTGTGGAAGGACACTCCCCATATGCATTAGTTAACGCAATGTCTTGTTCCCTACGTCTCAGGGAACCGAGGTTAAGTACGTAACCAAGAGGTTGTCTTAATTAAACATTATTTGAAAGGTCAAGTTTAACTTAAATTGAGTCATAACTCAAATATCTTAGTTCCTTGAACTTTTTTTCTTAAAAATCTATAGACTTAATATTTTTAGTGTTAATAACTCAAACTATTGAGTACAAAACTGAGGCTATCGGGAATACCTACAATGCCTTGCGCTTGAATTATTTAATTATGCCTACTTATTCAAAAGGAATGTATGGGGGCATTTAAATAGTTATTAAAAATTCATAGAGGTTTTTGCTCTTTTGTAGTATTTATGTTGTTTCATTGCAAATAGTTGTTTGTGTGATGCCAACATTAGGGTGATGTGTGTCCCCTTAAGTTGGACCCTGTTAAAACTATCTCAGTTCTCTTTGTGAATGTGCAAATACATGGCATGTTTGCATCTGGAAAAATAAGTTTATTTAATGACTGACCAAGTATCAATATTAATCTACATTTTTTAAGCTGTATTATTGTATGACCTAAATTTGAGTCCAATCAATTCAATTATTAAGTTGAAAACAACAATATTTGAAAAGCAAATCTGAGTTAGAGAAATAGTTCACCCAAAAATGAAAATACTCTCATCATTTATTCACGCTCATGCCATCTCAATTACTTTTATGCTGGCTTGTGCGATTTTGGGAGCTTCAAAATTCTGACACCCATTCACTTGCTTTGTATGGGCCAAAAGAGTTGAAAAATTCTTCTAAACATCTTTATTTGTGTTCTGCAGAAGAAAGAAAGTCATACACATCTAGGGTGGAATAAGGGTGATCAAGGATCACCCATCATTTTTGGGTGAACTATTCCTTTAAGTCTACTTGCATCTAGTTACCTTAACTTAAATAGTTCATTTCATTCTATATGAAGTTAAGTGAACTTAATTGCAAAAGTTTTGAAGACGCCATTACTCAATTCAACTGAGGGATCAAGTTCACTCAATCAACTGAGAGAAGTCAAAATATTAGGGGTTTCTGTGTGATCTCCGAAAATAAAGCCACATAGTTCTCTTACTTTTCCAGATCTTCCTTCTCCTCCGTATCTAGTGATGGCAATGGTTCCCTTCAAATCCACTGTTCTGTTTAACAGCTCGTAGTCACTTATTTTACCTTGGTTTGCATACACAAGTTTTCCCTGCATATAAAACATGGATGAGTCAAAATACGGGAGCATTTTGAATAAACTGTTGAATTCATTGAAGACTAAAGGTACATTAAGGCATAAATATGAACGTCATACTGACTGAAGTTACAAAATTTGTAAGCTTGAGAAAAGATCAGATATAACACTATTCTCTTTTGTTTACAGAGTCAAGAGCAGGTTATCAATACAAGAAAGATATATCTGTCATGAGATAATTTTATTGTAGTGTCTTGTGATATGATGTGCCCCAAAGGTCATCACACAGTATAGTGCAATAAAGATTGCAATAAGTTGTGGCTGTGTCATTATGTTTCGGGCGGGGGGGTTAAAGGTTCACACTACCAGTTAAATGGATTATTATGTCTAACTATTCTTCTGCGATTAACATGTAAGCATTGTTTAACTATGAAGTGTATTAAGGTGGTGAAGGATGAGCACCTTGACGTTTCCAGCAGGAGAATAAGCTGCGAAAGGTTGCACCACCTCTGGGTCCTCCTGATCTGTGTAGTATGCTTTCTCTCTCTCACGTACCATAAATAAAACTGCATTGGATGGATCAACTAAAATATTTTAACACAAATAGTGCACATTAAGTCTTTCATTCTTACTTTTCTTATACTTAATTTCATGTATTTGGGGAAGCATATTATTTTACCACATTCAGTTTGTTCAAAACTATCGGTATTGAACAGCAAAATTGTAATACAAACTTAGTCCAAATAGCTGTATTGACAACAACTTAACTAAAAAGGTTATGCATTGCATTTGTATCCTATCTTACCAACAGAGACTTTGTTGGGGTTAGATTTGTTCGGGAATGACAGATACACATTATAGTCCTCCCTCCATGCGCTGTCCAAGCCTGTCTTTGGGTCCTGCCATCTCTTCAGCATAAACTCCACTGTTGCCTCATCTCCAGGGCTGGTGGCCATGTGGGGAACCTTGGTCAGCTCCCTTTGGATAAAACAGGTAATAAATTAAGAATTAAAGAAAGTTAAGAAATTCTCAGTTCTACTGGAACTATCAACCCTGATGTAACCAGGTATCATAAACAAAGTGAAATGTCCACTCTTAGAATGATGTTTCTGCTATTCAACTTTATTTCAACCAGTTACTGTATGCAGGACTGACCATCAACAATTTGCCATCAACTACCTCAACTTATTTTTAGAATTACTTATTCATGCGCCTCAGTATGAATACTTCACCTTAGGTTTTCTTGAATTTGAATATTGTCCAGTTCTGCAAGAAATCTTTCAACCATACTTTCATCCACATCACGAGATGCATCCTGGACCCATGCTGGTGCAGAATTGCCTTTGTCAATGGCAAAGTGTCCTAGCAAAATCCCTACAGTTAGAACCGCTGCTCCTGCAAGGAGACCCAGCAACACCTCCTTTAGCATAGTTGTATTTCAGAGGCCTGAATGCACCTTTCACAAGGGCTCTTGGTCACAAGTGAGGATCTGAATGTGTCAACCTCAAACCAGTTCTATTCACCTCTAATATAGCCTGTGAAGAGAGTGGTGGGCTGGAGATTGTGAAATAAATGTTATGACCATAGTATCAAGATCATTGTGATTGAAGTAAGTGTTTTGTTATAGGGTTACTATTACTGATAAGGAAGAGTTATCTATACCATAAAGTTTACTGATTAATTTGAACTGTCATGTTGGACATTATCTCACTTCATACACAAAATACATGGACAACTCCTAAATAATATCTCACACATCCATGTGAATGCACACTTTATAAATGTTACAAACTTTGACAATCACGTTGTATGACGACCACAAAAAAAAAAAAAAAAAAAAAAAAAAAAAAACATTGTTCCACCATTACTGAGAAAAATATAAAGACTCAAAACTTTGTATGGTGCCTAAAATCCCATTCTGGTCCTCTTGTTTTGTATGATAACATGACCAAAAAAGACTGCTTTTGACATACACTATTAGTTGTCATGCAAAGGATCTTTAATGTGGAATTTCTATAGAATCACATTATTCTGAAACCTGCTGTAGCAGTTTCTGAAACACAGATTAGGGAAAGAGGAGGATCTGGCAACCAGCATTACATTATGCTAGCGCATTGTATGCAACTTCACATCTATTATCGCTTGTTTACAGAGTTACTTTGTACATATATCTATATCTATATATACACACACAAAACAATGTCTAGTTTAACACTGCAGTTACTCAGTTAATAAATCCCCTTAACCAATTTAAAATAAAATAAAAATAGTTACTTCCCATGATGCAAATGTTTGAGAATTTTGTTTTCACTTTCACTTTGATTGATTCAGTGCCTTGTTTTGTTAAACCCCCATCTGGATGAGTTTTTCAGCAGAACGCGGATTTTAACTGAAATCGTAAGTAGAAATGAAGTGTTTTTAAAATATAAACATTAGATTAGTCTTTTGTTTTCGTGCAGGTTAGCAATATGTTGTTGACGTTGAGATATTAATATTTCACACGCTTCTCGGTGCTGTTTCAGTTGAAGCACTAAGCACACCATATAGGCAGCGAATGTATAATATATTATTTATCTGACAAACAATTTGATCGATAACACGATTCAAAAATGACCTCTTTAGGGGGCGTTCACACCGAACATGTTTTTTGCGTCTTCGGTGTCTTGTGCAGGAGCGCCGCGGGTTTTGTTTTGTCGGGGTAAACCATCTTCAGCCATAAACGTGTCTCGAGAAACCTGCGTTCTGTTGCGCTGCGTCTAACGCAAAATATAAAATAAAACAATTTGGTGTGAACGAACCCTTAACCGTCAATATAAATGCAGTGTCATCGCGATTGTGCGATTCACTTCCTCAATATTTTATTCAGATTTTTTTGTCTTAATTTAAAGTATATCTTTCTCTCTTTTGATAGAGAGAGATCATAACATGTTTGATGTTACTGTTTGCACTCTTCTTTACAGAGTCTCAAACCATGCTTCACTTTGCTCTGCTTGTGAATCTCTTAATCCTGCCCACTCACCTGTGGGCTGCAGTCACTCAAGTGAATGGAGAGCCCACTTCATTTCCCATAGCGTCCAATGGTGAGCCTTTTCCATGGGACAAAATGAGGCTTCCAGACACAGTATCTCCCGTTCATTACAATCTGCGTATCCACCCCAACCTCACAAGTTTATACTTTACCGGCATGGTGCAGATCCAGATTGAGGTCCATCAAGACACCAAGACTATCATACTGCACAGCAAAGATCTTCAGATCTCCAAAGCGGGCCTGCTTGGTTCAAATGGGGTTCAGGTCCTAAAGGTGCTAGAGTACCCTTACTACCAGCAGATTGCTCTTATATCTGATCATGTGTTGCTGAAGAGAGGTAATGTGTATTTGGTTGAGCTTGAGTTTGCTGCCAACCTATCTGAGAGCTTCCATGGATTTTACAAAAGCACATACCGCAGTGCCAAAGGAGATGTCAGGTGAGAAACCTTATGAACATAGATGTGCAAGTCTTAACTTGGGTATATATGATTTTTAGACAGTATGTCTCCAAGTGGTATGGAAGTGTTGTACACTTTAGTGGAAATAATATCTGTTGTGATGTTCACATTCTCAGGGTTGTGGCTTCCACACAGTTTGAGCCGACTAGTGCTCGAGCAGCCTTCCCCTGTTTTGATGAGCCTGCCTTCAAAGCCAACTTCTCCGTACAGATTCGCAGAGAAGCCAAGCATATTGCCCTCTCAAACATGCCCAAGGTGCTTTACTGAAATCCTACAATGTCTACAGTGCTATATTTATCTGCCATGGGGAAAACACTGATTTGGCTTACTCTTGTCTTTGTTCCAGCTGAGAACATTAGATCTGCCAGATGGACTGTTTGAGGACCAGTTTGACATGAGTGTGAAGATGAGCACATATCTGGTGGCCTTCATCGTCTCGGACTTTCTCTCTATCAGCAAGACCAGTTTGCATGGAGTCCAGGTCAGTATGTGATCTATCTCGGTCAGTCCCATTTAATATTTTTTTATTCCCATTGTATTTTATTGTGTGATGAAACAGATTTCAGTGTATGCTGTGCCAGAGAAGATTGATCAGGCAGAGTTTGCCCTGGATGCTGCAGTTAGGCTGCTTGACTTCTATGATGACTACTTCGACATTCCCTACCCTCTACCTAAACAGGGTAGCTAAACATTTACACGTTTGAATCAACTACATAACATGCATCTGAGCATGTATACATTGTTGTTGGATTTTGTTTTTTTTTCATCATTTGGGCAACTTACTGATGATGAAAATCCTTTAAAATTTTAGAATGTTGTATTTTCCTTATAAGAACAAAGCCCAAGATGCTAGATTAACATTTTTAAGAGTAGTTCACACAAAAATGAATATTCTCTCATCATTTACTCACCCTCATGCCATCCCTGATGTGTATGACTCTTTCTTCTGCTAATCAAAAAACAAATCTTTTTAGAAAAATATCTTGTCTTTATTGGTCCATTCAATGTAAGTGAATGGTGACCAGAACTTTGAAGCTCCAAAAGGCACTAAGTCTGCATTAAAGTAATCCATATGACTCCAGTGGTTAAATCCATGTATTCAGAAGAAATATGATAGGTGTGGGTGAGTAACAGTTTTTTTTTAAACAAATCTACACTTCCACATTCCACTTTTGTTTTTCATATTCACATTCTTCATGCATTTGGAAGGTATGGTTCCATTGGGCAGGGAGGAGAATTTATTGTAAAAAAGGACTTAAATATTTATCTGTTTCTTACCCACGCTTATCATGTCGTTTCTGAAAACATTGATTTAACCACTGGAGTTATATGGATTATTTTTATGCTGCCTGTATTTGCTTTTTGGACCTTCAAAGTTTTGGTCACCATTCATTTGCATTGAATGGACCAACAGAACTGAAATAACCTTCTAAAATCTACCCTTCTTGTTTTTGTTGAGCAGAATAAAAGAAGGTCATACGTATCTGGGATGGCATGAGGGTGTGTAAATCATGAGACAATTTTCATTTTTGGGTGAACTATCACTTTAAGTAGTCTTTTAAAACTAGAAATTTAGTTGTTGGTAAAAATGCTGTGAACTGTGAATCTATGTGAATACATATACCTTAAAAAAAAATGTTTTGCCTAAATGACTTTTGATTGTCCGTTTATATTATTGTATTATTATAATCTACTCCATAGATCTTGCTGCCATCCCAGATTTCCAGTCTGGAGCAATGGAGAATTGGGGTCTGACCACCTACCGAGAATCAGGGCTACTTTTTGATCCACAGAAGTCATCTGCTTCTGACAAGCTGGGCATTACTATGGTCATCGCTCATGAATTGGCACATCAGGTTCATTTATGACATCATTTAACTACCTGTCATGGGATGTATGCTATTGAGACTGTTGCCTGCTATTGCCACTGCTGGGTAGATTACTTCTGAATTGTAATCTGATTCTGATTACTGAATTTAATCCGTAATAAACAAATTATAGTCTGTAACTGTTTTATTTTAGATTACTTTCTTAAGCAACAAAATTGGCCCGGTTGCTAGGGAGGGTAGAGTCACATGGGGTAACCTCCTCGTGGTGGTGATTAAGTGGTTCTCGCTCTCAATGGGGCGCATGGTAAGATGTGAATGGATCGCGGAGAGTAGCATGAGTCTCCACATGCTGTGAGTCTCTGCAGTGTCATGCACAGCAAGCCACGTGATAAGATGCGCGGATTGACAGTCTCAGAAGCGGAGGCAACTGGGACTTGTCCTCCGCCACCTGGATCGAGGTGAGTAACCGCACCACCACGAGGACCTAGTAAGTAGTGGGAATTGGGCATTCCGAAATTGGGGAGTAAAGGGGATAAAAAAACAAAAAACAAATAAAGTTTGCTTAAATGCATTAAATAAAACTTACTTAATGGATCAAAAAATAAGAATAATATAACTTTGTGTGTGTGTTTTACTCGTTATTTGAGTGAAATAAATAAAAGCCCTTAAAATGATCTTACTCCAGCAATTTTGGCATTACAAACACCATCCATGTATTGAAACAGATCAGTCCATACAGTGAGGAAAATAAGTATTTGAACACCCTGCTATTTTACAAGTTCTCCCACTTAGAAATCATGGAGGGGTCTGAAATTGTCATCGTAGGTGCATGTCCACTGTGAGAGACATAATCTTAAAAAAAAAATCCAGAAATCACAATATATGATTTTTTAACTATTTATTTGTATGATACAGCTGCAAATAAGTATTCGAACACCTGAGAAAATCAATGTTAATATTTGGTACAGTAGCCTTTGTTTGCAATTACAGAGGTCAAACGTTTCCTGTAGTTTTTCACCAGGTTTGCACACACTGCAGGAGGGATTTTGGCCCACTCCTCCACACAGATCTTCTCTAGATCAGGCTGTCGCTGAGAAACACAGAGTTTGAGCTCCCTCCAAAGATTCTCTATTGGGTTTAGGTCTGGAGACTGGCTAGGCCACGCCAGAACCTTGATATGCTTCTTACAGAGCCACTCCTTGGTTATCCTGGCTGTGTGCTTCGGGTCATTGTCATGTTGGAAGACCCAGCCTCGACCCATCTTCAATGCTCTAACTGAGGGAAGGAGGTTGTTCCCCAAAATCTCGTAATACATGGCCCCGGTTATCCTCTCCTTAATACAGTGAAGTTGCCCTGTCCCATGTGCAGAAAAACACCCCCAACGCATGATGCTACCACCCCCACGCTTCACAGTAGGGATGGTGTTCTTGGGATGGTACTCATCATTCTTCTTCCTCCAAACACGGTTAGTGGAATTATGACCAAAAAGTTATATTTTGGTCTCATCTGACCACATGACTTTCTCCCATGACTCCTCTGGATCATCCAAATGGTCATTGGCAAACTTAAGACGGGCCTTGACATGTGCTGGTTTAAGCAGGGGAACCTTCCGTGCCATGCATGATTTCAAACTATGACGTCTTAGTGTATTACCAACAGTAACCTTGGAAACGGTGGTCCCAGCTCTTTTCAGGTCATTGACCAGCTCCTCCCGTGTAGTTCTGGGCTGATTTCTCACCTTTCTTAGGATCATTGAGACCCCACGAGGTGAGATCTTGCATGGAGCCCCAGTCCGAGGGAGATTGACAGTCATGTTTAGCTTCTTCCATTTTCTAATGATTGCTCCAACAGTGGACCTTTTTCACCAAGCTGCTTGGCAATTTCCCCGTAGCCCTTTCCAGCCTTGTGGAGGTGTACAATTTTGTCTCTAGTGTCTTTGGACAGCTCTTTGGTCTTGGCCATGTTAGTAGTTGGATTCTTACTGATTGTATGGGGTTGACAGGTGTCTTTATGCAGCTAACGACCTCAAACAGGTGCATCTAATTTAGGATAATAAATGGAATGGAGGTGGACATTTTAAAGGCAGAATAACAGGTCTTTGAGGGTCAGAATTCTAGCTGATAGACAGGTGTTCAAATACTTATTTGCAGCTGTATCATACAAATAAATAGTTAAAAAATCATGTATTGTGATTTCTGGATTTTTTTTTTAGATTATGTCTCTCACAGTGGACATGCACCTACGATGACAATTTCAGACCCCTCCATGATTTCTAAGTGGGAGAACTTGCAAAATAGCAGGGTGTTCAAATACTTATTTTCCTCACTGTATATATATATATATATATATATATATATATATATATATATATATATATATATATATATACACCAGTTATACCAAAAGTTGCCACAAAAGTGCATTCATGTAAAACTAAGTCTAACTTTACAGCACTAATGCAATCGATTTGGCATTTACAGTATTGTATTTTACCGCTCAATCTTCAGTGTAATTATGGCTGGTGGCTAGTATCAGTCAGTTCTGAGTATACAAATGCTTCTGCGTGTGCAAACCTTTTGTAATCTTACAAAAATCAAGTACTCGTAATTAGATTCAATTACATTAAATCAGTTTACGTGTAATCTGTTACTACCTAGCACTGCCTGTTGCTTTGGTTCATACCCCTATCATAACTATGCATGGAAATATGAATTGTAAAAACTAGAATTTTTTTAATTGTTCATTCTGTTGTCAGTGGTTTGGTAACCTGGTGACTATGCAGTGGTGGAACGATCTGTGGCTGAACGAAGGTTTTGCCAAGTTCATGGAGTTTGTGTCTGTCAACATCACCAATCCTGAACTGCAAGTTGTGAGTCCATTTATTTTGTAAAACTGGTGTGCCTTGGATGGACTACTACTTTTATCATCAGTAGGTTTGCCATAATTGCAATTTTGCAACCATTCAGGATGAGTTGGTTGGAGATTTGTGCTATCATATTTGTGCTACAGGAGGATTATTTCCTGGGGAAGTGTTTTGAGGCCATGGAGGTAGACTCTTTAAGCTCGTCTCACCCAGTGTCCACCCCTGTTGAGAATCCTGCTGAGATACAGGAAATGTTTGATGATGTATCCTATGATAAGGTGCATAATAAGCCCTGTGAAATAGTTCTTACACCAAATCCTGCAGATATATTTTTTGCTGTCATAACACTTTTAAAAAAGCATGTTAAAGTTGTAAATACCCTTTCAGGGGGCTTGTATTCTGAACATGCTGAGGGAGTTTCTGACCCCAGAGGCCTTTAAATTGGGGATTGTCAGATACCTGAAACGCTACAGTTACCAGAACACAGTCAATAGTCACCTGTGGGAAAGTCTGACTAATGTGAGTACAAACTTTTCAACAATTAATGGGTTGAGCTTGTTTATAATTCCATACAGATACAGGATAAGCCTTTGCAAAATGTCTCATGATGATGAAAGCTGTTAACAAGACCTTTATTCCATGTGTAGTGACTCTTATATGTTAACCAGTTTTTCTTTTTCTCTCTTAAAGGTTTGTGAGTCTGATGGTCTGGATGAGGGCAGACTGAAGGGTGATGGGTCTTGCCGAAGCTCCTCTGGACACTCTGGGGCCTCTGTGAGATATTTAGTTTGCTACATGATAGGTCTTAATAAACTGTTTTAATAGTAATAGCAAATGTTCTTGTAATACTGATGCTGTGTCTCTCAGAAATGGCACTCTGAGGATGAGCTAGATGTTAAGGCTATGATGGAGACATGGACCTTGCAGGAGGGCTTTCCACTAATCACAGTGGAGGTCAAAGGTCGAGAAGTCAGACTTAGTCAGGAGCGTTACCTCAAGAGTGACGATCCCTCACAAACTTCCAGGTTAATATTGAATATCTATGTTTTTTTTACTAATTTATGTAGATTGTGCCCTTAAAAGAATAGTTCACCCAAAAATGAAAATTCTTTCATCATTTACTCATCCTCATGACATCCCAGATGTGTATGACTTTGTCCTCTGCAGAACACAAATAAAGTTTTTTAGAAGAATATTTCAACTCTGTAGGTCCATACAATGAAAGTGAATGGTGACCAAAACTATGAAAGTCCAAAAAACACAAAGGCAGCATAAAATAACCCATAAATCTCCTGTAGTTAAATCTGTCTTCAGAAGCAATCCAGTCAGTTTTGGGTGAGAGCAGATAAAAATGTAACTTGACATTACTGTCTCTACACTCAAGGATTTCAAGCTCAATTACACTTCTAGGGCTATATTTTCGTGAGTGCGCAAAGCGCAGTGCTACGCTCGATGACAATATGCAACGTCTTATGCCATTTTCATTAGAGTGCTAATTCTAACTGCAATTTTTGTGCCAGCGCAACTGGGCGTAAGTAGGAGTGTTATGAATTTAAATTAAGTGGCGTAAAGATCAATTTGCTCTTTTAGTGAGAAATAAGTAATTGCGCTAAAATGTTTTAAAAGCAGGTCTGTTTTCAGCGCAGTCTACATTGTTCCTACATTTGCAGTTTGAATATTCCACCAGGAGGTCTTATCCAAACTCTTATTGTCAGGAAAATAATTTGTTGTACAGCCATCTTATGAAATAAAAATGTATGAGATTTATTTTATTGCGTTAAACTTACTATAGGTCATGATTTATTTTTCAGTTATTGTACCTGTATCTGTTGTTGTACTGTAGAGTAATTTTTATGTCATTGAGAAAGGTGCCGGTGAAAGAAGCTGAAGAGGATAAAATATTTGGATTTCGTTTTTTTTGTCCATTTCCTTATTTTTTTTATTTATAGTTTAATTTCGTTTGTAGTGTAATTTGAATTTAGAAATATTTTTGGTTGAAATGTTTTGTTTCGAGAAATTAATTTAATTGTTCAAAATCAAAATTGACCGGTAGGAGTGAAATGTGTGGTGATATAATCACTGTTAATACCATCCATGATTTGTGTGTCAGTAGATGAAATTATTATTATTATTATTCTCCCCAATTTTGAATGCCCAATTCCCAATGCGCTCTAGGTCCTTGTGGTGGCGTAGTGACTCGCCTTAATCCGGGTGGCGGAGGACGAACCTTAGTTGCCTCCCCGTCTGAGACTGTCAATCCATTGCGTATATTATCATGTGGCTTGTTGAGTGCATTACCATGGAGACATAGCACATGGAGGCTTCACACTATTCTGTGGCATCCATGCACAACTCACCACGCGCCCCACCGAGAGCGAGAACCACATTATTGCGACCACGAGGAGGTTACCCCATGTGACTCTACCCTCCCTAGCAACCGGGCCAATTTGGTTGCTTAGGAGACCTGGCTGGATTCACTCAGCACATACCTGGTTTTGAACTCACAACTCCAGGGGTGAAAATTATTAATAATACTTACATTCCATATAATTTAATGGCGCGTACAGTACATCCAAATCCTGACGAGAATCACATTTCCCAAGCATAAAAAAGGAGTGTGTCCATATTTTCATATTCATAACATACAGTTAATCTACACTACAAACTTTTTTATGAATGTGCTGTTTTTGTCTTTGGAATGGAATATCTGTAGAAGAACCTCTGAATTAAATTGCACTTAACCCAGACCATTACCACGTTGCATGTGCGATTTTTGCCAAAACCACTTGCGTCTAGACTTGGTGCATATTTTCAAGAAAATACCAAAACTTAATTGTCATGCTCATTGACTTTGTGCTTATGAATTATTGCATAGCGCTGCGCTTAGTGCTAGCGCTCTTAAAATAGGACCCCTAGTGCTTCACACATGCCCAGAACGCTAGATGGTGCTAGGAAGTGTAATCGAGCTCAAACTCAGGAGACTGCTGAAGTCAAGATTTATAGTGGGAAAAAAAATATATATATATATATTGGTCTGTTCTCACTCAAAACCAATTAGATCACTTTAGAAGACATGACTTTAACCACTGGAGTCGTATGGAATACTTTTATACTGCCTTTATGTGCTTTTTGGTGCTTCAAAATTTTGGTTACCATTCACTTGAATTGTATGAACCTACAGAGAAGACATATTCTTCTACAAATCTTAATTTGTGTTCAGCAGAAGAAAGAAAGGCATACATATCTGGGATGGCGTGAGGGTGAGTAAATTATGAGGGTGATTAAAATGAGTTAAAATATTGTAGGTGAACTATTCCTTTAACTTTTTTATTTTGTACATTTGGTTAAGGATTTGGTTGGATTTTGAAATGTTTCTTAATCTTTTGTTTATAGCTTCCTGTGGCACGTTCCATTGACCTACATCACCAGCGACTCAACCACAGTGCACCGCTTCCTGCTTAAGACCAAAACAGGTTTGTAGTAATATTTGTTCATTTTTAAAGTACAAATAATGATTTAAAACTCTGGAGAGACAAGTCTTGGAAAGAACACAATGACTGGTTCCAGAATAAGGGCAACACATGTTAACAGAACAATAGAACAACAAAAAAAACTAAAAGAACTGTGTTAACTGTTATATAGATGTGCTGTATCTGCCAGAAGAGGTAGACTGGATTAAGTTTAATGTGGACATGAGTGGATATTACATCGTACACTATGAGGGCTCAGGCTGGGATCACCTCATCACGCTGCTCAAACACAATCACACAGCGCTCAGCAGCAATGATCGCACCAGCCTCATCAATAACGCCTTCCAGCTGGTCAGGTTAGTCCTCAGTCATGTGGGTACATATTGGCCAGTGGGGAAAAAACAAATGAATCAGGACCATGTACCAACAAACAAACAAGCAAGTAGCTCATACAGTAAAAATGTTCACAAATTATCATGCTTGTAAAACTTAAATACCTCTTGAAATCTTCTGTTCTGGGCAGTATTGGTAAGCTGCCATTGGATAAGGCTCTAGACCTGTCCCTGTATCTGAGCAAGGAAACTGAGAATATGCCAGTGACACAGGGCTTAAGTGAGCTTGTGCCTCTCTACAAACTGATGGAGAAGAGAGACATGGTGGAGCTGGAGAACCAGATGAAGGTCAGTGAGCCACATAAACTCTCTCATGATGAGTAATTCATTAAGGTAAATCTTAAATTGATCTTTATTCTCTCATGTGGTCCAGAGTTACATCCTACAGTTGTTCAGGAAGCTCATAGACCAGCAGATGTGGACTGATGATGGCTCTGTGTCTCAAAGGATGTTACGGAGCTACCTCCTTCTCTTTGCCTGTGTGCGGGGTCATCCTCCCTGTGTCAGCACCGCTACCCGGCTCTTCAACCAGTGGAGGGAGTCAGATGGGAATATGAGGTCAGAAACAGTTTTATTCAAGCAGAAAACCTGATGGTACTCATTATATAATAATGTTATTATTAAACTGGTTATAAAAAAATATATAGACACGTTAAAACAGATTTCGTTTTACCTGTTTTTCACCAATTATTTCTACACTCTATTTTTGTCCTTCCTACCTATAGTCTTCCCAATGATGTCACTATGGCTGTGTTTTCTGTTGGTGCCCGGACTGAAGATGGGTGGAACTTCCTTTTTGAGAAGTACAAGGAGTCCATGTACGTGTCAGTTAAGAGCAGGATCAAGATGGCACTCACGACCAGTCCTCTCGATCACAAGTTAAAATGGTGAGATATTCTACTCTGCATCCAGAAAAAGAGATGTAAGAATAAATCAAATATCTTTAGGGTTGTTGCTAATTCAGTGCGATTAATTAAGCCTAAATTCAAAACGACATGTTAAAACAATCACGCTATTAATCACACCTCTGGACCGTTATAAGGAATGTTTATACCACCGGAGCAATTCAAGCTTGAGGTGCCACTTTAATATTTTTATAAGTCTCAGTCAGCAGGAGGCAGTAAGCGCAGCCTCAGCCTTCAAACACAGCAGGACGGAGCTTAACTCAGAATGCAAGGATATCGAGACGTGTTTCAGACTATGTTTTTTTAATTTATTTGTTTATCCCCTTTTCTCTCAATTTGGAATGCCCAATTCCCACTACTTAGTAGGTTCTCGTGGTGGCGCGGTTACTCATTTCAATCCGGGTGGCGGGGGAAAAGTCTCAGTTGCCTCCGATTCTGTGACCGTCAATCCACGCATCTTATCACGTGGCTCGTTGTGCATGACGCTGCGGAGACTCACAACATATGGAGGCTCATGCTACACTCCGCAATCCACACACAAATTACCACATGCCCAACTGAGAGCAAGAACCACTAATCGTGACCACGAGGAGGTTACCCCATGTGACTCTACCCTCCCTAGCAACTGGGACAATTTGGTTGCTTAGGAGACCTGGCTGGAATCACTCAGCACACCCTGGATTCGAACTCGAGTTCAAACTATGTTTAATTTGACACAACGTCCTGAAAACACTGCATTTACGTTGCGAGTCAACAAAGTGAGACACTCCAAAAAGGTCCATCTGATACATGTGTACAAAATCACTCGTACAGATTGACGATTTCAATTGCAAAGTGGATAAATGATAGGCCTAAGTTCAATTATATGGAAATAAATAAAATATTGCCATTTACAAAACACTTTTTGTATTCCCTAATCAATGCTTTACTTGTCTGCCACAATAAGGTAATGTATTTGAATTATCTAAATCATGATATTTATTACATACACTTACCGAGCACTTTAATAGGAACACTATGGTGCCCTACGTGATAGTCTATTCGTTGTAGTCTATTCGCCTCGTGGTTCGACGTGTTGTGCTTTCTTAGATGTTTTTCTGCTCACTGTAGCCTTTCTGTCAGCTCAAACCAGTCTGGGCTTCGCTTGGCACCAATAATTTCTATGATCTACTTAGGCTTACGTTCGTTTCTGTCCACAGAACTGCCGCTCACTGGAAGTTTTTTTTTTTTTTTCTCGCACCATTCTGTATACATTCTGGAGACTGATGTGTGTGAAAATCCCAGGAGATCAGCAGATACAAAAATACTCAAGACCATAAAAAACAAGACCATCTGACACCAATAATCATGCCATGGTCCAAATCACTGTTGAGATCATATTTTTTTTCCTCTTTCTGATGGTTGATGTGAACATTAACTGAAGCTCCTGACCCGTATCTGCGTGATTTTATGCATTGCACTGCTGCCACATGATTGGCTGATTAGGTGTCCAGGTGTTCTTAATAAATTCTTTCTTTATAATTATATAAATATATTTATTTTATTATTATACACATTATCTTGCATTATTTTTATTGGGGTACTTGTCTCTGAAAATATTAATATATGGACTTAATTGCGAATAACTTGATTAATTAATCAGCTTATCATGTAATTACTTCCATTTTTAAAGAATTATTGATTGACAGCCCTATTTATTTTATGTCATCCCATTCATTCTACCAGGATGATGGAGCAGAGTCTGGTGGGAGAGGTGATGAAGACTCAGGATCTGCCATATGTTGTGACCTCAGTCAGTAAGAATCCTAAGGCCTACAAACATGCCTGGGACTTTTTACAAGCGAACTGGGACTCCCTTATTAAGAAGTGAGAGACTAGCCTTTCTTTAATTACTTATGGATTGCACTTATTTAAAGTTCTCATCTTGTGTTTTTATACTTTTGTCTATAGGTTTGATCTTGGCTCACACTCAATATCACACATGGTAGTAGGAGTGACCAATCAGTATTCCACCAGAGAAATGCTAGCAGAGGTAGGTATTAAAGTTTGTTGAACCAAGCAGGTCATTAGGAGCTTTTGTCAGGTGAAAAAAGTACATTTTTTATGCTTAATCCTTGACCAGACAAACCCTATATCCTCTGCATTATTGTGTCATCGTATACAGCTTATACATATGCTTCTGTCAGGTTCGCAGTTTCTTCAATTCCCTGCGGTCTGACACTGGAGCAGAACTGAGATGTATTCAGCAGGCCATGGAGAACATTGAAGAGAACATTCGCTGGATGGACAAGAACCTTCCACTACTGAAGGCCTGGCTGCACAGGCACTATAGCCAGCACAGAAATACAGAGCTGTGAAGCACTTTTACACAAAAATGAGCCAGTATCAGGTCATATCTGTGTAAAATGTATATTCTTGACAGTGCAAAAATTGATCATGAGTGGTTTGAAACATACTAGTGAGTCTGAATGTGTGAATATTGGGAAATATTTTTGTAGTAGCTGTACATCTTTTAAAAGGTAAAATGAAAGGTTATTTTCTTTTGTCTCAACCTTTAGTTTTTACCCCAAATGAATAGTTTAAATACCATTTGAATATTACTTATTTTGTCAGATTTGCCTTTTCCACTTTTGTTATTTTTAATTATTTCACAAAGAGTAACCTCTTACAATGAACTCTTAACTGAAAAAGGTTGAATAATTAACTGTTAATCATTCACACAGTTTGCAATAATTAGCCATGCAGTTTGGTACCGTTTTATGGAAATTTTATCATTTGTCAAAGCATTTAGTGTAAAGTAATTTTGCACAAGTTTGCTTAAGGTTCTTTAAATACATTAACTTCATACAGGGTAAAAATACAGCAATCTCAGTCCTGTTAATTATGTCTATTATTACAACTCAGTGATAACAACTGTCAAAGACTGAAAAATAAAACAATTATAAAAAAAAAGAAAAAAGGCCCATTGTCATTTGGTCCAGTGAGATGCTTTCTTTTCCCCATAGGGTACTTCCTTACATACAGTTAAGATGCAAGTTAAAGGCTAAATTTAGCCATTTTTTGCTTGTATCTCCTTTATGCTCAAACTGGGCCTAACAATCTAAATCTTATGCAGATGAATTTATTTTTTTCTTCATCTCTCAGTCTCTATTTGTACTGAAGTTCACATCAGTACAAATCGTGGACTCATCAGGACGTCCCGTCAGTGTGCATGCACCCGGGACAGCAGTGCAAGGTGTCATGTATGAAGAGATCACAATCTACACAGAACACTTTCTTACATGATGGACACGTAAACACCTGTGGAGAGCCAAAAGCAAATGGGTTGGATGTATTATTTCAAACGACCCCATTTAGGTTTACACAAAACATTTTAAATGTTAAAAACCTACACTTTTGTCTTTTAACTCTCCTTGGCAAGCTTCACAGAATCTGAGAAGACAAAAAATAACTTCATGAATTTTAGTTGAAATGAGACAGAAGAAGACTTTTGACAGTGAGTGTGGAGCTCACCTCTCTCCCTCATACTCCTCCAGTGGGGTCTCCTGGAAAGCATCCAGAGGGAAGAGGTGATGGAAGGAACGGGCCAGATGAGGAGCAGAAACTAAAGTCAGACCTACACCAGAGAGAAAAGACAGATAAGAACTGACTACATGAGTGTTCTCTGAAGATTACAGGGACATGCTGAGGACCTACCACACACTTTGCACTCCACGGGGAGCTCAGTGTATTTGGCTCTGCATTGTGGGCAGTAGTATCCACCAAGAGTGAGTCCTGGCTCATCAGAGGTGCTGTCCAGGTGCCTAAAAATATATCATAAAATTAGAACTCTTAAAAGTCATTTTAAATGTGTTAAATCTCTCAACTGAACTCACGCCATGCTGAAAGAGGGTTTGGCATCCTGATCTGACATGGAAGCTATGACGTGCTGGGGAAAACCTAAACACAAAATACAAATCACATACTCTATTAGAATACATATTAGATTAGATTGTCATATACCAGTATATAACTTTGAGACATAAGTCAGACATAAAGCTGGACAAATCTTGGACTGATTTACACCGTCAATGGTAAAAACTTTAAAGGAACAGGTCACCCAAAAATAACAATTCTCTCATTGTTCACTCACCCTTATGCGGTCTCAAACTCGTAAGACTTTCTTTCTTCTGTGGAACACAAATGAAGATATTTTGACTTGAGTCAAAAAATCCAGTGCATGCCCCAAATGTGTGTGCTCTACGCAAGCGTCAAGCGTGCTTTAAATCGTGATCACACCAAGAAAACTGCAGATGTACAGTTTTATTTGGTCCGTTTCTCATCCAAAGCCAATTAGATTGCTTCAGAGAACATGGACTAAACCACTTTAGTCTTGTGTATTACCTTTATGTGCTTTTTGGAGCTTGAACATGTTAAACCCCATAGACTTGCATTGTATATACAAAAACACCTTATTAAGCCCTGACCCTTTTCAGCATTTCACTCTTCCTGATTTTGTCATCTGACTTTCTGTTTGTATTGAAGCTACTGGAAAAAAAAGTCAATCAAAATGGAATATGTGTGGAAGCTAAGAAAGTATTTTTAACCAAGAAGTGATTTTCACACATAAGGGTGAGTAAATATAAAGAAAATTATCATTTTGGGGTGAAATATTTTTTTAAGACTGCCTAAAATCTAATTGAATCAACCCTAACTATTTAATGTTACTGGATGACTATAAAGGAAGCAGGAAAAAAGAATGTGCAATTACCCATGCGGATAAGGGAACACTCTGAGGAGGAGCTGGCAGGAGGAGGCTTCACTTGCAATGTCAGCAGCTCTTTAAAGTGACTTTCATCCAGTATCACATTGTAGGTTCCTATTAGATTAAACATACAGTACATTCAAGAAACATTACACAAACAGTCAACAAATTATGAACTACGTAAGAGTATGAGACATATTACTACCAACCTCCTGTTTCTCTTGTGAGGATGGTGCACACTCGAACCTCTGCTGACAGACCGATTACAGACACTCTGATTTTCAAACCTTTCAGAGTCTGTTGATATATTAAAACAGATGATCACTGAAAGTCATCTACATTTCTCAAAACCTACTGATCATTGCAGTATGATTCATTATAAAGTCATAAAAATCATTCAAACTCACTTTAATAAGATCATAGATGTTGGCTGGATCACAGGTGGTAAGACTGCTGAAAATAACCAGGATCTCTCTGCTTGTATGAGCAGGCATGTGTCTGCATGAAACATGAGAGAGAGATATGATTACTGTAATTAAGAATATATAGGAAAACAATGCATACAGTATATGTCATTTGTAACAACAGTCTAAGGATGTAGTGCGTACTAAAACATGCTGTCAACACATTTGGCGTGCTAGATACAAAACAAGATGTAGATCAAATTAGCCAGTTTTATTTGAATTCATTGTCACTTTGAATGAAAAATATCTGCCTATTGTCGAATAACTATTAAAGATGTCTGTGTAGCTTGATAACTAAGAATATATTCAAATATATTTCAAAGTGATGCAAAACATGAGTCGGGGTGCACATGACCACATCCCTCTAACCCATCTGCTGGAGTGTGTCTTACTTCAGAGTCTGCATAGCTATGTTCAGAGAGTTGTAGAGGGATGGCTCTCCAATACATGGAGAGTCCACAGCCTTCTTCAGAGCTGCTATATGCTTCTTATGATTCCCTGTTAAGAATATACAATGCCACTGTAATTTAAAGTAACAGCTTTTTAAACCATTAAACCATAAAACTGAAGTATCAACCTGCCAGATCTGTCAGTTTTTCTGCCCTTTTGTTTTTGGTGGTAATGATCCCTATCTGTAGAGAATAAAGTACAGTAAGCGGAAGCACCACATTTGCACCCTCAGACAGATACAGAACAAATGAAATACGTTACCTGACTGATAGGGTTCTGATCAAAATATTCCTCCACAAAATATTCCATCAGCTGCAGGAGAAATGAAAGGTACATTTCGATAGATCAATAAAACTAATATTATGAGGTGATCATGCTACTTTCTTTGCATTTTAGATGTGAGGCTGCTAACCTTCAAGGTGGAGGTCAATCTGTTGGGCTTAAGGTCTTGATCTTCCATCGATCTAGAGGAGTCAACAACCACGAAAAGGTGGCGCATCTAGGGATAAATCATATGGCACGTTATGATCAGTGTAACACAGCAACAGATAATGCTATACTATAGAGGAGAGTAAAATGCATCTTACCATCCCAAGTCGAACTTGTCCATGACTCTCAAATACTCTGAAATGTGTGTGTGAGAAAGAGAGAGAGAGAGAGAGAGAGAGGGAGGCTGCAACTGAGTATCAAACCAACATGTAATACAATTAAAGAGACGTTTATATTTTGCACCTTTTCCTCTTTGCCTGGAAAAGAATATCCTCAACAGTAGCTTTGAGAGATCCAGACTCATCCTCCTTCAGCACCTCCCTGAGAAAGACACATACTGCATTAGCTGTTGATCAAACTGTATATTTTCACATGTACAGTAGTTATATTATTTCCTGACATCTCAATGCTTTATTATATTAACAATAACTATGGTAATTTGGCGGAAATCTGTGGTTACATGGTGATGTAAAGCTTAACTTCAAAGATTCTCACCATGTTCGTTCGTATCCTCCTTCCCAGCGTTTGGTTCTCTCTGGTTCTTCATCCATGATTTACAGTTTTTATAGAATGAAAGCTTTCATAGGGATAAAGCTATTAACGTAATCGGAAACTTTATACGAACTGTACTTTCAAGTTTTCCAACAGATTGCAGTGTGGTTTTCGCGCAGAAACACTACTATGTTACATGGGTTGACAACGCAAACTGAATATTATACCAGCAAATTCAGTCTATAAACTACGGTTGTCACCTTGCTGTATTCAAACGACTTCTTAATAAACAAGTTGCTCGCAATTTGCCATGCAAAAAAACATGTATGTATGCACTACAATGAAAGCATCTCTTGTACGTCAGTGTGATGTTTCCCCGGTTACAAGATGTGAATATTAGTTCCGAGTTGTGTGAATCAACGATACCTAAGTTGTTTTAACCCTTGTGCGACCTTAGGGACATTTTTGTTTTTTCATTTGATTTTTTTGGATCATTAAAGCTGTGTTAATGCCAAAGTCATAAATTTTGCCACAGGTGTGTATTTTGGGGGGAAGTTTGACATTTCAACCTCAGTTCCTATAATACATCTATAATACACTGTGTACACAAAATAGTTACCCTCAGGACATTCAGGACAAAAAATTCCAGTATTTAAAACATAAAATCATGAATTCTATTATGCTCTCATTCCGGAGCACTGGCTTCAAAATTCTTAATATTTACCACCAGATGGCGCCATTTTTCACATGTTTAGCCTATAGCGCAAATACATCCTTTTTTCCCCATTTTCTGTTTGCTGTATTAAAGAGCACTGCAGGCCAGTTGAATAGAAGATGCAGCTAAAATTGTGTGGTTGTATTGGTATGGATATCAGAGTGTGTTTTGCATATGTGTATTGAGAAGTGTGTGTGTAAATAACATTGGCATTATGTAAACAAACTGACATTTAAAGTGTTAAAATCTTGAAAATGAATGAATATTTGGTAGATATGATCAGGACTGATGTTGGATAAAAAAAAAAAAAAAAAAAAAAACGAAGTCAGTGAAAGTGGAAAATAATATATTATATTTGAATAGCATTTATTGACAGATATTTTTGTCCTCTAAGAACCTCTGAGTAACTTTTTATTGACACACACACACGCACACGTTAATTTAGCTGCTGAAATGAATACAAGAGTATACATATGGAAAATGTACGGTTTTATTTTTATATGCATAAATACAAAAAAATAACACATGTACATTTCATGGTAGCTTCATAGATCACCGTTTGCCTGTACCATAAGAATTATGCAATGAATTCTCAATGGATTATCTATCATACTCAAAAGTCTTTATTATAACACTACAATTCACAACCTGTGGAACGTCTTCCAGGTATGGACTTGAAATTGATTCAAGAAAGAAAGATTCAATGAAACATTATAACAGCAAACAATACACTAGAATGGCTTTGCTCAGAGATTGACAAAATGCAAAATCCCTAAAATTACAACAACAACAAAAGACTCTTAAAAACACAATTCACACTTTTGAAAGGAACATTAAAACGGTCAGTCCTGCTCATATTTAAGATACTTGTACTAGCCTTGACTTGACTAAAATGTTTAAAAGATAAAAGGTTAAGGAGACAACATATTCCAGCATTTAATAATAAAATACTTCAAAAGGTGCCACAATATTTTTGTGATCAAGCTTAGTTTGGCTCAAAAGCAGAAACCTGACTTTCTAAAACAGTATAGTCAGACATTCATTCACATCAATACAGTGCTAAAGATAATTAATACAGTAATACAGATGAAGTCCCAAACAAAACCATTCTGTTCCAAATGATGCCCGAGTTTCTAGTGCCGGAGGTTTTTTTATTGTCTGTGGTCATAGTCGCTGACTCTCCTTTTGATAAGGCAGAGCTTTGCTTTTAGCTGTTTACACGTTTTCTTTTTCGTCTGATAGTCAGCAGACTGTGGTAAAGAAATTTAACAGGTCAGCATTGATCATAAAGATTTTTATAAAGATACAATAAAAAAAAAAATATTGTAGATTTTAAATTTGTGTGTATGTCAAGACAGATACTGTGGGCCCCCTTCTTACAGGGCCTGGGACAAAAAAATCCCAAGAAAGAAATTATACAAAAAAAAGCTAACCTTCTTCAAGCTTTTGAGGCGGTTGTACACTTCCATAGCATCCTATTTTGGGAGAATAAAAGCCAAGAGTTTAAATTGTGTATTCTTGAGAAATTAATATCAATATAACCAGGGAACTGAAATTAACTTTGTTTGTCCACTAGCCACAGTGGCTGTAGAATGCCCAATTTTACCAGCCACTTAGATATTTCACACGCACGCACACGCACGCACACACGAGCGCGCCTTTGTGTCTAACAGCATTTCTTGTCTTCTGTCACTATGGGACGTTTTACAGGTTACCTACCAAAGTGGCGGGTAAATTACCCAGCAGTGTAAGAAATACCCGCATTTAGCAGGTGTTAATTTCAAACATTGACTATAACATATAGTATGTATATTATAGTATGTATAGTGCATGTATCATGCCTTTCCAAATCTTAACATCACTTAATCAATTTGCAATCTATGAAATTAGATGGGGAAATAATATTGTGGAAAACATGTTTTAGTTGTGATCTAAAAGTAGAAGAGATCCTGCGTAAGCTCAATGGAAGCAAATTCCAGAGTTCTGGTGCCATCATACTGAAAGACCTGCCACAAAGAGTCAGATAGCAAGTGATCACATCGCAAAGGACCATGAGTATGTGCAGGATTATAGGGATGCTGGTGATAATGTGCAAGACCAAAGAAATTTGAAAGCTTAGAGATTTTTGTGACTTAATATGAAATATATTCTGTATACTGAAAAATATGGAATGAGACAAGTGCATATTGAACAGGATGGGACTGTTTAGTGAGAAATGTAATGGCCAAATTATGGACACTGATATATGATAGTTGGAAGAAGCTGTAACACGACAAACAAAGAGCTGAGATAAACCAGAATTAGGACATGTCCAACACTGTTTCACTTACACGCTCATACAAATACACACCATGAACTGTGGGGTGCCTTCCTGCAAGTCATCCAGCTCTTTATCCACATCTGCCAAGCCTTGATTAATATCATCTAGCTCGGCTTGCAGACGCTTGTACTCCATGTGGTCTCTGTCAAAGTCTCTCTTGTACTCAAGCCGCCTCTTCTCATTAATGATGGGAGGATACTCACTGAGAGCATGAAAATATAGAAGAGATAGTAATGGGAAAAATGGGACAAGAGTGATACTGTAAGATTACATGAAGTCACAAGTTCACAACTGCTTTTTGTTCAACATAATTGAGCATTTAAAAAGGTGTCCCTGAAAAAATTTAAATAAACTCACTTCCTAATTTTTACTTCTCCTTACTGCTCTGCCAGGTTACCATGTGCTCCAATATTACAACTGTAACTAAAACAAAGAGTTTTGCTTACTTGTCATAGTCAGTGTCTAGCTCATCTCCAGAATCTCCAGTGTCATATTCCCTTAGTTTACCCTTCAGTCCACTCAATGAGCTTGACAAGTCAGAACCACTGTGGGAAAAGAAAGCAAGTTTTTGTTATTTGAAATTGCTAATACATTAATAACTTTTTGTTGATCAATTTGGTCTGATAATAAAACTAATAAAAAGACTGCAGATGGATTTATATGCTCAAACCTGTGTAAGAGTAATTTTCTAATGACAAATTTCAGTTAATTCACATAATTGGTTTGTTTGTGAAACTGGTTATGCGTGCCCATATGAGTAAAACAAATTCCACCACAAGTTGTATTCGTACAGGCTCAATATTTCCTAGATTATTTTGCTCTTTGGCACCAAAGTTTAGTGATAGACCGATATATCATTTAGGCAGTTTAACTGGCCAAGCGGACACATGTTTTGTCATTTCTCAAATTGCCAGTTTCAAAATATACCAATAACCTTATCAAAGGATGGCCTACTTTGGAAGGTACAGTGGTTTCTGGACTTCTCTGCTTTGAACCATAGGCTGTAAAACACTGATTTGATCATTGTGGTCATTGACAAAAACCTCTGGATCTCCAGACACATTTTTAACCTGTATAAATACAAGGAAATTATGGGTTCTTAGTACTGTATCAAGAAAAACACATCTAAATGTCATTGTAGTAAGACAATAGCTCATTACAAGTAAACACGCTACTAAGACGGACAGAAAACATGGACAAGCTCTTGAAAAGGAAAAATATTGACGATGGTTAGCATATGTTGGATATTGGTTATAAACAGTTTTTTTGAATATATACAGTGAAATTTATTAGTTTTCACATATCCCAGCTAAGCTGGGGTCAGAGTGCAGGGTCAGCCATGATACAGCGCCCCTGGAGCAGATAGGGTTAAAGGCCCATCTCAAGGGCCCAACAGTGGCATCTTGGTGGTGCTGGGGCTTGAACCACCAACCTTCTGGTCAGTAACCCAGAGCCTCAACCACTGAGCCGCCACTGCCCCTACTAAGTGTGCGGTGGCAGACAAAATGTTGGAAAACACTGCTCTAGGCCTCCCTTTTTGCCTACAAGCTATTTCCCAAACTCAGCTGGCCTTCTTTTGGTATGATAAATAGTCTGGACAAACATTAAAGCCATGCAGAACCGGTTCCACTACTTCCGCAGAACCATCACAATATACAGAATGAACATTACTTACATGGTGATTTGTGTAAGAATGAATGCAATGGAGTCACCTAATAACACCAGAACATGGAAATGCGTTCATTAATTCATGGGCATTTAAGGGAACTTAGGTGTTCCATGGACATTGTATCGTCATGACAATTTGGCTTTTCTTTGAGAGAAAGTCCATGAGAGGACACACCCAGAAACTAGTCAGGAAACTTCTCTGAAAGTTCCATTATCAGAAATCATACGGGATCAACAGGGTCATTTTGAGGTAAATCTAACAATGAAACCATATATTTTAAAGTATCACAAACAGAATTAAATTTAATGACTTCATACATTGTACTGAACTAATGATTAAAAACAAGAAAATAACAGTGGAAAAAATTATAACAGCAGAAAATAAAATGTATCTGTCTGTGGAAGAAATTCTCTAAAAAAATATATACTTGCCCATTCCCCAATGCCATGAGATGTGAGCCCATCATTGATTGTCTTTACATCATGCCACAGAACACAATCCCTGCCGTACCTTCTGATCTGCCCTCTGGTCTTTACAGCAAACACCAGAAGGATGATCAACCCAATCACCACCAGGAACCCAAGAACTATGGCAATGGCCTTGTAAAGGAGAGAGAAATATCATCTCTTTAAATAGCACTGCAGTGACATGAATGTGAAATCCATTGAGTACAACATGAGGACAGATATGCTTCTACATTTGCATAGTCAAAGAAGGTTGCACTCATCTAGCATCTCTACATAATAACATCAGTCCAACAGAAAGGTAATAAACCCTTCCTGACAATAGCCAAACGCTGATTCAGAATTGTCTAGGTAAGCTGAACTGAAACATTACCATGAGGACATGCTCACCTCTTCAGGCTCCACTACACAGTAGTGGTATAAGTACTGATTGATGAAAATGCCAGAGGCCTGATCTTGGTTCTGGTATTGTGCACACAGCTGCAAAATCTGATTATACATCATGGATCCAGAGGTCTGAGCTGTGGGGTTAACAGCGACCAAGTACACAATGGTGGCAATGAGCATGAGCAGAGCAAGGATAGCACAAATAATGATGGACGCCAGATAGAACGCAGGAGACTGTGAAGCGTTCTGTCTTGACACCACCAAGATGAAGATGATGAGTATCGCGATGAAGGTAATTGCCGCAATTGCGATGATGAAGCCCTTGCCTGATTTCGGATCCATATATGTGCCTCCGCCATAGCCATATCCTCCAACACCTCCAATTCCTCCAGAACCATACCCAGCACCACCATATGTTCCACTACTATAGCTGCCTTGGTAGCCTCCATAACCCATCCCAAGGCCACCCAAGCCCATAGAACTTGCATCATAGTCCCATGCCAGTGTGGATGCCACACAGGCAAACATAGCCACACACATAATGATGATAATGATGCACAAAATCTTCATGACACCTGGGGGTGAAGTCCAGCGATAAAAGTGAAGCATTTCATCAGGGTGGTAAGAAGCTGTGCGATGGATGGATCTGTGTTGACTGAAAGGACAAAGTGAGATAATCCTTAAAAATCAAGTATTTTTAATGTCTTTTGTTCAGTATTCTCTGAAGAAAAGCTGACAACTGTTTTCAGTGTCTCAACCAAATAATTGACAAACTTCATTGCCTGTTTTAATAATGGGTAATTAAAATAGTTTTTTCCCAAATGCAACTTACTGTCTGCCGCCATATGGGGGATGATGACTTGATATTTTCGGCATGATTTACACTTTAAGGCTCTTAGGCAAACAACTTCAAAGGGTTATCTGAGTGAGACCTAATGTAAGGGAGCAAAAATATTTGATGAAACATTGCCACATCATAAAATACACTGAGGAATTTCAAACAACAACTCGTACCTAGGTCTAATCAATCCAGATATAAAGATTGTGACCGGTTAATTGATAGGTTGCTAACCCTCAGAGACCCAGCATAGCAGAATTGCAACATCAGTTTAATGCAATTACATAATAGGCCAACCTAGTTTTAATAAAAGCTTAATTTATTAATATAGTATTTATTAGAAAAATATACTGAACTGTAGCTGACACTCTGAAAGGCATCACAACCGTTTTGGTGAAACAACTGCTAATTTAATGTCACAGCTTAAACACTTTGTGTAACAGAATTGCAGCGTTTCTTCAATGCAATTACATAATGTCTATTTTATGTCTATATAATGTCTATTAAGCTTACAGCTATCTGACACTTTGAACTGTATTACAACATTCAAGGAGAAATAAAGCAAATAAATTAGCATCTTCAGGAAAGTTTTAAGTTTCCCCGAATTTATGCGAAAATAGCCATCCACTTGCACGACAAAGAATGATTTTCCTCTTACACATTGTCTCATCAGTAGGGCTAATGCAGATACTACTGGTTTGGTTGCAGTGATTCTCAAATTGATATGGTCACGTCCCACTTTGAAACCAAAAACTAATCGAAAGTGATCAAAATGTACAAGATTAACAGCATTTTCTTTCATCTTCATATCACGTAAAAAAAAAAAAAAAAAATTCACTATAAAACTGAATGAAAAGAATCTGAGTGAATGAACATTTGTCACAATGGCAACATTGTTCAGTTATTTTGTGTATAATTTCTGTATTACATAAACCATACAAAACAGAAGGGAAAATAAATAAATAAATAAAAGTTGATACTGCTGCTGGAGCAACCCCTGGCCATGAACACATTGCAAACCGAATCCTCCATTCATCTGTATTTAAATAGCAGAGAGTTTTCTCTCAGTGGAGACATTTACACTGGATAGTTTTTTATTTTTTAGATAAGATATAATAATAACAACAAGGATGTTGTTAATCCGTCCATGTTAATCCGCCTCAGTAGTATCTACAAAAGCATTTTTACACGCCAGTAAACTTCCAGTAAGTATAAACGACTGTGATTGGCCCTTCCTGGCCAGCGCTGAGAACAGTAACAGGTAATATGTGTCATCAACTACAAGACTGAGGGACGAGAGGATGTTGATAGGCTGTCCAAGTTCCAAAAGCGCCATAGAAGTCGTCCTTATCTCTTGTGCCTTATACATCAATTATTCTAAAGCATTCGATAGTGTTGTGTGAGGGACCGACCGAAATATCGGTGTTAATTCATCGTTTCTCCCACTTGAAACTGGCGGCGAGACATCTTTGTTTACATATGCGCAGCCGAGAGCGCACCTGACACTATTACATGCTTTGTGCAGTTCGTGCTGCAGTACTTGACAAAAGTTTAAACGAAGCAGAGGTGAAGAAATTGCGCACTTGGTTCTTGTGTGTATTGGCACTATTTTTGATAAATGTGTGAAAGTGATTTGAGAACGAGTCAGTCGTCCGTGCCCCACGCTTTGAGAATCACTAGGCAAGGGAAGTATCCGACCAAAAAAAAAAAAACAGTGAAAAGTTTCTCAGAAGTAGGACACCTGTTTTAAATAGTGACATTATGAAGTCTGGAAACTATCACATTTGTCGAGTTAAAAACACAAATACTAAATGCTATTAGGCCTAAGATTTAATTTCCAAGAAAAAAAAAACTGTTAAATTGGTACCGTACATTCCATGTATCAATAAAACATATCAAATAAATACAAAACTAAAGAAGGCTACTAAATTCAACAGGGAAGATTTAACAAACTAAGTAAAAAAAGAAGAAGTTTCTTAACTAGAAAGAATTCAGTTCACTAATTAATTAATCATAACGAAGAGAGACTCACCTTTTGCTGCCCGTAAGTACTCAGTGCTGGTAAACAATCCTTTTAAAAGCCTTGCTCCGTACTTTCGGATGGAATATTTAAAGAAACGCCCTCTGACGAGTTTCAAAGAGAAACTGTCACAAACCACTCATCCCTGAAACCACCCTCCCTCCTCCACCTGCACAGGACTCCCATTAAAGTACTACCCAAGCCCTACCCTGTTGAGCTTCTAAGATCAGTCACGTGTGGGTTGTATTGTAAATTATCTTCTACAAGAAATGCACAAGTTATGTGCATGTGATATTTATGACTGACTGACCAATCATCAATATGTAATCCAAGAGGGATCATTACATTATTGTCCAAATCATTTAATCATTTAATTAGTAATGAAGAAAATTATGATTTTCATTTGCTTTATATGACAATGCTGAATGTATGAAATTCCTATTGTTCAGTGTTATGGCTCAGGAATGCAATAGTGGCACAACCCCATTAAGGATGTTTTCAATTATCAAATCATCTTCATTAAAAGACACAAACAAAGCTGCATTGTCATATGTTACACCATATTCAGTATTGATGAGGTTTGCACAAACAATTGATAACCTCTTCCTGAAGTCCATTTTGTAACTTGATACCTTGCCTTTCGAGTAAACCTGTCAAGCCAATAGGTTTGCTTTACTGCAGTAGCAGTACTATACCTACAGATAAATCCAGTTCAATGCCGTAAACTGGGTTGAATGTCAATTTAAACAGAACTATATGATTTGAAATGTCATCTGAGTATAATGCAACTACGGTAGTTCATATTCTTTTCCTAAAGGTGTATGTCATGGAAAACAACAAAAATTCACCGTTCACCAATACAATGTGGAGGTAGGACTATTTATTATATTATTTATTATACTTACACAATCAATGAAAAAGTAATTACATTTGAAGGCAAAGCGATACATATACAAAATGTGCATTGAACACATAAATGCCTGTATAAAATTCACAAAAAATAAACTAAACAGCAAATCCCTAAACAAAAACTATAAATATATCACACAATCCAGGACCAATACAGAGATATTGTTCTGCTTTATTTAAACAAATACAACACTGAGGGCTATTTTCATATTCTCCACTTAGTGCAGGGTTTCTCATTAAGTATGAGAATTAATTTGATTTCCTTCAAATTACTTGTAAAATAAATACATTAAAAAAGAATCATGATGAGCACATTAGAAAAATACACATTCCAGAGGTTTTCAGGTCTGGAGATTGGGCTGGCCATGAAAGGCTCTTGATCCGGTGGTCCTCCATCCACACCTTGATTGTGAATGGAAGACCACCGGATCAAGACCCTGTCATGGCCAGCCCAATCTCCAGACCTGAACCACATTGAAAACCTATGGAATATGATCAAGAGGAAGATGGATGGACACAAGCCATCAAACAAAGTCGAGCTGCTTGAATTTTTTCACCAGGAGTGGCATAAAGTCGCCCAACAGCAATGCGAAAGGCTGGTAGAGAGCATGCCAAGATGCATGAAAGCTGTGATTGAAAATCATTGCTATCCACCAAATATTGATTTCTGAACTCTTCCTAAGTTAAAACATTAGTATAGTGACGTTTAAAAATGAATATGAACTTGTTTTCTTTGCATTATTCGAGGTCTGAAAACACAACCTTTTTTGTTATGTTGATCAGTTGTCATTTTCTGCAAAAAAATGCAATAAATGACAATATTTTTATTTGGAATTTGGGAAAAATGTTGGCAGTACGTTATAGAATAATTATTATTATTTTTTTATTTTACTCAAACACATACCTATAAACAGTAAATCCAGAGAAACTTATAATTTTGCAGTGTCTCTTAATTTTTTCCAGAGCTGTATAAGACTAAAAACTACTTTGCTCTACAGTAAGAAGGAAGGTAACATTTGACAGATATTTGTAGCCGTTATACCCATTTAAGTGTTAAATGTCTTTCATAGGACTTTCCAGCTCTGTGAAATCTACTTAATTCAATGTGAAATTATTTAAAACAAACACTGAGATGTGTTGCAATTCTGAGGAGAAAAACAAAAAGCAATAACTTCTGAGAATGCCTAAGCATGTTCAAATCAAACAGTCTATTGAATGCTGAAGAAGATCAAATCATAAACAATTATTTGTCATGCCAGTCATTTCTTTTCAGAGAATCCCTCTTAAGTTTATGATGAATTTATAAAGATGGAGTTTTGTTTAGCTGTAAACATCATTCCAGTCCATGACTTTGTCATACTCCTGAATTTTCTGTTTGATGTGAGCAAGTTTGCTCTTTAAATATTCACATCTTTCCCTTTTCTCCTGGAACGTCGGGTCCTACAACCAGAAAAAGGTAAATTAATCTTTAGCATGTTCTCTTACACAGACAGGACGTACACAAATGTCAATAGCTCATGTTGTGTACACCCCCCCCTAACATTTCCAGTTTTTCAGTTTCAGCTGTTCGTGGAACTTGGTAGACCGAGACCATGCCATTCTTTTGTATCAACTAAAAAAATGTAGAATGTAAACTAATGATGAAGGTTTGAAATGCACTGGAGGAGCTTGTAGGACATACTGAATGGGTCGCAACAACTATCATCTCTGCAGTAAAAAACATAACATTTATTCTGTCACTTTCAGAAAGGAAAAAGAAAAGTTTAAGAACTTACAGCCTTTTTTCTCTGATACTCTTGAAAAATGCTATTGATTCTCTCTTGCTCCTGTTAAAGGAAAGCCGAAGTTAATATCTAAAATCAAATCTGCCAGTCTCAATCATGCATCGTCCACCATTTAGGAATTAATATATATTTTCAGAGGACAAACATTTTAATACTTCACTATAGACAACAGGTTTAAATAGAGAATGCATAAAAGAAATATTTCCAAATCAAAGATGCAATACACTGAGTTAAAGCAATATTTTGGGTTCAATACAAGTTAAGCTTAATTAACAGCAGTTGTGGCATAATATTGATTACCGAAAAAATTTATTTTGACCCATCCCTCCTTTTCTTTTAAAAAAGAAGGAAACCTGGATGACTGTGAGGCACTTACAATGGAAGCGACTGGGGACCAGTTTTTGAACTTTAAAATACTCACTTTTTCAAAAGTAGCCACAAGACATGATTTTGTGTGATAAAATTACATAACCTTTTCTGTGTAAATTTATAGCCAACTTTCTTGCATGACGATGTAATGTGAACAAACCCAAAATGACTAAAAATGACAATTTAAACAACTTTACAACTCAAATCCTAAATTAGTTTAAGAAGAAGAATTAATGCTTTGATAAAATTATAAGTGTCATTCATTTCCATTGTGAGTGCCTAATTTGTCTAAATTAATTTTTGTGGTAATCAACATTATGCCACAAATGCTGTCGATTGAACTTACTGTAACTTGTATTGAACCCAGAATATTCCTTTAACCCAATCAACCAATCAGGAGTCAGTTACAGTATGTAGTATTATCACCATTTGACTGGAAGGCTGTTGGGGGAGACCCCTCATAAGATTTTCCATTTCCTCAAATTTCTGTATCAACATCTGAACCTCAGCATGCAACTCTTTATATTCTCCATACTGGTCATTAAACACTGCCTTGTACTGCTCCCTCTCCTCATCAGTGTTGATTGTGGGATATTTCCTGTGAGGAGAATGATAAAACAGAACACATAAGATTGCTATAAACTCTTAGAAAAGGGGTTAGGAATAAAAATAACACCCAGGCAGAAACCAAAGTCTTCGATATGTGTGCTACTTTCCAAACATCACAGGAGAAGATGGATCTTATATCTGGCATAAAACGGCCTGAATGGTTTGAACATTACAACGTACGCCACATAGTCTGCAATGACCACAGGTTTGGGGATATGTCCCGCAGTGATATGTACCTTTAAGATCTCTGGTTCCATCATAACTGGAGGAACAGGCATTGTGCCACTCATAGAGTCTGGAAGGGCAATTATTGGTGCAGTTCTGACTGGCACAGAGACACTGGAGCCTGCATCAAGCTGTGATTAAAAATGCCAGGGTCAGTGAAATTCCAACATTGATTTTAAAACAACTTTTTGAAAATAAAATTAACTACATACCATGTCGAGTGGAAATGCCGCTGTTTTAATCTAAATATGATTAAGATTAGAAAAACAAGCAAATTGGACTTCATTAGCACAGTTTACAATGGATGCAAATACTAAAATGTAAGAGTGGTTATTTTTATCAGCATGGTCAATTCTATTTGATAATTTCTATATATAATTTGTAATATCAATTTCAAAGAACTAATGCTTTGGACTTTACATCAAGACCAAGTTTCTCTCTGCGCATCCTTGCAGCTTCATGTCTCCACAGCTTCAGGCACACGGCAGCTCCCACAAAATACAACAGCATGTTGACAAAGAGGAAGATAATGGCAGCATTCTGTCCAGCCTCTGTTCGACAAAACCCTGCATTAGGCCCAGCGTTAAAGTGTGGATAGTAGCAGAGACCTCCACGAACTGTGTCTCGAACATACACAATTGCTGCTGCAAAGTAGAGCGCACCTAATACCAAGTTTATCACACATTCTGTGATTGGCCACCAGCTGGAGTCAAGTAGAATGGTACGATAATACATGGTCATTCCTAACACTACAAGAATTATGGTCACTATCCAAGTCACTCCAGCCACCACAAGGACAAAAGGAGTCAGAGGTCCTGAGTAAGATATCCCAGTTCCTCCATACATCCCACCCATTGATGATCCCCCATAAACTCCTCCATACATCTGATGCATCGAGTAACCAAACATATTAAACCACTCATTATCCTTGTGCACGTATGCACAGATGCAGGCAAAAACAGCACCCCCCAAAAGCAACTCTACGCAGCCCAGGATCCGCAGAAGTCCAGCCCAGGACTTCATGTATGCATAACGCTGATTGTACTCCTCCACCTTCTCATTGTAAGTCATGGCCGTCTGTAGAGAGCGGCCAGAAACTGATTCCAAAGGCTCCTCTAATAACATCGCCTGCTCCTTCCTTGAAGGGTAGCTGCCTCCAGATCCCCCATAAGGGTCTAGGTAAGAACTGGGAGCTGTAGGTGTTGGTGGGCCTGAGTGTGGAGGGGAGCATGGAACACCTTCTGTAGTGGTGTTCACAATTTCAGGTGGAGGTGAAGGAAATGTCCATTTTTTGCTGCCTCTGTTGCTACTACCCCTGAAGAAGTTCAGGGATGAAGCGTCGGATGGGTTTGATGTCCATGGCATCATCCATCTGGTTTTCGACATCATTGGGCTAGTAATCAGGATCTTCAGGGAGCAGAGGTGGTGGTAAAGTGTCATAGCTGGTTGCTGGCACTTCACCACCAAGAGCGTATGGAGGCTCCTGGCCCCATGGCAGTGAGCCGACAGGCACCTGGTCATACAGAGGCATATCTCGAATCCGATCAAAGCAGTATGCTGACCCGTTTCCAGCTGACATGGGGACTGTTCTCTCCTCAGAGCTCAGAAGATCTGAGGGTCAAAAAAAGTTTATTTTACAAGATATTTATCAGATACTACCATGATGACATTTGCACATCGTTTAAGTTATTACAATAAAAGATAACAAAAAACAAAAACATTTTCACACTGCCAACCCCCCCCAATAAACAATTGAATGTTACACTCCTCGGGAAAAGGAGACCAAGCATAAATGGACGTCTTTTAACAATCACTATAGAAACGCAGGCATTCTCATGTCTTCAATGATTCGCGAGCATTTTCCTGAGCGCGGTTTAAACCTGCCTGCCAACAAAGGAAAGGTGTGAAATGACACGGAACGAAAGCAATTCGCATTATCGAATATGTGTTTTCAGTGGTCAGAATTCATCTAAAAAGTTCCTTGCAACGAGTGTGTAATAATAGACTACACTAAAAACACAGCAATGTACATTTTTCCAGAAAATGAAAAACCATCACTCTCTTACCTGGAATCGATATTTTCACCTGTCTTCCACCACTGGTGCTGCAGGTGAAAAAAGATCGATCACGTGACTTGCCCATTGATGACACTCCATCCAAACCAGTTTGGCAAGAAAATATTAGCTGAAACACGTCATTATGTAAAAACCAGTTGCATATCAACAGCTGACCTTTATGGGGTATACATGCTGTGAACATCTATAATGTCATGGTACAAAAAACGACATCTATAAATATACAGTTCCAAGAAATATCACTTTTTTATGGAAAATATGCTCCTGGATTTCACTCTTTATTGAAAAGCAGAAAATAAACAATAAAATTATGTATGGTTTTATATTAATTAATAGACATTTACTAAAGCTTCATATTACAGCGAGCTATTAAATACGGTATTACAACATTTACAAAAATGTACTATGGCATTATCATGGTAATACGTTATTCTTTGAAGTTCCATGCATGATAGCACCATGGCATCAAAGTCTCATTGAATTAGTTTCTGATAAGATCACTTTATTATAGTACCACCACAGTCATTTTTGGTAAGGCCTTTTTAACAATCATATATATATATATATATATATATATATATATATATATATATCTGCAGTGTATTCATGTGATTTAAACTCGTATTTTGCTAGTTTTCTAATAATAACAGTAATCATATCTGCATGTTATTTTGGGGTATTAACTACTGAGCATCAGTACCACTTTGTGATTTACTGACTTAACCATCATGAGTTTTTTTAAGAGCTGACATATAACAATATAATTGTGATAAGAGTTGAACTTAGCTTATGACCTATGTATTCATCAGGAATGCAGTTATGTTAATTAAAATCAGTGTCCGATATTAAAATCAGTGCGACACCCTTTGCAAAAGGCGTGGGCATTGTCGATATGGCTTCGAGATACTAAATTAAACTCTTCCGTCCAGCTGTTGTCAAATTTATATATATATATATATATATATATATAGAGAGAGAGAGAGAGAGAGAGAGAGAGAGAGAGAGAGAGAGAGAGAGAGAGAGAGAGAGAGAGAGATTTATTTTTCTCGCAGATATCAACGGCGCAACTGGGTTGTAGGTTGCCAGGTTGAGGTCACAAATGGGTTGAAATTTGTGTGATGTGTTGATTGTGATTGTGTGTAGGATGCGTTTCATACAAGATCTGGCAACTGGACAACCTTGGAATAATATATTGACGTGATTATTCATATAATGAGGTTAGGGCCATACAAGATACGGGAGTTTCCCTAGAGAAATAACAAAACGGGAGGGGGCGGGAGATGGGTGTTAAATACGGGAGAAAAACAGGAGTGCTGACAGGCATGATTACTAACATGATTTGATCATAATTAAAGGGATAGTTCAGCCAAAAATGAAATTCTTCTCCCTGTCCAGTAGGGGGCAGTTTTCATGAAGAAGAATCACCAAAAACACAAGAAAAATTAGAAAGTTAACGGTTTCTCACCCACACCTATCATTTTGCTTCTGAAGACTGATTTAACCACTGGAGTCTTATGAATTACTTTTATGCTTATGTGATTTTTTTGAGCTTCAACATTTTAGCATTTTAACATTTCTACACCCATTCACTTGCATTGTATGGGCCAAAACAGCTCAGAAATTCTACTAAATATCTTAATTTGAGTTCAGCAAATGAAAGAAAGTCAAGAGGGTGAGTAAATGAGAGAATTTTCCTTTTTGGGTGAACTATTACTTTAATTACAATTTAAGATGTTTTCTGAAATTAATGAACTGAATGACAATTAGCTTAAAACAAAAATACTGTAAATTTAATCTGAGCAACATTCTGATTTCTGATGAAACCCTGGAATAAACCATTTACTTAGGTGCATGTAAACTTGGTCATTGTCTTTGTTCTCATGGATATAATACTAATTTTGCCCAAACTAATCTAATTATGTACTTAAGAATTTAATGCACAATAATCTTTTGAGTAGAACCACCCATGTAATTTTCAATGAATGAGGTTCAGTCCTAAAAATTACTAGCTGCGCAATGTAAAATTGTGACAGTTTAACCAAGTGTACTAAGGAAAATACAATACATAAAGAGGCTCTCTCATTTACAATATAAAAATATTTATTTCTTCCATTCATTATGTAATTGTGTTTAACTCTTCTCAAATACAGTCATGTTCAACAGTCTCATACACCGTTATTCCTTTATGTCCAGGGCCACTATAGATGTCCTATGTCAATTGTTGTCTTTCATCCATTGTTCAAACCATTTGATAATCTGTTCCAGATTCCTCTCCAGGTCCTCAGGAGTGTTACTGGGGAGCTGGTGGACTATCTCCTCCTTGTAAGCTTCCATGGCTTCCTCATAAATAGTCTGGAAAATCTCACACTGCACATTGTCCTGGAGCTTCTTTCCAGTGTAGCCTCTGAATATGAAAGATAGATAAGAGTTAAAATTATAGTAAAAGTCATACAGCAACATGGAATCTGAGCTGTACATTAGGCAAAGTCAAGGGTTAGATATCTTCAAACTCTGTTTGAATCTAAAATAACCCTCAAAATTCTTTAAAGGATTAAAGAATTGTTCACCCAAAAAGGAAAATGCTCTCATCTACTCACCCTAATGCATCCCAGATGTGTATGACTTTCTTTTATTTCTGCAGAACAAAAACTAGATTTTCAGAAAAATATCTCAACTCTGTATGTCCATACAATGCAAGTGAATGGTGACCAGAAACAACTTAAGGCAGCAATAAAGTATTCCATATGACTCTAGTGGTTTAATCCATGTCTTCAGAAGCGATCTAATTTATTTTGGGTGAGAACAGACCATAATATAACTCCTTTTTCACTGTACATCTTGCCACTGCAGTCTCTAGGCACGATCATGATTTCAAGCTTGATTAGACTTGCTACTGCTTGATGCATGTGTAGAATGCAAAATCATGATAGAAAAGGAGACTGCTAAAGTCAAGATTTATAGTGATGAATTTTGGTCTAATCTCACCCAAAACTGAAGACATGAATTAAACCACTGGAGTCATATGGAATAATTTATTGCTGTCTTTGTGTTTTTTGGTCATCATTCACTTGCATTGAATGGACATACAGAGCGGAGATGTTTTTCTAAAAACAAATTTGTGTTCTGCAGAAGAAAGAAAGTCATAAACATCTGGGATGGCATGAGGGTGAGTAAATGACGAGAGAATTTTCATTTTTGGGTGAACTATTCCTTTAAATATGCTCTATATGGGATGAACATTATTGTTAGGTTGTTATCAACATATACCTGCTTTCAAGACGATTATAGAGATTTGTGTTGTCTGTGCGAAGGATAAAAACAATGTGAAACCAACGTTCAGGGAAGAAATCACAGCCATGGTAATCTATAATGACACCTCCATCTCCCATTTTATCCTCCAGCTCATCCACAACCTAGAGCATTGAAAGACAATTTTCCATTATGTGCATCTTACTGGATATGCTTTTGAATGGTGATGGCTCATAGTTAAGCTTCAGTAAGTGTAATACTGAATGCTCTGCACCCATGTAATTAAACTGTATTACATTTATTTTGTCAAGAACTTATAAAAAAAAAGTATTCTGGATATAAATCATTAAAATAGTACAAACCCCATCCTCATCCAATATAGGGCACTGGTATTCTTCATCAAATCCATCAAACAACTGACCTAAATAGATGATTTTAAAATATTAAAACTACTAGGCATAAAATGTCCACATATTTAAATATATCAACATCATAAAATATTGCTGAAATTAACAGCAACTTACCCTCCTGTGCCAAATCACCAACATTGACATAGGTTAGTCCTGTTCTCTGAGCCAGCTCTTTACCTAATGTGGTCTTTCCAACCCCAGGGGTTCCTGTCCATTCATGATGGTCACCAAATGTCAATTTGTAATATTTATGGAAAACCATATTTTTATGGAAATATGGTGAATTGCAAATCTAGGTAAGCATTCACCATACAGATAATATATTATATGCATAACACAAAACTACTTGACGTAGCAAGTTCGTTTATTTGTAACAAACACACTGCCATTTAAAAATGACAAGACAGACTACCTGTGAGAAGAATGTTTGGCCTCTTCATGATTCTCATTGCAAGAAGGTATCACACGTGAAAAAGCGCACAATAACAACAGCAATTAGTTTAATAATATAACAGGATACTCACTAGTAATAAGAAAGCATAAATATATAATAGCTAAATGATCCGTTGGTCATAATAACTTCTGAGTACGCCACAGCATAGATCAACATAAACACGTGTCTAGAAACGCGGGTCCAGTTTGATGACGTCATCAGTGTGCGCCACCAGCAGATGGGCGGATTGGCTCAACTTTAAAGTGATAGCAAACACAATGTTACATGTTACTTGCAACATCCATTAGTGAACAACATTGTGTTGTACAGAGGCCATCTGTAGAAATGAACGAGGTGAGTTAGAACTTTAGTGTCTATACTATATAATTACCACAGTTCTGTTGATTTGGCCAGATAACTTGCCTTTGACTGCTAGCATTCGTGTTGTGTCAAGCTAACTAACCAACTTACTATCAGAACTCTGAACTTACTGAATTCTGACAATTAAACGTGGCTATGATACCCGACAAAGCGTTTATCAAGCGAGGTTCTCTACATTTTAGGACATTTTCTAAAATGTTTTTCTATATTCCAGTTACCTGGTATATCATGCTGTTGTTTGGCTTGGAAGAAGTTTAAATGTTTGTGGTTGTGTCTACAGTTGAAATCAGAAGTTTACATGCACCTCAGCCGAATACAAATTCTCAGTTTAAATACTACAATTCCTGACATTTAATCGTAGAAAACATTCCCTGTCTTGGGTCAATTAAGATCACTATTTTAAGAATGTGGAATGTCAGAATAATAGCAGAGAGAATTATTTATTTCACTTTCATCACATTCCCAGTGGATTAGAAGTTTACATACACTTTGTTATTATTTGGTAGCATTGCCTTTAAATTGTTTAACTTGGGGTCAAACTTTTTGGGTAGCCTTCCACAAGCTTCTCGCAATAAGATTCTGGAATTTGGGCTCATTCCTCCAGACAGAAATGGTGTAATGGAGTCAGGTTTGTTGGCTCACACATATGCCTTTTCAGGTCTGCCCACAAAAATCAGATTGAGGTCAGGGCTTTGTGATGGCCACTCCAATACCATGACTTTGTTGTCGTTAAGCCATTTTGCCACAACTTTGGAGGTATGCTTGGGGTCATTGTCCATTTGGAAGACCCATAGCTTCCTGGCTGATGTCTTGAGATGTTGCTTCAATATATCCACATAATATTCCTTCCGCATGCTGCCATCTATTTTGAAGTGCACCAGTCCCTCCTGCAGCAAAGCATCCCCACAACATGAAACTGCCACCCCATGCTTCACAGTTGGGATGGTGTTCTTTGTCTTGCAAGCCTCACTCTTTTTCCTCCAAACATAACGGTGGTCATTTATGGCCAAACAATTCAATATTTCTTTCATCAGACCAGAAAGTAAGATCTTTGTCCCATGTGCACTTTCAAACTAGTCTGGCTTTTTCATGGTGGTTTTGGAGCAGTAGCTTCTTCCTTGCTGAGCAGTCTTTCAGGTTATGTCGATATAGGACTCGTTTTACTGTGGATATAGATACATGTCTACCTGTTTTCTCCAGCATCTTCACTAGGTCCTTTGCTGTTGTTCTGGGATTGATTTGCACTTTTCACACCAAACTGCGTTCATCTCTAGGAGACCGAATGCATCTCCTTCCTGAGCGGTATGATGGCTGCATGGTCCCATGGTGTTTATACTTGTGTACTATTGTTTGTACAGATGAACATGGTACCTTCAGACATTTGGAAATGGCTCCCAAGGATGAACCAGACTTGTGAAGGTCCACAATTTTTATTTTGAGGTCTTGGCTGATTTCTTTTGATTTTCTCATTATGTCAAGCAAAGAGGCACTAAGTTTGAAGGTAGTACATCCACGAGTACACCTCCTATCAGAAGCTAACTGCCTAAAGGCTTGACATAGTTTTCTGGAATTTTCCAAGCTGCTTAAAGGCATAGTTAACTTAATGTATGTAAACTTCTGACTCACTGAAATTGTGATAGTCAATTAAAAGTGAAACAATCTGTAAAAATGTTTTGAAAAAATGACTTGTGTCATGCACAAAGTAGATGTCCTAAACGACTTGCCAAAACTATAGTTTGCTAATATGAAATCTGTGGAGTGCTTAAAATATTTGTTTTAATGACTTCAACCTAAGTGTTTGTAAACTTCTGACTTCAACTGTATATTAATATTGCTTTATTTGCTTAATTTGTGATTATCGATGAAAGTCTATTTACAGCTACATTTTCTCCCCTCATAAGTATGTATGTCTGTCTATATATGGTTTTATAAATTATGTACTTTTGATCCCCAGCACAATTTTGCATGGAGTAACTGAATGGGACATCAGAGTTGATGATGTCAAAACTGTCTCTGGCAGGAAAGCAGTCCTCTGGAAAAGTATGTGACATCTGTAAATGCACTGAATGGTTTGTGAATGTTTTGGTGGTCCATCTTTCTTTGGTAATACTCAAAACTTTAGTCACTTCCATAGCTCTGAATTGGCACACTTGGTGCCAGTGAGAAATAATAGTAGAGGATGTTTGAATCTTTAAGGCTACGGTCATCTATAATCTGTATTCTGTTTTCATCTTTCTGTTAAGATAAAGAGCTGGGTGGAACCATCATTTGGTGAACATTTGGGAGGGTCTGGAGTGAAAAGGACCTTGAATAAAGGACCACTTTCAGGGGAAAACAAGACTTCCAGGTGGTCTTCTACCAGGGAACAAACAGGAAAAACATCCAGGAAAAGGAAAGTAGATGTGTCTGACAACCAAACCAGTGTACAAAGTGAAGCATTGAAAACAGACCAACATGAGACCTGGGTGGATATGTATGCTCCCCAATCACAGGTACTGAAATTTTGTAGGTCTGGGATGCTCAATCCAGTCACTGGAAATCTACATTCCTGCAGTTTACTCCCAACCACTGTCTGACATAAATCTCTGTATGTTTCAAGTAAAGCTGAAGACATGATCCATGTGTGTTTGTTAAATGTTCTAATCTCTGTAGCAAAGATGATTTTGAGAAGTTCTTAGCACCCCTAATCTGGTTCACCAATACTCTTTAATTCTGAGAATGCATGTTTAGCTGGTGCCAAACATTTTCCCATTGTTTATCTCAATCCACAAGTAAACGTATTGCTTGAAATACTTCTTTCTCTCATGTAGGCTGAATTGGCAGTCCACAAAAAGAAAGTCGAGGAAGTTGAAAGCTGGTTGAGAGTTAATTTGGACAAATCAATAAAGGTCCGACATGTATGCCATGTGATTATATGATATATGTTTTTTCATCCTTCTCATTTAAAAATAGATTTTCATACTTTTTTTTTTATATGGTCTTTGTGGTTATGACATTTACACAGGGTGGCGCCATTCTGTTGCTCACTGGCCCCTCTGGATGTGGGAAGACTGCCACTGTTCAAGTTCTTGCCAAGGATTTGGGTTTTCAGATCCAAGAGTGGTCTAATCCCTCCACCACCTCCCAGTACAAAGCAGAGGATTTGTTCAAGGAAAGCTTTTATCCAGGTCAAGAAATAATGTTTCAAATGAGCCTAGAAAGCTTGCTTAATAATTGACTAGTGTGCATGTAGTGAAAACGCTCACCATTCTATGGTGAATGGGAATGGTACAACCCCCCTATTTTTAACAAGTTAAAAGTGTGTATTCATCAGAATCATGTCTAAATGGAGTTATCACCATCTGCTCTCTCAGAGTGTTTTCATCAGCTTAGATGTTCATTTGACCTTTTTTTATTCCTACAACAGAGTCTAGGTTTAATCATTTCCATGGCAGCTCGCAAACAGCATTATTCCAAGAGTTCCTGCTGAGAGCCAATAAATACAACCGTCTACAAATGAGTGGAGAGAAACTGTCTGAAGACAGAAAAATCATTCTTATAGAGGTGCTCTATATAACTACTCTTCAATAATTCAGCTTTGATTTTGAAATATTTAGATTTATGCAGAAGGTAGTTTTTTTATGCATATAAAGTAAAGCATATTTGCATAATTGCAGATAAGAGAAAGTGCTGTGAAATTAAAAAAATTATAAATGCAAATTAGACCATTAAAGTAATAGTTCACCCAAAAATGTACATTCTCTCATTATTTATTCACCCTTATGCCATCCCTGATGTGTATGACTTTCTTCTGCAGAACAAAAAAGCAAACAGAGATTTGTAGAAGAATATTTCAGCTCTATAGGTACTCAAGTGCAAGTGAAGTGAAGAACAATTCAAGTGCAAGTGAAGTGAAGAACAATTCAAGTGCAAGTGAATTGTGCTCAGAAATCTGAAGGTCCAGCTATAACATAAAGGCAGCACAAAAGAGATCAATAAAACTCCAGTGGTTTATTCAGTGTCTTCTTAAGCGATCTAATTGTTTTTTGTGAGATGTAAAATGTAATTAATTTTTTACTATAAATCTTCACAGCAGTCTCCTTGGTGATTTGTAATTTGAAACTCGATTACATTTCCTATAGCACCATCTAGTGCTGTGGACATGGTCAAGCACTAGGAAGTGTAATTGAGCTTGAAATCATGAACTTGCCTAGAGACCGCAATGGCAAGATTTTCTGTGAAAAAAAAAAAAAAAATTATATTTTCGTTTGTTCTCACCAAAAAACCGATTGGATCGCTTCAGAAGACATTAATTAAACCTGTTGTATGGATTACTTTTATACTGCTTTTATGTGATATTTGGACCTTCAGAGTTCTAGGCACCATTTAATTTTTTAATTTTGAGGACCTACAGATCTTCTTCAAATCTCTGTTTTGTGGTCTGCAGAAGAAAGTCAGTCATAGATAACAGGGATGGCATGAGGGTCAGTAAATAAGATAATTTTTATTTTTGGTTCTATTTCTTTAGATCACCAAAAAATAATAAAAGTAGAATCAAATATCAAATAGGATTGGAAGTAAGAAATAAATTGTGTTAAATTAAAATTGTGAAAAGTCAGTGATGCTTTCTTATTATTTCTTTGTTTAACTCAGGAATTTCCAAACCACTTCTATAGGAATCCAGGGTGCTTGCATGATATACTCAGGTGAGTGTTAGCATTCTACTCTGAAGCAATATTAATAGCGGTCAGTGATTGGGGTCTAACATGGAATTTGCCTTGTTTTTCATGCTCATTCAGACAGTTTAGTAAGACTGGCCGATGCCCTCTGGTCTTTATTGTGTCGGATAGCCTAAGTGGGGACAAGAACTCTAGACTTCTCTTTAAGGAAGTTCTACGTGAACTCAAAATTCACAATATTTGGTAGGAATTTAACCAGTTATGTTTTTCATAAGTTTTTAGTTGGTACAAACATTGAACACCAAGGTTGTAGCTAAAGCAAAATATACTCAGAACCTTCAGTAAGACTGCAAAAATATCCTGTACTTCAACATCCTGTGGTCAGTTTAGTTAATTATTTCTCCATTTCAGTTTTAACCCTGTGGCCCCCACCAGCATGATGAAGGTTCTAAGCCGTATCGTGACCATCGAGGCAAGAAAGGTAAGTTGTGTGGTTTTATTTCTAAAATTCATTCCATAAGAGCAGGGCTGTGTTTCCGAAAGCATTGCAAGCTTAAGTTGATGGTAGAGACCTTTGGTGCCAATGATGCCTTTGGGAAGCGCAGCCCAGATGTCTATGCCTCTCTGATCCCCTATTGTTCTCTAAGCAGCACATCTCTATCTCCGTTTTTAAACTTTGTTTGCAGAGTTCAGGCAGGATCTCTCTTCCTGATAAAGCTTCTTTAGAGCTTCTCTGCTCTGGAAGCTCAGGAGATATTCGCAGTGCCATCAACAGTTTGCAGTTTTCCTCATTCACTGGTGAGAAAATAATAGACAATACCTTAGAAAGTGTAGTTCTTTCAGATTTGTTAATTCCTGTCACTTATTTATTCTTGTCCAAGAAGTTATGATGGAATAATGTGTTTTCTTTTTTCTAATATATATATATATATATATATATATTTTTTTTAAATAATTATATTAACTATTTAACAATGCAATCATGCTTTTCAAGGATCAGACTTTAACTGTCTGGAGAAGACGCTCTGGGCTTCGAAGGAGGGCAAGTCCTCCTCAGTAAAAACTACTGTAAGGGCAAAGGGGAGGAGCAAGTTTTCCACAAGCATGCAGGCTGAAAGCCCAGCTATTGGAGGGAAAGATGCCTCACTTTTCCTCTTCAGAGCTTTAGGGAAAATCCTCTACTGCAAACGTTAGTCCTTTTCAAACTTATTTTTGCATGCGATTGCATCACATTTTGTATCTGAGTGACATCCTCTAAAATTTTATTCTGTGTCTTTGATTTGAAATATACATCATGAACTGTATGTAAATTCATTCAGTTTATTCGAATGGATGTCTTGTCATTTTAAGGTGAAGGTGATTCCCAAGCACCCAAGCTGCCTCCACACCTAACAGAGCATCAGAGGGACAAACTGCTTGTTGATCCAGAAGTAAGTATAAACTTGCTGTATAATACACCAAAGGGTTTTTGAATTTTTTAAATAATATTCTTAATTCTTAATAATGTTCCAATTACTTCCCCAGCTTGTCATTGAGCGTTCTCACATGTCTGGTGAGTTCTTCAACCTTTACCTGCATCAGAACTACCTTGACTTCTTCTCTGATGTGGAGGATATAGCACGGGCCAGCGAGTACCTCTCTGATGCTGACTTCCTGACAGCAGAATGGAGTGTGAGTGACTTAATGACACTGGGATATGGACAGTTACTCTATACTGCAGATATAACATTTGATCCCTGAAGACTATCATTTAATAGTATCTTGGCAACAACATTGTTTTGTTGTCATGGTGTTTCTCTTTTCACAGTCAAGGTCTACCTTGTTGGAGTATGGATCATCAGTGGCCACTAGAGGGCTTATGCACTCCAACTCTTCCAGAGCACAAGCCAGCATCCAATCCACAACTGGTTTTAAGCCTCTTCATAAACCCCATTGGTTATACATAAATAAGACGGTATACAATATTTCTTTATCAAGATATGTGGAATTGACACAGCTTTATGCTGAACACACTTTCTGCCTCTTTAAGAGCTGCTGAAAAAAAATTTCTCTGTTTTTGTGACAGTATCGAGAGAATTACATGACCGCACAGTCACTCTTCATAAATTTCTGCCTTACCCCTGTGAGCCTTCTGACAGAACTGGTGCCTTACCTTGCAAAGCTCACTAATCCACTGAGGAATCAAGGTGAACTTCAGCATCAGCAAGATATACAAATACCGAATTACATTTATCCAGTGAAAACAAATATTGAATCAAACTGCACATTCTTTCAGTCTTTCAGAAGAAGTAAAGTTTGTTTATTCTCTTCCTGCTTTGTAGACAAGCAAGCAAAATTTGTCAAAATCGAATTGTCCATTTCTCCTCACACAATATTTTGCTTATTCTTATTCTATAAGTGAATTAATATAGATTCATCCTCCATTATCAGCTCAGATAACCTTCATCCAGAATGTTGGTCATCTTTCTCAAAGGAGCGTTCCAGGCAGGTGAGTTACGCTTGACAATTTTTTTTTCAAGTAATATCGCATTTGGAAGTTTTATAAAATATCCTATATTTACTTTAAAGGGATAGTTCACCCAAAAATGAAAATTCTCTCATCATTTACTCAACCTAATGTAGGGCCGGTCAACCCGCCTAGGGTGGCATCGCATCGGGGGTGCCAATCTACTGATCCAATTTTAGCTTGTGTCCAATCTGTGTCAAACAAAATGCGCCCTGTGCGTTACGATAATGAGTTGTGGGGCCCCCCCCGCAGAACATACAGACTGTGTATTAAATGCCTTACTAGCATTCTATTACAGTTTCTGTTTTATCTGTGTTTGGCAAAAACAGTGAGAGAAGTATGGATAGTATACCATTGTGAACACGGCCATAGACTCACCAGCACGGGTCTCCTGAATCGGAGTGATCTGCGAAATAATCACTCTTTTGTGTCAGTTCTTCTCAATGAATTTGTCTAACGTGCTGGTTGAATCGTTTGAAATGCTTTGTCACTGCAGTAAAACAGTAACTGGATGCTACATAAGACAAAAACAAAGTGAATATTTGCTTACAATTAATCTACCAAAACCTGCAGCTGCATTCAGTTGTCATGTGTGAATGATTGTCTACTGCAGGTACAAATATTTTCTAAATTAAATTGTATCAACATATTAACATTACATGAAAGCACTTAAAAGTACCAAAAGTTACCAAGCCAACACCGAGTAGCCTACCATATAAATACCATGATAATTTATAAAAATAACAAGGTTTTACCATTTTGTACCATTACTGTACCAGGATAGGCTACTGCCACAGCAGGCTTTTGAGAAAGATAACTTTGATCAAATTAATTGTGGTGTGTAATGTGAAAAGGTGTCAGTATGTCTTTAGTCCAGAGTTTAATTGATCACCTGAAACGAATGCTTCGGTGCTGTTTTTGCAATCAAATAAAATAAACAAATAATAAATTGGTATACAACATCATACAATAGATTGTGAACTTGATGTGCCTCAGACTCCCCAGAAATTATGAAGGCCTATAAATGTGCCTGATGAGACTGGAGGGTCTTCCCTTGTGAGCCAAATGGGGTGGGACAAGCGCTGCCCGCATGTCATCCCAGATGTGAATATCTCAGCTCTGTAGGTCCATACAATGCAAGTGAATGGTGGCCAGGACTTTTTCTCTCCAAAAAGCACACAAAGGCAGGATAAAAGTAATCCATAACACTCCAGTTGTTAAATCCATGTCTTCGGAATAATATTACTATAAAACTCCACCTTTTACCAGTCCTGCCCACTAGGGGGTGATATACACTAAGAATGTGAATTGCCAAAAGTGGAAACAGTGGACGTGAAAGTTTATATTAAAAATTATTATTTCTCACCCAAACCTATCACATTGCTTCAAGAAGATATGGATTTAACCACTGTAGTCTTATTGATTATGTTTATGATGGCTTTATGGGATTTTTTGGAGATTCTAAGTTCTGGCCACCTTTCATTTAGATTGAATGGACCTACAGAGATGAGATATTCTCCTAAAAATCTTTATTTGTGTTCTGTAGAAAAAAGAACGTTATACATATCTAGGATGGAATGAGGGTGAGTAAATGATGAAATAATTTACATTTTTGGATGAATTATCCCTTTAAGTGTAAAATCTAGTTTTCAGTTTATATATATATATATATATATATATATATATATATATATATATATATATATATATATATATATATATATATTCTGGGAATAATAAACATTATTTTACATATCAAATATCATTATTTGCAGGCTGAGACTTGAAGCACTTGATGACAAAGACCCTGGCATTTTGGATACTGAAAGTGACAATGAAGACGCTTCTGGTGCTCAGCCTTTTGACCCAGGTACCACATCAGGAAATGCCACAACTGAGTCTAATCTTCCAAATGACCAGGATCTTACCGGGGAACTTTCTGCTAGCCAGCCCCAACTCACAAACACTGAAGCCTTTCTAGATGAGGAAGACCTCTTGATTGAGGAATTTGACAGTGATTGACCAGTCGTATGTCATGATTTAAATGTACTTATTTAATGTCACTCACTGCCTTGATGCAATTGTTGTACCTCTAGGTCACAGATTTTTCTTAATTTTTAAGATGGAAATTATTTGTTAGTTTTTTTTTATATTTATGTGCTTCAACACAACGTGCGGCTGTTGAAAATTGTTTATATGTCCTTGTGGTGAAACATATGTTTCTTGTACACTTTCTCAGCAGTTTGTTCTAAGAGTAGTAGTGAAAGTGTCTGTAAAAATAGAAGATAGTACATTTACAGTTATAATTAAAGCTTTTATGTTGTTGCAGTATAACATAAAAATGCTCAGGAACTGAAATGTAGACAAATCTACACTTTGGTTTAAGAAGTCATTGCAATACAGCAATGTTTGCAACTGAGTTGGGCTTTTTGTTTGGTTGTCTTTTTTTTTTAATTTTTTTTTTTTTTTTATGGGAAAATCTCTGAATCCAGCTCTGTGACTGTAGAGATGGTATTTTGTAATGGGATTTCTGAAAATACTGCTGGTGGTCCTTGGAGCCATATGTAAAGTTAATGAAATCCTGTTTATTTCAAAATATGGTGAATCTAATATAGTTTTATTTTAAAGTTTATGAAAGAAAGACAATTTTTGTCAAAATGTAAAAGGTCTATAGTATTGTAACAGCGATGTTAATTGAACCAGGATAAGAAACTGAAGTTGTGAACTTCAGTTTTATTATATGTGTATATATATGTGTATGTGTGTTAATGATATTAATACAATTTATTATTTTTATTTATTTATAAATGTATATTTTTTTTTTTTAAAGTGGGGGCCGAGAGTCTTAGTGGTGGGTGCCTGGTATTGTAAGGGGTGAAAAACGCCAACTGTGTCACGTTTCTAAGGCTGTGTGCTAGGTAGGACGCGTCCTTTGAAGGCTGCAGTATACCTAGTATCCTATTTAAACAAGACTAGTTTAAACGAGACGACCTTCGTAGGACAAACGGAAATGGAATGTAAAATGGTTGCTATGACAGCACGCCAGGAACGACTAGGGAACAAAGTCCCGCTGGAAGGGAATGCATGAGGTACATTTTAAGAGAGTTATAATGATGTAAAGAGAAAAGAAAATAGATTTAACGGGTGTACTTTTACTCTAATACTGTATTTTAATTATACATTTATGTAATTATACATGTTGTATAATCTGCACCCATCTACTGAGGTACTTCAATTTGGGAATTACCATTACTTGCGTTTGAGCATCATATTTACGGGCAAACTGGCGTCATATTTTTTAGACATTTCCTTTGAAGCAAATAATTGTGGGTTGGTCTGGTTCACACTCACTTAATTCTATCGAACCCAGGTCCATTTGCGTTCATTTTACGTCATCACAAACACGCATGGAGAACACTGCTCAACTCATCATACTTTTTTTTTTGGTGCCAACGTAACTCATCAGATGTCCAGGGTAAGTTGGCTTGCTGCTGCTCCTTTTTGTTCAACCAAAAAGGGAAATTGTCTTATCATTTGCTCACCCTCACGCAATGTCAGGATGTGTATGAATTTCTTTCTTCAGCAGAACTATATGATAGGTGTGGGTGAGAAAAAGATCCATATTTATGTCCTTTTTTATTATAAATCTCCACCTTTGACCAGCCCCAACCAGTAGTTGGCTAAATGTGAATGTGAAAGTCACTTCAACACCAGAATGTGGACGTGAAAGTCTAAAGTTTTAGTAAAAAATGACTTAATATTGATCTGTTTCTCACCCACACCTGTTGTATTGCATAAGAAGATATGGATTTAACCTTGGTGGCTTTTTTTGCTGATTTTTGGGCCTTCAAAGATCTGGTCTCCATTTACTTGCATTGTGAGGACCAACAGAGCTGAAATGTTCTTCTACAAATCTTCATGTGTTTTCCAGAAGAAAAAAGGTCATTCACATCTGGTGTGGCGTAAATGATGAGAATTTAAATATTTGGGTGAACTATCCCTTTAAACACTTAAAATTAGTTTTTCAGACAAATATGTATTGAGCCTATTTATTAAAGTCTTCACAAAACAAAAACATTTATTAATTTTTTTTTTTTTTTTTTAATGAATGTGTTGGAACAGAAGGAAGGAAAGTCAGCCAACAAGTACCCAGCATACAATGTATACATGTTTTGGATAATTCATGAATTTGGTTGAGAAAATGTGTACAGGGCTCTAATATCTGGGCAACTGGCAGCTACTCTGAAGAATCTAAAAGATTTTTCCTTTTTTTTTTTGGGTATTGCATAATTCATATAATTTTGCTTGTGTCAGTTTTTATTTTAATGTGGTATTTATTTGTTTATATTTATTTATTAAATAATCATTAAATACTTAAATGCAGTATATATGTATTTTCAAATATAATGTGAAATAAACATATTTGTAGATTTTTTTTTTATTATTATTTAATTTACATGTATTTAGTAATATAAAAATTAAAACAACTAAAATATTTTTAGACTTTCTTTTACTTTATTTATTATTTTATTATTATTGTTGTTGTTTTGTATGAGTTATTATGTTATGTTTTTATTAAATAAATGTATAATAAATAAAAACAATGTATATTATATTTGAATATAATTATTTTGTATTTATAAATAAATGTTAAAACTAATACAAAAGAAAATCTACAAATATTTGTATTTAATATTTATTATAGAATTCTATGTATTATATTTATTATTTAATATGAGTTTTAGATTATTTTAAGTATTAAAAGTAGGATTAACAAAGAAAATATAGGGGTGAAAAACTTTATTCTACATGTGCGGTTTGCAGCGGACAGTCAGGCACTGCATAACTACATATCCCATAATGCATCATGTCGTAGATTGTGTGGTTATCTGTAGCAATGTAAATGTCATGTTCGCAAGAATATAGAATAGTATAATAATACATGGGTATAATTAAATATAAATTGTACCGCTCAGTTCTGTGTGCTGCAGTTATCGCATCTTTGGTTGTTTGCTACCTTAAATTGCAGTCGCTGTCGAACTCCACAGGTAAGAAAGCTATCTTGCTAGCTAACTAGCTAGCCTCACGGACTAATTTTAATGTCAATTTGAGCCCATATTAACAGAAGCAGCGTGAATCCATTTGGATTAAACGTGCTTTGTGTTGTTTAGCCGTAGGATCAATGAGTGAACACACACTAGAATATTTCTCCAGCAAAGCGACGATGCAAATTAAAGATGCTGCTGATATTGTGTGGTATCATGCAGCAAACAGCAAGAGCAAACTCACAGAGGCCCTTCGGGGTAAGTATGTAAAGTATGAAGACTTCTTACTTTTATTTACTTGTTTCTTCTCAGATTACTTGTTTCTATGTTTTTATAATGACCACATAATGAAAAAAGTTTTTGTGTTTAATGAATGTCAATTGATTGTGTGGCCTCCGTTCTCCATTGAGGTTCTGCACAGATGATTGAAGCAGATGTTCTTCTCAGGGGTCTGGATCCAAAAGAGCCCATTATGGCTCATCCACCTGAAAATGACAGTGATATATCCCTGCAGGACTGGCTAAAAGAGGTTGTGAAATCAGATAAAGGAATAAAATTAGATTTCAAAAGGTTTGTTTGGCTTTAGGACAGTGTGTGTATGTACCCATGCTGTCCCTCTAATATGTGATTAGTGAATGACAGATCAACTTGTCATTTTGATTCACAGTCTTGAAGCTGTCTCCCCATCGATGATTCTACTTGAAAAGGTCCGGGATCATCTGCAAGGACCTGTGTGGATCAACGCTGACATTCTTCCTGGCCCTGGTGGCAAAGCCCCCCCTCTGGACCCTCAGGCTTTTCTACAGGAAGTCTCACTCAGATCAGAAAATGATGTTTTGTCTTTGGGTTGGACGACTGGATGGGATGCAGCTGTTGACAACCCCGGTTAGAATAGTAATTGTTATGACACATAGTGTTTAGACAATTTTCTTTTCTTTCTTTTTTTAGTGTTTGAAAAAAATAAATAAATAACTTGCCACAGCAAGTTAATGTGACAGACAATGAACTGCAAAAGTCCACAAGTTAAAATTCTTCTATGTCAATTTTTTTTTCTTTAATTGAATTACAAATTATATTATCAGCATATCAATTTAAGTAAAAGGCTGAACAACATTAACTTAAGAATTTCTAGTATTTGGTAGATCCCCTTTTTGAAATCATGCACTTGAGCTGGCATTGACTCCAAAAGGTGCTTGAAGTTTTTCATCTAGTCACTAAGAAAGTAAGCAAATTTGAAACATTGACCATGTTAATTCTTTAATCATGCTGGGATAACATGTATATTTAGGGTTTGAACAGCTTTTGGAGTTCATGCCAGTTTAAGTGTATGCTGACATTAAAGCAAAACAAGCACATACTAAACACTAAGACATTTTTTAAATCCATGTATATTTCTTCAAATGTGTGTATATATATATATATATATATATATATATATATATATATATATATATATAATATATATTAGTAATTATATCTTTTGTAATGAATTATAAAAGAGATGCATTTTGGAGCAGGTTTAGTATTGGACTGTTGGACCCTACTGTACTGTGTATATACTGTACACAAAGTAGTGTTTCCAGAAAAAAAGAAAAAAAAAAAACTTATTTGTGGGAACATTTGATATGCCAGATTCACCACAACTTGCAAGCTTGTTTGTTTTAGGCTATAGTTGGGAGATGGTTCATCAAATGGAAGAATTATGCAGATCCCTAATGCAACCAGTCACATTTCCAGTCCGAGCAGCCCTCCTTCCTGTGTCCTTCCCACAGCTTCAGTGGCTTTTAGAACAGTCAGACCGGTGAGACTCTATTTTCTTCTAATCTATCCAATAAATCTGTTCCTTAATCATTATATTTTAATGTATGTCCATATTTACTATTATAGAGGCTGTTAAGACACATATCTATGTGAAGGAGTTTTTTGATTACCTGGATTTATGTTATATAAGCAAGGAGAATTCCTTTGCTTTTGTAATTCTTCGCCAGATAATTAGGAACTGGCTCTTCTCTCGCACTCTGTGCTTGTTCTGAAGGACAGATGTAGAGTTATTAAAGGAAATGTAATGAAGGTTTAATCCTCTTCTATAGAGACGGTGCACTTCAGTAGTCCTCTCCTGCTCTCAAATCATTTTTTGAGGGTGACTTTGCAAGTTTAAGGTCTCAATCATTCTGAACATATGAAGAAGGATAGTCTTTTCTCTATGTAACACACTGTGGAGAAGCTTAGAAAGATTTCCTTAAAATTAAAATGTGGTTATTGCTGTGGATTATCTGATATTTTTCATATTCAAATACCAGAGTTTAACAGGATAATTCATACATAAGATTAATACCAAAGATTTGTATTCACTGACATAAGTATATGTTGTGGTGGTGGTTGTGTTCTGCTTTAATGCCAGCCCAGTAAATTAGGTGTTTTAAAATTCTTGTCTTCTTTCTCACTCAGATACAGCCTTACTGTATGGACAGGCAAGAATGATGCTCTTAAAGTGGAGGATCTGTTGCCCTACAGGCAAAACTGCAGCAAAACCAGGGTCTACTATGATCTGTTAGAATCACAGATGACGCAGTTTAGAGGACTGCCTGGCTACTCCTAAATGAAAAGCAATTATTTCGATTTTCTTTGGAACGTTAACAGACTAAACACGTACGCATGTTGACATGTGAATACATCTTTGTACTGTGTATTTAAGACTTGAGGCTTAAATGTACTGTATGTTTTTCTTTTTTGCTTGTCTCAAGCCTAATTAACTCATTAATGTATAAAGGGACAAAAACATAAATCCCAGAGAAATGCTATATTTTTGTAATCTACATTTGCATTTTGTACATTTTAATTTTGTCATCATGAATGCATAAAATTATAGAATAAATGTTATACTTATAATAACACACAAAAATGGAAAGTTTTGTTGTTACATTGCACATTTCAATATACATAGTCAATAGGTAAATACAAATCACTTTATGTTGATACAAAGACATTACAGACATGAATCAAGTTTAGAGAGCAAGAAGTACCTTGAACAGCAGCAAAGTTTCAGAATGCTTATTCAGTGCACAAAAGATTAAGAGCACAAGTAACAGCAGTAAAGTGCAGTAAATTTATAATGGTGAAATTGAACATATATTCCCATTGTCCTGTTTGAAAAGTGCATTTAGGGCAGTACTTGAGATATTTGTTATTATTCCTGTTTAAATCTAAAATGTAATGACCAAATGTGTCCCTTTTATGACAATAGAATGTTTCTTTATATTTCTATATTTACCATAAACTACTTCTGTGTTCTTCACTGTCCAAAGATCTCCTCAAAGTTGACAAGTTGCTTGATCTGCTCAGTTTGCATGGAGTGTCGTCTTAGCAGAGTCATCTTGTTCTTGTGGTCTCTAGGATGGCTCGGGGCACAGGGCACATAATGCCTTGATGCTGGAATAGTCTGTGCTGTTCCTACCAAAGGCTTACTTCCACTGTTAAGGCTGATACTGGTATTGACTTTTATATCTGGTATGGGTGCATGTGGATTGAGAGGTGGAAGATAACCGGGCCTGGTTTGTGAAATATGGTCAAGGAGAAGGGCTCCAGATCCCCTCCGTTCCAGCATTGCAGGACTCCTCCTCTGGACAAGACTCTCCAAAGACTCTCTGGATCCAGATAGCGTGGAGGAACGGCTGGTGACAAGCTTGCGTTTCTCTGTTCCCCCAATTCCTCCTCCAGCCTTCCCTTGGTCTTCAGAGAGTTGGCTCCCAAATTGAGGCAACTGAGAGTCAGAGCTGTAGTGGTCCATTCCAATGTTGCGGCGGCGGACCACGTTGCAGAGGCTTGAAACAGCCAAATTGGGAAGACAGTTTGAGTCTCTGTCCACAGAGGCAGTGTCTGAAATGAATGCTTGCTTGAGGTTCTGCTGCGAGGAGTGTGGTAGTAACTCACCATCATAGGACATTTTTCTATACAGCCATTTCTGGTCTTTTGTTAGTTCTCTTTCACTCTCAGCAGCTTTCTCTAAGGCTCTAAGCAGTCCAATAGAGTCTTTGACATCAATGCTTTGATGCCGAGCAACCATTGTTCTCTGTAGAGGTGGACAACCATTGTACCCAAAAGAGAGCTCCTCTCCAGGGGTGATATCCAGAAGCTCCTCTGTCAAGGATGAAGACTTGCTTTGCTGTAGGAGCAGAGATGGAGGGATTTTTAGCCAGGGCTCTGAGTGAAGCCTCTGTAGATGCAGCAACTTTGCCACACTAGCTGCCTGCAAAGGGCTTGAATCTTGAGTTGGTGATCCTGGCTTAGATGCAGACAGTGTTGAAGTGGAGCCCAGAATCTTAGACTGGTTGTTGGTTGGTGGTAAAATATGAGGTGTACAGATTTTAATTTCAGATGGGGACATATATGATGCAGGGGCACAGTGCAATCGGTCCTCAATATTTGGAGGAGGAGGTACATTCAGATACTGCTTGGTCATTTGTCTTCCAGAGGGCAGTTTATCTGTTGTAATGATGATGACTTCCTTGCCTTTGGCCTTGCAGGCATCCAGTAGTACCCTTAGTGCATCCTTATCTCCAGCATTAACTGCATAGACCAGAGCAGAGGATCCAGTGTGGTCCTCCAAACTTGGGTCTGCTCCACTGGAGAGCAGAAGGGACAGCACTTCTTCCCCAGCCCTGTCTATGCAGGCATGCATTAGGGCTGTTTTACCAGACTTGTCCTGAATGTTGGGGTCTGCGCCATTTTCAAGAAGATACCTGTTAAGAAGATTGAGTACTTAGAATGTGCACATCAAAGAGGCACAAATTCTGTGATTCAGTTTCATGGCACTTCTAGAACTTAAAAGAGACCCACCTGATGATCTTGGGTTTTGGCACACTCTGAGTATCGGCATGGTGGCTCTTGCAGGCCACCATCAATGGTGTTTCTCCTCTCTCATTGCTCTCATTAATGTAAGCCCCACCTTCCAGAAGCAGCCGTGTCAGCCTCAGGCGGAACAGATATACAGCTTTAAGCAAGGAGTTTCCATCCGTCCGCACCTCTGTTGAGTCCTCCATTATTGTATGGTCTGATGGTTGAGGCTACGTCAGTGGCTCAGTAGATCATAGGTCTTTCAAATTTAGCTGATTTCTTGCTTGACTTCTGTTGGGCAGAATAGGAGAGCAGACAAATAGCTCAGGAACTCAAGGTTTTTGCTTAGGTGTCTGACTTCTTGTTTCATTCGCATCAAAGCAAACCCAATGTCTATTTGAGATTGAAATATTCCCTCCCTCCTTGCCACAAAAGAATATGTAATATGTTGTTCTCTTTTCACAGACGTAGACACTAATATAAAGATGTTTATGACCGTGTAGGTAGTATGTCAAGATGCAAGTTATCTAATCCATTTTACATGAGATTAATTATTTCCCTTTTATATTTTATAGAGTATTTAATTTCACAACATGCCCAATGATACTGTATGCAATAATGCAACCATATTAGTCTCCATATACTTTCAAAACTGCAGGTTCGAGTGATGCCACAGTACAGCAAACATGAACCGTCTGTTCTCGCTAAAAGCAACAGCAGTGTTTTTCAATAGGATGTAATTCAATAGGTTGAGGCAATCTGTATTTGCTTCGTAGAATGATGGCATTCCTTTATTCAGCCTATTGTGCATTTGGCCTTGTTCTCTCACTCTGAGCACAGTCGCAATGCACTCACTATATAACAAAGAGACAGAAAGAGACTGTCTCGGTAAGATTTTTAAATGTGCAGTTGAGGTAAGATGAGTAAGAGTATGAATCTTTTTGTGTACTCAAACAAAAATAAATGAATGACAACCTGGGCTGACATTCTTGCAGTTAGCTGTTCATAGAAGTGGAGGCTGCATGTAACAATGCTAAGTAAGAGAATGTGTCAGCAGCACCGTGGATAAAAATTCTTTGAAAAATACTTAATGCGTGTGCGATGCTTATACAGGAAAATACCTTTGTTCCTATTTTCAGTATTTAATTGGTTTCGATACTAGCTTTAATTTGTGTCGGTTGCCTGTACTTAGCAATGGCTCACTCATCTTTCTCCAAGTGTCATGTTTTTCAGGCTATTAAAGCACTTCTTTCTGACAGTTTGGCTTTTCATATCAAATAGTGTAGGCAGACTAAAGTCTTGATTGGTGCAGTACAAGCACACTGTCTGGTGCCTGCAGGACATCTCGGTTCAAGCTGCTAATTCCTACAGCTCCCTGGGCTGGCATTTAAAACCACAGCTTTGTGTGCCATAACCCTAGTCTTCAATCGCCCTTGGGAATAAAGAGATTTTTTAATGACAGGCCTCTCTCTCTATCTGCCACATGCTTGTGTTAAAAAGCATGGAGCAAATGAGGCCTCAAAACACATGAGTGTGGCGATTGTTGCAACAGCAGCGCTGAAGTGGAGCACAAAACAGGCCACTCCACGCACCTGTATGCATCTGTGATTCATGCCAGATCATGCAATACTTAATTTTCCTCACAAATGGTGGGATGAATTTATTCCCCTCTCAAAACACCTGCGGGGAAAATGAAAACCCACTCTGTGGCACAATGATAAATGAATAAGAATAGTTGTGTATAGATTAATGAAGGTGATGAAAGCTTCCTCATTGTGCTTTGAGGTTTGCCAGAATGGTTCTGCTTTTTAGTGCTATCAGGAGAATAAATTATGAGCTTTTCTTGCTTACGTGAATGTACATTTCCAGTTTAAAGACATACAATATATACAAATTGTGCAACACTATTGACAAAACTTTACATGACAATGTAACAATTCTTTTGTAAATAAATTTTTTCCATGTTGGAATTTTTTATTTTATTGTCTTTTTTTTAACAAGTATTAAATATATTTGCAGATCCAAGAAGGAAAATCCTCTGTATTTTTATTTAAAGAGATAGAACTTGGAGTAAAGTGCTTATAATCATATTTCAGTGGATGAATGAAGGCAAGGTCAAATCTTATGGAAAGCTCCATCAACTCAAGTCATGTAGTCTTGCATATATACACATCAAAAGCCAAGCCCAACAGCTTCATATCTAAGCAGTCTGCAAAAAAAGACAACTTATTGCATTATAGATTTAACTCACACATTTATCACACAAAAAGTTAAATTAAATGCATTCCAACAACACTATCTTAACAAAGACAGCAAATGGAAAGTTACATGAACTTAAAAGATATCTATAAAAAGTATGTATATTTTTAAAGGAGGTCAAATGTATAGCTTGTAAATAGGTCCTTACCTCTAATAATACAGTCGATGCTCTAATTTTCCATTAGCCTGCTGGCATGTCATTTTTTTGGAAATAGATAAGTAATCCAATGGTGAGACTGAAGCTGGAGTTCAATTTGAAAGACAGAGGTGCTTGAAGTGAGAGGCGAACGTTGTGCGAGATGTGCGCTGGCTGAGAATGAATGCAAGAGAGGGACAAACAGAAGAGAGACAGAGAGAACAGGTGCCTCTGCTCTCAGGTCTGGAAACAAGCCACTACTGACTCTCACCACACATCAAGTCCCTGTGTATCCGAAGGACAGTTGAGCTTAACAGAGCAAGGTGACGCCAGTCTGTGCACGTTCAGCGTCACTAAGCAATCTGTCCATTATTCTCACATTGCGGAAGCAGGTTATTGAGCTCATATGTTCAGGTTGTGCGCAGCTTTTCATTTGTTCCTAACTCTGATGTCAAAGGAGTCGAGGATAACGATTCCTATGGTGCAGTTTCAACATTATGACACAACTGTCTCGCCTTTGAGGCAGCAGTTCAGGCTCTGGAGGAAGTTCAAGGTGAGTGTGCTTATCAGTTTGAGTCAGTCACTATAGACAAAACCGCAATACACGGATGGAACTGAACGATAGGCCAATAATAAGACGCCTAATGCGGGGGGAAACAAAGTTAAATGTCAACATTTAGCACAAGAAACGTGTTAAATGAAGCAGTGGTATCGTCTTAAGCAGCCTTCTTTTGTTCTCCTGTATCTTATGATCAGAAATGGTACTCCATAACTTGCATACAATAATGAATTTTGAACATCCAATGCTCTAGGTACTGGATGTTCCCCAACAGCAAATATTAGCGCTACTTAAGGTGCACGTGGTGAGTAATTGAAATTCCAGTCATTTATTTCAGCCTGGCAGTAAACATTTGTAGTACATTAGGCTGACATACCTGAAACCATAAAGCTCAAAAAGGTTGTGCCTGATTGCAGCATTTAATTAGTTTTTTTTAAATCGCCACAGTGGAGTTTGTTTGGGTGAGATTGAAAGTGCAACAATGTTGTCATCCTTCCCAAAACTATACGAGACCCTTTGTCAGTCTGAAGACAAAACACAACATCCATATTCATGAGAGCGCAAGATCTTGGGGCTGGCTTATCAGCAGACACTTTAGTTGCTATTGGATATGGAGATTAGCTGGTTGTGTTTTTCAGCTAGAGAGATGAGGAATAATGAAGTGGATAACTGATGTGGGAAAGACTATTTAATGGGATCAAAACTGATTTCTGAATATTGTAAATGATAACCAAGGGACAAAAACTGACATAAACATATTTAGAAGTAGTTTGTCCAAGTGGTGAGCACCCATGCTCTGCCATGTTGAGCTGTCATGCTTGTGGGAGAGACGGTTCAAGTTCAGACATGTTCTCATATCTTTTCCTTACTAAATAAAAAAAAGACACAAAACCTATTTTATGTCTCAAAGGGATTGTTCACCCAAAAATGAAAATTCATACCATATACTAACTCAGTAGCGGTTTTAACCACTACGCGAACCACGCAATTGAGTGGGGCCCCGGATGTCGGGGGACCCCCTGTCCGGTTAGGAAAGCTCCAATAACCACTGGAGGAGTAACATGTTCTGGGTTCACGCGTGAATGCGCTGATGTCAGCACTCATAGAGCGGTTCACATTAGAGGTCTGCCGGTCTAGGTCAGTTTTTCCAAGTAGGACCTTGGGTTCGGGTATGTAATTTACGTAAAAATATGTAGGCCTTCTGAACTTGTTTTGCCCACACGCTCTAACTCACTGGACAAACATCATTGACTCCTGCACCGTGTCTCACTCTTTCTTCAGTGTCTAACGCAGGACCGGCACATTTTTAGACATTTGAGTCAATTTAAAAAGAACTTCGGGTCTCAAAAACGCTTGTCAAGACACCTGCATTCTGTTTCATTCATTTTGCTGTGTCTAGATGGTTTTGAGCGCAGGTGTCACAAAGATTTAAAATTCTATACAAGTTCAGGTTGCAAAGAGGTGACGGTTTCATTAGTTCTGCACTTGATGAATGTCAGTGTTTTTTTACCTTCTGCTCTAGTGTGCTGAGAGGCCGCCGTGCCTTGTTTAATGTTACAATACTGCTACGAATGTTGCCTATGATGCTTACAAAAAATACAGCCTTCTGCAACATGGTAAACAATACACCGCAGCATTAGAATATAAGGTGAAATTAAAGTAAATAAGACAGATTTACAGTATATTACTATTGTATACAACAGATCCTCACAATAATAATACTGTATCATATTATAATGACAATCTGGACATTAATAAATAATTGATGGGTTATATTAATAATAAATAACTGAATTATTAAATGTTATTGAGTGAAGCAGTAGGTTTTGCATACCCCTGTTCATTAAAAAATAAATTGCAAAAAAATTGTAGTTAAAAATTGCTTTTTTAATCACTGTATTGTGGAAAAACTGGAAAACATGCATTCATTATCTTTAAATGTTTTTAAAATTATGATTTAAAATATATTATGCAATTGTTTAAGCAAAAATTTTCTAAATGGGGCCACGCGTTGATCCGTTTCTTGGGGCCTCAGATATCATAAACCCGCCCCTGCACTCACTCTCCTGGTGTACCAAACCCCTATGACTTTCTACCTTATGTAAAACACAAAGGAAGATGACAGGCAGAATGTTAGCCTTTGTTTTTTTTAACATGAAATTACGTTTAATCTTTTTATGTTCCACTGAAGACAACAAGTCATGTGGGTTTAGAACATGAGGGTGAGTAAATGATGACAGAATTTTCATTTTTGGGTGAACAATTTGCATTTTACATTTTGGCTTTTACCACTTGGATCGACAGAAAAGTGGAGAGGTAACATGAAACAATTGGGAGAAGGATGAGATAAGGAAATTTCACAAGCCAGATTCAAACAGGTCTCCCAGAAATGCACCACCATGCAACGTGTCAGAGCACACGCACTACCCGTGAGGACATGTCTCTGACCTAAAAATCACAAATTAAACCACTCTTCTTCTTAGTGGTCAGTGCTCTCGTTCACTTGAAAAATATACTGAACACCATTCTCCTCCTGCAACATTGTGGGTACACCCGGGAACCTGACCAGAAGAAAGCAATAAAGGGAAACAAGAAGGAGCAATAAGACATTAGTCACCCTTATCACATCAGGGCTGATTTTACAATAAAGTACGAGTATGACTCTTTCATGCACTAATTGCAAGCATAAGAATACAAAACGTCATACATAAAACTCTCACTTAGACAATCATAACACAAATTTTTCACTTTGTGTCTATTCCACTCATTCCCACTCTTTTCAAGGCACTTAAATCAAGCTTTTATTTTTGGTGTTTGAGCGTTTTTGATGGTAGTTTCTCACCTCTGGATAAGCAGTTTGCTACATGGCCCAGTGTGATTATTAAACTGTGATTTAATTAAATAAATATATAGTCTGTATGTGCTGCATGCTTCGGGGCGCTGTGCTCAGCTTCACACATTCATTTTGAAGCATGCAGCACATGCAGATTATATATTTATTTAATTAAACTGCAGCCTTTTGCGGTTTAATAATCACACTCACAATTTTAATTCAAACATCCCAAGACATTCTGCATTTTATAATGAATGTAATTTTTATGACTGGCTTCAGTGATTTTATCCATGTTTTCAGAATCAGGGAAATCATTGGGACCTACATCTGTTAACAGTGATTTAAACAGAATCTGACCTTTGAATTATTGAAAATGTATTTACATACCGAAGTGTAAAGGCCGCATCACGATACTACATCCTCAGGGTGTGAATTCATTTTCAAAAAATCTGCGGTCTGACCGCCGTCGTTGTCTAAAGTTATCAACACAAATGTTTTTCTAGTTAACACTACAGCAGTGTTGGAACTAATAAAATACTTGTACATGTAACAAAAACCTGGTCAGCGACACAATCAAACAGTTTTATTATACTAAAATATTTTCCAGGACAAATAATTATTCTACAGGACATTAAGGTATTTTTCAAATTTTCCATGACTGAAAAACTGCATTGCAAAATTACAGGTTTTCCAGGATTTCCAAGACATATAGGAACCCTGGTATATGCTTAGGCAATTTTGTAAATGGTGACAATCAACTCAACTCATCTGCTTTGGACTGGTATAGATAAATGTAGACCATCTTAAAGTGATATATCTCAGCAAACAAATAACAATATTAAACACAAACAACAAAATATGCAACTTTGTTACTCTTTGTCAGATGAAGTAGCTGATGAAACCTATGATAACAGTCTGTGTGCATTTAACTACTCTTTAAATGCTTATTGTGTCCCTGAGAGATGTGACATTTTATGCTCGCCACCTTTGATGCAAGATGCTGCTTTTACATGACAAGAGGGCTATTTTATTCTCTCTGTATATACACAATACGGCATGTCCCTTCCTGTGCCAATAAATCCATTAATGCCACTTTACTCAAGGATAAAACTGAGTATACTACTAGCCTAATGTAAAAAAGGTTGTATCTGCTAAAGGAAAATGCTGTAAAACAAACAATGCTTATTTATTTATTTATCTTTTATGTTTGATACTTAACTGGCATTGTAATGTTGTTCCTATGAATTAGGTTGATACTATCTATACATGATAGTATTGGAACTTAATGATTATATGACTATGGCTCCCAGTAAGTACACAAATAGCAGTACGACCACTCTCTCAGGCAGAAGCTTGTACTTATCCATATTGATACCATGAATAAATGTGTCACACTCAAAATGCTTGAGGACCCGTGTAACAAAAAGACGCCTGGGACCTGAGCTCTCCATCACCTCCTGCAGAGTACAGCATATCATACACACAGAACAAAGATAATTTGTGGTTATGTTGTACAAGATATTAAGTGACTGATCTGTAAGTAGAGGAGTATGAGCGAAGGGAGTTTTTTGTAACGTTAGCCTTGAGGCAGTTTCCATAACAACTGATTGTTATACAGAGAAAAGCAGATCAGAATTACGCTGTGCTATAGCTGACATATAACTGAAGAATGGGTGGGTACTAGTGTGTGTGTGTGTGTGTGTGTGTATAATATTATCTTAACATAATATAAGACATAAATACATTTCAAATGGCAATGTTTAAAATTAGGAGAAATCTGTTGCATGACAAGAAAACTGAAGGCATTCAGGACTCTCTTTATCATAGTCTCAAAAACATTATACAAAATGAATGTAATAAAATGTGATATAGCACACATCAAATTGATAGTTCTCCCAAAAAATATTTGCTCACCCCCATGCAATACCAGATGTGCATGACTTTCTTTCACAAACAGATTTTTAGAAGAATATATCAGCTCTGTTGGTCCTCATAATGCGAATTCACAAAGTGAATAGTGACCAGAACTCAGAAGGTCAAAGAAAGGCAGCATAAAAGTAATTAATATGACTTAATGGATATGGACTTAAATCCATATCCATGTGTGGCGATATGATAGGTGTGGGTGAAAAGAAGATCAATATTTTGTCCTTTTCTACTATAAATGTACACTTTCACTTCAACATTCAGCCACCTACTGGTTGGGGCTGGTCAAATGTCTAGATTTATAGTAAAAAAGTCATAAATATGAATCTGTTTCTCACCCACACCTATAATATTACTTCAGAAGACATGGATTTAACCACTTGAGTCATATGGATTACTTTTATGCTGCCTCTAAGTCCTTTTTTGACCTTCTGAGTTCTGGTCACCATTCACTTGCACTTGCAACTGAGCTGCTATTCATCTAAACATCTTCATTTTTGATCTGCAGATGAAAGTCATACACATCTGTGACAGCATGAGGGGAGCGTAAATGATGAGAGAATTTATATTTTTTGGTGAACCATTCCTTTTTGTCTTTGTACTTGCATATTACTCTGATCTTATTTTTATGCTTATTTCACATAAAGAGTTCAGTTCACCATGTTCATTAAACAACACTCACTGAGCATTTTATTAAGAAAACCTGTACACCTACATAATTAAGCGATTATCTAATCAGCCAATCGTGTGGCAGCAGTGCAATGCATAAAATCAGATATGGTTCAGCAGCTTCAGTTAGTTAATGTTCACATCAACCATCAGAATAGGGAATAAATGTTATCTCAGGAATTTTGACCATGGCATGATTGTTGGTGCCAGATGGGCTGGTTTGAGTATTTCTGTAACTGCTGATCTCCTGGGATTTTCACGCAAAAGCACTCACCCAGTGTATAACACGAGACCACTGTAAAATTAAAGTGTAAACAAAGGGGCCAATAATTGAAGATTCCTACTGGATTTGCTACATATTCAGCACATTTCTATTATTTTAATACATTTTTCCTTTATAACATTTGTGTGTGTGTATGTTTCCCAATAGACATGAAAAAATATATAATTTAACCAACCTTGTACAGAGCACTGCCATCCAGACCTGGTCAATTTGCTTTTCAAATTCAGGGCTGTCCAACAGTTGCAGAGCTGAGCTGAAGTTTGAAGCAAGATAGCTAGCTCCCTCTGGGACTGTCCTGTGCATTGATAGAATTTTTTTTTTTTTTTTTTTAATATTTAAAATTTCCTTATAAACTATAGTGGTATAATGTGATATAAAAAAATTATAACATTTTAAAAAGATTACTTAAGCTCTCTGCTAAGCACTATGTTTAATTCTGTTTTTCAGGGGTCTGTTTGATGCAGGAATGGAGAACCATGTCTTTCTGCCCATAAGGACCACATTATTTTTACCTGTCACGACAAAGAAAATGAATAAAAATAAAAAAGAAAGCGAGCATGACAATACAGTTTTTGAGTTGATTTTCAAGAAAAATTTGTAAAATATGCCAAAAATAATAATGTAAATTGAAAATGCTGAAAAAAAAAAATTAAAATAAAGAAAAGAAAAAAAAGCTGAACACTTATGCATATTTTTACCCTCAACTGCAGGAGTCATGGTCATCCTCTGAAAGTGTTTAAATTAATTTCTGAAAAGACAAAGGTTCCAGTGTTAAGAATCACATATGTCAAGGGAAATGGTCAGGATATCTTTTGGCTGAACAAACGTGTATATATTTAGCCATGTATTGTTGTAGGAGCAGGGTTGGGAGGGTTACTTCAGAAATGTATTCCACTACAGATTACAGAATACATGTTGTAAAATGTAATTTGTAAAGTATTCCGTTAGATTACTCAAGGTCAGTAACCTAATCTAAATACTTTGGATTACTTCTTCAGCACTGGTAAATTTGTATTTTGTACAACCATAAAATGTTCATGAGTGCAGTAATAACCCATTTCAAAATTCTTCCTTCTGTCATTCTTTTTTAGATGCTTTCCCTTTTTTCACTCGTTCATTTGCGAATGGCTGAAATTTGCAAATATTCAGGTAAAATGACTCGACCTAGTTTAAAATGCACCACAAGTGTTTTGTAGCACTTTACAGCTTTTGCGAAATATGCATTTGAAAACAATTTTACCCATTTAATCAATATGAAAGAATATTAGCATGACAACTAGCAGCAGTAAAACAGGTTTAAAACTACCACACAATAGTCTTGTTGGGTGCCATGGTAGATTTCCATTTTTCGGGACAAATGCTACAATAGAATAGCTGTCCAGAATACAAATAATAAGTCACAAAGCAACCACAGACTGCCTTGTCTTCCTCCCGCCAGTGAATTTACGAATTATACTCACTGATATATATATAGATCAGTGATTATACTACTTTTTATTTATTTTTTTTATTAATTGAAATTCAATTTTACAGACAAAATAGGTATTTAACAAACAATATTAATGAACAATTCTCAGAGGGCAGACATTTGCAAAATACAATAAGTAACAGCGATAAGGTCTCAAATCAAATATACAATCAAGAAAAACAAACAACAAAACAACAACAAAAAAAAAAGAAAAAAGAATGAATATAATTCATGTAAAAGTAAGTCCTTGCAAGGGGTAAAGGAGCTAAAGTGCGCTTAGCTCATTGAAAAACTGGCTACTGTAGAAGCTTTCTCATCTGAAAGGGTGCAAAGTGAAGCAGCAAAAGCTTTAAGTTCATTAGTAAAATGAAGAAAGGACAGGGGGGTTTTCAAAAATCTGCATTTATGAATGAAGTATTTAGCAAGTTCAAAAAGATTATTAACCAAGTAGTGCTGTGAACAATCTTTCTTAAGTACACCAAACTTGATTTGTTTGTATTCAATGGGGTTTACACATGACAGTTTACTGTGCAATTGAGACCAAAATAACTTTGAGTGATTACAATAATAAAAAATATGTTCTGTGGTTTCAATATCAGTTTCACAAAATTGACAAGAGTTTTCTCCGATATCAAATTTAGATTTCAGTAATTCTTTAGATGGGTATATGTTATTTATAATTTTAAAATGAATTTCTTTCACTTTAGGGAGACTTGGAAAGGTAAGATAATTCATTCTCAACTCCTTCACCTCCTCTGGGTTAAAATCTTTGAAAATATAGTAACGTTTATTTCTATTTGGATGAAGTCTATCAATAAAAACACTTCTAATATATTTGTTGTTGCATTTATGATCTCTAATAGATAATACACCCAGAGACAGAGATGGGAGAGAGAATGTCACAGAGCAGTGTGAAAGAATCCCCTTTACCAGTAACATAATGTTTTTTGGTATGGCATTTACAATTGTGTAAAACTCTTTCGGGTGACATACAAATCCATGTTTCAAACAAAAATCATTGTAATTGAGAACATTACCATAGTTGTCCATCATGGAAAATGTTTTACATTGAATCCATCCATCGTCAACCGCTTATCCTGTGTACAGGGTCGCTGGAGCCTATCCCAGCTAACATTGGGCGAAAGGCAGGGTACACCCTGGACAGGTCGCCAGTTCATCGCAGGGCCACACATAGACAGACACACACTCACACATCCACATCCACGGCAATTTAGCCTGAATGTCTTTGGATGGTGGGAGGAAGCGAGAGCACCCAGAGAGAACCCACGGAGACACAGGGAGAACATGCAAACTCCACACAGAAAGGCCAGGGCAACCGGGGTTTGAACCCACAACCTTCTTGCTGTGAGTCAACAGTGCTAACCGCTGCGCCACCATGCCGCCCTACATTGAATCCAGTTTCCATAAAATAAAGATTTGTTATGGTGTAAACTAAAATGATTATTCCAGATACAAGTTTTGTGTGGACTAAAATTGTGGGGAAATGCTAGCTTCCAATTAAGGAAAACTTGTTGATGGAAGGCGGACAATTTAAGAGGTAATTTGTGCAACTCAAAATCACATCTAATCAGAAATTCCAAACCACCTACTTTCTCAAATATTGAAGAAGAAACAGTAAACCATAAGCCATTTGTATTACAAAGAAAAGATTTTAACCACTGAGTTTTTAAAACACTATTCATAATTTCTAAGTCAATAACATTTAATCCTTCTTCTTTGTAACTGTGAACTAAATCATTTTTTAAAATATAGTGATGCTTATTTTTCCAAATAAAGTTAAATATTGCAATGTTACATTCTTTTAGTAAGTGAGGTGGAGCTAGCTAGCGAGGAGGCTGGGTAAACAAACCTAGAGAGCAGTTCCATTTTGGCTAACAAAACTCTTCCAAAAATTGAGATATCTCTTTGTTTCCAGTTATTGAGAATAATTTTAGCTTTTGAAAGATTTTTTACAAAATTTTCTTGGACGCTTTGCTTGCTATCTCTAGTTATCCCCAGTTATTTTACAGATGTTTTTATCGGTATATTACATAAAGAGTCTAGTTCGCTGCCATGAATTGCAAATAATTCACATTTATTTAACAGATTAATAAATTGGATGGCTTTATCAATTTGATATTGGTCCTTTAAAAAGATCACTGTATCATCAGCTAATTGACTAATACCAATCAGTGATTATACTACGTCGAACGCTTTGCTCATGAAACGTCACGGTAATGTATAGAGACGTCTTCTTCTTTTGGTGTTTTATGGAGGTTGGCAAACAAATGATAGGTGCATTCCCGCCACCTACTGGGCTAGAGTGTGTAGCATTGATGGAGAGAGAGAGAGAGAGAGAGAGAGAGAGAGAGAGAGAGAGAGAGAGAGAGAGAGAGAGAGAGAGAGAGCCGATTACCTTCGAAATCCTATTAAACAGTTCTACCTTTCTTAAGTATCTCATTAATGCATTATATATTTTAGGATGATTCAAGTCATTAACGGTGGTGTTTTAAGAGTAAGCTTTCCTATCCCGATTTCTCTTATTTCTTCCAACAGAAGTAGTCTTTCATTTTAATAAGCAGTACAATATATTAGTACATGCTCTACAATTTCTGCTGATCCACATAAACTACAGTTCCCAGACTCATGTTTGTTCATTCTACATAGGGAATAATTTGGAGCTGTGTGCCCAAGGCTAAGTCTGGTAATGATCGTGTTTTCGTTCTACTACCAAAATTCACTCTCTCACCCCCTACTTGATTTTGAATAGGATAAAGATCCTCTTCCCTCCTCACTCAAAATTTCTTGCCATTTCCCTTTTATAGCTGTTCCTTAACTTCCTCTTAGTGGGATATTCATTTCTATATATGACAATAGCAGCGCCTGCTTTGCTGACTGATCGACCACCTGATTTCCATTCACTCCCACGTGTGCGTACCGTGACGTCCGTCGAATGATTTGCTGAAGCATATCACAAGAAGGTTCAAAACAGGAAAGCTATCAAGACCTTGCATCTATGTACCCTGTTTAACATCTTTCAGTGCTGATTTGTGATCTTTTTTTTTCTTCTTTTTTTTGTCAGCCCTATGTTCCCCTGGTATTGTCTGCCCTCGTGAATTATATGTTTTCCATACTGTTTGTCAATGAAATGAAAGCATCAATAAAAAAAAAGCACAAGAAGGTTCGCTCACGATTGTTATGTAAACCCGCTTGTAGAGACGACACTGGAAAGTGGATAGACAGATAGCATAGTGTATCTATGTGCACACTTATAACAACATCCAATATACATCACACGTGTAAGGTCAGCTGCAAGTGAACAGGTGAATACATCGATGCCAAACTAATTTATAGAGTATACGCTTTAATTGATAAGCGTTAATTCCTGCTCCAACCATTTTTTTCCAGGGTCAGCATCTGATTGGTTGTGGAGATGAAATATATGAACTGGAAAAATATTAGTTCGTAGGGATAAAAAAAAAATTTCAGGAATAGTTCATCCAGAAATAAAAATTCTGTCATCATTTACTCACCATCACATTGTTCCAAACTTGTATGAATTTCTTTCTTCCACAGAACACAAAATATAGCCTCAGTCAAAATTCACTTTCATTGCATCCGTTTCTAAATTATGAAACTGAATGGTATGAAGTCCCTAACATTCTGCCTTATGGGTTCCATGGAAGAGAGTAACGCATAGGTCATGTGGGTTTGGAATGACATGAGGGTGAATAAATTGTGACAGTTATAATTTTTGGGTAAACTAACCCTTTAAAGTTCCCATTTAAAATATTTCAAGGACATTCGAGTCCAGGTCCTCTAAAAATCAGATTTTTAAAAATTCAGATTTGTCTTTGGCAAACGTCATTTAGCCAATTTCTAAAATTAAGAGGTGCTTTAAATGGGCTTTTATTAATAGAAATTGAAGATATATTCACACTGGAATTCTGAATTAAAATTTTTTTAAATCTCAATTGTATGTTTTTTGTTACGTGCAAATAACTGAATTTAAACGCATCTGTCCGCATAGTGACCCTTCAAACATTTATAATTAGAATGTATAAATATAGACTTGTATATACCGTTCAAAAGTCACTTGACTGAAATGTTTCTCATGATCTTATCTTTTGATCTTAAGGCGTATGCTTAAATGTTTGAAATCAGTTTTGTAGGCAAAAAATATAATTGTGCCACCATATTAATTTAATTATGAAACTAAAATTTAATTAAAAAAAAAAAGTTTTTGAAATTGATGGCTTGGACCAAATAATAAAGGAAAGCAGCCAATAAGTGCCCATCATAGATGGGAACTCCTTCAACACTGTTTAAAAAGCATCCCAGGGTGATGCCTCAAGAAGTTGGTTGAGAAAATGTCAAGAGTACATTCTAGGCAAAGTGTGACTATGAAGATGCTAAAATATAACACAGTTTTGATTTATTTTGGATTTTGTTTAGTCACAACATAATTCCCATAGTTCAATTTATGTTATTCCATAGTTTTGATGAATTTACTATTATTCTAAAATGTGAAAAAATAAAATAAAATAATAATAATGAATGAGTGCGTTTCAAAACTTTTGACAGGTAATGTGTGTGTAATATATATATATACATATATCTATCTATCATATATATATATATATATATATATATATATATATATATATATATATAAAATAACTAGTAGGCACTTGCTAAAGACATTAAGAGACAAACATAAAAATGACTCAACAAAATCATAAACTCAACTCCTCACTGTCAGTACAAGTCCTTTTTACAATCTCAGCACTGCCTTTCCCAGTTCATGTCCATGTTATTTGCAGTGTATGGCGCCTCCTTCTGGCCTTGCTGTGCAACTTCTTTATATTGCTCAAAGTCATGGCCCAGCAGCCACTCAAATCCAAAGTGGACAAGCGACTACTACAAGTATTTACAATACGCAATACTGTCTCCATTGTGATATCAGACCGGTTCAGACTAACAGATCTAAGGAAATGCAGTGGTGGACTGTCTAAGGCACCAAGGGGTTTAGCTGGATTGTCCAGAACAAGTTTGAACACAGGATCCAATCGACAGGGAACAGCAATCAGTGACAGCTTCTGGAGTGAAGCACCTCTAATAAGGGCCCACAGCAGCCCCTTCAAAGACTTCCAACATAATGCAGGCTTCATCTGTCTTTCATCCAAGAAAAAACTGTTGGAAAAAAGTGATGCGGATGTAGTAAACCAGTCATTAAAGGAGCAGAATAGAGAACAGTGAACATCAGATTAGATATTAGTGCTAACATGCCTGCTACTACACTGCATTGCCATAAGGGTAGTTGCTGCATAAGGTGTCCATGAACCTTTTTTATCAAGATTTTAAGCATTAATTTGTTTAAACTGAATTATATGAAAGTGTCTCTTTTTTACACACCATTATGTTTTTTGCCATTTTTAATCACTTTTTTAATGTCACTACATCATAGAAATGGTCATGTGATGTGACAAATGCATTTTTAAAAGGATTAAAAAAAAGAAATATATATATATATATATATATAAGCCTATTTTTAAGATTTACGCATTTAAACTACATTACCAAATTCCAACAAACATTGAATTGTGTATTTTTTTAAAAAAAATTTTTTTTACAAATGTAAAATTAATAAAACAAAATATTTAATTATTTTAAATTGTATTTAGTTAAAGATTACTCTTTACTAAAGTTTAATTTTATGGAATTTGGTTATGAAATTAAAATGCAAAAATTCTGTGTATTCCATGTTGTCTCTCAATTAATATTAGTTCATACAAGCTGCATGCCCCTCCACATGATCATAATAAAAGTAAAATACTGTTTAAAAAAAGTTTTAGATCAAGTACAGCATAGTTCACCGCAGGACATGTTAACTTCCCAAAAATTATTTTGATAAACTTTAGCAATAATGACAACATTGTTGCATTGTGGCATGACATACAACTTACTTTAGTGTTAAAGATCGTAGATGTGGAATACATGGCAGATTAGAAAGACTTTCATCTTCAACCTCCTCATCATCATCATCTCCATCCAAGTTACTGCTGGGTGGGTCTAAATGAATAGTGAGAGAGTTGAGTCTGGGACAGGACTGAATAAGCTCCCGAAGTGGAGTGTGTCCATCAGCTCGAATCCCTTCCAGGGTTAGTGAGAGCAGGTTTGAGCCTGCAGCTTTAAGGGCAGGAACTAGATCAGACAGAACACCAGCAAACTGTAGAGACAGACAGCGCAGCTGGCCATTAAACCAACTAAGTCCTCTAGCTAAAGCTGTAGCCTGTTTAAAGCTGTCATCAGCATCATCGTCATCTTCAGCATTACGCTGAAGACAGTCCAATGACAGGACACACAGGTCAGGGCAGATCTTCCCTACTGCCTCCAAGGTATTCAGAGACACTCCTTGTACATCCCTGAGACACATTGTCACACTGTCCCTTGCATTACAATCCCTAATTTTCCTCCAATCCTTTTCATAATCCTCTTCTGAAATCCCTTTCCATCCATTCAACTCTGTAGCATCACTAGCACCATCTCTCTGTCTTCTCTCCTCAGTCTGACTGTCTTCTAATGACAACCATTCTTCTATTTTTCCTTCTAAAATAAAGCTTCCATCTCCATCTGTGCTCTGTAAAATGTTGTCTTTCACATGGTCTTCTTGTATCCTCATATCCCATAAATCTTTTAGACTTGGCAACCCTTCTCGACTAGTGAACTCCTCAGTCACCTCAAACTCCCTGTTCTGTATGAGAACACAAGCCTGTCCCAGTCCTTCTAGTGCCACCCTCTGAAGATTGGGCAAGCTGAGGAGGAGGAATGCACCAGCAGCCACGGCATCGCCTTCAGTGTCTGCCAAACCAATATCTAACGCGAGCAGACTGCTTATGGTCTTCACATGCCTAACATGGAGCAGGCCTGCAGGGGTGAGATGCAGGCATCGTGACACATCCACGTATTTCAGCCTGGGGCACTGGCGGGCCACCACCGATATCACCCTCTGATCACACAGGGTTCCTGTCAGGAATAGAGAACTGAGACGGCGCAGGCTGCCCAGCAGCTCACACAGCACTGAAGATGACACATTCTGTGCACCACTGAGATCCAGATACTGAAGATTCTGTGCAAGACAGATATGAATGAAGAAATTTGTGCATGTACAGACAACAGGCAAGAATACTAAATTAAATTATTTGCACATTATTTGCTGCCTGATGTTGAAGTCTTCAGATTTAAAGGTAAAGTGTGTCAATTTATGTGCATCTAGTGTCACTAAACGAAACAGGAAAAATGATGGCGTGTCTTCAAACATGTTTCCAAACATGTTTTCCCCTGTCTGCCATTTGTCAACCATTAAATCATGGCATTGGTCGAGCCAATGTTGCCATGTGAGGCCGGCGGAATGCTCTAACAAACAGAACGATGTTCTGAAAGAGCTAATTTGCTACTCGTTTTACATTTTTTTGTGACCTCAAACTACAAATGCTTATGAAAAATACAAATAACAACAAATAAATATACTGAAGTAAGAAGGGGTGAGTGTGTTTAACCTGGCAGCGTATCTGGATGAGAGAACATAGGTTTGCATTGACGAGGCTGCAAGCCGATGTGAGAGGAAGACAGCTGAGTTGCGGAAGAAGAAGAAGGTGTAGGGCTGCACGCGTCAACAGATTCTGTCTAGACAGGATACGCAACAGTTCTTCCAGCAACTCACCCGCTGAAAGAGAAACACACAGGTGTCATGTCTGTCATTTCTCTCTCTTTTTTATCCCAATTTGGAATGCCCAATTCCCACTACTTAGTAGGTCTTCGTGGTGGCGTGGTAACTCACCTCAATCCGGGTGGTGGGGCACAAGTCTCAGTTGCCTCCGCTTCTGAGACAGTCAATTTGCACATCTTATGTGGCTAGCTGTGCATGACACCGCGGATACTCATAGCATGGGAGGCTCATGCTACTCTTCGCGATCCACGCACAACTTACCACGCACCCATTGAGAGCAAGAACCACTCATCGCGACCACAAAGAGGTTACCCCACGTGACTCTAACCTCCCTAGCAACCGGGCAAATTTGGTTGCTTAGGAGACCTGGCTGGAGTCACTCAGCACACCCTGGATTCTAACTCGTGACTTCAGGGGTGGTAGTCAGTGTCTTTACTTGCTGAACTAGGCCCCTGTAATTTCTCCCTTTAATAAATATTCACATATTGCATTCACAAAGGCACAAGTTTTCGCAAAACTCACGAAGTGAACTGAAGGGACCCATGACGTATCTAAAGAAATATTGGTCCATGTATTTCTCAGTATAATCTTTTGTCCACATTTCCTTCATGTTCTCAGCTAAGCTTTGGAGACAAAGGCAAACCAGTGTGCAAGGGTTGTCCTCATCCTCAGTCCAGCCATTCTTGCATTTTTTCCTCCTCTGTCGTTCCCGCTCTGGTGTGGGCTCGAGTTGGCGAAACAAGGGCATATCTCAACCTGATTGTCACTGGCAGAGATAAAGACACTAAAGTGACTTAAATGGCATGAAGCAAAATGGCCTTCTGGGGCCACACCTCAAATGAAAGGTAGCAGTCTAAGCACAGTGTATAGATAATTTTAAATGTAATAATGCTCATAATACAAAATAACACGTGTATTAGTAACTTTGTAAATACATAATTGACCAAAGAAAAGTAAGTCGTTTGTATACCAACAAAAAGTGTACAGCTTAAACATTCAGTAGGGTGAATGACAGCCCACAAATTGTAAATGTCAGTGTTATTTGAAATTCAGAGCATGCAGTGTTACTACTAATTAGCTAAAAAAGAGAGAGAAAAAATAATAAAATAGTCTTACCAACTATTTTATAATCCTCGCTTTTGTGCTTGTTTGCAAAGGCATTACGTGAATATTATTTTATTTTTTTCAGACTAAACCCAAACACCGGGTTGAGAGCTCAGTCTTATTATTAAATCCACAGTAACGAGAAATGACTGAATATATAATCATTTACGAAGAATAAAATACTACTGTGTGTCTACACGACAACGACCATTGCTCTAAACGCGTTTAAAGGAAAAACACTACTTTCCTGGTCTCAGGAACAACGTGAGTTTTCATGGGTTTGACAAATTCGACGATAATATATCCTTAAACAGCCTTCCGATTTGTGTGTAGAAAGCGAACACTTCTATTTCCCCGTAAGTGAAATACAGAAGCGAATACAACAGATTGCGTATATGGCACGAGCGCCGTCTAGTGATTTGGCGCGCACCCGTTCAAAGACTTGTCATGGTTATGAAATACTCCATGAAAAAAGCAGTAGGCCTAAACCTGCCAACCCGATAAACAATTTCTCCCGATAAACTCACGATTTGCCACATCCACACTTTGCATATGGGATTAATTGTGTACTGTATAGACTATAGAACAATTCTATAAAAAACGATAGTGAATTTCAAATCGAAATTAAACGTCTAATGTTAAAATGGTGTTTTCTAATTTAACGCTGCCCCCTTTAATTCTTTGGCCAGTTCAGGAGTAATTTATTTGATTTTATATGATTTATTTGAAATAATTAAAATTGCAATTTCATGTCTATCCTTATATTGTTCATCTGGTTGAGGTTAATAAGGGTTTTTAGAAAGTAATTAGTAATAAGTAATGCAATTACTTTTCAGACAGGGTAATTAGTACAGTAATCTAATTACACTGTAGAAAATGTAATTCATAGTTAGTAATTAACTACCTTTTTTAGAGTAACTTACCCAAAACTGGTTGGCAGGTATGCAAAAGTTAAGAAACATTGTACCCACTCACATATCTTTAGAATATTTTTATTTTCTCTTTACAAAAAATGACTATAAAACCAACTTTGCCTGACTATTATATTAATAGGCCTACTATGTGAGGGTCATTATTTTATTAGCTCTATGGGACCGTCTCCAGTTGTTTTACCAATTGCGTAAACATGCAAAGATGTTGTGAAATTCATAATATTTAATGAAGTTACAAACATAAGTTCAGGAAGAGCTTGTTCATTTAGGCCTGCCAATCAGATATGGACAGGACACCAAATATTTTTACCTTGATTTTTCCGCTAATTAATAATAAGCTCTTAGACTCAAATGGTGGTGCACTCAGGTAATACAAAAACTGTATTTTTATATTTTAAAATACCAGGGATATGTGAGGGAATGACGCTAGTATATTCATGATAATGATAGAATGTGTTAAAAGAGAATGTTTTGAAATACAACACATAATAATGAAACATAAATTAAAATTAAGACAATATAGGCCTCATAATCTACGCTCTTCTTTCAAAAAAAAAAACAAAAAACAAAAAACAAACAAAAAAAACAACCCACAATTTTAAGTGTTTTTTTAGTTAAGGGCTCAGACCAAAACATTTAATTATTACGTGTCTGTAGGGTAAAACGCTGCATGCAACAGAATGAACAAGAGGGCTGGGTCATCTGCTTCATGCACGCACGCACGCACGCAGGCAACAGGCAACAAGGTATGTTGCTAAATGCTAAATGCAGTATAGTTTAGCAGAGATTGTTAAAAGTGTTAAGTTATGGCTGTTGTCTTGTTTTTAGCCCATCTCATTGAATAGTCCATGTGTCCCATATGGAATGTCCACTGGAACTTCTGCTCGTCCGAGCTCTGTGAAGGTCCTCGCATCAAGCACCAGGAGGAAGGTGCTCTTTTTCTAAACAGAGTTGCAAAACAAAATTGTACCTGTTATAATTACAGTAGACTGTTTAAACTTTGAAATGTTAGGAAAAAGTCATATTTGTATGACTAACATTAAAATATTAAAAATACTCATCCTCCATTTTTAAACATCTAAATAAAACATTAAATATTAACATCTCAAGAGAGAAAGGCAATGATATGGAACTGGCACTGTGAATTAATTGTGACATTCATAATACTAAATACACCTCTCTTGGAGTTATGATCACAGACAAGACCACACCATCATCCTCATCTTTAGCATCAGGTGCTGGAACAAACACTGGCTCTGATGGGAACAAACCAGGATGGCGCCATACCTGCAGGCAACAAGGCACACTGAACATCAAATATGACTTTTATCAAAATTCCTAAAGTGCAAAGAATTTTAAAAATTCTCAAATCAAAGCATTTTAATTTCATTTTAGTTTGAAAGTTTAAAAAAGTATTTCTAACACAGGACTGAACTTAAGGGGATAGTTCACCCAAAAATGACAATTCTGTCATTATTTACTCTCACTCAAATTGTTCAAAACCCATTTACGTTAACTTTCTACCATGGTACACAAATGAAGGTGTTGGGCAGAATGTTAGGGACTGACAGCCTCAGTCACCATTTGCTTTGCATATTTGTTTCATACAATGAAAGTGAATAATGACTGCAAATTTCATACAAGTTTGGAATAACATGAGATTGATTTTTGGGTGAACTGTCCCTTTAAGATGATCTAGATGGTCTTAAGGTGGATCCAAGGTAGTAATGTAATCTTATTAACCTTTAATTTCTTTCCTTCCAGATCCATCTTCAGTAAAGAGTCACCGAATACATGTCCAAAGCCACAGGCGTAGAAGTACCGATATGGACGAGCATTGTAGTGAGTGTAGTTTATCTGTGGGAACTCAAGGCCACCATACTGCAACAGGTCATCTTTGTAGAGATCTTCATGGGTGAGAAACACCTATTATTACAAAAGAGAAAGGGTTTCAATTGATCAATAATTTTTTTTTTACCCCACTATTAAATATGCCACCATATACAATAGTTGCATACTCCCTTTCTGTCTAGCTCACTTACACCAGTGTCAGTTTTCACAGCAGTGGCAGTAGTGTATGGGATATTGTTGAGGTTCTGGTCTTTGGGCTCATTTTCCTTTACATCCAGAGGCAATACGTATCGCCGTGGTAAGTTCGTACACAAAGAATTGAAGAACTGAAGAAGCCAACAGAATGCATTATGCATGTTGTATTACATAGTTACTTCTGATGAAGGGTTGTGTTACTATGATGATAATGAAACTGAAATATTTGACATGCATTAGATCAGGAAGTTCTATGCTGTGATATGTTGACAAATTACCTTATCAAGTTCTTCCCCAGATGGCTGGTGAAGGTTCTCTACTGTGAAGTCACCAATCACGTTGCCGTCATCTCCACAGCACATGTCCATGATCAAATATCCGTTATCCTCATATGCATTGATCTGGTGGAGGGTGAACATGGCACTGCTGTAGTATTTTGTCTTGATGAGCTGCAGGTATGGAAACATGCAAATCATAGGTGAATGCCTCAGTTAAAGCACTGAATATTGTAAATGTGTGGTGCTCTGACGTGCCTGGCCAGTGCGTCGGTCTACCACATGGAAGATGGTCTCTAGTTCCGGGTTCCAGGACATGACTTTATGAAAGCTCTTTCCAACAACTCTATACAGCATGAATTTCAGCAGATCTAGCTTGATTGGCTGCTCAATGAAAACTATATAGTTCTCAGACATGGCTGCAAATAAGAGTAAAGTGAACAAACAGCACAACAAACAAACATATTATAGGAATGTTCAGGATTCAATACAAGTTAAGCTCAATCGACAGCATTTGTGGCATAATGTTGATTATCATAACAATTTATTTTGACTCATCCCTCCTTTTCTTTAAAAAAAGCAGAAATCTGGGTTACAGCAAGGCACTTACAATGGTGTGAATCAAAAAGTGAATCGGGGCCAATTTTTGAACATAGATGTACTCACAGTTTTAATAGTTTAGCCACAAGACATAAAGGAAATGCCTGTACGCATGATTTTACTGTGATAAAATCACTTACTAACTTTTTCTGTGTAAAGTTTAATGTGCCAATTTTAGAACTTTGTTGCCATAATGATGTAATGTCAGCGAACCCCTAAATGACTGTAGAAGTTACAATTTAAACAAATAATACATGAGTTTTAACAGAAGAATTAATGCAAGTGCTTTTATAAAATTATAAGATTCACATTTCTGCCTTTAAACCCTTCAAAAATTGGTGCCCATTCACTTCCATTGTAAGTGCCTCACTGTAACCTCGATATTTGCTTTTTATTTTAAGAAAAAAAAATTTTTTTTGTGGTAATGAACATTATGCCACAAATGCTGTCAATTGAGCTTAATTTGTATCGAGCCTGGATTATTCCTTAAAAGTGTTAATGTGAGGAAGAAAAAATATACTAATTCTTTAAAGATTTTAGACTAATAATCTGGAATATGGCAATCAAATATAGGTACATTTACCAAAACTGTGGTAGTAGGATGGTTTCCTGGGGTCAGAGGCAGGAATAGAGCAAATAATCTCAGCACCAGACAGATCGGCCTCATCACTGTTTCCCTCTCCTGAGGGCACTCGCAGAATATTGTAGAAGCAGCCTTTGAGAAACACAAGATGTATTTTAGAAACTTCATAAGCGTTTAGTCACAGTGAAACAGTCTATAAAAGCATCACACCTTGTCGACCATATGAGTTTCCCAAATTGTAAGTTGCTCCTTCACGGTCATAGTGTGGATGTGCTGTCGCTGCGTTAATCGCAATGTATTTAGACCAATCCACCTTTCAAACACAAAATCACAGAGAAAACGGTCCGATTATGCAAAACTGACATTAACATTACATTCTGATTCTATTTCTGTGAAACAGTCTTACACATACCTTTTCTTTAGTTTCCAGGCTCACAGGGTCGATTCTGCGCATGAAGTTGGTCTCTGTGCTTACGTAAAAATCTCCTTTGTACTTAACATAGCTCACTCCTGCATTATCAGTTGCCACTGTTAAATTAAGACAATTGATTATTAGAATGAGTTCAAATAGAGGTTATAAGACAATTTAAGATTAGAATGACTTCAAATGGAGGTTGAATAAAAATTATGTTAAAAATTTGACAAATGTTGACCTTATAAGTAAACCCATTCTGATCTGATAGATCTAATGTGGTCAGAACGTCCTGTTGACTTGTAATATATGCTTACTTGGAATCTGAAAACGTGAAAAGAACCGGGAGAAGATGTTCTTGCATGGGTCAGGTGTCGCCAGGGTTCCGAATTCAGACACCACAATTCGGTTCTTCTCTGAGTTCTGCACATAAGAGTCACTGCGCAAAAACCGACTGCTGTAGGTCACCTGACTATCTTTAATGTGGAAACGATGCATCAAGGCCATGCCATCAAACCAATGGGTGAATCTGAGAAGAAATTGAATTCATATCAAAAGAACAAAAAGAACATGCATGAAAGCAAATCATTTAACAGAAAGAGAAGTAGTACGTTTCTGTTATCATTTTATCTTTCTTACTTGCTTTCACCAAACTCAAATTTTCCAGGCCCATTCCGGAGGAAGCTACCATTGATCCAGGATGGAATTTCTCCTATGATCACTGTACTGATGGACTCTGGGGTTTCCTCCACAGTGCTCACAAGAGGACCAATAAACTCCAGACCATTGGCAGGTGGCCTTTTTTTATTAGCTGAGAGGTAAACATACCAAGACAAGGTGTGTCACAGATGAGAAAATATACAGCAGTGTAGTTGGAAGAGTTCCATAAGACATTAGAGTTTATAAGGAAACAAAACAATATTTTATTCTCCCCATACATTCTAATAGGGGCAATGTAATATAAAGAATGAGATAACGATAAGTTCAAGTGGTGCACAACGTAAGTACCTTATCTCTACCATTGCATTGTTTTTCAGAGATTTGTGGATATAGTTCCATTTTAGAGATAATAAAACCCCTGTTCTCTGTTGGTGCTGCACATTTCACTTTTTGACCGATATATCAGTTTCTAAAACATATTATTGCATTCCATTGATCCAGATGGTGTAGACCTGATGCTATCAGTCTTAGCTGAATCTTTCATATGTTAGTTTAACAGCATGGTAAATGAAGTTACGGTTTGACAATGCACTGTGCATGTTCATTACATAACATTAAAGGCTAAAGATTGAAGAGTTAAGACGTTGAGATGACAACATATTAGCAGATCATGGAAAGTCTTACCTGGCACTTCATACACTGGCTCCTTTGCTGGTATAGACATGACCTTGACTGTTAGGGCCTACCAACAAACTTAAGATCCTTGATAAAAGTTATTTACACATTACTGTGATCCCGATAATATTTGACACACTTACGTTAGAACAGACAATGAGATACACGATCTGACAAAATAAGATCTTTTCATAACACATGACAGGGGTGGGATGGGCTATATCTATTGCACTGGACCTTGGACAGAGTCAGATCAGTGTTAGTGTTTAGAGTTTACGCATTAAATATAGAACTGTCACAAATACAGCTGCCTTATCTACTGTGGTTAGTGCGAGATGGAGGACAGAACTAGACTTTATGTAATTGCATAGCTGGAATAGAGGCAAGATTTTCTATTCATGCCTCATAATAATAACAAATATGATGAAAGATGAATTTCAATTTATAAATTTCATTAAAAAGGCAATACATGCATGTCAATGCTAAAAGTAATCTGCCATTTTAAAGAGCATATTGAAGCCATAAACATTCAGTGTATCTTAATTTACTGAATTTGACAATTTGTTTGTCAAGAAAAAAGAAACACAGTATTTGACATCAAGAAATACACAAATTTATACATTTAAGGAAGTAGCTAAAAATAAACATGATCTAGCACAGCCAAAGACGGTTAAAAATATTTAAGCAATAAATATGCATATATAATCATATATTAGACACAAATTAAATCTTATAATGTCCATAAGTTTAACAAATTACTGTCTTGTTTCAGTTAATAAATGATCATTTATTAATAAAAAAGAAATTAGTTAATAATAAAAGTAAAATTTTGCTTAATACTTAACAAGATAAATATAATATTGAGTGAATTTTTTGTTGTGCCTTTAGAAAAAGAACAGGGATGTATTCTGTTTAATATTGTTTTTACATACAGATAGTAAAGGGTTTTTAAAGAGTTGCACAGATTATTATTATTTTTATTTTTTTTCACTTATGGGACACATGTGATAATAAATACTGCTTCATTGAATCCACAGTGGGGTGATGCAACAACATGAGCAATGAGTAGCATGAGTAGTCTTTGAGCAATAAATAAACTGTTCTCTATCATTGTCTGTATGTGTGCAGTTGACAATAAATATTTGACATTCTCCATCTAAATCTAGTTGCTACTTTCTTAATTATTAAACATGCACCTTCAATACCCTTAAAGTAATTGAGAGACTATATGGAATATTTGTTCTTGTAAAAATTATCACACTGCAGGAAGTTTAAAAATTACATTTAAAAGGGGATCAGTTACAGGATCAAAAATATAAACTTTCATATAAACATTCATACAGATTAAAAACTAAAATCTTTCCTTGGACACATTGTGCGTCAATGACCCATATGCATATTCATGATGTATCTTTGTTCAAATTAAAAGGGACTTAAATGTACTTAAATGCTTTCTTAAATGTTATTCTACAATAAAGTGTATCCAAAACAATAAAGAAGCATAATTTCACTTGAACATAATTTGAAGTTTATACTGTATATATATTTCACATAATTTAAAGGAATGTTCCAGGTTAATGGTTGATATATTCTTAATGGCTTCTGTTGTGTGATATGCTTTTGCTGAGTTTCATGATCCAAAAATAGCAAAGTAAGCAAAGACTGCCTCATCAGTCAATCCTGCTGCTAAAACACTTCTCTGAGAACTTACCATCTGTCCTTTTTTCTCTAAATGTAAACTCAACTTTCATTTACAATTAAACCTTTTTTCTTCAAAATATAGATAAATGCAACTCTGTTATTTGACATATTGTTGTGCTGCAGAATGTAATGTCAAAAGCATCTTTATAATCCATTAACATTGGCACACCCTGAAAGTACCCTAAAGTAGGATCTAGACTCAGCAAATTAAATTGAAAAGGTAAATTAAATTGAGTACTGATTGCTGAGCACCTATGTACGGATGCTTAAAGAGGCCTTGTGTTATTATTATTTTTCTGTCTTGTTTTCTCGTGATCTCGTCATAACAAAAAGTTGTTTTCTCGTGATCTCGTCATAACAAAAAGTTGTTTTTGCCTTTAATTTTCTATACAGTTTTTAATTGACCTACAGGATTTACAATTCAAAGTTTATTACAATGTATGAAGGACAAAGAGATCCTTGGCAGAAAAGTATAATTTATTATATGTAAATGTAAAGTTATGTTAATTCAGTACACTTTGGTTATAAAATATTCACCTGCCCTATCCAAGAGTCTTCTAACCAGTCACCTTTCACATAGGCTAAATCAAACATATTAATAAACACCAGGCAGCACGTCACAAACACTTAATAAACGCTTTTTCATCAATATAGTAAGACTCGCTTCCTTCTGCACTCAACAGGGGTCATGAAGCACGTTCCTGTTGAGCACCTAAGTTGCATTAATCTTATTATTTTGAAGAAAAAAGGTTTAATTGTAAATGAAAGGATGAAGGATCTCTCATTGTCCTTCATACATTGTAATAAACTTTGAATTGTAAATCCTGTAGGTCAATAAAAAAACTGTATTGAAAATTAAAGGCAAAAACAACTTTTTGTTATGATGAGATCACGAGAAAACAACTTTTTGTTATGACGAGATCACGAGAAAACGAGACAGAAAAAGAATAATAACACAAGGCCTCTTTGAGCTTCCGTAAATTATCTACTAATTATCACAGCAAATAAACAGAAAATCTATTTCCTTTCAAAGGATGAGCTCATTCTTATTGTAATATGGAGTGGTGGTGGTGTAGTGGGGTAAAGCACTGAACTGGTAAGCAGGAGGTCGCTGGTTTGATCCCCACTGCCACCACCATTGTGTCCTTGAGCAATCCAAATGTGTAAATGTAATATATAGATTTTTTTTTCAATTAACATTTTGATTGATTCATAGACATATCACAAAGAAAAACACAACATATATACATTGAATTACATACATTTAACTCCCCCACTATTGCCCCTCCCCCTCCCCATAGATTGAAACTTATTTCAGTGAATGTTCTTAGAACAGAGCTTTGTGCATGAAGGCCATGTGAATGCATGCAAGAAAAGCAGCTGTTTAAAAACTGATAAAAGAAAATTTTTCCAAGCAGAACATGGTGGAAGGCTGTAGTGCCTATCAATTACTATTTTTGTGACCAATGTGACATCACTAACAGAGAGGGTTTAAAGGTGGGAAATGTCAGTGTTCGTCAGCAGATGACCAGAGTCAACATGTACTCCATAATCCTAGCATCAGTGCTCGTCGCTAGCGGTAGGAAGCTCTACAGAATTGCTCAGCAAACTCAGTCCAAGCAGCCTGAAACATAATGATAAACAGATATTGTTCTATTATATATGCAAAATTGGTACATATAATTTTGTATTTCCATTGCAGTCCTTGGGTGTGGCAAACCACCCATTGAGCCTGTCAACTCTCGTGTGGTCAATGGAGAGGAAGCCAAGCCCCACAGCTGGCCCTGGCAGGTAATTTGCACTAGTTTGTCAGCCTTTCTTTCTCATTTCCTCTCTTTCCCTGTCTTAAATACCAGTAGCTCACAAATAGTCCCCTTTACTGACAAATTTTTAATTGCCACACTTCGTCATTGCAACTGTTCCCTTCCCCTTCTTATCTCTAAAATAATATTTTGTTGATGCAATAAAATGGTGAGCATTCTGTTTCACCTTTGTGTGTCCATCTCTCATTCTCTCGCTCTCTCCGTCCCATGATTAGATCTCTCTGCAGTATCAGAGTGGTGGATCATGGTATCACACTTGTGGAGGATCTATTATTGCCACCAACTGGGTGATGACAGCTGCTCACTGTATCAGGTATGACATTCCAATCCAGTGGTAATATAATATAATATAATATAATTTTATTAAATAGCACTACTAACACAATGAATAACTTTTAAAATACAGTGGCCCCAGTATGTTTCAAATACTATAACAATAAATATTTTGTTCAAAATTAAGACAAAAAAAAACCAAAACATTTCATGTTGTCAAAACTTTGTGGAACATGTCCATAGATCATTGGTAGAATAACGCTGAATTACACATACATTCAAAATCACCTTGACACCAGTTGGGTAACAGTAGTTAAGTTAGTTTTAAGAAAAGGTCTGGCATTTGCTTGCAGATGCCAATTGTTTTTGCATCATTTTGCCTCTAATGACATTTTTTAATGTAAGTGTTCAGAAGTGTCAAATAGTTTTTGGGGCCCACTGTGTTTCACATGTTGTGAACTTGCATGAAATTTGCAATAGTTTTCAGATGGATTTAAACTTCATACATTTTCTGTTCTGTAGTTCTGGGCGTAACTACAGGGTGTTTGTTGGTAAGCATGACCTATCAGTGGAGGAGGCTGGCTCAAAGGCCATCAGCGCGCAGAAGATTATTGTGCATGAGAAATGGAATTCCATGTTTGTTTCCCTTGGGTAAGAAATGGGTGTTAGACCTTTTCCTTTCCTTTAATTACGTCATCTTTCATTTTATGCCTACTTGAAACTTAACTGGAAGGAAAACACATCTTTGCCCTAATAACGATCAACGTGACTGAATACATATATCTGCAAATCTTTATTCTGATTGGTCAATCATGGTATTATGTGGTCCAATATTTATGTAAAATGGGCGTTACACTGTATAACTGACCACAGTCCCAAACTGTTGAACCTCAATCAATATTTAATGTCTATTTATTAACTATTTGGGAATTAGCCTTGTAATAAATGGGACACAGCCAGTCAGACATCATCGGAAAATAAACCCTTTCAGGGTGATGCAAGACCCTTTTACTTTGCATTGTCAGGGTCCTAATAATAACCTTAATTATGTTAATAACTGGCTGTTTGTAAACAACAATTGTAACAAATAATTATCACACTCTTATTATTGCACACATTTAGAAATGACGTTGCCCTGATCAAGCTGTCCGAACCCGTGGCCTTGAGTGACAGTATTCAGCTAGGCTGCATCCCTCCTGCTGGCTCCATCCTGCCCAACAACTACTCCTGCTATGTTTCCGGCTGGGGAAGACTCTGGAGTAAGTGTTGAAATAACATGAAATAACTGTGTATAGTCTCCATAAAACATGCCTAATATTTAGCTATGTTTATCTGTACTGAACATTATGCCTCTAAATATTACCACTGTACTTTGTGTCCCAGCTGGAGGACCCCTCCCTGATAAGCTGCAGCAGGCTCTGATGCCCATTGTGGATCATGCCACTTGCTCCAGGTCTGACTGGTGGGGTTCAACCATCAAGGAAAGCATGGTCTGCTCTGGTGGAGATGGCATTGTTGCTGCCTGCAATGTAAGCTACTCTGTCTTTTTTACTTTATAAAATATCTTCTTCATTTTGGGAAACATTTCTATTAGCTGATCTTGATCTGATCTTGAACTCACTGGTATTTAGGCTATTTTTACTTTTATGAGCGCAAGTAAGTAAATTCCTTTTTTTTTAACATCCTATAGGGTGACTCTGGTGGCCCCCTGAACTGCAAGAGCTCTAGTGGCATTTGGGAGGTGCATGGTATCGCCAGTTTTGTTTCTGGTTACGGCTGTGACACTGAGAAGAAGCCAACTGTATTCACTCGTGTATCCGCATTCAATGACTGGATCAACACGGTATGCTATGATGCTTTAACAGCAATAAATTACTCACAACTAATGTATTTTCAACATACGACAGTATGCAGTATGCATTGTATGTACAGTTTCCTTTATATAGTGCTTATACTGCATGAATTCACCACTAATGTTTAGTTTCAGCTAAAACATTTCTAGGTGATGCAAATACAATTATTTAAGTTCTATCCAAAGTCATACTGGTTAACATGTCACTTGACTCTTGGAAATTGCCTAAAGAATATTAGAGAGACATTTATAACTAATTAACTATATTCATACTAAAATGTTCTTCCTTTTTTCTCTCTGTTTATTCAAGGTCATGCTGAACAATTAAGATCGACCAAAGATGCTGACCTTATGTTAATAATAACAGAAAACCGAACAACCAACCAACAAATAAATCAATATATAATGGCTCAAAAAAGGAACAAATTTGTCTAAAGTCATTTTTTCCCCTGTCACACTCACACACATTCACTTGAAACCATTGAATATTGACATAATTTTAATCCAAACTCAAATTAGCTAAATAGAAACATATCTTCTTTGATTAAGCACATAGGAATACAGAGAGTTTGAGGGAAGCTGAAAATCTGCAACAAATCTTGAAATGATAAATGCAGCAATGCAGCAATGCACCAAATGTAAATGTCAGATACAGTACCTTAAAGAGAGAGAACAATACATCATATGCCCGAAGGAGATGAAGCTATCTATGATCACTTTTCAGGCAAGTGTAGGAGGAATTAGGAATAGGATGATAAACATGACCTCCTGACATGCTACACAATCATGTGGAAACAGCACAGGATGACCAGGATACAGGGGTTTAAATAAGGATTAGCATTTTTTCTGAGATTCACAAGCACCATTTAAAGATACAGGCGAGTGATTGCCTATAGTACAGTATAAGGTGCACTGCAGCTGTTCAGGAAAAACGGCAAGTCATTAAGCCTTTAAGAGAGTGTTAAACTCATTAATGTGATCAGAAAATAAAAACCAGTTTGTACGATTGCTAATGCTGTTTATACAGTAAATGGGTTTTGTTCCAAAGGAGATATCTCAGAAATTCTGAATTTGTTCCTGTGTGCATGTGTGTGTGAGTGTGTGTGTTTGTGTGTGTGCTTGCGCATGCGTACATGTTTATACTACATTGTGGGGACCAAATTTCCCCACAAGGATAGTAAAACCTTATATCACCTACCTTGCGGAGCCCAGCCAGCAGTCCCCACGAGGGAAATGGCTTATTAAACATACTAAACAATGTTTTTATGAAAATTCAAAAATGCAAAAAGGTTTCTGTGAGGGTTAGGTTTAGGGGTAGGGTTAGGGTATATAAATTATTATCTGTGGAAAATACATAAAATGCATGGAAGTCTATGGAGAGACCCCACATAATAGAAAAACAAGTGTGTGTGTGTGTGTGTGCATGTGCGTGTTTTGCTAAGGAACAAGTTTTGCCTGCTGACTCTTTTTGGGTGAGAAAATGTATCTTTCCCAGTTTTCTACAAGGCATAACAATTCAAATTAGAGATGGAATAGGAAAACTCTTTGCCTCTGTATCTCAAAAAATCTTCGACATTTAGAGGGTGTTTTTTTTTACTTTCACTCAGTTTTCAACACTTCTAATTGCTCCATGGGGACTCCTGATTTTGACTTGTTGGTGAAAAACCCTAAAGAAAATATTTAATGGTTTAATCTTTTCCAGACTGCATTCTTCAGCACAATTGCAAATTGTGCTATTTATATTGTATTACATTTTAATGGAGAGTGCATAATGATTTTCTTGTGTTTATGGGTATATACACACTAAAATAACAAAAATATCATAATACAATTCTATCAAATTGAATTAAGTTATCTTTAATAAAATACAAATATTTTAAGTTTTATTTGGATAAACATTACACAGTTTAATTTGATGGAATTCTGTCATGAAATTAAAATGCATAAGCTACATCTTAAAAATAGGCTGAACATTTTTTTAGTATTCAGCCTACTGAATATACAGTGTATACTGTGGCAAAATTATATGATTATTTTAATATTCAAATTTTATACAAATATATACACTGACTGGCCGACGAAAGTTTGGAATAATGTACAGATTTGGCTGTTTAAGAAGGAAATTAGTTCTTAAATTCACCAAAGTGGCATTCATCTGATCACAAAGGCATTACTGATGTAAAAGACATCACCATCACTATTTGAAAAAAGTAATTTTTGATCAAATCTAGACAGGCCCTATTTCCAGCAGCTAAAACTCCAACACCTTATCCTTGAGTAATCATGCTATATTACTAATTTGGTACCAGAAAATCATATCAAATAAAATTATATCAAACACAGCTGAAAGCTATTTGGTCCGTTAAACAAAGCTTAACATTGTCTTTGTTTTGAGTTGCCACAGCGTGCAATAGACTTGCGTGTCTTAAAGTCAATATGTGGCGGCGGGGGCGTGGTCAAGCGCCCGTCCGAAGGGAGAAAGCGGTAAGGGCGCTTGCACCTGAGCTAAATGATGTCTAACACCTGTCTCTAATTTTAGTGAGTATGGGGAGAGCGGCATAAAGAGAGCACCAGTGCCTCCAGGGAGGAGAGAGAGTGTGCGCCAGTCTCGTCTTGGCAAAGCAACCTAGAAGCTGCTACATTTCTGTGTGTTCACGTCTGTCATTATTTTGGAAAGATTAAAAACCTTACCTTTTGAGTTTCACCCTGTCTCCGCGTCCCTTCCCTGAAGCTGGTTTGTGTGACACTGGTGCCGAAACCCGGGACTTAAATTAAAAGGAAATATATCCGTCCATGGAGAAGGGTCACCCCGTAGAGTCCTCCCAACTGGCCGAAGTTCTCCAGTCCCTCGCTACGTTACATCAGAGCCACCAGCAGTCTCTGCTTGAGCTCAGGCAGGACCAAGATCGGCGATTTTTTGAAATCATGCGGGCTCAAGCGGAGGATCGACTTGCCATCCGGAGCCTGCTCAGCCAGGAGGCCACACCAGCCACAGCCGCAACCCCGGACACTCACGCCATGCCGCCCCCGATCACGTTACAGAAGATGGGGGCGAGCGATGATGCAGAAGCCTTCCTCGATCTCTTTGAGCGGTCTGCTGAGATATGGGGTTGGCCGCAGTCTCAGTGGGCAGCTCGCCTAATTCCACTTTTGTCCGGGGAAGCCCAACTTGCGGCTCAGCAACTGCCGGCGTCAAGCCTCCTGGTTTATCGGGACCTCAGAAAAACCATCTTGCAACGGGTTGGTCGGAGCCCTGAGGAAAGCCGACAACAATTCCGCGCTATGAAGCTGGAGAAGACCGACCGCCCGTTCGCCTTTGCCCAGCGGCTCCGTGATGCCTGTCGAAGGTGGCTGTTAGTGGGGGACCGCGACGTCGAGGGACTTCTCGATCAGGTGGTGCTGGAGCAGTTCATTCATCGGTTGCCAGCGAAAACGGCGGAGTGGGTCCAGTGCCACCGCCCGGCGTCGCTGGAGGAAGCCGTCCAGTTAGCGGAGGACCACATGGCAGTGATCCCGAGGGCGGATGAGCTCTCTCTCTCTCTCTTCCCCCTCCCCCTGTGTTTTCTTCCGCTCTTCCCCTTGCCCCTCAACCCTCTCCCTCTGTCCTCTCTCCAGGTCCCGTTCCTGCCCCCCGCAGGCGAGGAGCCTGGCTGAGACCAACATCGCGTCCGTCAGTCTCGTCCCGGCCCTTCACCACAACCTACAGCCGCTCTCCCCCTCAGGTGGGGGCGTCCGCCGAGGCAGGTGCGGGTGTCGCGCCTGGGCCGGCCTGCTGGAGATGCGGTGACCCGAGCCACTTCCGGGATCAGTGTCCGATGATGGAGGTGGGGACGGTGGTTCGGGTCTCCGATCCCCCGCATGTCGCCCCCGATCGGGCTGGAGCGTACCGGATTCCGGTAAGAATCCAGGGGGGTACACACCAAGCTTTGCTGGATACTGGTTGTAATCAGACAACGCTTGGTTCAACCCGGGGCTTTGAGCACGGCGAAGCGGGTAAGGGTGAGGTGTGTGCATGGGGATGTTCACAACTATCCGATGGTGACTGTGTTAATTAAATTACGAGGGAGAAAACATAGAGTAGAGGCAGCGGTTAGTTCCCGCCTCACCCATCCTCTGATTTTGGGAACCGATTGGCCTGCATTTAGGGAATTATTGGGGAGTATTTGTAAGGATGGGTCCTGCACTAAAATAGGGAGATGTGCGATGTGCGATTCTTTGGCAGGGGAGGCGGAGCCGGGGCCATCCTCGACCGTTACGGATCGGGATGACGAGGGAAGGGGCGGACCTTCCACCCCTCCTCTCCGCAGGGAATTCCTTAACGCAGATTTTCCTTTGGAACAGTCACGGGATGAATCCCTTAAGCACGCCTTCGACCAGGTGAAGACGGTTGATGGACAGCGTCTTCAACCGGACATCGCCCTCGCCTATCCCTATTTCGCAATTATAAATGATCGGTTATATAGAGTGACGCAGGACACTCAGTCAAAAGAGAATGTTACTCAGTTATTGATTCCACGGAGCCGCCGGGAAATGCTATTCCAAGCGGCTCATTATAATCCCATGGCAGGTCACCTAGGAGAAAGAAAAACACTTCTCCGTCTAATGGCCCGTTTTTACTGGCCGGGTATTAGCGGTGACGTCCGCAGGTGGTGTGCGGCCTGCCACGAATGCCAGCTGGTAAATCCACCGGCCACCCCAAAAGCGCCATTGCGCCCTCTTCCGCTAATCGAGGTACCCTTTGAAAGAATTGGAATGGACCTCGTCGGGCCATTAGAGCGGACAGCACGGGGACATCGCTTTGTGTTAGTCCTAGTGGATTACGCAACACGATATCCGGAAGCAGTGCCTCTAAACAACATCTCAGCACGTAGTGTTGCTGGGGCACTCTTCAAAATAATCTCCCGGGTGGGGGTTCCAAAAGAAATCCTCACCGATCAAGGCACAACATTTATGTCACGTACACTTCGCGAACTTTACGATCTGTTGGGCATTAAATCGATTCGCACTAGCGTGTATCATCCACAGACAGATGGCCTAGTGGAACGTTTTAATAAAACCCTCAAGAACATGATTCGTAAGTTCGTACACGAGGATGCGAAAAATTGGGACAGATGGCTCGATCCCCTGTTGTTTGCAGTGCGAGAGGTCCCGCAAGCCTCAACCGGCTTCTCTCCGTTTGAGCTACTGTATGGTCGACGCCCACGCAGTGTCTTAGATATCATACGTGAAGACTGGGAGGAGGGGCCTTCGAATAGTAAGAATGAAATTCAGTACGTTCTTGATCTCAGAGCAAAACTCCACACATTGGGGAAACTAACACAGGAGAATTTGCTCAGGGCTCAAGAACGCCAACGCCGACTGTACGACAGGGGAACGCTGCTGAGGGAATTTGCACCGGGAGATAAAGTTCTTGTATTGCTTCCTACATCGAGCTCCAAATTACTCGCAAAGTGGCAAGGGCCCTTCGAGGTCACACGACGAGTGGGGGATCTCGATTATGAGGTTAAGCGAACCGATAGGGGGGGCGCGCGTCAAATATACCACCTCAATCTCCTTAAATTGTGGAGGGAGGCGGTCCCTGTGTCGCTGGCTACGGTAATTCCAGAGAGGGCGGAGCTCGGACCGGAGGTTAGTCCAAAACCCGATCACAATGCCCCGGTCACTTGTGGAGAGCACCTCTCCCCGTGCCAGCGATCAGAGGTTGCCAAGTTGCAAAGGGAGTTTGCAGACGTGTTTTCTCCTCTACCGGGTCGTACGAACCTCATCGAGCACCACATCGAGACCGAGCCGGGGGTGGTGGTTCGTAGCCGCCCTTACCGCCTCCCCGAGCACAAGAAAAAAGTTGTTCGGGACGAATTGAATGCGATGCTCGATATGGGGGTAATAGAAGAGTCCCACAGCGACTGGTCCAGCCCGGTCGTTCTTGTCCCCAAGAGTGACGGGTCGGTGCGGTTCTGTGTCGACTATCGAAAAGTCAATGCGGTGTCTAAATTTGACGCATACCCAATGCCCCGGGTTGATGAACTGCTCGATCGGTTAGGTACGGCTCGCTTTTATTCGACCCTGGACTTAACAAAGGGTTATTGGCAGATCCCCTTGACACCAATTTCCCGTGAAAAAACAGCCTTCACAACGCCGTTCGGATTACACCAATTTGTGACACTTCCGTTCGGTTTGTTTGGAGCCCCAGCCACGTTCCAGCGTCTGATGGACCGTATCCTCCGGCCACACTCCGCTTACGCCGCTGCATATTTAGACGACATCATAATCTATAGTAATGACTGGCAGCGGCATATACAACACCTGAGGGCGGTCTTGAAGTCGCTGCGGCGGGCGGGACTCACAGCAAACCCCAAAAAGTGCGCGATTGGGCGTGTGGAGGTACGGTATCTGGGGTTCCACTTGGGTCATGGCCAGGTGTGCCCCCAAATTGATAAGACCGCGGCGATTGCGACTTGCCCTAGACCTAAGACCAAAAAGGGGGTGAGGCAGTTCCTGGGGCTGGCTGGCTATTATAGAAGATTTGTGCCTAATTATTCGGACGTCACCAGCCCGCTGACTGACCTCACTAAAAAGGGGGCTCCAGATCCGGTCCAATGGTCGGAGCAGTGCCAACAGGCGTTTACACGAGTTAAAGCCGCACTCTGTGGAGGGCCGCTCTTATATTCACCTAACTTCTCTCTCCCTTTCCTATTACAGACGGACGCTTCAGACAGAGGGCTGGGGGCCGTACTCTCGCAGGTGGTGGTGGGGGAGGAGCGCCCGGTGCTGTATATCAGTCGGAAGCTCTCCTTAAGGGAAACGAAGTACAGCACCGTCGAGAAGGAGTGTCTAGCCATCAAGTGGGCGGTCCTCACACTCCGCTACTACCTGCTGGGGCGGGCCTTCACTCTCTGCTCGGATCACGCCCCACTGCAGTGGCTCCACCGCATGAAGGATACTAACGCCCGGATCACCCGTTGGTATCTAGCTCTCCAGCCTTTTAAGTTCGAGGTGGTCCACAGACCGGGGGTGCAGATGGCTGTCGCCGACTTCCTCTCCAGAAATGGGGGGGGAGTGGTAGACAGGCCGGATGACGCCCCGGCCTGAGTCGGGCGGTGGGGGTATGTGGCGGCGGGGGCGTGGTCAAGCGCCCGTCCGAAGGGAGAAAGCGGTAAGGGCACTTGCACCTGAGCTAAATGATGTCTAACACCTGTCTCTAATTTTAGTGAGTATGGGGAGAGCGGCATAAAGAGAGCACCAGTGCCTCCAGGGAGGAGAGAGAGTGTGCGCCAGTCTCGTCTTGGCAAAGCAACCTAGAAGCTGCTACATTTCTGTGTGTTCACGTCTGTCATTATTTTGGAAAGATTAAAAACCTTACCTTTTGAGTTTCACCCTGTCTCCGCGTCCCTTCCCTGAAGCTGGTTTGTGTGACACAATATTAGGTCAAGAATGGCAAAAAAGATACAGCTTTCTCTAGAAACTCGTCAGTCAATCATTGTTTTGAGGAATAAAGGCTATGCAACGCTTGAAATTGCCAAAAAAACTGAAGATTTCATACAAAGGTGTACACTACATCTAGACAAAGGAGAACTGGCTCTAACAAGGATAGAAAGAGATTTTGAAGGTCATATGTACAACAGAACAAGAGGATAAGTACATCAGAGTCTCTAGTTTGAGAAATAGACACCTCACATGTCTTCAGCTGACAGCTTCATTGAATTCTAACCGCTCAACACCAGTTTCATGTACAACAGTAAAGAGAAGACTCAGGGGTGCAGGCCTTATGGGAAGAATTTCAAAGAAAAAGCCACTTTTGGCATTGGACAACAGATAATTGGAAAAGAGTGTTATGGATCTTAACCCCATTGAGCTTTTGTGGGTTCAGCTAGACTGTAAGGAAGCATTGAGAAGTGCCCGACAAGACATCCAGGGCCGTAGCTGTTGGGTTGAAAGTTGGAAATGATTCTAGGGGCCCACAGGCCCCGAAGGGCCCCACAACAAATTCGAAACTGCATTTTTTAATAGGAAAGGTGCCCAGAGCAATTTTCAGTCAGGCCCTGAAAACCTTGCTATGGCCCTGGCCACATCTATGGCAAGTTCTATTGGAAGCGTGGGGTGAAATGTCACCTGAGCATCTGGACAAACCAACAGCTAGAATGCCAAGGATCTGCAAAGCTGCCATTGCTTCACGTGGAGGATTTTTTGATGAGAACTCTTTGAAGAAGTTTAAGATTTTTATTTATTTTTTTCATGTTTTTAATGTCCTAGCTATACATTGTAATCAGTTGAATGCCACTTTGGTGAATAAAAGTACCCATTTATTTTCATAATTGCAAAATCTGGGGGGTAAAACACAAATAATTCTTAAGGCATGATTTTCAGTTACGTTTTTCAATTAAACAAGGACTGACTTTACAGACATTTACCAGACGCTTTTATCCAAAGTGACTTACAGGGACAATCCCCCCGGAGCAACCTGGAGTTAAGTGCCTTGCTCAAGGGCACAATGGTGGTGGCTGTGGGGTTTGAACCAGCAACCTTCTGATTAGCAGCCCTGTGCTCTAGCCACTACGCCACCACACTAGGATTTGACTAAAATACATCTCTGTAGATCACATTATGCAGCCTGAGTTTATATCCAGGCACTGCAGGGAGACTTGAGTTGTTGGAAATTCTTTTATTAGGAATAACCCCTTGAGATGTACCATCTCGTTTTAAAGGGTGTCTGTAATGACAAAATTAAATATAGGCACAATTAGACAAAACATTTAACAAAAAAAAAAAAAAAAAAAAGAAACAACAAGATAAATAAACAATACCAAATTTTACAAAACAAACAAGTAAGCAATTTTTTTTTAATAATATATACAAAATCAGGAGATCATACTCCAAATAGAGCATGAAAATGGATCATTCCTGTATAGATTATAGAGTATTCATTTCAGTGATAGAATTAAGTAGTAAAATTATAAAACATGATTATAGAAGTGTTAATATGAACATGTACATCTATTTGCATAATAAGAAGCCAGTGCATTTTTAAACAAGTGGTGAGATGATATGGATCGAATATTTACAGGTAAATTATTCCAATCAGAAGGAGCTTTAAACAAAAAGGCTTTATTGACTTAGAGTCAGCAGGAACAGAAAAAAGAGCTGTACAGAGTGTCTCAATCGATAATTAGAGGAAAAGGGTACCAAAAACTGTTTTAAATAACGAGGATAATTGAAATGCATACATTTAAAGATAAACTGCAGCCAATGTCGCAGTCTTCTTAAGAGGGGAGAGGGCAAATTAAGATTTTCATACATTGTACAATGATGAGTTATGAAAGGACAGCCAAGAACAAATCTACATAGTCTATGCATGCAGCCTGATAAACAGCATCAGCATAATCTAATATTGGTAAGATGAGTTGAAATGCAAGCTTCTTTCTAACAGTAAATGAAAAGCAGTTTCTGGATCGGAAACGAACACCAACACCATAGTTCATTTTCTTCATAATATAATTAATATGGCATTTAAATGAAAGTTCAGAGTCAAGCCATAGGCCCAAGTATTTGGTGTGTTCAACTCTTTGCAGTGGCATACCATCAAGACAGGCAATAACACATGAATATGCTTTAGATTTGGATGTAATGCTTTGGCGAGTACCAAAAATCATAGTGTGAGATTTAGTTTTATTGAGTAGTAATTTATTAGCTACGAGCCAGTGTTGTAGAATATTAAAATCATACTGCAAAGCTAAGTCAATCTCTAATAAATAAATTTAGATGTGTATATTACCGCATCATCTGCATAAAGCTGAACACAAAATTCAGAACAAATCGAGGGGAGGTCATTAATGAAAATGGAAAAAAGAAGTGGACCAAGAGTGGAGCCTTGTGGCATGCCTTATTGTTGTACTAATGTATCAGATTTGCTTCCTTGTATGACAACTGTTTTCTGTTATGAAGATATGAATTATGAAGAACCAAAGTAAAGCATTACTTGACAGACCAACAGAATAAAGTTTATCTAAAAGAAGGTAGTGGTCAACCAGATCAAAAGCCTTGGTCAAATCAATGAAGATTGCACCTGTTAATTTACTATCTTAGATGCAGAGTAAATAACGTTTGTAAGTTTTAACAAAGCTGTAGTTGTGGAATGATTTGATCGAAAGCCAGATTGAAAAGGTGAAAAAATATTATACTTATGACAATTGATCATAACTTTGTTTTTCAAATACTTTTGCAGTAGAACAAATGATTGAAATTGGTCTGTAATTATTAAGTCCAAGTACATTGTCCCCTTTGTGCAGGGGCGTAATATGTGAACATTTATATATGGCAGGTATTTCACAAGTAGATAAAGACATGTTAAAAATATCACAAAGAAGGTACATGAGAATGTGGGACAATAATTTAAGAAATTTTGTTTCAATGCCATTTAACCCAGGACCACTACCCACCTTTAGACAATCAATAGAATCCTTGACCTCATCAGGTGTTATTCTTTTGAAACAGAAGGAACTGTGACTAGACAATACATTGCAAAATCACCACCAATAGATGGATCAGGCATTATAGCAGAACAGACAGAGGAGAAATGCTGATTAAATGCTTGAGCGACTAAAAGTGGATCATGCAGTATAACATTGTTAACTCTTATCTGATTAGGTGAAGTTTTATCAGATACATTCATTATAGTGATGATTTTTTTACAAAATGGTTTAGGATTTTTAAAGTCATGAGCAAGAAATTCTTTATAATAATTGGATTTGGCATTTCTAGTCTTGACTTTGCTCGTATTTCTCAACAGTCTGTACTTTTCCCAGTCAACAGGATCCTTGGACTTTCCAAAAATAGCCCATGCATTATCATTCTGCCTGAAAATACTTATAATATCAGAAGTTATCCAGGGAAGATGCCTTCCCTTGACTTTGGTAGTTTTTAAGGGAGCATGTTTATCTTTTAACTTCAGTGAATTCAGAATATAAATAGTCCCAAGAAACGTTAGTGTCATTAGTGAGTTTCAACAGAACGTTTTGTTTTCATTCTCAAGACAACACAATAATAACCACGCCTACACTGACTAGGCTTACATGGTCAACGAGCCACATGCTTTAAATAAAACCACTACATGTGCATATTACACTACAGAGTAAACATTACGTAAGTAAGTGACACTCGCGGATGGGATCTCTCAGCAGATGACGCTTCAAATAAAACCAGATTGACTCGACTCGCTGCTGCTTAAACGACAAGCGCGGTGAGACACGGACGCTACATGAGTCACAGACCCGCCAGATTATCAACCTCCGTTTAGCGAAAACTTTTCTATCCAACTGCACTTCAGACCTCAGGGGTTTGCTCTTTTCATAGGATGGTTCGACATGTGAAGTTCTTGACAATATCTAAAAGACGCGGGTAAGTTAACTTTTGAATAGCATCGTCATCGAGATAGCAGCAGAGTTTATGTTCGTTCGGGATGGAATGAGAAACTGATCTGTTAAGCGGGAGGCGGGCTTGCATTGTATTGTTTTGAATGGAAACATCTTCTCATTTTACAGTCAGGCTAGTTATGCCTATTGCACCTGCGTTAATGCGTCTGTTTGCTGGACGGTTTCCGTAGTGTTTATTGCTCACATTAAATAGTGTTCCCATGAAAGTCATGGCTCACTCTTTCTCTCATTCATTTGAACGAGCTCTCTCTTTAGTATTCAGTTGCAGTCAGATGTATGGGTACAACTGAGGGGACATGTGGGACAGACAAGTGTTTCATTGTTTCCCTCATGTTTCATTAAGGGGGGTAGGGCTGTTTTTGTCTGCCAAGGCTTCAAAGTATTACATTTCATTTCAGCTGGTTCTACAAGATTTTGTATTTAAAAGGCTATGGCATCTGGATTTGATTTCTAATTAAAACATAATGGGTAATATAACCATGTATTATAATTGGTAGAATTCCTTAGTTATTTAAGTATAATAGACCAAAATTAACTTTCTGTTCTAATGATCTGTCACGCCATGCTGTGTTTTTACCACTTAAAGTGAAATTATAAAAAAAATATAAATCTCTTATCATTAGTCTCAAACTCACGACTTTCTTCTTCGGAACAAAAAAACAATGATTTTTGAAGAAGATTCATATGTGTTTCTCCAGACTATGGTTGCAACGGTATGAGATTTTCACAGTATGATAACCTACTACAAATAGCTTGAAACTTTAACTACAACTGCCACTCTTGATATAAAATGAGGTCTAATAGATTCTACCCTTATATTATTTCATAAGAAACTATATAATTTTGTCAAAATATAACAGTTACTTTTACTCATGTAAAATTGTGAAACAATTTTGTAAAGGTAATGATGTGTAATGATTTTTTATTTTAGTGGATAGCACAGTTTGCTCTTTTCCTCAGTGCTGTTTGGCATGTAAGGGTTTTACAGTTTGAGAGGTTCGTCTTGACCTCCGTAACACTTTTATCTAGGGATGGATAAAAAAATCACTATTTTATTTATTTACACAATTATTGTGTTGTCTTGAGAATGAAAACAAAACGTTCTGTTGAAACTCACTAATGACACTAATGATGCTTGGGATAAAAGTCTCACTAGAATTTAAATAGGTCACATCAGTTTTGAGGTCTGCGCTCTGCAATATCGAGGGAAGCCCGGTTGTTGATCACAAGCTGGTTCCGTTACACTCTTACGAATGTGCAGATGAGAAGCCTTTAGCTGATTGCGAGAATATCATTAAATCTGCCTCGGCAGTCCTAAAAAGGCTTTGGGGAGAACCATGTCATTAGACCTGCGACCCACCAGTTGAGAAACACTGCTTTAACTCACACACACACACACACACACACACACACACACACACACACACACACACACACACACACACTTACGTTAGACCCCCTTACCTTGCTTCTCTATGACATTTTCTCTGCTGCATGTGTGTGTGTGTGTGGCGCAAGTTGACGAGTCTGCAATCAAGGAGGAAAGGAGATGCGCACACACAGGTGAAAGTCTCCGTCTGGTTGCATTTTTTTCTCAATATAGTAGATAAGCAAATGTAGCCTACACGGTATGATAACCGTCAATTTTCATACCGTGTTATACTGTGAAACCGGTATACCACTGCAACCCTACTCCAAACAATGCAAGTCAATGGGGTCCAGAACTTTCAAGCATAACTGTAATATATACAACTCTAGTGGTGTACAAGTGTAATCGAGCTTCTCTCATGAATGCTAAGAAGACTGCAGATGTCAAGATTTACAGTGAAAAAAGAGTTTCACTGTTTCTCAACCAGATCCGATGCTATCACTTCAGAAGACATGGATTAAATCACTTGATTCATATGGATTACTGTTATGCTGCCTTTATGTGCTTTTGGAGCTTGTAAATTTTGGACCCCATGGACATGCATTGTATGGATATAAACAAATCATATCTCCTTCAAAATGTATTTTGTGTTTCACATAGGAAAGAAAGTCATACAAGTTTGAGATTGCATAAGGGGGTGTAAATGATGAGAGAATTATCATTTTGGTGTGAACTATCCCTTTTACATATTTGCACTATAAAGTAACAGCTTTATTTTTTCAAGATTACAGACAGCACTGTCAAAATTTGGCAACTTTGCAGTTTCCTCCAAATAGGATGCTCAGAGGTATCTTGGCCATGCAGACAGATGTTTGTTTTCCCATCTGGAACAGAAGCACAGTAGCAAGTAGCAATACTGCCCACACTTTTAACAACATAAGGTCAGCTAAAAGTCTGCCTTTGCGTTTTAAACCAAAAAGTCTGCCTTTGTGTTCTGCCTTTGTGAGTGTTTATATATATATTTAAGGTGTCAGTGGTGCTTTTTTACTTTTCTGTATTTAGTTAACTGCCAATAAAAAAATAAACATTTTTATTTACTTATTTGTATTGGGACAGTACAAAAACATGATTTCAGTACAACTAAAAAAGATGCATTGTACATAGAGATTATAGCACATGCTAATTTGCATCTCAGGTCCCTAGCTTTTCCCTGGAAAAAAATATAAATAAATAAATATAAATAATAAAAACAAAGAAACAAAACAAACTAAACATCGGATAAATTGAAAGGAAATTATTAGATTACAAAATAAAAAGGTTTCTCCCAATCCTGTTAAAATAATAAAAATGATATCTGGTTACTTAAAATGAGTTCAGCATTGGTTTCTTTTAAGCCAGTGCTTTACCATTATTGTAAAAGACTTTATGTCTTGTATTAATTTAATATAATATAGTAACACTCCAACGTTGTCAACCCTTCACAGAAAAAGCCCTTTGCCCCAGTGTCATTCTATAATTGTCACTCCTACAGGTAGCCTACCATTCACTGTGCTCCTGGTTGTTATGCTATCCTGTCTATTTTTCAAATTTAGATTACACCTGTGCGGCTTTATTATGCAAACTTTTAAACACTAATTTTATGAATAAAAACAATAACAATGATGCCATCTATTTGGTTAATTGTCAACGATTTTTAAGCCTGACTATATAGTGACATTATATGATTTATTGTAGAATATGATGCTGCGATATGTGAGAAAGATAAACTTATCATTAACAACCATAAAGTCAGTGGCAAATAAACAAGCAAACTGTGTGTTCTGTGTATGGATCTGGAGGTCAATGTGTAACACAAGTCATTCCTAATGTTCCCATTTAACTGTGGCTCATCAAGTGCCTTCCAGCTCATTATTGATCAACAAGTCAATGACACTGACTAGCTTGGCTCAGCTCAACTACATTTAACTCAGACAGACCATTGACCCTGGTCCTACATTGAGGATCAGATCACAGTTCACAAAAGTATAAATTATTCTTGTGTAATATTATAGAATAATCTTTTAGTTTTTTAGCTGAACCATCAGTACAATCTTAGTCAGTACAAAGACCTAATTTCATCCTGTCAGTGTTCCCTTCAAGACAGCATTTTAAATATTCACCACTACATATTTTATATATGTATGAAGTTCATAGTGCAATTTAGATTTGGAACAAATAACATCAATCTTCAAATGGGATTCTTTATGCTAGATGAGAGCAAGACTCTCTCCACAACATTCTGGTTCGCAAAGAAGACTCTTTATTGTTGCAGTGTTACAATATCAGATCTGCATTATGCAACAGCACAAGGATGGGATAAGAGGACTGGAGAGGGTAGGGTATTTGTGTCTGGAGAGGAAAGTGGTTACTCAGAGCATATTGCAAGTGAAATTAGATAGTACCAAAAATGTCCTCTTTATTGCCAACATTTCCACCCATACATATGGAGTTCAGATCTTCTCTAGTGTTTCAATGCCTTTCAGCAGTGTCTTATTCCTTTGTGCTAACCTTACCCCATATAAAGTGCAAATTCATTTTTTTTGTCTTTGTTTTTCTTTAGTTTGGAGAGCTGTTGAGTAACATTATCTCTAAATGTGTAATCTAACATGTAATGATGATGAGGATCCCTCGCTCAGCACAAGCAAAGAATAAGAAAGAATTTCTCAAAGTGTGAACAACAGCCATCATTTCACTTCAAAGTTTCTGTGCCATTCTTAGTCTTTGGTACATTTATTTTTCTTATAATGTGGGAACATAAACTCCCTGCTGTGACATGCAGTTAGAGAGAGAGCGAGCGAGAGAGAGAGAGAGAGAGAGAGAGAGAGAGAGAGAGAGAGAGAGAGATACTATGTATAGCTGATAGATTGATACTCATCAATCTTGCCCATGTATTGTCTCACTTCAAGCTCAGTAATAACTGCTGTCTGCTGGGGCTCTTAACTTGAGTGTAGTGAGAGTGAAATTGCTCTGGACTGTTCGTGACTGACCCTCAAAATACAGTCTGAGCTACAAAAGAAAACTGACCTTATGGTTGAGAAAACAAATGGAAATGAGGTCAGTGCTCCATGAAGTGGCTTTTAAATGACTCATCTTGATTGAGATACCTGGATTGACAGAAAGCACAGACAAACTTGCATTTTAGTTCACTTGAAAAGGTTTAGATTGGGCTCAATATTTCAACATGTTCTCACATAGCTCCTCTTGTTATTTTTAGATGACAGTGATCATATTTGTATTTATGCTTGCTTTTGTATGCGGGTCAGTTTTTTTTTGTTTTTTTTGTCCGGATTTATTATAGAGAAAAAAAAACAAAAACAATTACAGTACATAGTATAGTACATCATTATGAACATATTTTCAATTTATGAGTTCAAAATCATTTTGATATTTTTTCTGGGGCTCAAAGTCAAAAGTATAGTCTGGAGACTATAATATGAAAAGTCTTCTGAAAAGATGAAATTCTTGGTGGTAGAAGTAGTTTGGCATAATCTTTTATTGTTATTTCTTAAAGAAAACTGTAAAACAATTTTCCTTTCAAATATTAATAATATTTGAAAACCTTTTGCCAAATAACCAAATAAAAGTCAGGTGGTGTCACCAACATGTAGGTTGCCATTCTGCTGTCATGTGACAAGAAACCATAAAACAAAGAAAACCCCTTTAGATCTTTATGACTGTGTGTGTGAAAAATCAGACATTTAGACAGTTTATGTTATTATGTTATGTTTTTATGTAAAATTCATGATACCCCCCCCCCCCCCCCCCCCTTATAAAACTTATCCTTGAAAATATGTTTAAATTTGAAGTTGTGTATACTTGTTTATTCAAGGTTGCAAGGAAAGTTTTTTAAAAATTTTACTTGATGGTTGTGCCACTTGACATTTTTAAAGTCAGTTATATAATGCTTTTTACATCTTTTATAAAATGCTATAAATGTTTTTCAGAAATTATGAAACCAACATGAACACTAATATAACATTTCTACAAACTTGAAACATGTGTTTTAAACTACATTTTTATATGATTTCACTATCTCTCTATTTTTTTATCAACCCATGCACATTATGCGCATCTAAATCAGTAAGACACAGACAGTAAATTTTTGGATATTTTAATCAAAATCATAAATATCCTCTTGAGACACCACATTGTATGTCAGTGCTATAATCACTTTGTACTACAACAGAGGTTTGTGCTGCAAGCTGCCTCCCAGGACTTCTCACAAGTTACTCATTAACATAAAAAAGAACTTCCAAAATGACATTTAATAGATATTTTTAAAGTTAAATATATTTTTTCTGTGTTTCAGAAATCATACAGAGGCTATGTTTCCCTTTGGATCTGGATACAACACAAAACAGTGAGCCTTTGCAGTAACAAGGTTTCTGAAAGAGAAGACGGTGTTGTGGCTCTTTCAAGAATCATAAAAAGGGCATCAAAAATTCAAGCATGGTAACCAGTTTAGATGAACTGTGATTCTTGGAAAATACTCTCCATGTTTCTTCCCAACTCTTGAACATTGGATCCCTGAGGTCAGGTGACCATGGAGACAGAACTGAGGGCTCATCTCTCCGCAGCTGCCATAGTAGCCATTGTATGTAATTTAATTGTAGCTGTGCTTATTCTCATTCTCTTTGTAATACTTTACAAGGCCTGCAAAGTTCCCTCCTTTCCAGAGACAACCCCAGTGCTGACAGAGATTCAGAAGCCACAGAGAACTGAACAAAAATATTTACTGACTGCAGCTTGAGACTGAAAAATGAATAAATGTGGATGTGAAATGAACATGTGACATCAATCTGTTAAATATTTTATTTAAAACAAAAATCTCACCTAAAATGTTACTCAATTTTCACGTTACTCATGTTATTTAATTTGTAGATAGGGAATTACAGGAAGTTGAGCTTGTGGGAACCTGTTTAAACACATTTGCCATATAATAATTAAGTTTGGAGTGTATGGTTTGTTTAGCATTAACCCTTAAATATATTATCACATACCTTGGGTATTCAGTGACCCAGCACGTATACTGTATCTACCACAAAAGGGTCTACAGAGTGCCCAGATAGTGTCAAATTTCAAAACATTTTCAAGGTAATTTTACAATAATAGAACAGTTTTATTTTTAATATATCAAAGAGATGATGCAACAAATATAGCGTTAATTAACAGCATTAATTACTTATTCGCTAAAATGTAATGAGACACAACTGGCTGACAAACATATTGTCACATAAGCTAGTAATAAGCACAAAAAACAACAACACTATTATCTCAGGTCTCTACTGAACATAAAGAAATTAGGTAACTGAGCAGATAAAAAAAGTATCATTTTTTGTAATTTTGCCTTCTTTTTTTAAACTATTCTGAAGAGAAAGGTAGAAGAATGTCTCATTCTAAAAATTAGGGTGCATTTAATGTCTATTAATGATAATTATGTATTTTCTAACAATTTTCTTTAGACATCTAATTTTATCCATTTGTGCACTTCATGTTACATTTTGCTTGAAATTGCCATGACGTTTCTTAATTGACAATTTGTATTGTCTGCTTTTGTCTTAAGTTTAAAATAATTCTTAATTTTTTTTAGTCAACATTATCTATATTTATTTATTTCTAAACTCTAAACACTTCAGAAAATTTTCTTTTTTAGATTGAGTTTGACATTTTAATAAAGAACTTTATTAAATAATAAAGAATATTTTACTCATGTCCTCAAAAGTTCTGTCAACTATGATATTAACCAAACAGACCCCTGCATCTAAAAAATGGTGTATCCCAAAACCATGTGACGTGCAGCATGCGAGCATCACCCTTTTCCTCTGTGGTGGACATTTTGAATACATAATGGTTATTGTCCTTTCATTTTTTTGTCAATAGTTTAAGTACAATAGCATATTGTCAAGGAGTAAATTAATTGACCGTCAACTATGTTGGTACATTGTTATGGTTTCCAATATTTTTATGATTTTAACTAAAATATATATTCAAAATTAACCTCAAAGTTAACCTGATCAAGAAAATGACATGTAGTTGGACAGACAAGGCCTTCCATTGAAACTATGAGTCAAAATGTGGGGATTTTCAACTGTTACATTCTAGGACCAACTCTTCGGTAACATAGTTGACGTGACCCTACTGTGTCGAAATTGAAAAAGACAGCTGTCCTAGTATCTGTTGAATATTGACAGCACAGGTCATTTAATACAGATAATACTATATTGAAAATGTATCAAGTAATAATGTTCTATAGGATATTAATAGCATTTCAATAATGCTGTTTTATTGAATATTGATTAAAATACTGTTCTGTTGAATATTGATTACATAATACTGTTCGAAGTACTGATTAAATAATACTGTTTAGTTGAATATTGATTGGATAATATACACTACCGTTCAAAAGTTTGGGGTCACTTGTCTGAAATGTTTCTCATGATCTTAAAAATCTTTTGATCTGAAGGTGTATGCTTAAAAGTTTGAAATTAACTTTGTAGACAAAATATTATTCTGCCAAAACATATACATTTATTTAATTACAAATCTAAAATTTCCTAAAAAAAAAAAAAGTTTTTGAAATGGATGACTTGGATCAAAATATGAAGAAAAGAAGCCAATAAGTGCCCAACATAGATGGGAACTCCTTCAATACTGTTTAAAAAGCATCCCGGGGTGATTCCTCAAGAAGTTGGTTGAGAAAATGTCACGAGTACATGTCTGCAAAATCTAGGCAAAGGGTGACTACTTTGAAGATGCTAAAATATTACATAGTTTTGGATTTATTTTGGATTTTTTGGTCACAAAATAATTCCCATATTTCCATTTCTATTATTCCATAGTTTTGCTGACTACTATTATTCTAAAATGTGAAATAAATAAATAAATAAATAAAGAATGAGTAAGTGACCCCAAACTTTTGAACGGTAGTGTAGCTCTATTGAATTTTGATTAAATAATACTGTTCCCTTGAAAAGTGTTTAAATAAACAATATGTACTGTCATGAAATAAAATCTGTGCTGATTGTTAATAATGTGTTCAACCAACTATGTTACTTATGTCAAATGTGTTACTTTCACTGTCAACTATGTTACAATTGATTTTTTTTTTTTTTTTTTATTATTATAATTGTTTTTACACTTCTAACAACAAGAATGCTGTTATATTTTACATCCACAAAGGTTGGAGTTTTATAACATCTCTTAAAACTTCCAAAATTATATTTAAGGCAGATTAATGATAAAAAATGTTACTGTCACTAGTGACCATGCTGAAAATATCACAAGAATATCTGCAAAAACACTATTCTAAATGTATTTTAAAAGTATTAGAGCACATGTGGCAGAATAGAAAAAAAGAACAATTAATTGTAAACAATTAATAAACTTCAAGTGTTACTTAAAGTTTAGCATTTAATCAGTGTCTGTAATGGCATTAGTTGACAAACTCACTAGGGAAATCATCCTTTCCCTTATAATATATAATGCTTAAGCTTTGCAACTAGCAGATATGTTACATTTAATAAATATATTAACTTAAACCAATAGTTGTTTTATTGAGAATGCACAATGTTTTTGTACTTGTTAAAAAATATATATTTTTTTTTTTACATGAAATGTACCCCCAATTATAGAATGAGCAATTCTAATTAGGTGTGGGCATAACACATTTAAAAAAAAAAAAACAATTTATGTGGTACTTGGGGTGGAATGAGGCCCCAGGTCACTAAAGACCCCAGGTATGCATTAAAGGGTTAATTGACTTAACAAAAATTTCATTCAAGATTGAATTAATTTAAACTCTGCTGTGGAAAATAAATGGGAACGAGGAATTTTCTCTCTTTGCTCACTCCATGTGTGCCTTATATGTTGAGGACTTTAAATCTAAGGTCATCAGATGCTGCTCCCCTCACTGGACGTCCTGCAGTTCGTGTATTGTCCCAACCACTCAACAGACAACGCCATCACCACCACCCTCCATCTGGCCCTCACCCACCTGGGAAAAAGGTATGTTCGAATGCTGTTCATAGACTTCAGTTTGGCATTCAACACAATCATGTCTCAGCACCTGATTGGAAAGCTGAACCTGCTGGGCCTGAACACCTCCCTCTACATCTGGATCCTGGACTTCCTGACTGGGAGACCTTAGTCAGTCTGGATCAGGAGCAGCATCTCCATCACCAGGGCTGTGTGCTCAGTCCACTACTGTTCACTCTGCTGACTCACGACTGTGCAGCAATGCACAGCTCAAATCACATCATCAAGTTCGCCGATAACACAACCGTGGTGGGTCTCATCAGCAAGAACGACAAGTCAGCATACAGAGGGGAGGTGCAGAGGCTAACATACTGGTGCACAGCCAACAACCTGTCTCTGAACGTGGACAAAACAAAAGAGATTGTTGTTGATTTCAGGAGATAACAGTGAAACTACTTTCCGCTGAACAACGACAGCTCCTCTGTGGAGATCGTCATGAGCACCAAATTCCTTGGTGTTCACCTGGCGGAGAACCTCACCCTCTCCCTAAACACCAGCTCCATAACCAAGAAAGCCGAGCAGCGTCTCTACTTTCTGCAAAGTCTGAGAAAAGTTAATCTCCCACCCCCCATCCTCTCCACATTCTTCTGAGGGACTACTGAGAGCATATTGAGCAGCTGCATCACTGCCTGCAGACGAGAGTGAGGACAGCTGAGAAGATCATCAGGGTCTCTCTTCCCTCCATTATAGACATTTACACCACACGCTGCACCCGCAATGCCACCAGCATTGTGGATGACACCACACACCCCTCACACAAACTCTTCACCCACCAGCCATCTGGCAAAAGATACCAAAGCATTCGGGCCCTCACGGCCAGACTGTGTAACAGCTTCTTCCCCCAAGCCATCAGACTCCTCAACACTCAGAGACTGGACTGACAACACAAACACACACACACACACACACACACACACACACACACACACACACACACACACACTCAACTAAACACCATTCAACTCCCTTTGCAATTTTGCACATTTCTGCTTAATCTACCTGGAATTTTTTTTGCTGCTACTGTATTCATAAAATATTGTACTTAATTTTTGTCACTTCTACCTGGCTGCTACCCCAGTAACTGCTATATCCATATATAGTTTAAGATTATCTGCTGAATACTATGTCATAGCATGTTATGTTTACATTCACAGCATTTTCTATTATATTGCTATTTCTTTTTGCACTACCTGTTTCATCTGACACTGTCACACTAAAAATGTGTACTGGTCAGCGCTGCACTGTCTCTTACTGTGCCTATTGTCCTGTTTCAGCAATTATTGTACCGTCTTGTACTGTTTGCACATGCACTTTATGTAGAAAAGTGTAGGTCTTTTAATTCTGTGTAGTCTCATGTAGTTCTGTGTTTGTTTTATGTTATTTCATGTTGTTTTTATGTAGCACCATGGTCCTGGAGGAACGATGTTTCATTTCACTGTGTACTGTGCTAGCCGTATATTGTTGAAATGACAATAAAAGCCACTTGATTGACTTTCATCACACACTTCTAAATGGGCACTAAATGGAATCATTTTTATTAATGCATAGTTCATGTGCATATGTAATGTATATCACTAACTGTAACATGTTTTACATAAAGTTCCAAACATAAGTTTGGTAGGAGCTTGTTCATCTAGGCCTGGCTTCCAATCATATCCCAAGGATGTATAAGCTCCAGCTTCCCTGGCACTGGTGACGATCCTTCCGCAATCCCTCCACCTCTCCATCTCCACTTTTATATTTCATAATGCCTTTATCAATCCTTATTTCAAAATAGTCTTTCTGTTTCTTATTTATTCAGATAGTCCCAGGTGGATTTCAGTCCTGTGCTCGTGACTCTCCGTTATAAACAGCATGCCAAATTAATTTACCTTAATGTGCTCATGAAATGATTATAAAATGTCAAGGAAGAATACATCATTTGTTCTGTTCTCCAAGTTATGATTTACTACCCAAGTTAGCTTTCTTTGCAGTTAAAACAAATTAAAGTTCGGGAGCAAATACCATGAAATGAATGGATTATGTTTATCTGGTATATAGTACATGAAATGGACTAATAAAATGCACAAATTTTTCCTCATATAGATCAGTGCATGTCTTGCACTTGCGTGTGTGATGTGCAACTGTAGGATCAGTACTTAAAGAGAGCAAAGCCTCTTATCCATTTTGCTGTGCTTGAACACAGTCCATCTGTTAGTCTATTTATTGCTTTTGTAGCAGAATCCTCATTGGACATGTTGTCACTTTGTGATAGTCTTGGATCAGATTCATTTCCTCATGCTCAAAAAAAGAAACGCTAATTTTTTTCCTAGATATGCAACAAAAGACCACATGTACTGCTGATCTCCTGTAAATGAAATCTCGCATCAAAAAGTTACATCAAAGTTGCAAGATGTACCAGGAGAAGATTAAAGGGATAGTTCACCCAAAAATTATTATTTTTTTTTCTTCTGAGATTTGGTCACTATTCTCTTGCATTGTATGGACCTACAGAGCTGAGATAGTCTTCTAATCTTAATTTGTGTTCTGCAGAAGAAAGTCATACACTTCTGGGATGGCATGAGGGTGAGTAAATAATTAGATAATTTTCATTTTTGGTTGAACTATCCCTTTAAGCATTGGAGACCCTTGCCATTGTGGTCATTTGCTCTGTTGCATGAAACTAATGAATTTAAGATGTGATGACCAAGCACAACAGGAAGATATTAGTGTGTGAAAGAGAAAAGCTGCAAAAGTAGTGATACAGTATGGATAGAGACTCTTGAGGTGAGGAGGGGGAAAATACAAATAGCAAAGGCAATTTGAGTATCTTTATGTTGCATGTGGGTTTTATGCTCTCTCTCTCTCTATATATATATATATTACATTTTTATTTATGAAAATCCCACAGGGCAACAACAGTCTTGTGAACTCTAATACTGGATTTTGATTTGAGCCTCAACTATTATTTATAGGTCAGTGCGGTGTACATGGTGGGCAGCTAGCTAACACGTTTTGGCATGCATGCATGGTTTAGGAAAGTTGGCCACTAAGACTGTGTAGCATTACAACTCAGTACAAATAGGATTACAAGACACTCCAGGAGGGAATAAGTCAGAGCTGAGCTGTGTGAAAGCTCACTTGGTAAAATTTACCATGATTATTACAATTGCAGCACACCAACAGATTTATACTCTCTCATTTCTCTGTAACTGACTAAAGATTTGTCTGCCAATACTTTAGAGTTCCGATATTTTATATATTATTTTTTATGATTGCTACATATTAATTATTTGAAATGCTCAATATCAGATGCTTTCAAATGTTATAGTACATTTAGCAATCCATTTTGGAAATGTTTTGACCATTTGGCTATTGAGCTATTTAGCAATTTTGTCTATTGTACAGTAATTATTCACATTATTAACTTTTAGATTATTTAATTATTTTAGATATTCAGCTGGTGTTTCCAATGTATATTTGCTTGCCAAGTCATGTGACTATATTTTTTTAGAAGTAGAAATAACAACTATTCACTTAAGTTTTAATAAGTGTGATTAGATGACAAAAACATTCCTAGACCTTCTCCAACATCCACAATTTCGAAATAAGGTGGTGATGTTTTCTTCCTTATTTTTTCAATTATTACAACTCTATAAACAAAGAGTAATTTTGTCTTTCTTTGCTGTATTGTCGAATCTGATTATGCAGACTATTTGTTTGTAGGAAAAGACTTTATAATAACACAGCATAGCTTCGGATTAGATTTGCCCTGGGGTAGTTTAGAGTGCTGAACAAATACAAGTGAAATATTACATAACAATACTATGGCCACTGGAAAAAGAAAATCCAGATTTTCTAATAAAACATAATCTGCATGCCCAACTCTGAGGTTGTCATGGTTGCATAACATATGCTGTGCTGAAGACCAGTGAAACATATAGTACATCTTTTGCCCCCTTAAATATGGCACAGAGGATATCCTTTTGTATACAGTTCATACTGTAGACATACATGAGAACAAGCTCTTCCTCTGTACTAATAACCTCTAGGGGAGATGTACAAACACACACACACACACACACACACACACACACACACACACACACACACACCTATTCTGAGTATGTTACTATTGAAATAAACTCTCAGACTGAGCTTTTTCCACACACAGAATAGGTTATGCTCTAATCTTTTTATATCCCATCTGCTCCTGTATGGAGTTTCACACAGACTCTGAGTATAGATAAACTCACATACATAGAGGCTATCAATTGGATGAGGAACTTTCATAATAGCAACTTTTACTCTCTTTCTTTTTTATTGTATTTACAAGCTACAAGTGTTTAATTGCTAGCAAAACGAAATTGCAATCAATTATGCCATTTTGAAATACAGAATAACAACTCCATCATAATCTTTAGCCGCACTTTAATTTATCATAGCACTTTCTCTATCACATTTCATCATTTTAGTTGTTAACGTTTCAGTTTTTACATTTTTCAATCTCACTATCACACATTACTTAGTCCTTTTTTTTAATTTAACATTCATCTCTGCACTTATCAACATTGTTTTATTCTACAGCTAATTATAAAGCAGAGATTATACACTGTAATATGCAGCACTAATTAGATATTTGCTCTACTAAGATCAATAAGACTATTGGAAATACTTGATTGGGCTGTTGTAAGATGCAAGAATTTGTTTAAATTTAATTATTTAAGCTAACAAAAAAAAAAAAAAAAACATTCATAAAACATATTAACATTTCTACACAAGATGTACAACATTTAATAAACACCCTACATCATCATTTACTCACCTTCATGTCATTCCAACCCCAAATAACTTTCTTTCTTCTGTGGAACACAAAAAGAGAAGTTAGGCAAAATGTTTGGGAAAAAAGACCAAATACAAAAAAGATGCAGTTGAACTGCTTTGCATCTCCATTTTTGTTCATCAGAAGAAAGTCATACAGGTTTGTAATGACATGAGAGTAAGTAAATTGTGACATACTTTTTAGTTTCTAAATTAACAATCCTTTTAATATTTATTGAAAATGCACAATTGAAAACGAAGAAATTGTGCTTTTACCAGAAGTGTTTGAATTCATACCAGACAAATTGCCAGGTTGGTAATGTGTCTAATTTCAAATACATCCCTCAGTGAGATGGTTTATAATTTCGGCCTTGTTGGTTAGCGCCATCTGCTGGCTAACATATTTCCACAGACATAAACTATTGTCACCATGGAGAGAAATGCAACGGAAATCAGGTTGTAATAGTAGTTGATAGTAGACAATATAAATCTTTGCTATGATTTTGTTCTAGTTTCATCATTTACTAGCTTTCATGCCAGCCCAGATGTGTTTGACTGTATTTCTTCTGCTGAACACAAACAAAACTTTTTAGAAGAATATTTCGCTCTGGTAGGTCCTTACAATCACATAAAGGCAGCATAAAAGTAATCCATACGACTCCAGTGGTTTAATCAATGACTTCAGAGGCATTATAAGCAATATAAGTCCTCTTTTACTATAAATCTCCACTTTCACTTCCACATTCTTCTTCTTGTGATTTTGACAATTTGCATTTTTTTGAGCATATCGCCACCTACTGTGAAGAGAGGAGAATGTATTACAATATTGATGTTTCTCATTGAGTTTCTCACCTACACTTGCATCACTTCTCAAGATATAGATTTAACCACTGGAGTCTTATGGATTACTTTTATGCTGCCTGTATGTGCTTTTTGGAGCTTCAAATTGTTGGTCACCTTTTCATTTTCATGGTTTTATTGTTTTTTTTTTTTTATAGTATTGTTGTATTGGGATACTGTTGCTATTTCATATTTGTGAGTAATAGTATGTTCAAGTTTTGTGTGTGTTTTGGCTTTGGTGTATGCAGTCCAAAACAAATTTCCTTTACGGGACAATAAAGAATACTCAACTCAACATGCATTGTGAGGACCTCCTTCTATAAATCTTAGTTTCTGTCATTCACATTAGGGTTAGAATATGATGAGAGAATATTCATTTTTGGGTGAACTATTTCTTTAAACTCCCAGTCAAGACGTGTTCAAAAGAAGCCAGTCTAAGCAAGGTAGTGTCAATATCTGAGAAACCTAAAGAGAACAGCACAGACTCTAAACTGGTGAGTAGTGCACAGAAAACAGAAAAAAAGAAAGGCAGCTATTAGACTCTGACATTGCCAGTGGATGAGCTGGCTCACATAAATGTATATGCAGAAACGAAGAAGCTGTCCATGGTCCTGAAGTCTGGCCTAGGTATTTGACAGGTGCATAAACGTGGCCCACTTCCACTTCACTATAAATCACACACATAAGGGACAATGTAGAACAAATCTATTTTAAGGGACCAAAATATTTTTTTACGTTACAGTCATCTGATTCCAATTCCTATTCAACACTCCTGATACATGTTTGACATTGTACTGCAAAACATTGTATATATATAAATATATATATATAATATAAAATGTTTTTTATAATAAAAAACACATTTATAATTTAACCCTCCCCTCCTAGTTTTCATTGATGCAAAATCATCATGACTTTGCCATATCTGCCCAGCAATCTGGCCAAACCAAACATGGTTGATACTAATTATTGCAAGACCATATAAGAAGATCCTGTGTCATGGTCTAGCCTATAGGCCAACTGTTTATCATGGTTATCTTATGTTTGTTCATAATGTAAGAATACATTATGAACATCCATAATCCTAACCATGTAGCACCTTTATCCCATCGTGATCTTGCAAGCTGTGCGGGGGCAGGGTGGCACGGTTTGGGACCCCTATCTCCCATCGCGATCTTTCGAGCTCTGTGCGGTGGCGGGGTGGCACAATTTGGGGCACATTTCTCCCATCGCGATTTTGCGAGCTCTGTACGGGGAAGGTCTGGCTGGTACCCTGTGCCGCCCCAGAGAGCGTTGCCTCCCTAGGCGCCTGCCTATATCGCCTATGCCAGGATCCGCATCTGCGTCCAACACAACATAACCTTGCACAAAATATAGCCATCTTAAGGTTGCACACGCCTTCAGATAAACCCTATGTATTTGTGATGATGGTTTTGGGTGGAGCAGCAGATATCAGTCGATGGCGTTGAGCGTGGCGAAAGACTGACTTCTCCCGGAAGTGGGTGGTTAAGTCGCCACTCGGTCACTGCTGGCTAATGAGCGATCGCAGGGATGAAGGAGAGTCGGAGACATTCTTGGGGCTGAAAAATATCCAACGACATAGTTCTAAAATAATAATATTTTTAAGAATATAGTTGCGGTCCACCGCAGAAACCTCTCACAAACGCTATCAGAAAAAGCCCAGACACCTCGCCGCCAAGATGATGGAAGAAATTGACAGATTCCAGGTGCCGACTGAGGCAGAGATACAGCCTTTTGTAAGTTTTAAACGAAATGTATTAATTAATAAATAATAAAAGCACACATGTTGTCAGTATTTTATATTTTTAATGAACGGGTTTGGTTTAATATGAACTGATGGCCGGAGGATTTCATTGGTCCCATATTGTGCCGTTTCTTCAGAACGGACCGTTAATTTTATAATAATGCCACATATCTTTTATTATGTCAGATCGATTAGGTCGCTTCTGTAGGCTGTTGGTGTTGTATATATTTTGCTAGCTAATATAAGGTTGCTACTGTGATGCTGCGCAGAGTGGACACCGCTCTGCTATATGACTCCCTGCAACGAAAACAACATCATCTTCACCCCAAGTTATTCAAATGTCTTGGCGGACCTCCAGCGTAACACTGTCTTTAACATTCAATTAACATGCTGAAAATGTCGGCATGTTTTATAAATCTTGTAGAGGCCTTCTCTGTCGTAGATTGCCTCATTATGCAGAATACGTGCTTTGGTACCCGAACAATCCCCTGAAGAATACCCCTTCCGGCTAATTCCAAATCCATCAATAAATCGCAGGAAAATAACACAATTTTGAACTCTGTGTTCAAAGAGCAAACATTAGGGCCCATATTCAACAAATGACCAATGCCATTTGAACAAGCTTATCTGATTTGTTCTAAAACATGTGACAAGCAATCAAGACGAGATATCTTCGAAAACGAATCTTATACACATGATGTTCAATACAGTAGCTAGGTCAATTTTTGGTAAAACGAATAGTAAGATGTGTTGCATTGCGCCATTATGCCCATTTGATGCATGCCATTACCATCCACGATTGCTGAAAAATAGTCAGAGCAAAGCCCTTGTCAGGAAGAACAAAAATCAAATAAACTTTGACATTGATCAATGAAACTGGACAGCCCTGACATTTATTTTCCCTTTTCGCTCTGACACCAGGATCCAGCATCATCAACCGCATCAGAGGCTGATTCAGATACAAGGGAGAGTGAGCCTGCCACTCTAAACTATAAACCTTCTCCCATCCACATGAAGATAGGTGAGCCCATACTGTCAATGCTATGCACTTACATTCATAGCATCTGTCTGTTACTAAATGCATTGCAATTCTTTGTTTTAAACACATAGTGTACTGACTGCACCATGTTTTCCCTCTGTACAGACAAACAGAGAGAGCTTGCTAGAAAAGGATCACTGAAAAATGGCAATGCTGGAAGCCCTGTCAATCAACAACCCAAGAAAAATAATGTGATGGCCCGGACAAGGTACAATTGTCCATTTTATATGGAATGCTGTTTAGAGAAAATGATCCCTTTTGAAAACAATATCAGGTTTTACCATGGAAATAGTCTGTTTTAGTGCACATTCAGTCACAAACCCAAAATGACTGTGAGGCTCTTTAATGCTAATTCTGTTGCTCTGTCTCACTTTTACTCTCTCCAATCAGGCTAGTGGTTCCCAATAAAGGCTACTCCTCTTTAGACCAGAATCCAGATGAGAAGCCTTTAGTTGCTCTGGACACAGACAGGTAAGCTTCTCACTCATTCCAACACTGATTTATTTATGCCCTCATACGCTAAAAAATTAAATGGTCAACCTAAAAAATGTGCTTCATGTGGTAACATCTAAATTAAGACTAAATATTATTAAAAATGAATGAATCAACCTGAATACATTAGGTTACATTCTTAAAACACTTTTTTTGTATTAGATCAGGCAGAAATAACATAACTTAATGTAACAATCACAGGATACCACTTTTTACACAAAAATGAAAATTCTCTCATCATTTACTTACCCTCATACCATCCCAGATGTGTATGGATTTCTTTCTTCTGCTGAACACAGATTAATAAATTTTAAGAAGAATATCTCAGCTCTATCGGTCCATTTAATACAAGTGAATGGTGGCCATTCAAAGACAGAGTCCAGTGGTTAAATCCATGTCTTCTGAAGTGATATGATAGGTGTGGGTGAGAAACAGATCGATATTTAAGTCCTTTTTTACTATAAATGTCCAATTTCATTAATAATAAATATCGATCTGTTTCTCACTCACACTTGTAATATCCCTTCTGAAGACATGGATTTAACCACTGGATTCCTATGGATTACTTTTTGTTTTGCCTCTATATGCTTTGTGGAGCTTCAACTTCGGTACACATTAATTTGCATTAAATGGACCAACAGTGCTGAGATATTCTCCTAAAGATCTTTGTTTGTGTTCAGCAGAAGACAGAAAGCCATGATGGGATGGAGTGAGTAAATGATGAGAGCATTTTCAATAAAAAAAAATAAAAAAAATAATCTTTAAATATTTGTTTACTTAGAGAAAGAAAAAAGAGAAGGAAAAACACACACACACACACACACACACACACACACACACACACACACACACAGTATATATACGTACGTATAGATTCATATATATCTACATACATAAATAGAAAAAATAAAAGAAATTAAAACAGGATGCTAATTTCAGTAACCATATATTTTCAAGCATATTCCATAAATAACATGTGTAATTAATTCCTTTAAGAAAAAATGTAATGAAAAAGAAAGCTAAATCCACATCCTCATTTTAAGTGTTAAATTAGACCATCAAACATCATACCTCATAATTATTTAAATAATTATGTTCAAAAATTAAAACTCAAAGATCGGAAGAGAACAGTTTAATTTTAATACATTTGAGCAAATCTCATATATATTCACATTCCAGGCTTTTATTATTAATTTAAATGTTACTTTCTCCATTTGATATATTTCTGAACTTGTTTCTCTCAGTCTTTGAGATTGAGTGGGGTTCTGGTTTAAACCCGTTTTTTGTAATCTGTTTTAAAGATGCTATTCTGATTACCCTAAATGTATATTGTTCAGTTTTATTTCATAAGAACAATGGCATTTTACCCAAAATAAGGTTTTCTGGATGTATTTCTATTGCGCAACAAGATTCTACATTTTGTATTGGATTTGTTTTATTGTATGTATTAATAATGTAATTAGTTAATTGATGCATTTACCTTTTTATTTCTTTTACTTTAACATTGCTTAATAAATAGCTTCTTACCTGTAAAAAATTGTGGCAGGGTGCAGGGCGGGGCCGAGAGGGATAAAGGCTGATGGCAGACGGTGGTGCGACGAGAGAGAGATAGTTTACGGACATGTATTTGTGTCCTTTATCCCACTCTGAGGCTTGATTAGCCTGATACGGGACCAGGTGTGTATCATCAAGACCCGGCCCCACCCTCCGCCCTGCCACAATAATTTAAAAAAAAAAAGTAATTTGGAAGCTCATACTTTTTGATAGGTTTGAAATGAATCCATTCATTTATCGGTGAACAATTGAAGATTTTCAGACTTCTGTCTGCCCAAAACTTAATTGTATTATCTAATCTATTTGGCATGAGGCTATATGACTCATATATATGGCATGGCAAGGCACTTAACTCCAGGTTGCTCCGGGGGGATTGTCCCTGTAATAAGTGCTCTGACCTGCAAGTTGCTTTGGATAAAAGCGTCTGCCAAATGCATAAACGTAAATGTAAATGTAGGTTTCCTATTATCCCATATATATTTACAAAGTATTTTGTCATCCCATTGTCTAAAAACGCTTTGTGTTATGGTAGGTTTTGAAAAAGAAAAAGAAACCAAGGGAGAATATTCATTTTTATAGTTTCTATTCGTTTTGCGAGGGTCAGGGGAATAAAACTCCATTGTTTTAAATATTCCTTAAGTTGATTTTCTAGTAACCCATAATTATATTTGTATAGTTCTAAAAGATTAGAATTTAAATTGTTTTGATTTTTTTACATTTCTAGCCAATGGTGGGCCCAAAATCATACTTTCTGATTTAGACTAATTTAATTTATATCCTGACACTATACTGCAATGTACTATATTGCTGAATAACATCCATCGTTATTGTAAGAGATTGATTTATATTTGTCACATATAACATCGTTGGCTTACATTGATAACTTATGTTCTTCGTCTATAACTACTCCTTTTATTTGCTTACGACTTTTAATTAATTCAGCTAAAGGCTCCATATATAAAATACAGATCAGAGCGTCAATGGGTCTTTTCATTTTTGGGTGAACTTTTCCTTTAAGGATTTATTCTACTTGAGCTAACACATGAAATTAATCTTGCTGGTGTAATCTAATGTGTTCAGGTATTTTTTTATTTTTTATTAATCAAACCAGTTAATTTAGATGAAGATGTTACCGCATGAAGCACATTTTTTTCAGTTAATATTTTTTCGGTGTAGGCCCCAGACATCAAACAAACTGTTTTCTCTTGCCTCACAGCGATGACGACTTTGACATGTCTAGATATTCCTCATCAGGATACTCGTCAGCTGAGGTGAGATCTCTAAGGGAACAGATACCTATAAACTCTTGTCCTTAGCTCCATGCCACAGCCATCATGAAAGTAGACTTCCTTCACAAAAGTCTCTCATAGTCTACACATATTCTTTTATGCACAAAATTCCTCTTTGCCTTAATTTTCTCTCCTTATTTTCCTTTAAAATTCATCATTGCTCTATTCTAATTGTATTGCTTACACTGCATCATATTCATTATGTTGTTCATGTCATTGAATCATAAAACAAAATAAACGGTCCCAATTAAGCTATTGCACCAACCACGATGTAAGAATACAGGTTTTATTAATCTATAGAATAACTGCTGCCAGGAAAGTCTAATGAATTAATATGATTTAATTAAGCATTTGTCACTGCGACAGTGAAACAGCACAGCCTGATATGCTGTTTATTGCATTCTGCAGCAGATAAACCAGGACCTGAACATTCAACTACTAAAAGATGGATACAGGCTGGATGAGATCCCTGACGATGAAGACCTGGATCTCATACCGCCAAAATCTGTCAACTCAACTTGCATGTGCTGCCAAGCCACCTCCTCCACTGCTTGTCAAATCCAGTAAACTCACATTTCTTCCCTCCCTTTGCTCCCTGTCGATCTCGCCCTATCTTTTCTTTAATAGTTTCAGTCAAGACATCTAGTCAGTATTACAAAGGGAAATGTACAGTAAATGTTATTATGAACATGGTTTACAGGAAAATGTGAACACACAAAAAACACATTACATGTATGCACACCTTTACTCTAACATATGATTCTTAACATGACTACTATCGGTTGCTTCCTCCTATGGCAGGATACGCACTGTATGCTAATAAGCTGGAGAGAGTCTGCTCACTTGCATCTCCTATCCAGCATTGTGTTATAAGTGAACAGAAAAAATAAAGCATTAAAAAGCTTTAATTATGAATTAAACAAAACTTGATGTTACAGAGGGTTTGAAATAGCTTATATACAGAATTATCTGCTTTCATGTTGCACTCGTTGCATTAACTTTGTCGTTACGGTACGTAACTGGTTGGATGTTTATTGTTAGTGGCTGCTATTGAGGCTATACTGTACTTCGGTTTGTTTCCGTTTAACATTTTGCATGTTGATGCGTTTGTACTGCAGCGCTAACTGCAGCCTTGTCTGGTATACACCTGAGCATCACACTTGTAAAAACTTGATATCTCACATATTTATTTGTGTTTATTTGAATGACATTTGAATCAGCACTGGATTACAGACTAATTAAAATAATGGAAATATTTCTTTACAGTGACCATTTTTTAGATAGTCTGAATAGTTTTACCTGATTGGAAATGGAAGTGTAGCAGTAGTTCTATCTGGAAGACTCAGAGTAGCATTACACCATTTATTTAATTCAGGCATTTCATCCAATTATAATCCAGCATCTGCTTTATCTTTATAAACTCTGCAGCTGTCTTTCATCGCTCGTTATACACGTTGTTTTCACCCCCATCTACCCCTTCACGACCGGTTTAGGCCCAGTCCTGCAGTAGGGGTAAGTTCCTCTCCATTGCCGTGTTTTCTGAAAGGATCTGACATCTGAACGAGAATCTAAGTGCTGAACCGTAGCACAGGGTTAACGTGAAAGTTAACTATTCTATCCCGATATTCATGATTATTCTCAATTATTCTGAGTCTTTCTCTTAGAAATGTCAAGGCCTGGGCTAATGTTATTTTCAAAATAACATGTCACCACGGACCTATGATGATAAAAATTCTTATATGAAGACCCATTCTGTCTGAGTGACTGTCTCTCACTGCAGGTTATAAAATGTTAGATATTTAAAGCTCCTGTAAGCTTATATATAATGAATTGTTTTATTCAAGGAGATGTTCAGAAATCAAACAGTAGTGGCTGATCTGATCAGTTGATCCTGCCAAAGAATTTTTATGTAAATTGTTTGTGGAATGTGCTTTCTGTCCTTTATAATTTAGCATTTCATATGCATAATGCCAATCAGAATATATGATAAATATCTCATGGAAATCAGTTACTTCTCATTCAGTACTTTCGCAGATACCATGGGCTGTTTATACACATACCGTTTGCCACTGGTTTTAGGAGCTACATAGAGAATGTTAACTTTGTCAAAATAATAAACTTTTTCAGCCTATCTTAACATCCATTATTATTATTAAATATGATTCATTCTGTCAATGATGAAACTGCAATATTTGTGTGTTATTTTGCACTATTCCTCAACACATTCAATCCTTTTCCAGGTTATATCCTACCCTTTTGAGTTTTGAAGCCGAACACATGATTTCCACAAGGCTATTTTATATATTATCTGTACACATTTTCATGATCAAGCTGTTTCACAAAATCCAAATTTTAACTTCACTTATTCACCTTTTAGTCTATCTTAACAATGACTAAAATAGTTTAATTGCCTGATGTATTCAATTAAAAGCGTAACCAAAGGTGAGAACTTGTGGATGGATAAAAGCAGTGTTTTCTGTCATAAATGTTACAAATAATGTGGGAAAGCCCATTTATGTGATATGTTGTTATCGGTTTCAGTGATATCAATAAAATCTCACCTGAATTACGACTTACTAATTTCAAGACTGAAAGAAAGCCCATGCAGCTTGATTATGAGCTTTATGAAACGATAATTGTTATTGTTATTATGTATATTTAATTAGAAGTTACACAAGCAAATGTAACCCTTACTGTCATCTTTCATTTGTTTTAATTTGTCAGCCTGTAATGTCATAATTTGCAGGCAATGAAATTCAAAACATGAATGTTGCACTTAAATGATATTGATGTAAAGTACAGAATATATAAGTAAAATGGTAGTGGCTCAAAGTTTAAATATATACAGTAAATACAAAAGTAATTGATACATCACAACCTTGTCATTCAAACTGTGCAACTGAGACATTTTTTGTAAATTAAAGTGAAATATTCCTCAGTATCTTGCTAATACATTTTACAAACTAAGTTGATGGAACCTCAAAACACAAGGCACAGGCTGAGTCCAGCATTTTTACAATGACAGTGTATTTGAAATGACCTGCTTCCTGAATAAAAAGCTCACCGTGAGAATCATTGAGGAGAAATCAATACAGATAATTTGCTACAATAAAAACAAACCGTGTTGATCAGTTCCCATAACATAAAATTCATATATATAAAAAAGAGTCTATATAGTCTATAAAATAAACTGAATAAAGGTCCAGCAGATGGCTGTGTCATTAAGTATAATTCACATATTATTTTGTGTATTTTCGTGGCTGGTTAAGCACAATGGCTGATCAATATGGCAGATTTAAATTGAATCTAGATTCAAATGACAGTAATATTTCAAGTAAACAGTTGAACAGCTGAATTCAAGAGAATGTGAAATTGAAAACCCCAATGCATTCTGAGAGCAATATTACCTGGTAATAAACTAACAATATATGTTAATGACCTAGTTCATTGATTTAATGTAAATGCTTTAAGAACACTAATAACACAAAGGTGAGTGGGAGAAATATATAATGTTCTGTCTCCAGTCGTGCAATATTAAATTCAATCACGCATCTGTCTGTAGATCAAAGGCAACGCAGATCTCACTGCATGTTCTCCCATAACTAACCTCTAGATGGCGGTGTTTAACTGTAGCCTATAGGTGAGGCTCTAGTAGCGTCACTGCATCACCCTTTATGAAGGCTGATAAAAATAAAAATAATAATAAAAAAACTTATAAAAATAACAATAATGAAAATAGTCTCAAAAGAATGTGTTCTGAATAAACTGTATCTTCAGTGCTTGAATCCACTGAAGAATAATATACAATAATTTGCATAACTGAAATTAAAGGAATAGTTCACCCAATAATTTTAATTCTCTCATCATTTACTCACACTTATTCCATCCCAGATGTGTATGAATTTCTTTCTTCTGCTGAACACAAAGAGAGATTTTTAGAAGAAAATCTCAGCTCTGTATAGATCCTCACAATGCAAGCAAATGGGTACCAAAAATGGGAAGTTCCAAAAAGTAGCATAAAATTAATCTATAAGACTTCAGTGGATAAATATATATCTTCAGAAGTGATATGATAGGTGTGGGTGAGAAACAGGTATATATTTAAGTCCTTTTTTCACTATAAATTCTCCTCCCTGCCCAGTAGGTGGTTATATGCACACAGAGAATGCATATCACCAAAAACAAAAGAAGAATGTGAAAGTGTAGATTTTCTTTAAAAAATAAATTAAATGTTGATCTGTTTTCCATCCACACCTATCACGTCACCTCAGAAGATATAGATTTAACCACTGGAGTCTTATAGGTTACTTTTACGCTGCCTTTATGTGGTTTTTGGAAGGTCACATGTTTGGCACCCATTCACTTGCATTGTGACGATCTTCAGAGCTGAAATAGAAAGAAAGTTATACACACCAGGGACGGGATATGGCTAAGTAGATAATGAGATCATTTAGATTTTTGTATGAACTACTCCTTTAAGGTATGTCCAAAGTATATAGATTAAGGTCTATAAAGCTATTGCTTAAAAATGGTTTAAAATTTACGCAAAAGCGTGTTTGTGTGAGTAAAACCTCATTAAGTTAATATTTTAAGTACCCAACAGTAAAGCGCAGACAATGTTTTACGATTCATAGCAAGATTTTTTGGAACCTATCGCACCCTGTACTGCAAAATCTGAAACTTCAATATGATCTTTAATATGTGTATCTGTTTCACCAAGCGCAATAGGTCTATATCTTTACAGAATACATTCATGTTTCTTAAACTAAGTGAGAGAGTAATAAAGCCTCTCTCTGTTGAAATTAATCCCTTATCTTTGTGGTAAGTGAATGATAATTTATAAATATCGCTATTTGGATGAAGTAGGCTTACTCTTGGAATAATGTTCATTACATTGTTTCAGCCTAAAGAGGTAATGATGATTTCTGTCCGTCCCGTTGAGGATACGATGGGTCGTGTGGTTGCTCAGACACCAGCAGACACATGATCAGAGGATGATATGGACGCAGAAGAGCGTCGTCTTCGTCCGGTGGGACCCTGGAGCATATTGGGGTGGAAACCGACGTGTCTACGGGCGTGCTTGGTGAGATGATCGCTTCGCATGAAGCATTTGTCGCAGAGCGGGCACATGAAACGCTTCTCCCCTGTGTGCGTGCGGAAGTGTCGCGTCAGTTCGTCCGAGCGCGAGAATTTCTTCGCGCAGCCAGGCCAGGTGCACTGAAAGGGTCGCTCACCTAAAAACACATCCAAGAGACTAAATTTAATGGCGTATTTTTTATTAGCCATTTTCAGAGTAGGCCATCGGTAGGAGACGTCTAATCAGTTCAAAAGCGTTCATAAACACCGCATGATTAGACTTTATATGGGACAATTTGTTTTTTCTATAAGTAGTGAAATGTTGAATCTGTGGGATCGGCTCCGCAAGGCTACAACAGTGTGACTGTGACGTCATAGCTGCGCCCATAGGTTATATGCGGTTATTTTAGTGGGTGTCGCATTGAAGTATATGCAGATCATCAAGGGCCAGTGACTGGGACACTATTCGAGATCAAAAAAAAAAAAAAAAAAAAAAGATGTAATTGAATAGAACATATTAGAATATGCAAATCATAAATAAACCAGTTTACAGAAAATATAAGTTAATAAATTCTCAATATGGGTCTAACCAAATCATTAGGCTGCTATTAACAAACATAGCTATAGGCTACTTTTGTAAAGTCATTTTTACGCAATTATTTGATAGCAGTAACAGTGTGGAATCGTATGATCACACAGTGTTCTTCTGACTATCAATGTTGACTAAGCAACTTCTGATATTGTTTGCTCACACTTTTATTAGTAACAGTGTGAACTGTTCCACCCTCGTGTGTACCCTTGAGCTCCGCCTGCGGTCACACCCACCGTAACATGAGTTGCTATTTCTTTAATCGAACTGTTCCATGGAACACGTTTGCTTTGTGCGTAATAGGCTACTAAACGGACAACCGATTCTAATTATTGCAATTAGTCCAATGTAAGTAACTATATACATAATAATTCGCATATAGGCCTACATCAATACATTCAACCGCGCTTATCTTTCTTACCGGTGTGTACTCTGAAGTGCGCCTTAAGATGAGACGATTTGCCATATATTTTACCACAGCCAGCATACGGACAACAATGTCTTTTCTCCACTGCCACATGCAGTCTGTTCCGTGTCCTTTTCACCCTGCTCGTGGCCTTTCTGCAGCGCTCTGTAAACCCACATTTCTCACGGTTGTCCCTCACACCGACTTGATTCTCCGCATCACTGTCCACCATACATTTGGTGCTGATGCCGCTTCCAAGAGCGCTCGGGATACACTGATTTAGGTCCAGCAGAATCATTGCCACCATTAACAGAGTCCGACTCTCTTGATTTTCTTCAGATACCTCCTCGCCGGCTAGTTTGTCTGAGCAGTCACTCCTCGAGCCCGGCACCAATGGCGTTGCTGCAATATCAAAGTCCGTCATAATTACGCAAATATCCTTGTAACGAAGTAGTAACCTACAGTACCACAAATACTTCAAAACAACACTTCTCGCAAACTAATGAGTGTACTTTCTCATCATAGGCGCATCTCAATACAGATGACTCCAGAAAACGTGCTTCACACCTACACGTTTCTGTCCCAATGTGACTGCTAGATTGACAATAGTGCTTCGTATCAGTTCCAGGCGATCGTATCAAACTTGTATTGCTAGTGTATATACACACACAAATAAGCGAAGAAACATCCCATGTCTATTCTAAAAATGATCTAGAATGTGTGTAAACTTGGCTTGCTGTCATCCCCTTCTTCCCTCACAAATGCATCAACTCGGCGACGCTGTTTGCTAGTCATTTCTAAAAGAAAGTACTTCGCGGAATCCCAAGGTGTTTATCATAAAGCTCGTCCCTGATTGGACACCGAGTGACGCTTTGAATGCACTATCAGGAATCACCCAGGCAGCATCAGATTGAAAGTTCAGGGATCCAATAGTATTCTGAGTATCAGATGAGGGGCGTACTAACATACTAAGAACAGCATGTGCCTACAGAGTTTCTGCACCGTTTCAGTCAATAAAACAATATAAGAAGTGTGCATATGGTTTTGAATATGTGCAACACACTCATGTGAAAAATATCGGACTGACATTTAAACAAGTAAAAGTCACGGTACCTCATTACAATAAGTGTGTTAGCATTAACAATAGTTAACTACATTAGTTGACATGAACTAATAATGAACAATACTTCTACAGCACTTATTAATCTTTGTTAATGTTAATTTCAACATATACCGCAAACTAATATAGTTTTAAAATTAAAATCTGTATATGATAACATTAGTTAATGTATTGCAAACTAACATGAATATGTAATATGAATATAACAACAGTAGTTTTTATTAATTAACGTGAAACAAGATGAATAATGTAAATAATAATTGTTAATTTTGGTTCATGAGTATGATAATTGAGCAAGGGATATCTACAGTCAGTCTGGTTGTTATCACAAAAGAACTCCGACAGAGTGATCAGGTCTTGTATCAACCTGAAAGGGTTTATTTAGCATAAAAAAATAAAATAAATAAAAATTGGCTGACTGTATACTATCCCACTTATTACATGTCTACAAACCAAATAAATAAGTACATGTACATAAAATATAATTTGCATTGAAATTATGTAAATAAGTGTGAGTGAGAAGAAATAAATCACTGAATAGCTAAAAACCACCACCAGTTTGCGATGGAGTGTTTATTTTGTCATCCGAGAAGTAGTAAAGATTGCTTGCAATAACCAGAAAAGCCGACTGATGTGTGGATGTGCGGTTGTTACTCAAAATATCAGATCACTAGATGGCGCCATTGAATATTCCAGAGAGCTGTGTAATAATTCATATTAACAAATAGAACTTCAAGTGTTACCAAAGTCACAATGGATGCAGACAAGGTCACACTGATTACAGTGTAAGTCTGGTTCACATTTGTATTAGCATTCAGTGAAAAAAAAGATATTAAAATAACCATAGAAATCAGTAAATAACACTAATAACACACAAAACACCAACGTATGAGGTAAATATTGTATATAAATAAGTGAAGATATAACAATGAATATATTTGAACAGTGGTTAAATAACTGAACTATGTCTCACTGTCACAACCACGTTATATGGAAAGGGCAGTAAACAACGATTTCCTTGAAGAAGGTTCTGCAATCCCTGCTTGACATTATATATAGTCTTTTATCACTCAGCTTTCATGGAAACAGGTTGCCTTGAAACATTTGAGTATATGCAAACTATAGCTAACACATGAGACTCTGGTTCGTTTGAAACTTAAAGTCTTTTAATTTCAATAAAGTATGCCCATATGCATTTGAGCAGGCTTTTTATCCTCTACATGAATGGCCATATCTTTAGTATAAACTTTGAGGCAGGCCCTTGCAAAGAGCTTTTGGAAAATGGAAACTCAGCCAATGAGAGCGAATGTAACATGACTCTTTTCGGAGTAATCTTCGAACATGGGGAGGTTCACACTGGGCCACAATTCTGGGAAAATATTGACAACGAAGGGAACAGCCCCCACGACCCTCTGAGTATTGCAAGAGTTTGCCCATAGGCATGCCTGACAGAACTGTCTACAATATTGTAACACGGTTACAGTTGTGGAAAGTTCAATACGAGACAATATATCCAACACAGTTAAACTACATCAAACAATCCTTATATCATCACAGAGAGCAGCAGAATACTTACATAGTCGAAAAAGATAGCTTTTAAAATTAGATACATTTGTACTGTTACTTTCTTTTACAACCTGTTGTGGCTGACATTTTATTTACGTTTCTTTGTTAATATTTTTAGTCAAATGAAATGGAATTTCGTAATTGCACATGAACCCATTGGTTAAGATTAACTCCCGAAGCTGTTGTTTACATTGGTTTTGTATTTGGAAAACTTTGCAACATGTTAACACATGTCTAACAAATCATCTCGTTTTTAACAACACTGTCAATACAGATAGGGTCACGTTGTTCTTATTTTACTTTAACCAGACCCACACACGTTGCTGTTTTTGTGGAACAGAATGTACCTTGTCGTGAACTAGAAGTGAACTTGAACGCCTCCCTACGTCGCAGTCATGACAGTGCAAGCGAACTTCCGTAACCCTGATGCAGTTGTCAGAGCCCTTCTATCAAGTTGAGCCTAAAAGGTTAGCAACAATTGGCGAGGAGACCAGAGTCTGTTTTTTGTTTTGTTTTGTTTTTTAAATGAATGTCTATAGAGGAGATGCTTGAGTGCGATGATAAAACTTATTTTGTGAGGAAACAGCTCATCATGTTTTACATAAAAAAATCATTTTCGAGTGAACTATGTGTGGAGTTTATACGATAAAATTGCTGTTTATAAGGGAAGCGGACTATTTTGCGACATGTATGTGTCAGTTGAGGGCTCTTCCCTTTCATTTGTATCTTGTCGCAAATGGTTAATTACTGTCGTAACACGCTAGTTGACCGTTACGCTCTCTCCTATGCTAAAAATGCGGAGGTTGTTATTGCACATGCCATTTCCGTTGAATAATCATGTATTCTCTTTTGGAATTTTCAGAAATACAATTTTGTATCTATCGAATGCGTTTTCGTGTCCGTCTGGACTCGTATCCCAATGTTTTCTGAGTAACTAACGCGCTAGACGGACGTCTTTGGAATGAGCGCGTCTCTGGCATCTCGAGACCCTGCGTTCTGTCATAGACGTTGCGTTTTTTTTAGCGCAAGAACGCGTCCGGTTTGGCCCTTAAGCTCTCGAGAAAAGATGCATGAGACTTAATTCTCATAAACATGTCACAATGAATCAGTTTTCAATATAAACAAGCATATATTGTAACAATTTCATAGTAATTACAGTAATACAATATGTAAAGTGCACAATTTTCTCATATAGCAAAAAGAACCGCAAAGGCGTTTTCAATGATATATATATATATATATCATTGAAAACGCCTTTGCGGTTTGTATATATATATATACAGGTGCATCTAAAAAAAATTAGAATATCATGGAAAAGTTTTTTTTCCCCTCTGTAATTTAATTCAAAAATGGAACTGTCATATATTCTAGATTTATCACACATAAACTGAAATATTTCAAGCCTTTTTTTGTTGTAATCTTGATGATTGCGGCTTTCAGCTCATGGAAATAAAAAATCCAGTATCTCAAAATATTAGAATATAGAATTTATAATACAGAAATTTCAACCTTCTGAAAAGTATTTTCATTTATACACTCACTACTTGGCCGGGGCTCCTTTTGCATGAATTGCATGAACTTTTCCACGTTATTCAATTTTTTTGAGATGCACCTGTGTGTGTGTGTATATATATATATATATATATATATATATATATATATATATATATATATATATATATATATATATATATATATATATTATAGTGGAAAGCTACATATTTGGATGCAAATACAAATGTGTATACAATATCCCTTAATGTGAATAGGATGTTTGGGATGTATATATATATATATATATATATATAGATAGATATATAAACTCATGAAAAAACCCATTCCAAGAGTGGTAGTGGTGTAGTGGGCTATAAAGCGCTCAACTGCTAAGCAGAACGGTGTTGGTTCAATCCCCACAGCCACACCATTGTATCTTTGAGCAAGGCACTTGAATCCAGGTTGCTCTGGGGGGATTGTCCCTGTAATAAGGACTCTGTAATTTGCTTTGGATAAAAGCATCTGCCAAATGTATAAATGTAATGTAAAAAAGAAACGTCCTCTCACTTTCAACTGCTTTAATTTTAGCAAACTTAACACGCGTAAATATTTGTATGTACATAAAAAGATTCAACAAGACATAAACTGAACAAATTTTAACAGTCATGTGACTAACAGAAATGGAAAAATGTGTCCCTGAACAAAGGGGGGGGTCCTAGCCCTCACCCTATGACTCAACAGGTCCCAGATGTGCTCAATGGGATTGATATCTGGGCTCTTCGCTGGCCATGGCGGAACACTGACATTCCTGTCTTGCAGGAAATCATGCACAGAACAAGCAGTATGGCTGGTTGTATTGTCATGCTAGAGGGTCATGTCAGGATGAGCCTGTAGGAAGGGTACCACACGAGGGAGGAGGTTGTCTGCCCTTTAACGCACAGCGTTGAGATTGCCTGCAATGACAACAAGCTCATTCCGATGATGCTGTGACACACCGCCCCAGACCATGATGGACCCTCCACCTCCAAATTGATCGCTACAGAGTACAGGCCTCTGTGTAATGCTTATTCCTTCGACGATAAACGCAAGTCCGACCATCACCCCTGGTGAGACAAAACCGCAACTCGTCTGTGAAGAGCACATTTTGCCAGTCCTGTCTGGTCCAGCATAGTTGGGTTTGTGCCCATAGGTGATGTTGTTGCTGGTGATGTCTAGTAAGGACCTGCATTACACAAGAATTCAATCCCTCAGTCCAGCCTCTCAGTCTGAGCACTGATGGAGGGATTGTGTGTTCCTGGTATAACTTGGGCAGTTATTGTTGCCATCCTGTACCTGTCCGGAGCTGTGATATTTGGATGTACCGATCCTGTGCAGGTGTTGTTACACGTGGTCTGCCACTGCGAGGGTGATCAACTGTCCTTCCTGTCACACTGTCTTAGTGCAGACATAACAAATTATTGCCCTGGCCACATCTGCAGTCCTCATGCCTCCATGCAGCATGCCTAAGGAACGTTCACGCAGATGAGCAGGGACCCTGGGCATTTTTCCTTTGGTGTTTTTCAGAGTCAGTAGAAAGGTCTCTTTAGTGTCCTAAGTTTTTATAACTGTGACCTTAATTGCCTACCATCTGTAAGCTGTTAGTGTCTTAATGACTGTTCCACAGGTACATGTTTATTCATTGTTAATTGTTCATTGAACAAGCATGGAAAACATTGTTTAAACCCTTTACAATAAAGATCTGTAAAGTTATTAGTATTTTTTTTAAATTTGCTTTAAAATACAGTCCTGAAAAAGGGAAAACATTTTTTTGCTGAGTTTATATACATGTATAGATATGTATTTTTATATACATACATATATATATATATATATATATATATATACAGGGTTGGGGAGTAACGAAATACATGTAACAGGATTACGTATTTAAAATACAAAAAATAAATAACTGTATTCATCTACAGTTACAATTTAAATAATTGGTATTTAGAATAAAGTTACATTCAAAAAGTATTTTGATTAATGAAGAGATTACTTTGAATTTTATTGTCATTTGTTTCATTTAATATTTAGTCCTTTCAGATGGAAAACATTTATACATATAAATGATGCGATCCAAAGTGCATTTGAACAGCAGTGAAACACTTTCTTATGATGTGTTACATTCGTACAGCAGACAGAGAAGAAAGTTTGGAGCAGAAGAAATTGAAATAAACCTTGTGTAAATTGTCAGCTTTAACGCTAAGCAAATATGCTATTTCTAGCCATTTTACATACATATGTTACCAGACACGGTCATATTTCTTTATCAAGAAAATTCACGTTAGATCATAATTTGTTTTTTCTAATTCGACCTTAGATATTAGGGCAAAAATCTTATTCTTGATAATACATTTTGTATTGTTTTCCTGTAAAAATATCTAAAAAACATTAAAACAAGATCAGTTTGATTGATCTTGTTTTAGAAACAACATTGCGTAAGATATTTAGGTTTTTCAGAGAATGTATTTTTAACATGTGTGTTTTGTCTTACTGTACTTGCAGAGTTTTTAAGTGAAAAAAATCTACCAGTGCTAAAGAACTAATCCAGAGTATTTAGAATCCATTACTGACCTTGTGTAATCTAATGGAATAGCTCTAACAAGGATAGAAAGAGATGTGGAAGGCCAGATGTTCAACTAAACAAGAGGATAATTACATCAGAGTCTCTAGTTTGAGAAATAGACACCTCACATGTCTTCAGCTGACAGCTTCATTGAATTCTACCTGCTCAACACCAGTTTCATGTACAACAGTAAAGAGAAGACTCAGGGGTGCAGGCCTTATGGGAAGAATAGCAAAGAAATGCCACTTTTGAAACAGAAACACAAAAAGAAAAGGTTAGAGGGGGCAAAGAAACAGACATTGGACAACAGATAATTGGAAAGGAGTGTTATGGATTGTGGGCACCCATTGAGATTTTGTGGGATCAGCTAGACTGTAAGGTGTGTGAAAATTGCCCGACAAGACAGCCACATCTATGGCAAGTGCTACAGGAAGCGTGGGGTGAAATGTCACTTGAGTATATGGACAAACTGACAGCTAGAAGGATCTGAAAAGCTGTCATTACTGGATGTGGAGGATTTTTTGATGAGAACTCTTTGAAGCAGTTTAAGGATTTCTGAATTTTTTTTCAAATTGTAATAGTAATTTTCACATTATTAATGTCCTGACTATACATTGTGATCAGTTGAATGACAATTTGGTGAATAAAAGTACCAATTAATTTCTATAAGGGCAAACTCTGTACATTATTCCAAACCTTTGGCCACCAGTGTATATATTTTCTTTTATTTGTTAATACATGTCAAACATCCTATTCACATTAAGGGATATTGTATACACATTTGTATTTGTAAATATGTTGCTTTCTACTATAATCTTCTGATCCACACTCTCAGTTCTCTCATTCAGCTTTTGGAAGAACAACATGCATTTTAAAGACACTAAGTAAACTAAGACCTTTCAATTCAAACTACAGCATTATTGCAGAAAACATGTGCTTGGACTTGTTAGCAGACAAGTGCTCACCAGTAAGTTTAAAAAGAAGAGGAGAGGGAACTTGACTACAATTAGTATACAATTCACAACCTTTTATGCTACAGTATAGTAAAATATTAAGAAAATACTGTACATAAAGTTATAAGTCATCAACATTTTGGCACACTGGGTAGTTTGTCATAGTGTAATGTCTTCTATCAGATACACAGAAACGTTCTCATAAAATCCCTTTTTTTTACATACACAGAAAGATTTACAATTCATATACAGGACATTTACATGTGAAGAATATGCGCACTCTCATATCTCAAACATAAACTTTTAAAAGAGAGTAAAACAGTGGATAGTTAGATAAACTTGCATTTAACAATGTAGAAGAGCAATAACACCCTCTGTCTTTTGCTGGAACCGGTCCAACAAGAGGGTTTATTAAATAAATTACTCAAAATAATACAGCATGAACATATTTTAAGGGCCTAAAAAGCATTAGCTTCTTCCCTGTCCAGGAGAGCAGGTCCAAATTTGAAAAAAAATCCAAAATAAAGTGAGTCAGATTTACATATTAAATAAACTAATATTGTTAAGATCATCAGATATTTGTAAACCATAGTGATTAGAATTACTGCTATAAAAGAAAAAAACATTTTAATATCGTATGTTTTTGGTTCACACACAAGCTTTAACACCAAGTGTACATTTCTAAATCTCAGAACACAGATACTGTAGCCTTTAATGTTTAAAAAATTGTTTGCAGTATTGCAAAGAAATATAGCCAATTTGGTGGAATAAGATGAAAATGGAATGGTGTAAATAATTCATATACAATTTTAAATTTTCAAAACTCATTTCAACTCATGTTTCTGTGTTACTTTAAAAAGTCCTAGATTAAAAACTACACTCATAAAAAGTTTTACCGAAAGGGCTGCACTGCTTCATTTGATTATAATTCAATAAAAAAATAGTGTATTATAGAGTAGTACAATGTTTTGGTGTAATTAATTGGTGTAATATATATATATATATATATATATATATATATATTATACTATATATATGATGAATCTGGCCCCTTTTTAATGATTAATTTAATTATGAGAAAACATATATATATATATATATATATTTTAGGGCTGTCAATCTATTAAAAATTGTAATCAAATTAATTACATGGTGTCCCGATTAATTAATCGCATTTAATCGCATTTAATCACATATACAAATATTTGCTTTATTATCTGAATATTTTATTAGAATGTAATGCATTTATATATATATATATAAAAATGCATTACATTCTTGTGGCAGAAGAGTTAATCATTGATAAGACAATACAAAAAGCAGCTTTAGAATACAATGAATTGTTTACTACCATATTATTGATCATAAGTCAATCATTGGCATACAGTTCTCAGATATCCATTTTGCAAGTGAATTTGTCAATCAGTTTGAGATTTATTATGAGGGCTTGTTTAAGGACCCATCAATTTCAAAAAGCGTCAGACATGGTTCTGTAGCGTCTCGGGTGCGTTGCATCAGAAACATACAATTTTTAGGTCACTGTGTCAAGTTAAATATAGTTTAATACTTAGAACTCATCTTGAGATCCCTTAGTTCGAATTTGCGCTCCAGCAAGTGTTTTGAACGCAAGAACGTAACGCATGTCTGTGTTATTCTGTCTGCTGGATGGTTGTTTTCTTCACTGTATAAACTGCAATTTGCCATGCAGCTGAAATTTCAATTACTGAACTAAACTGTTGGTACTACATGCTTGCATTTCACAAGAATCTTCCTTATTATGGTCCGGGGACATTGCGATTAATTGCGTAATTTTTTTTAACGTGTTATTTTTAATCAAATTAATCGCAGTAACATGTTAAATCGACAGCCCTAATATATATAAATAAAAATACACAAACACACACACACGTTTTCTCTTAAATCATTATAAACCTGCCAAATCTGTCCAGATTTGTCTGAATGCCCACTATGTTAAGTTAAGTAAATAAAAATACTTTTTCCATCACAAATTAACAATTGGATAACAATTGAAATACTGTATATATGTAAAACATACACCAAACATATATATTGATTAACCATAAAGGTCGAATAAAATTGCCATGGCATATAACTTGCTGGAAATAAAAGAAAATATTATAAACCCTTCTGCATTAGGTCCTTTACTGTCAAGTTCACACATTAACATAGAAAGTGATTACATTTTGACAACATTAAATGTAAGAGAGAATATGATGGGTGAGTTCACTGGTCCCTGCCTGATCTGTGGTAATTTGCTCTTAATATCTTAACTATCTGAAAACTAAAGGTTGATTTATGATCAGATTGATGTGCATAATGAACTGCTCTAAAGTGCATAACACTATTACTCGTCGATTCTCTGTGGCGTCTTGCATAGCAAGTCAACATATAATACCTGTTCTGGTAAAAATAAGATGGTTGGTTCTGTTGGATGAAGTTGGATGGTTCTTTGCAAAACAGATTTGTTTTTTTCGAATTTGGAGAGGTACCCTATGCAATTAAGCATTTGCAGTACTTCTGTGAGTCTAAAAGTATGTTCAGAATGGCATACTATCGTACTAATTCTATATTATACAATTTTTCTTGCAGTATATACATTTCCAGATGCATTGAATTACCTGGTGACCCACTACATCTTTACACAATACTAGTTTAAAAATGCAAATAACCATAATTATTTCTCAAACATGCAATATAGTCAGGTCACATGACAACATTGTAGAATTCTACAGTTTGAAATGTTGCCACATACTGTATACTTTTTCCACAAGCTATTAAAAAAAGTGTATATACTGCATAGTATGCACATAAATGCAAATTAGTATTCCATTTTGAACATGCCCCAAGTGTTGAGTTCAACAGTCAAAATAGGTTTTAAGGAGCGCCCTCTTGTGATAAATTTGGAAAAATACAAACAACAAAAGACAAAGCATGATCATTTAGGCCTTTAAAATTAATGTGAGGGGAAAATTCTGCAAAAACTTGACAGAATTTGCATTGCATTTTTATATTAAGGAAATTAATAGGTGGTTTATATCCATTATAAAACATTCCAGTGTACAGCAATTTACTCACTCAGACAGTACTAATTAATTAATTGGCCCTTGGATTTTAAACGAGGTAGCCATCCTACACAAACTAGATCTACAATGCCATTCTTACTTGTCCGCCATCATCATGTGTAATTATGTCTGCTGTCAAAACTTTGGAACGCTGAGGGTTTCGCTAGTTTCCTTGTGGACAGAGAGTCTGTCTTACCCTCTAGTCTTGCCCCTGCCCTGGCCTTCTGGAAAGGATTCCTTGAGCTTCCACGGCCCTTGTCCATTCTCTCACTTATGGAGAAACTCTTTCGGGAGTAGATGTTGGTGTGTGACTCCTCTGAGGAGGAGCAACTGTTTGCTCGCTCTTGTCTAGAGATGGGTGAGCAGAACGGGCCCAGTGCCAGGCCAAGGCCCAAGTCTGCACCTATTCCCCCACTACTTCTACTTTGACCCACCTTACATGTGTCTCCTGACCCCTCCGCAGGCTCCTCTGGATCAGACTCTGCATGACTGAGCTCGGCATCTCGTTCAGGGTGCGAGACACCCAAATCCTGGGGCTTATCGAATGTGAAAGAGCCTCCAGGTGAATCCGATCGTTCTGGGACAGGGTAAGGGGTAGAGACACAGCGAGTGTCAATACAATCTGTAATGCTGGTATACTCAGCTGCTTTAACCTGCACACCCATGCCACCATAGTAACCACGTGATGTAAACATCAGGCTGTGCGACTTAACCAACGGTGGCTCGTCCAGAAACAGAGGCCCTGCCGCAGACAGGAAGCGGCTGCTCTTGGACCGCTCTAGAACACCTGCTGAGGGTGGCGGCGAGGGGTCCAGTTCCCAGGGGGGCAGGTTATCTGGCAGCAGGTGGGCAGAGCCGAGTGATAGGTCACCGGCAGCGCTGTCCTCAAATAGGACTGTACCATCTGACTGCCTTTCGCTTCCCCCTGCCCTTCCACTGCAGTCCTGCCCCCCTGAGAGCACTGCCTCCATGATCTCAGAATGGAGAGATGAGCCTCGAGCAAGAGTTGGAACTGTTCTGACTGGCTCCAAGAAGCTGTCAGTGGGTGGGACATCCTCTGAGGCAGAAACATAAATGTCTATACAGGAGGAGGGGCGAAGTTGCTGCTGCACAGACAAAGTATTCAAAGACACAGGTTTGGAATCTTTGGGGCCTGCTCCTGAGGACACAGACTGAGAGCTGTTGGCCCGATGGAGACTGAAAAATTTATCTTTGAAGAAACCTTCTGAAAGATCTGCCCCGCACCTGTCCTTTGAGGAGTGGCTCACATAGAAGGAGTGACTGCGGACACGTGGGGCCAGAGCGGTTGGAGAAGTAGGGGAAATGGACTCCTCTCCACCCTGCTCCAGAGACTCCTGTAGCCTGTAGGAATTACCTTCTTGGCTGTTAAAACTGCTCTGACGAAGGATGTAATTTGTATCAGTGCAGTCGGATGATGTCCTGGACCGGGCTTTTTTGACTTCACCTCGATCCACACCAGTCACCCGCTCCAGTGCCACAGCGATCCTGCCAATCATCTCCTCCATCTGGGCAAGCCGGATGTCCACAGTCTGCAGGGATGCTTTCATGAAATGTTCCCGCTCATTTACCTCCTCCAGACGCATTGCCATGTTCTCAACCCTGATGGATCAGACATCAGATAATTCCATTTCAAGGGATAGTTCACACAAAAATGCTCTCATCATTTACTCAACCTCATGCCATCCCAGATGTGTATAACTTTCTTTTTTCTACAGAACACAAACACAAAAAGATTATTAAAAGAATATTTCAGCTCTGTAGGTCCATACAATGCAAGTGAAAAGTGACCAGAACATGAAGGTCCTAAAAGGACACAAAGGCAGTTTAAAAGTAATCCATAACTCCAGTGGTTAAATCTATATTTTCTGAAGTGACGTGATATATCTGGGTGAGAAACTGGCTTTAACTTTCATATTAACGTACTGGTTGGGGCTAGTCAAGGGTCATTAGTCAAAGATTCATAGTAAAAAAGGATATTAATCTTCTTCAAACCTACACCTATCAAATCGCTTCAGAAGATATGGATTTAAACATATGGATTACTTTTATGCTGCCTTTGTCCTTTTTGGACATTCTAAATTCTGGTAACCATATACTTGCATTGTAAGGACCTACAGAGCAGAGATATTCTCCTAAAAATCTTAATTTGTGTTCTGCAGAAGAATTAAAGTCATACACATCTGGGATGGCATAAGAGTGAGTAAATTATGAGAGAATATACATTTTTGGGTTGACCTATAACTTTAATATACAGACATTTTCAAAAAATCAACATCTAATAATGTAATGTTGTTCACACTTTAAAATATAACGTATATGTTACACTGTGAATAAATCAGTTAGTCGGAATTAACACTAATGAACAACGTATTTTATATATATATATATATATACAGTATATATATATATATATATATATATATATATATATATATATATAATTCTATACATTATAATGTATATTGCTATGGTAATATAGTTTAAAGTGTTTACGTTGACATGCTTTATCACTTGTAAATGGCACCATGGCACTATGGCGTGAATAGTATTAAGTGTGTTCATATTAGTTTTGTATGTGATGATTTTAACCTTTCAGATGTCACACGTATCCTCTCGTCATTGGAGGAATTGAAGCGGTCATCTTTCTCTCTGAAATATTCCTCCATGCACTGCTCTTCAAAGTCATGTACCTTTTTCAGTTCATCTTCAGTGATAAAGAGCTCTGTAGGGAGAAAATGTAAATGATTCATTTCATTTTCACAAGTAAAATTTTAAAGAGATAATAAAATTCAATTATATTTCTCTCATCATCATGTTGTTTCAAACCCCTATTACTTTCTATCTTCCATGGAACACATATTAGCCTCCATGTTAGCCTCAGTAACCAGACACATTTATTTCTTCTCCCCCCCCAAAAATTAAAGCAAATTGTGTCAATTTTTTTTTAATAATTAGATAAATAGACAGACAGACAGACAGGGTTGGGAGGGTTAATTTTAAAATGTATTCCACAACAGATTATAGAATACATGCTGTAAAATGCAATTTGTAACATATTTCGTTCAGTAACGTAATCTAAATATTTTGGATTACTTCTTCAGCACTGGCAGAATTTTTAACTAAAAATATGCCAGTACAGTAAGACAAAATACATTTTGTCTACATTTTAAAGTCTAAATTTAAAGTCTAAATTTAAAAATTAATTATCTGAAAAACTAAAAATCTTATGCAGTGTTGTTTCTAAAACAAGATAAAGCAAATTTATTTATTTTAAGGATTTTTAGATATTTTTTTTATTTATTTTTTTTACAGAAAAACAATACAAAATTTACCCTAATATTAAAAGTCTTACTAAAGAGAGAGAGAGAGAGAGAGAGAGAGAGAGAGAGAGAGAGAGATGATCTAACTTGGATTCCCCTTCTGTCACTCACTTCACGTTGTGTCGATTGTAGTGACACAAGGGGTCTCTTCTGAGAGCCTCCCATACCTCTGAAAAGGCCAATGTCAAGTTGGCAGACAGAATTTGCATGCCCCGCCCCCGGACATACAGGTATAAAGGGGAGTTGGGGAGCGAATGTCAGACAGATTTTTTTCTTTGGAGCCGAACGGTTGTGTGATCAGCAAGCTGTGTGTCACGACTGCTTCAGCCACCTCTGCAAGAGAGCTTTCTGTTGAATCTGACAGCGCATTCCAGCAGATTTCTCCTCTCTGCATGCTGTGCAGACTCTGCCCCTGGCCGCTTCGACAGCGCTTCTCTCCTAAAAGAGTTTGATTTCTCTAAAAGGGTTTTTTCCTCCTCTAAAAGAGATTTTCTGGTAAAAGAGCAACATACACGAGTGAGCGTTAAACATCCTTTTCAGGACACGTCTTTTAAAAGATGCCCTTCAGCTGCTGTGTAGTTCCAGTATCTCTCCAGATCTGACGGTCATAGATGCTGCCTTGTGTGCCTGGGTAGCGATCACACCGAGGCAGTGTTTGTATATGGTTCATGTTCTTACTGCGAGGATATGACCATGGCAACATTGTGGTTGCGGCTTTCATTTCTCAAAATAAACGCCACACCAGTCGCCCCCCCCCCACATTGCTCCTTCCCACGGGATTGAGGACGACCCGGCTGGCGATGGAGGAGATAATGGGATGGCAGCAGGATCAGATTCGCCTGGCACAGCCCCATGAACCAACTGCCCCATGAACCACCCGCCCCCCAGCACGCTCGTTTGCTTCAGTCTGCGCTCGGGATGACGGCGGCTCGCTTCACAGACAGCTTGCCTCATCCCTGGAGCCAGGTCTGGATGATGACATCGCCACTGCATAAGAGAGCGTTCAGACGTCTGACGCTGAAGATCTGATCGGACTCCCATCCTTTGGACAGCCCATCCTGTCAGAGTCTGACGCACAGATGGCCGACATGCTTTCCCGGGCTACTGTGAGCGTTGGGTTGGAATGGAACCCTCTGTCCTCCCCCAAACCCTCGCGGCTTGATGATTGGTACCTCGGCTCCGGGCGCCGCTCCCAGCCACACACACCCTACCCTGGACGTGGCAGTTGCGATCCACCTGTGTCCCGAGATGCCACCACTTGGCGGAACTGCCTGTTACTCCCCTCCAAGGCCTGTAGGAGAACATCGTCACTGACTGTGAATGCCTAGATCGCCACTGGACAGGCTGCCTTGCATGCCACGGCTTTCCTGCACCGCTTTCTCAATGCCCCCATCTCCCAGTTTGGTTTTGAGCCTGTCGCGATGGCTGGCCAGGACCATCTGACTCAGCTACGAGATTCAATTCATCAGGCTACCGCCTCATTTCATTGGTATTCGCTCCACTCCGATGCACGGTGAAAACGCCAGCACTTTACGAGCAGAGATTGCCACTCTGCTACTCAAGGATGCGATAGAGCCTGTCCCTCCAGCCGCGATTAACTCTTTCGTTGCTGTGTCCGGTACGTGCTTTGCGTATATACATGGATCGCACGCAGGGCTTTAGATACTCTGAGCAGTTCTTTGCTTTGGCAGATGGCGGAAAGGGAACACCATCTCCAAACAGAGGTTAGCTCATTGGGTTGTTGACGCTATTTCCCTAGCCTATCACACCCAGGCTGTGCCCCCCCCCCCCCTTGCGAGTTCGAGCACACTTTACAAGAGGTGTGGCATCCACATGGGCACTGGCAGTCAGTCACTAGTCAGTCTCATCCCGTGTTTTGTCAGGTCTGAGCTGGTAGAACTCGGTAATACGGAACAGCCGACTGGGAGTTCCGCTTGCACCTTGTGCCCTTCACCAAGCTGATCCAGTGTGCCTTCTCTCCCAGGTTAGCCATAAAGCTCTCGCTTCCTGGACGCTCTTTCTCGCAGAGGTCCAGAGTGCTCTGGATCAGGTTTTCATCAAGGATGTCTCTGTACATTGCTGCATTCATCTGTCCCTCGATCCTGACTAGTCTCCCAGTTCCTGCCGCTGAAAAATATCCCCACAGCATGATGCTGCCACCATCATGCTTCACTGTAGGGATAGTATTGGCCAGGTGATGAGCGGTGTCTGGTTTCCTCCAGACATGACGCTTGCCAAAAAGGTCAAAAGGCCAAAGAGTTCAATCTTTGTTTCATCAGACCAGAAAATTTTGTTTTTCATGGTCTGAGAGTCCTTCAGGTGCCTTTTGGCAAACTCCAGGTGGGCTGTCATGTGCCTTTTACTGAGGAGTGGCTTCTGTCTGGCCACTCTACCATACAGGCCTGATTGGTGGAGTGCTGCAGAGATGATTGTTCTTCTGGAAGTTTCTCCTCTCTCCACAAAGAAACGCTGGAGCTCTGTCAGAGTGACCATCGGGTTCTTGGTCACCTCCTTGACTAAGGCCCTTCTCCCCTGATCGTTCAGTTTAGCCCCAGCTCTAGGAAGAGTCCTGGTAGTTCCAAACTTCTTCCATTTACGGATGATGGAGGCCACTGTGCTCATTGGGACCTTCAAATCTGCAGAATTTTTTCTGTACCCTTCCCCAGATCTGTGCCTCGATACAATCCTGTCTCGGAGGTCTGCAGACAATTCCTTGGACTTTATGACTTGGTTTGTGTTCTGACATGCACTGTTAACTGTGGGACCTTATATTAGACAGGTGTGTGACTTTCCAAATCATGTCCAATCAACTGAATTTACCACAGGTGAACTCCAATCAAGTTGTATAAACATCTCAAGGATGATCAGTGGAAACAGGATGCACCTGACCTCAATTTTGAGTGTCATTGCAAAGGCTGTTTTGTACATGTGATTTTTCATTTTTTATTTTGAGTAAATTTGCAAAGATTTCAAACAAACTTCTTTCATGTTGTCATTATGGGGTATTGTTTGAAGAATTTTGAGGAAAATAATGAATTTAATCAATTTCGGAATAAGGCTGTAACGTAACAAAATGTGGAAAAAGTGAAGCGCTGTGAATACTTTCCGGATGCACTGTATATATACATAAGGGGGTCATTTGTCACAAAGTGGCAAAACTCATTAATATTATGTACAGATAATGTAAAATAATCATTCTTGAATTCAAACATTTTCATCATTAATTTGATCATTTGAACTGTACATTTAACAGTACGTTTCTTTGTTATTTAAACAAAGCAAACACGAGTACTCATATTGATCAATATTTTAACAAAGCTAGATCAAGTGTGTCCCTGATGTGTTCTGTTAAATCAGCATAACTGCAAACTTGAATCATAAGTTACGCGCTGTCTTTCTTACCGCCACAAAATTAGATTGAAACAGAACTGCATGGACCTGCATATAAGCAGTCCAGCACTAACATATTAGGCGTTACTCGAATCGTAAAATAATGAGCGAAGTCTGTGTTTCCCATAATGTTGCAACTTAAGCTTTTACAATCATATTAACTAACATTGCTCAGTATTTATGATGAAGTAATCCCAAACCAGCACCTAGATTGCTCATTATAAAGTTGAATTTAAGTTCTTTAAGAGCTGTCCGGTTCCAAGGATGCTGGTTACTTTGTCCAGAAGTTTGTCTTCTCTACATGAAAATGTGGAAATACTAACACTCATGGAAGTTGTTTGTAACCTGTGTAGGTGCCGAAATGTATTAACTATTGTAGAATTTAATAAAATAAATAACGATGTCTTTAGTAAGATGGAGTTTCAGATATGTGAAATCATAGAGTGAATGTGACCCAATAAATGTACTTAATGTGAATCATAAGGGGCTCTCAAGTTTTGTTACTGTAAACTGAACAAATGCAGACAGAACAGGATTAAAATTATGAGCATTGTTGTTGAACTACTCATAGACCTATCTGAATATTAATAGATCATCTAGTCATAAGTGATGGTGGCGTAGTGGGCTAAAGCACACAACTGTTAAGCAGAAGGTTGTCAGTTCGATCCCCATAGCCACCACCATTGTGTCCTTGAGCAAGACACTTAACTCCAGGTTGCACCGAGGGGATTGTCGCTATAATATGGGCTCTGTAAGTTGCTTTGGATAAAAGTCTCTGCCAAATGCATAAATGTAAATCTAAGGCACTGTGTACTTGTAGCCTTACTGCCATTATGCAGAATGCAATTTGTTACTACCTTGTTAAAAGACTATACAGTGGACAAGCCAACACACTCTCACAGTGAAATCATCAGGATTCATACAACTTTTTAAAAATTGGCAAATTCTGAAGATATCGTGTGACTGCACTCATTTGAATCCCTATGACTTTCACTACAGCCAATGACTTCGCTGGATGTCGCTTCCATCTAATACGTGACAATTATGTGCTTCTGTCACACACAACAGCTTCCTATTAAGTTTACACACTCTACTGATTGGTTAAGTTTAGATAAGGGGTTTGGATAAGGGCACAATATTAATAGTGTCCTTAAAGCCTCGTGCGCTGAACTCGCATTACACATCCGGGAATTTGCACGTGATGAAGTCGTATGAGTTTATGCGAATGACATCGTGCGAGACCATATGAAATAGCTGTCTCCGCTTGCCTGGCTTCTTCCCATAGTGCATTCTGCTGCCATCTGTTCCCCAGGTAAATGATGCACACATACCCGGCCATCCACATGATATAAAAAAAACATGATTCATCAGACCAGGCCACCTTCTTCCATTGCTCCATGGTCCAGTTCTGATGCTCACATGCCTACTGTAGGCACTTTCGGTGGTGGACAGGGGTCAGAATGGGCAGTCTGACAGGTGGCTACGCAGCCCCATACGCAACAAGCTGCGATGCACTGTGTGTTCTGAAACCTTTCTATCATGGCCAGCATTAAGTTTTTCAGCAATTTGTGCTACAGTAGCTCTTCTGTGGGATTAGAGCAGACAGGCTAGCCTTCACTCCCCACATGCATCAGTGAGCCTTGGGCGCCCATGACCCTGTCGCCGGTTCACCAGTTGTCTTTCCGTAGACCACTTTCGGAAGGTACAAACCACTGCATACCGGGAACACCCCACAAAACCTGCCGTTTTGGAGATACGCTGACCCAGTCGTCTAGCCATCACATTTTGGCCATTGTCAAAGTCACATCCTTATGCTTGCCCATTTGTCCTGTTTCCATCACATGAAATTGAAGAACTGACTGTTCACTTGCTGCGTAATATATCCCACCACTTGACAGGTGCCATTGTAATGAGATAATCAATGTTATTCTCTTCCCCTGTCAGTGGTTTTAATGTTGTGGTTGATCGGTGTATGTCTTTGTAAATAATCTGTTTTTGTCATACGCAGACTGCGGAGACTGTCTATTGATTTCATAGCTATTTTTTCAACACTTATCTTATCCTCTGAAAAAGTTTACAATTGCTTTCCATTGATCAAAATATATTAATACAATTTTGATAAACTGTGAAAGATGCCAGAAAGATATGTTTAAGGTGCACTTAAATGAACTTCAAAGATCAAAGCTCTCGTTGATTTATGAATGTTTTTACAAGCTACTTAGATAACGATGCTTTTGGGAAACGTTACTTAGAAAATGTGTTAATTTAAACATGAAAAACTTAAGACAAAATATTTAGAAACTATAATTGAACCCTTTGTAAAATATCATATAATATGAAACACCAATAATAGCATAAAAAACTTTTAAAATAGTTTGTATTGTTTTTTATTGAACCCAGCCTCTTTTACATCAGGCAAAAATAGTCTTTTAATATAGCTATATTCACAATATTAAACATGACTAAATATCAGTAAACAGCTGCACAATAATTAAATGGTTCAGCCTAAGCTTTACAATTTTCAGGTGTTTTTAATCATTGTCTCTCTGGGGTTCTGATGTTTCCAGCCACACTGACAAGTTCCGTCAATAACATCTCTGACAAATTATGAGGTGTTGTATTATTATTGTAATTTTTATTCCGTTAACAACAACTTGGAAATTTCTACTTAAAACATAGGTTAATGCTGACGAAAATATGATGAAAGATAATGCAAGATAATATACTGACAGTGTTTTGTCAAATGATCCAGTCATAGTGTTTTGAGGAGACGGGTTGTCTGAGCTGCAGGAAATGAAGAGCTGAACACAATAAACTAAAGCGTTTGGTAGGTTAATCACCTTTTTTCAAATGCATCCTATATATGAAATTAATAAGCTACATTAACAAAATAAATATAATATTGACATTTACATCTGCACAGAATGAAGTGAATTCACAGCTGAACTTCAACAAGGTACATAAAACCTTGTGAATAGGCCGGTGCCATAACAATGAAAAGTATTTTAAAAAGGGAAATAATCAATATCTCTAACATAAAGAATGACAAAACAGTCTCAAAGGATCTAATACTTAATTATACTGATTGTATGCTAATATTTTGCTAATTTATTTCAGCTATTCCTAGGTTTAATAAGATTTTATGTTCACATGCACTTCACACCAGTGGCACTCCACCACCGCTGTTGGGCGGTTGCCACGGTGATCCTAGCAGTCCTAGGCCCATGCCCCAACCTTATGCCCATGGGAGGCATACACACACATATTTCATTATACTGATTATTTGCTAATATTTCGCAAATTTATTTCAGGTATTCCTAGGTTTAATAAGATGTTATGCTCACATGCACTTCACACCGGTGGCACTCCACCACCACTGTTGGGCGGTTGCCACGGTTATCCTAGCAGTCCAATGCCCATGCCCCAACCCTATGCCCATGCCCAGGGGAGGCATACACACGCTCTGCCCTTGGTGGGTACACTTCTGTTTGAATTTTGCTTTGCAATTTAACTGGAAAGGAAAGCGAGCTGCTCTACAGCGGAGCGGGTTGTTGAGCGGGCAAATTGGTGCCTGAGAACATTGCCAGCTGTCAATCAACATCATTGATAACAGCTTCAACTAGTTCTCATTATAACAAACTCCAGTGCTGAATTTTCACTTATTATAACACACACAAATTAAATGGAAACTCCTGCTCAAGAACTGGAGATACTGCTTCCACATTAGACACATTCCTGACGAAAGCTATTTAAAAAAATGGTGGGGACATGTCCCACCTGTCCCACCCGTAAATGACACCCTTGTATATATTTATAGGTTTGAAACGTCATGAGGGTTAAAAAATTCTCACAGCATTTTCCTTTTTGAACCTTCTCCTGAAATCGGTGAGATTTGCACATCATAAGAGTTTGAGTCATTTCTGTTTTCCTTTAATTTCTCTTTTTGTTTCATGGTCAAATTTGGCTGTGCTAATAATAATCATACCAAATTTAAAGAAATACCTAACTCTAATGATATGCCGATGTAACCGTGTTTGTCAAAGGAAGGTATCAAAGAGAATCTTTAAGTTGGCATGAGTTGCTTTCATTGTCATTAGCTGCAGATCATAGAAAAACAAATGACTCCAACTGTCATTTCAAGGCTTTCGGTGTGTTGTAACAGAATTTTATGACTCACTCAGCCCATAGTCACGCTCATCCTCATCGTGCTTCCTCCAGCGACAGCAGAGGTGTTTGAGGACCATTGTTATGTGGCTGAAGATGATAAGTGGAGGAGGAAGAACAGGACGTTCATGGAAGGTCATTATCAGTTGGTACCTCTGGAACTTCCAGACCTGATTGGAGATGGACTTCACTTCAAAGAATGTGTTGCTGTTACAACCAAAGACAATATTAGCACATAGTTATTATTATGAGTTAATTATTATATAAAATTATATTTTTCTCAATAGTCTCATGCCCACAGACCACTGGAAATAACTTCTGAAAATAACAAGATCCAATCAAATTTCTAGGTGCACAGGCTTTTTACAGCACTTACAGTACAACAAGTACTTTTTGGTACCCTTTTTAAGTGATATATTTAGACATTGACAGGTTTTTGGTAACCTAATCTGGCCACTGTTTAGAAAACCACACACAAAATAAATAGTAATTTAACTTACTTGAAGACAGCTATCAGCAAATTAACCAGCAGGATGTTGGCCACCAGCAGGTAGCAGGCCATGATGGCAGGGACAATCCACGCTCCAGTCTTGCAGGGTGGGAGAGTTATAATGACTCCATCTTCTGTGGTGATGTTCTGGCCACATGGAGCTGTAAAAAAAAACAGAACTGAGCACTGCGAGGGAAGGTGCTGTCAAATCAAATGTGGAGAAGCTGTTAGACAAAACCCATAGACTTTAATTCCTCTACAAATTGCAATAGAATAGACAATCTCTTACACCCTTTCTGACATGCTGCTGTTAATGAAAGCAGTCAAAATTGGGTTGTGGATAAAACTTGAATGGAAAGGCTGTATGCATCGATATGTGGATTACAAATATATTAGAAATATATTCCATATGTAAAAATTGAATCCCCAATATATTTCAACATAGGCTAGGCAATGTTTAAAATATATTGATAGTAAATGTACAGCAGTCTTTTAGATGGTTGCTTGTAGTGCAGGTTAGTATGTATTGAGAATGCATCATACGTTTTTCCAAATGGGATGGTTCAGTTGCTGTAGCTTTTAAGGAGAGGAAAATCAGTCAGGTTCATAATAATTGACATATTTGTGTAAACTTCATTTACTGGTTTCAATATTGAGAATCACATTCAGGAGCCCAAAGTGAGAGAACTGAAGTAACATGAGTTAATTATTAAAATCGCAATTCTTTTGCCTTTTCAATTTCAAATGTATTCTTTCAAAAACTCTGACAACTGAACCAAGTGAAAAAACTCATACTGATGAGAGGCAAATGGATCTTTTTTTTTTTTTTTTTTTTTTAATGATGATGACATTGTCTTTTCAATAACACTGTATATTTGGAGCATATTTGAAGAGGGATAAATGGGCACTGGTGTGCATGCTCTGTTACATATGCATTTCACTTAAAGGATTAATTCACCCCCAAATTTTAATTCTGTCATTCTTATCTGTATCTCATTTTAATTTGCTTCCAAACAGGTATGACTTTCTTTTTTCCATAGAACATAAAAGAGGAACTTTGAAGTATGTACTTGCCGTTTTCTTCCATGCAATTCTGGTGAATGGGGACTGGAACTTTCAAGCTTCATAAAAGGCTCAAAGGCATTATGAAATTTCTTTATAATTCCTAAAACAAAGCCACAATGGCTTCAAAAGACTTGTCTATAAAGGATAAGTTGTAATCGGAAGACTTTTATATAACGCATTTGTTGTTATCTTATAGTCATAATTATATTTAATTGCATGAAAAAAAGATTCTTTCAATTATTTTCTTTTGTGTTCCACAGAAACAAGAATTCACACAGGTTTTGAACTAAATGAGGGTGAGTGCATTTTTGGGTGGACAACTGCTTTATTTTCAGCCTAGGGTATTTTCCTCTAGTAAGTTTTAATTTGACATTCTGAGGTGAAGTGAGTGGGAATTACACTGACTGTACATCAGATTCACAGTAATGGAACCTAGCTGGCGTTGGGAGATTCATGATGGTGTCTTTGGCATTATCCAAGATACAAGTTTCCATGATAGGGTTTTAAAAACTGTGATAGGATCTAAATCATTTTGCCATATCACCTTAACACATTGTCCCCCCACCACGGAAACCTGGCCATAAGCCTTGCAGTGCCGTGCAGGGGTGTTGTACAATCAATGACCATCAGGGGGCAGAGATGAGGCAATGGCGTGACGGTGAAATTAGAATGGTTCTGGTGACGGAGATAAATCTAACATAATTTATATATTAGAAATTGCCTATATGAGATGGACCACTGTTACGCCCAGTTCCTTGAAAGCGAACGTTATTTTCGACCAGCCAGAGTTTTTCATTCACTTTGTGCTGTAGCTTCCTACTATTCACATCTGAAACAAAGAACGAAAGCGTTATTTCAGCTCTCTTGTCTTTGGGCCATCCACCACTCAGCAAACGCAAACACACAAACAACTTCTGCACTTAAACACACACGCACTTATACAAACTTTACTGCATTCCCCTCACACACAAGTCCTCATAACTGCAGCTATTGTATATCAGGCATTGCCAAATTTGGAGTGTTTGCGTTTCTGATATTTAGAGGAAATCTGGGTGATGTAAAACTCCCCTTTACATATATATATATATATATATATATATATATATATATATATATATATATATATATATGTGTGTGTGTGTGTGTGTGTGTGTGTGTGTGTGTGTTGTGTGCTTTAACAACTAAATTAGCAAATGTTTCCAGTTTTCCCCATAACATATTTGGACATCATTTTGTACATGCTAGCTAAACTCCTAATTCATGAACTGTTTACAGTTTTGAGTTAATGAGTTTACAGGTAAACAGGTAAGGTTTTACAGGTTGGAGGCTTCACAAACATGCTATTCATTCCCACTTACTATGTTCTCTAATTCAAGGCTCAGTTAAAGCTATATATATATATATATATATATTTTTTTTTTCTTTTTTTTTCTTTTTTTTTTTCATCTCCAGCTCTGGGCATGAATAATACAAGTAAATGTCAAAACAAACCTCAAATCAAATCACTAGATCAAAGAGTCTGACACTTGCATCTTAAAACCATTTTAAAACAGCAGCATTGATCCGCATCATACTGTAATGACAATATAAATGCAGTCATTTACAGAATATGACACCATTTTAAGAGTGTAGACACAACAATAAACCATAAAAAATCTCCTATTGATCCAAACTAAATGTTTCATCCACTGTTAAATGCAATATCAGACCAGATGCCATTTGTGACAGCTCTCCACATTCTTTTATACAAGCTGAACATTTAAGGAATAGTTCACACAAAAATAAAAATTCTTTAATTATTTACTCATTCTTATGCTTTTCATCTGCAGAACACAAACTAAGATTTTTAGAAGAAACCACTAGAAGACTCCAGTGTATAAATCTTCTGAAGCGATATGATAGTTGTGAGTGAGAATGAGAAACAGATCAACATTTAAATCCTTTTTTACTATAAATCTCCACCTTAAACCAGCCCCATCCCCATATGGGTGGCAATATGCACCAAGAATGCTAATCTCCAAAAACAACAAAGAAGAATGTAGAAGAAAAAGTGGAGTTTTATAGTAAAAAAAAAAAGACTAAAATATTTATCTGTTACTCAGTATCAAATCATATCGCTTCTGAAGACATGGATTAAACACTGGAGTCATATGGATTACCTTTATACTGACTTCATGTGATTTTTGGAGATTCAAAGTTCTGGCCACCATTCACTTGTTTTGTGAGGATCTACAGAGCTGAGATATTCTTGTAAAAATCTTAATTTATGTTCTGCAGAAGAAAGAGAATTTTAATTTTTGGGTGAACTATCCCTTAAATCATGAAGCATAAAGACTGAGTGTGTAAGGACGCTTACACTACAGCAAGCTCTGACAGAGCATTTGACGGATAGGAATGTGTACGTTTTGAGGGTGTGGAAAGAGCTGTGCCATTTTGAAATGAACTGGGAATACAGCGAATTGAAAGCAAAACTAGCAAAACTAGATCCACCTCTCTGAGAATCTCATTGGTCAACGGATACCCATGTCACAGTACATTGCTGTAAAAGTTTAAATATTCTAAACTTTTGGTTGTAGAGATGGAATGCCACTTTGGCAAACACTTGCATTTTTTCCAGCATAATATTATGACAATTGTGTGCCTGTGGTGAGATTTTGGCAAATTTATATAATGTGGTTAATTTCACATCGCAGCAGTTCTGTGTTGAAATGTCTACTGTGAGGTGCTAAAACAGATACGTTTTTAAGGTTAATGCTCTAGAGTTTTTACCTTCCAAACTCCCTAACCTAAATCTTAAACCAAAACCAAAACATTTACTCCATTACATTTACTTGAGTAACATTTTGTTCTTTTACAGTAGGTTTAAATGTGGGTAATTTTTAGTCATTCAAATAAATTTGTAATGAAAAAAATTACTTTTAGTTTGTTAAAATGGGCAGGGTTCCTGTCGTTACTTTACTGGGTTTAATTTCAATGAATGCATAATTTTCTGAGAGATTGAATGGGACATTTATGACAGCAGAAGTTCACACAGCTGCGCATGCTGTCACAGTCACTCAAGCCGAGTCCATCATTGCTGCAGCATCATGCTCTTCTAACTAAGTGAAACAATTTCTTTGCTCTACAGAGTGAAAAAAAAATAATAGTTTAATCATGCAACACCAAGTCAAGCGGATATTTCAAAATTAAAATTGCAGCTCCAAGTTAAGACAGAACGCTTTTCTGTGTCATGGTGATGGTAATTTTCAGGGTGATTCTGTAAATATAGGCTCTTGAGACATCAGTTTTTAAGTGTACATTTTTATATCTGCAACAATATATCAGTGCGCTTTGTCTCGCGTCCCGCAAGCAGTATTTACGCATTTACCCAACGCCCTCGCAGGGGTACTGGAAAATATCGCAGCTACTTCAGGCTGATTATCTGTATAAATCCATGTAAACATCAACGTTAAGTGTAAATGCCTTTTGCTCTGCTGAACGTGTAATTGACAACTGGAGCGTAAACAGACAGCATTTCTGCACATGGTGCCCTACACAGGCAGCAAACTCTGTGTTTAGGGAGTGGCAGTACTGTGTACAGAACTAATGATCTAAATTCTTTTGACACTGAAAACTGTAACTACGCTGAACTAACAAATAAAAGCTATGAAATAGTGAAAGTAGGCATTAATTAAACATGATCTTGATTTGGTTTATATTTCAGCATTATTTATAATGTCCCTGTGTGACATTGTTCATGTTTTGACCGTAATAATTACTAGAAAGTTTTCAAAACCTCTCTTCTTATTGACAAATTCATCCAGATCTGACAAGAGCCCTTAAAGGGATAGTTCACCCCAAAAAAATATTCTCTCATCATTTACTCACCCTCATGCCATCACAGATGTGTAAGACTTTCTTTCATCTGCTGAACTCAATTGAAGATTTTTAGAAGAATTTCAGCTCAGCTCTTTTGGTCCAATCAATGCAAATGAATGGGTGCACACATTTTAAAGCTAAAAAAAAATCACACAAGTCTGCATAAAAGTAATCCATTAGACTCAAGTGGTTAAATCAATATCTTCAGAAGTGATGTGATGGGTTTGGATGAGAAACAGATCACTTTCACCTTCTTCTTCTTTTGATTCACATTCTTCTCTGGATATCGCTGCATATTGCATCTCCTGCTGGGCTGGGAGAAGAACTTCTAGCAAAAATGACTTAAATATTGATTTGTTTCTCACCCACACCATTAAGTAATTTGTGAAAGTAACATGTTATTCTCTACTTGAGTACTCTTTTAATTGGATAATTTCTTACTCTTACTCAAGTAATTATTTATATTAGCACTTTTACTTCTACTTGAGTGCAGTTTTTTTGCTACTCTACCCACCTCGGATCAATAGTGCCATAAAAAGCAAATGTAAGATGTAAGAAGGGTTAATGCTCTATTGAGTTTTAAATCAACTAAAGAGACCCCCTATTATTAATGGAAATGTCAGATGAAAACCGCAATTGTAGCCACAACATTTTGTGGTTCTTCTATGACACTTTTAAATCACGTGTCGACTCTTCAGGACTCCAGTTGATCATCAGTTGAGCAACCGCACAATTTCATCACACTCAAACAAGCTTTAGTTGATTTCAGTAAATTTTGTTGATTATGTAATGCAAACAGTAAAATGTTTCACCTTACAAGCTATGCACAATATTAAAAATGTTTTGATATAAGATAGCATTGTGTCACATTCTGTTGACTTTTGTTCTGTGCTTTTATGTTGAAATTCCTGTTTAGTTCCTGTTTCCTGTTTGGTTTTTGTAGTCCTTTGTAGTTCCGTTTTTTGATTGGTTTTCCCCTGATTGTTTCCCCAGGTGTTCCTAGTTTTCCCTTGTGTATTTAAGCCCTTGCTTCCCCCCTGTCCATTTGTCTGTTATTTTATGTTTTGCATGTTTGGCACTAAGTTCCCCGTGGTTTTCTTTATTTCTTGTTTTGGATTAAATAAAGCTGCACATAGATCCTCTCTCGTTGCCTGTCGTTACACATTGTGTGAGGAACGGGTTGAAAATAAGTTTTTATGAACTAATAATAAAAACTTGACTTTTGCGATAGGAAATAAAAGAAGTTGTTTTAGTGGCTCTAATATTTTATTTATGAGAAAAATTAAACTTATTTTAAGTAAAGCTTACAGGATACATACAACAAATGTGTAAAAATCATTTAGCAAAAAACAATTACTATAGTAGGTATAGTAATACGATTCTATGAGACTAGATTGGTTGTTGTTTTTTTTCTTTCTCTATGTTCTTCTGACGCACCATACCATCTGAAATAAATGGATAGGCAGCATTCTCTGATGCAGTGTGAACTCTAATGTGTAGGCACCTAAATTGGCAGCATACCTAGAGTCTATTTCCCTAATACCTCAGAAAGGTTAAATATTAGTGAGAAGCCAGCCTTACGGTCGATTTGGTCCGCAAACACCTCTCCATAGATCATCCAGTATGGCATGAAGAAGATGTTGCGTGCCAGCATCCAGGACGGGTCTTCATTGGGATTGAGGATGGCCTGTCGTGCCACCCCGAAACTCATCAGCACAACCAACATGATGATCACAAAATACATCATGTCAATCATCTACATTCACCCCGGATTATTGAAGAAGGTGAAAAAGAAAGGAAAAAGAGAGAGTGTTAGAGTCAATGTTAGGATATTTTCTGTGAAAATAAGTCATTTCTGTAAAAGCATCATTTGTCTGTTGCATTCTTTTTCATTTAGAGGCCTGTTTTTTGTATTAAGAGTTTATTATTAAACTGAATGATCAGTCCCCCTCACCATCTTGCCTATCATCATGACATATGGACCCAGATATTTGTTCACTCCGAAGATGTCAAGCAGGCGTATGTACCAATAAATTATATTGACACAGTAGATGACCCTTCCATAGCTCATCAGGGGCGGGTCTTGTAGGCGGAGCACCATCCCAATGGAGAAGATGAGGATGGCCATGAGGTCAGTGACATTCCAGTATTCCTGTAACCACACTTTGACCTTCTGCAGGAGCTTCCCTGGCTCTGACATGAGGATCTAAGAGACAGGAACAATGATACAGAGCAACAACTTCCACAGAGAAGAGCAGATGTGCCTAAGTATGTGTAAACGTGTGTGCGCACGAGTGTGCTAGGCTATAAGCTAAGACACGAGGCTAAGGTGGGTGCTCTCACCACGGAGTTGTACTGCGTCTCACAGTAAGATCTTACTGTGAACTCCATGTCCTCAGAAATACAGTGACAGCCTTGATGTTGGACAAATGAACTTTTCAAGCCAATTGTAAACCAGGGACAGACACAAACTTCATGAAGTAAAAGTGCTTGTGTTGACTGAAGGAACAACATTTTTCTCCTGAAGTCTCCTCAATGGTAAATATAAAGATAAATTGTAAAGGTTGCTAAAATGCTTTTAACATATTTTTTAACTGAACAGCAGCCGTGAAATTATATAAGAATTTAATTAACTGATAATAATAATTACTGTATCAATAAATTTTGTTACACCACACCTCAGGGATCGGAGTGTCAGGAAAGAGGAGAGATTTTACAGTAAAAAGGAGATTCCTAGGAATCAGTACTGAGCAAGCAATAAATATTTTCTCTCTCACCTCTCTCATCTTTTCGATGCCATTGGTGAAGACGTAGGCAATGACAATCCACTCCTGGGGAGAGGGCCACAGGTCCATCTTCACCAACACAATATAGTTGAAGAGCATCAAGTAACCTACATAGGCCAACTGTGAGAATACACAGACAAATTCACAATTAGGTAAAAAAAAAAAAAATCTCTTTCCTTTTTTAAAAAATAATTCAGCTCAAACAGTAAGTAGTATATGTTAAATTCACTATACTGTATATACTGCCAATAGTTATTTTACATTAGCTCTCCTTTTCACACAAGCATGTCAAAATCTCATTGCACTGAGAACACTTTGTTGGGTTACACTTTAGATTTTAGGAACAGAACGCACTGATTTTTTAGAAAAAAAGAAAAAAGTGTCTGCAGATGGTACTGCGGAAAACGGTTTTTCTTCAGCATCAACTTAAATCACCAGAGGTCTCATTGCCGTTTCAGAGTAATACTCTTTTTTTTCTTTAAACATATTCTGTTTTTTGAGAACAGTAGATAGATTGATATACTGTACACTCTTACAAGTGCAGCACAGAAATACGGCTCAGTGTAAACCTTACAATGTGACAGTGTGATGGGAAAGAGAGAGTGTAAAAGCAAAGAGAAAAAGAGAAGGAAAAAAAGAGAGCGTAAATAATAAAGACACACACAGCACACAGAGCAGAATGTTTCATCTTTAGGAGCCTAAAGATTTGTCAGATTCATGGCCTATATTTAAAACATAGATGAGGCTAACTAAAAATAAAAAAACCTTGCCGGTTTTGATCTATACTTGCCAGCTTTTGAACATTTCTCTCCCCCTAGACCTGATATGGATTTCTCCACTTTATTCTCTACTGAAAAATTTCACAAAACGTTTTCCTAAAGAATTCACTCACATGGTACTGTATTTTTTGAACACTTTGTCATCTGGCACAGAAAAAAACCTGCTTAATGTCGGCCAAAATGCCAGAGATCTACCGCTTGGGAGTGTGTCTGTAAAATGTACAGTAAATGTTTGTCTTTTAATATGATCTATGATTGCTTTCAATACATAATAAAATAGATCATCATATATGCATGACTGTAGTATAAGGATAAATGCTAACTTTATTACTGAATGCATGAAGATTAAATATGGTGTGATTTTATACACTTTCAGTTTCAGTGTCAGTTTTTTCAGTTTCTCCCCAGTTTGTCAGCCACTCTGCGTTTTCAACCTCTCATGTCCATAAAATTAAATTTTCACAACTTTTAGATGTTTGCTGCATTGTGATTTCACTCTGCTTTTCTGCGCCAGTGGACACGTATGGTACGGCAGGTACTGAATGGTTTTATAAATCTAATATGCTAAGCACATGACGTAATACTGGATGCTGTTTTGTTTTTAAATGAGGGCATAGCTGGGGTTTACCGTGTGAAACCAGAACTTGACAATAGGAGCATTGTAAAACTCATAAATTTTGCGTCCCAATGGAATCAGCCGATGGCGGTTCTGCACCTCCTCCACCTGTTTCTTTCGGGATACTTCTGAACTCACGTTTCCCAGCATGGCCTAAGCAAAGTACAGAGAATGGAAAAATAGAGAGAGAGAGAGAAAAATATTGCTTTAACATACTTTTTACATATCATGGCTTTTCACCCAGAATTGCATGCAGCTGTGTCAAACACTGCAGTTCAATACTGAGTGCTAAGGCAGTGACATATTCAGTATGAGCTGGGCATTGATGACTCTGCCTGGGAATGGTCGTGAGGAAGAAGAGAGAGAGAGAGAGAGAGAGAGAGAGAGAGAGAGAGAGAGAGAAAGGAAGAGAGAGAGGGGGAATGAAAATGCCCAGTGCCATGGGTTATTTAGACACATCCTTAATCCAAGAGTGGGGAGTTTATCCCATAAATGGAAAATATGGCATGCTCTTGGACATCATGGCAGAATTGTATTGCAACAACTTTTCTGCTGTTCGAGCTGTTAGTTAAAGCTAAGCTGCTGTACCCTAGCACAATCTTACAATACACACACCTTCTAAATGCAATGAAATACAGTTAGTTTATTTCACAGTTTATGTCCACAGTCAGCCCTAATTTCAGCACTGGCATTTTAATGTTATCATACTAAAATATTGCTTTAACAGTCTGTACAGTCTGGAAGAACATTCCAATAAATTGCAATACAATTTTCATCTTGCATTGTAACCTCATATATCTGCAATATATTCATAGTGAGGTGAGGGGAAAAGCTTCCGTTTTTGGAACTTTGTTGTTCAAGATCAGCTCAACCCAGTCACTTGTCCAGATTTTCATTTTTCAATGTTTAGACAAGAAACTTTTGGACTACAATCTCTAATTAACTTTTTGGGTTGACCTGTTTCTTGAGAGCAACACTTGATCGTTCCCAATGGAAGACTGAGTGACTATCTCCGTGCAGATTTGTGTGAAAGTAGGAAGGTAAACTCTCGTTGAACGTAAAAGTGAAGGTTGTAGTCATGGAGATGGCAGATCAAGTCAGCTAACATAATGCAATGGAATGACGAGCCTTTAACATGCACAATGATGCTGTAGTTGCATGAATGATAAAGACAGGCAGCATTCAGTCACAGTACCGTACTTCAGACGAGACCCTCACTAAAAGAAAAGAAACAGACAAGGACGGAGGCAGACGGAGACACGATACAACTCCACAACTACGCGTCTTCTCTTTGACAACGAGGAACGAAGAGAAAGGGAAACATGAGAGAGGGGGTGTCAGGTGGGGTGGGGGAGAAGCTCAGAACCGCAGGGTCGGTATGGTTCTCTACATGACAAAGAGCCACGGACTCCAAAAAAATGAAACAAATTGAAAGCGTTGTTAGGAGGCCAAATTGGGGGCAGGACTTCCACAGAGCAGAGCAGATGTGCCTAAGTATGTGTAAACGTGTGTGTGCTCACGAGTGTGCTAGGCTATAAGCTAAGACACGAGGCTAAGGTGGGTGCTCTCACCACGGAGTTGTACTGCGTCTCACAGTAAGATCTTACTGTGAACTCCATGTCCTCCTCCTCTTTCTCCTTGGGTTGTTTCTCAGGTTCATCCACATCCTTCTCCTGGAGGTAGGTGTCCTGATCCTGAGGCATATATGACATTTCGTCCTTATTTTTTAACTCGAGGCTTAATATGGAAGGGGGGAGAAGTAGGCCCAGGATAACCTGTTGGACACAACAGACAAATGTAAAACAGAGCATGAGAGAAAACTGAAAAGGAGAGTTGTAAAATGTATTTATCAGGGGCTGGCAAAATTTTGACATTTCTAAGAATGTCTAAACTAAAGGTTGAAGCTTTGACCATTTACAGGCTAACCATGTCAATGAAGAAAATTTATTTCTGATAGATATGTCAGAAATCTATTGAATTTATCATTTTGACAAAGAGCCCATTTAATAATTCAATTTAAAGTACCCTCATTGGCCTACCCTACAGACATAGCAATATTTGTCCTTGACATTACATGAATAGCTACAAACAGATCTGAAATAATGTCTCTTTGGAGTAAAATCAAATACACTTTCCCTTACCTATCAATACAACCTCCTCTTTAATCTATTTTCAACAACCTTTCCAACCTGAGCCAAATACAGCTGAGATTTAACTTTTTCGTAGATTCTTTGTGTCTCTGCTCCAGAACCTGACCATTAAAGGTATAGTTCACCCAAAAATGCTAATTCTGCCCTCATTATCTCACCCACATATTGTTCCAAACCGTATGTTTTTCATCTGTGGAAAAACAAAATGTTGCACAGAATGATAGCCTTTGTCACCACTCATCTTTATTGTATCTCTTTTGTATTATTGTATCTAAAAGGATGCAATAAAAGTGAATAGTGACTGAGACTAACATACTGCCTAATATTGCCTTTTGTGTTCTTTGGAAGAAAGAAAGTCATAACAGTTTGGAACAACATGAGGGTAAGTAAATTATGACAATTATCCCTTTTAAGCATTTTTATGCACTTTGTAAATTATTTTCTCTACATGATCAGCAAACTTAATCTGACTTTGAAATGACTTTTCCTGTCATCTTGGTTTACATATGATCTTTGGGTCAGTTTCACAAATGTCACCACAGCTAGAGTCCTGAAACTGAGCACTTAAGACTCTGCGTAAGTTGCTGGCCTCATGTTTATGGGGGTAAATGCAAAAAAAGATGCCGGATTCGCCCATCAAAAGATCACTTACAGGTGACCCTTAAAAGCTGTGAGCACTCACTTTGGCACCTTATACTGCCAAATACCGTAATCTGTAAAAATACCAGTACAGAGTAAGTCCTGTTCAATGAGTGATATTACAGTATGTACTGTAGGTAGCATGTCTATCACTGAGACCATGGACTGAGCAAAGTTTCCTCCCAGTTCTGACCTTCAGGCCAGAATTCTTGCGCATACGCAGACGTCCCATCCACATGTCGGTGAGGAGCATCTGGCTGCAGGTGTGTGCGATGAAGTCCCTGTGTTTGGCAGCCACAGCCAGCTGCAGACAGGTGGCATTACTCCAGTTCTTCAGCTCATAGGTCAACAGCTTCATGGCCATCTGTTCGTCCTGCTTATAGGACTGATCCAGCAGCTCGACAGCCAGCTGACCAAACTCCCTGACAGATAAAAAAATTTATGGAATATTTCCATACCACAGACACATTTACATGCACATAAGTATGAAAGATCATACAAGGGATGGGCCATAATGGAGACTGATCCTCCAACACTGACTAGTTAAGGATGTGGTCAACTAGATTATTTTTTAGCTTTGATATTTTTAGTGGCGGTGCTTTAATCAGTGTGTTGACTTTACACAAACTGGATTGCCTGCTTGGAGTGTCATGGACAGACAGTCATGCAACACATGCAAGTAGGCAAATCTCAGGTGCCCTTGAGGTTTGAGAAACTAATCAGAAAGAAAAATGCAACTGCAAATTGTCTAACAGCTATGGCATATTAACTTGATCTGGCCTGCTAACGATGACGAATTGCAAGCTACCTTGCTTCATAACATTCAAATAATTTCAACGATCTTCACTTTATATCAGGTATACAGGAAAAATGTAAGCAAATATGTTGGTTTCTTGATCGTAGTACAACATTTGACATACAAAACATACAATAGTGCAACATAACAGTGCAGTTCAACAGTAAACTGTCTGGTATACTTCAGTAGTATGTAGCTGTATGTGTGTATCAGTATGCTACGTTAGTTGATAAGTAGTTTTAGGTTAGTCTCAAAGTTTGTAGTAAAACAATCATAACTGTGCAATTTTAATTATGCTGTCAGCATGATGCCGGTGGATCACGTTCAGTCTCTTTGTACGTTACGTCATTGTTTTGGTTGATGCTCACTCGCTTGCATCCCTATTGAGTGTGTGCATGAGCGCGAGAACGAGCAACAGGTAGCTGGCTGCAGTTCACTTAACGGTCTCAGGTGCCATTCGTATTGATTACATGATTCTGTTACTGACAGTCAAGGTTCTTCATAGCCTAGCACCTTCCTATCTTCTAGATTTTCTTCATATATTTTCTCCTACCCATACTCTTAGATCCTGCTCCTCACTCTCTCTTGTGATACCTTCGGTTCATCTGACTTCTATGGCGTCCAGATGCTTCAGCAGTGCTGCTCCACGACTCTGGAACTCTTTACTGCCAGATATCCGTGATTGTGATTTCCTTTCCCCTTTCGGGTCTCTCCTCAAATTCCACCTTTTAAAATTGTCTTACTACAAATAACCTTTATTTATGAATGTTTTCATTTTATGATTATGCATATTTTTATTTGTGATTTAAGATTTGTATCCTTTATGTTCTTATTGTAAACTTGATTATGTATGTAAAGTGTCCTTGAGAGTCTTGAAAGGCACTTATAAATACAATGTATTATTATTAATAACAAGGGTTTCTAAATTTTACATACTTCACCTTTAAATTAGTCAGAGAAAAATGCACTTCACATAAAATTAAACACTTCTTGTAAGATTAACCTACAGTATCTATGAATAGAAAATGCATTTTAAAAATGTTTTGTAAAAAATAAAATTCAAGGGTATATTCAAGTGTGTATTCATTCATTAATAATGCGTTACCATGACCCTCACTTTTAAATTATTAGTACTTCCTTCATGTTTATGTGGTAACACTTGATTTGATTACTTATGGGTTACCAAAATTATTGTAAAAAGACCTCCAGCAATATCAAACCTGCCGAAGTTAATAATTTGTAATAAACAGAAGAGATATATCAAGGAATACACATGTTGGGCAAAAACATCTGTAAGCTGACTATATACTCTACTTTATGAGCTTTTTGTTCATAAATGAATTCCAGCAAAGAAAACACATGAGGCGCATGTTTCTCTGAAGGCGCATAATCACATTATGTTTTGATTAGTAATTAATTAGTAGTTATTTTAAATTAGCCATAGTTAGTTAATAGTTCTTAATGAGGCAAATAAAATTTAGTAATTATTTATTACCAGTGAACAGTGAACTACCTCAGTCATCAGTTCACTATTAATTACTGATTAGTTAATCATGTTTCTTGTTTTTTGAAGGGAACACAAAATGTGTTAGCGTAAAATGAACAAAGCACAAGGGTTCCACAATTCATCCCCTTTAAAGCTGCACTACCAAGCCATGCACATTTAGATGTGCACATTCTCTTGTTCTTTCACATCTCATGCAGTTTTTGAGTGTCCCAACACAAGTTTTGCATTTTAAAATTCCACCTCTTAAAACGTGAGACCCCAGCATTCTGTACAATTGCTTTGCACTCCATCTGGCCATTTTAGAACACATGAACGGGTTCTTTGTAAACAACCCCTAAGAAACATGTCCGATTGGGATCAAATGAACTTGAAACCAGCTTAATTTTACAGGGATTTGTTATGACAGATTCCTTCAGGTAGCCCACATACTAGTTGATTATGAAAATTGAAAAATTAGTTTTGCATATCAAAATCAGAAAAATGTTAAGTTTACTTTATTTATGCAAACAGTGTCTCAAATACCAATACAAAGAGTCGAAGGCTGAAATTGGCACCTTTATGAATTTTAGGGGAGTCTTTGTGGTCAGTGACTGCAACTTTAATGGCAGGCCAGTTTGGCATATAACAGATGGTCTAACTTCTCCACCCCAGAAAAAAAATGGGATATTTATGCTGGCAATGGAATTATGAATTAAGCTGAAGATAAATCCTCATCTAGGCTTGAATTTCATAAGGTAAATCGCCATAAAACCTCTGTTAGAATCTTAAGCTGCATAAGTGTATTTTATACCTTGAGTTCTGATTGAGTTCCTGTGAGATGTCATCTACCATGTCATTCTCTGATGCTTCGTGAGCCATTGCCTTGCACAGCTTACAGGCAACGAGGGCTTTTGCCATGGCCTCTTCTCCATGCTGCCAGAAGAACAAGGCCATCTTCTGCCGTTTCATCAGCACTGCCCAGACCATCAGCTCATGGAATGGGAAGGGGAAATGATTGATTTCTGGATCATCTAGGTCGATGTCTACCTCCTCTTCACGCTTCCGTGTGGTTTTCTGACGCCCTCTTCTAATGGGCATGTCATCCTTTTATAGAAGAAAGCTATATTAATGATTTATTTCGATTCATATGACTTATTAAAAACAAATAACCACTAAAGTGCCTATATTTTCAAAGAAGTCACTTAAAGTAATAGGACCTGTAAACAAACATTAAAGATAATTGTAGGTAACTGAAATGTTTAGAATTGTATTTGTAAAACTTCTGAACATGCAATAAAAGGTGCACTTTCATTATGAACTTTCATTACTTGAACTCCAAACCTCCAAATCAAAAAGTGAGCTTAAACAAAACAGTTTTAATAAAACTCAGTGGGGATTTTATTGAAAAGCAGTGGGATACATAAAATGAAGAAATAAGTCTCACCTCCATTCCAAGCAGCTTTAGGGCTTTTGGCTACAAAACACACACAAACATAAGCACATATGAAGAACAAAAATAGAAAGGCATGTTAGATTTTATTTAATTATTATGTTTTTTTTTTTTATATAATTTTACCAATCCCCTTCATTAACATGAATATAGGGACTCCAACTGTTTCTAAGAGCATGGCATGTTTAATGAGTAGAGGGGATTTCTTATGCCATGCAATGATACATTTAGATTATCTCTGGTGGCACTGCTGATGTCTGATCTATTTCAAGCCTATACGGCCGGATAAGTAGAACGGTCAGTGCATACATGCAAATAAGATTAAATGTTCTCACAATATTGAAGTGCATATGCTCGCACATATATATTCAGAGAAACTCATTAAGACATAGGGGCAAGACACTATTTCAGATAAACTGTTTCTATGACACTGACATGATGGAGCCATGATGTTTCATCTCTGTGAGTCTCTGTGACTCTCTGAAATCCATTCTGAGTCAGAGGGCCTAGATTTGTGTTTTAGATCCCAGAGCCTTCTGATGTGTTAAAGTGTGTGAGGAAATTAGATATCATCCAGGTGTCAGTGGCTTGAGAATTTGCTTTGGCTCCTGTTCACTCTGCACAGCTGCAGTTGCTCTGTATGTAAAATTCTCTCTGCACTGAACGTCTAGATTGTGTTAGCTCCATATGCAATTGCAAACTGAGCAAAACAAATCACAAATTTCTTTAGAAATTATGTTTTAAATTACGAGAACCTGAAAGAATAATCCATTGTTTGAAAAGCTAAATATTTTCCCTAAACATTTTAGGGAAGATACATTTATATGGTCTATATTTCTACAGATCATCACTAAACTATGTTTAAAAAAAAAACGTTCACCCAAACATTAAAATTCTCTAATCATTTATTCACCCTCATGCCATTCCAGATGTGTATGACTTTCTTTCTCCTGACACAAATTTTTACAAGTTTTTTTACAAGTAAAATAACATACTCTCTTGGGTCCAAAAAGGTTGTGATAGAGGGTCCGAAATCTCTTCCTGGTATAATTGCAACGGTAGGCTCCGCCCATGAGGTATTCAATGACCAATCCAATGTCGATCAGGCTGATGCGATAGTCAGGGGGTAGGTTACCCTGAAAGCAAAAAGGTTACTTATGGCGACACTGAACCCATTACCAACAGCTGTAGCTAAGAAATTGTCAAAAGGTCAGGTCAAACATGATTCATGCACTCAAATACATATGCACCACGTTCACACTTACACACACCAGTACACTCTTACTTCATAAACATGCTAACCTATTGCAAGAAGGAATCAAGTTAATTGAAGAAATTTGGCTGATTCACCTTGAGGTAGATCCAACTGAACCCTGGATATTCTTGCTTGGAAAGAACACACAAGGTCATTGAGACAGAATCATATTAAAGGGACAGACCGCCCACTGAGACTAACCAGTCTACAAACTTGGTTTGGTGTCCTATTGAACTGACCATAAGAAACTGCCCTTCTACAAGGCAAAAACAAAACTGTGACTGAAAGAGAACTGTCGAGATAAAGAAAACGGACATGGGAAAACATTTCCAATAATGGGAGGGACAACAAAAGAGCAAAGTGTATAAAGTGAATAAAGGCAAACAATGCCTTGGTTGCTAATTTAATTACTTTTCATGATATGTCAATGTTAGAGAACTTTTCCAATTAGATTCTTCTTATCAGGGTGTTGAAAGATTCCTCCTTTTAAAAGATCTACAGGCTAAAATCCCTCTTAGCAAAATTTCTATCACATCCCACATCCAGCCTCATGACTGTGATAACTAGATTTTGCTCTTATTCTGCAATTGTCAATGCAGAGCTCACCATAGATATTCTAAGCTGAGCTAATTACTCCAACCTCAGCAAATACCACAATATGCTTCAACTGGCTGATCTGAATCAGCAGTGGTAGAAAAAGTTATAGAACATATATAATACCGACACACAGTGTTCCTGCAGTGAGTCATTTCCATTTTAAGAAGAGATTCCAGTATTCGGATATAATAATAATAATAATAATAATAATAATAATAATAATAATAATAATAATAATTCCTTACATTTATATAGCGCATTTCTAGGCACTCAAAGTGCTTGAAATAGTATAGTGGGAATCTCTTCAACCACCACCAGTGTGCAGCATCCACCTGGCTTATGCAATGGCAGCCATAGTGCGCCAGAATGCCCACCACACACTATATATTGGTGGAGAGGAGAGTAGATTGATGCAGCCAATTCAGGGATGGAGACTATGAGGAGGACATGATAGATAAGGGCTAATGGGGGGAATTTTGCCCAGGGTATGCTGTCAATATAAGACTACAAAAATCACCACTGCACACAGAGGGCATTCAAGCACAACATTATGTCATGGAAAATTCAGTAAGGAACAGGGCATTTGTGCAAGACATTTTTACAAGAGTAAGTTGATGTAATGTCCCAAGATATTCCTGCATGTTAAATGACAGAAGATTTGTTCCCTCAAATGCCCTAAAAGAAAAGTTGGAGAACCATTTATCAGAGTAGATAAAAACCTTACGGTGTACCTGTGATAATGAGCCACTTCTAATTTTTAAGAAGGGTTACCAGAATTTTTTAATGCACAAATGTCACTATAAGACTACAGATATCAACACAGTGCACAAAGAAGGCAACCAAGTGTCCTATTATGTTACGGAAAATGCACTAAGAAATAGTAATTAAGGAAAAGGACTATACACTAGAGACTTAAGAAGCAACAATCCCACTGTTCTAACTGTATGATAGTCTGAAAATCACTGAAACAAGCAGAGAGGACACAGACAGAAACAAAGGAAGCAACTAATTGGGCAAATCTGTTTGTCAAGCTAAGAAACAGAAAAGACACCTTTGCTAAATATGCAACACAAATCTAAGACTAAACTAGCACCCACACATACATCCACACACGCTCACACACAATCACACACACGCGCGCACGCGCACACACATGCACACGCATACACACACACACACACGCACACACACACGCACACACACACACACACACACACACACACACACACACACTCTCTCTCTCTCTCTCTCTCTCTCTCTCTGTATTTACACACCCACTCACACACATGCATACACAAGCATTCACACACATATAGAAACACACACTCAGTTGCATGCATAGTGAATTCTTACCTTCTTCACATCTCTGACGAGGTGGTACAAGGTGTTGGATGGACCATGCCTCTGTAACAGCAAAACAGAAACACATTTACGTAACCATTCACAATCTCCCCCAACATACAAACACATCTAAACACATATTTATTAAGAAATACACTGTAAAGATCAGTGCTAGACCTACATGATCTGACCTTTAAAGGGATCATATCATTCATTTTTATTGTTTATGTCCCCCCAGTCCACAGTTTTTAAATATTTTTCTTTCTATTTATATATATATAATTATTATTATGTATTTATATATTTTTGCAGCTGTGCCTTTAAAAATCACCCGAATTCACATTTGAAATAAGCAACAGGTCTTAAGAGTTTTCTCTTGCTTGTGGGTTAGCTGTTCTGTCAAAAATAGTTTTAAATGTTCCCATTCTTCAATAACATTCTCTTTGCAATGCCTGAACTGCATTGTGTCAGGATCATAAAATCCATGCTGAAATGTAAGACTGTGTGACAAAATTGCCAAAGTTAGAGTCGTTTTTGGAGCTTAGTTCCAAGAAATGCTCTTGTTGGCCCAGAGAGAAGTTCATTCATAGTATTTCCAAATTTTATTTTAGAAGGTTACTCATGGTATGACCCCTTCAAATTTTACTTTCTTGGTATAACCCACTGTATTCAGACTGAATCAGTAGTCACATTAAATAATATTCTTGATTTAAACCCAGTTTAATATTCTTGAATAATACCCAGTTAATTTAAAAGTTACCATATGAAGCACATTTTTAGATTAAAGGGTAAACATTTTTTATAGAGTGCACAAGCTTAAATTGTTATTTTCATTATAGATTATTGTGTGTATAGACGGCGTAGACATGTGATTTCTGCAACAGAGATGCAGGAAGTAGATACATTACCGTATTATAGAGCTCTTCGAGTCTGGACAGCGTCAGGAAACGGTGCATGCTTACTCCGTTCTCAATCAGCAACTTCACAAAGTCCACTCTGTCCAGCACCAGCGCATCTAGCATAGACTGCTCTAGAGAACCCACCTGAGCACAAACAAATAAAGCTTACAGGTCTAGGGAAAATTGCACAATAAACCTTCACATGCAGAAAACAGATGCAAAGATATTCAAACGTTACAGCCATGAACAGATTAATTTATTTTAATCTAACTGAAGTCACAATCATTAGTGTCTACCATGTTCAATTAGAGTCAGGTGTACACAGAGGTGCATCTTTTAACTAAATATCTTCTCTGTGATCAATAAAGTGTCTGTATCTGTATATACTATCTATGAGTAATTACAAGTGGGGTAGTGTGTTTGTGTGAGTGAATATTGCCTACAGGCCACTGTTGTCCATAAATGAAGATCTGGCTCCGGGCAATGTCCACCCTGTTCCAGGCCAAGGCCAGGCTCAGTTGATCTGGAGCTGATGCATTGGCACCTGGACAAATGAGCCAAAAAAGCCCATTAGTCATATTCACAAAATAAACCCAAAACTCAGCATGATAATCAGAACTTTTTTCATTGTGTGTCTTTTTTTTATGTAAATAAATATACATTAATTTGAGTTAAAAATATTTTACAATATGAGAAGAAGGGGCAGCAGAGTATTAAGAAACACAGGACACTTGCACAGTGTATGAGATGCCAGGGACAATCAAAATATAAAATCTAGTGTTCTTAATACAAAAATATTTGACTGCAGAGGCCACGATTGATTGACCAATCAAAATAACAAAAATTTCAGAGAGCTGTATGTAATGATTAAAGTAAGCTCACTTGCTTTTAACAAAACCATCATAAAAAGGCCTGGGAAAACATTAATGAGAAAATATACAACTATACGGATTGTAAATGCTTGTAAAAAATTAACACATTTTAAGGCTGATATCTTAAAAATCATCACAACTCCCATTGATTTACATGTACCTCTCAACTTGGAGAATCCTGGGGAATCTCCCACTTCTGCTGGCTTTGAGATCATTATAATGCATACTTTATGCCCATATAATGGGCTGATTCAAGAGACAAATCAGAGAGAAACGCCAGAGTCCCCTGGGTCTCTGATATTGCCATCTGCCCCTATTTTACAGCTAATAAACCATTTCCCTGAGCAATGGGACATTTGTCTTTACTTACTCTGGCCTGATGCTTCTACATTTACTTTTATGAGGGTAATCTTTTCAGACACAGTTCATTAAATGGACACATCAGTGGCTTGCCGAGGTGCCTGCATGTATAAAACATTATTCAGGATTTACATAATCTCTGTTAAGTACTTGAAAATATACTGCTCAACTGTTAGCCAGAAGTGAGATCTTCTTGCACTGCAGACAGATGTCATCGGAAAGTAATTCCACGTTAGTTAAATGTGTAAATAATGAGTTCCTAATGTAAAAAAGGCCAAGCTAAAAGACAAATTTGATAATGAGCAAGGCATTGATTGGCCATAAGCAGTTTAAGAAGTTTGTTTGCCTCAATGAGTATATATCATAAGAGAGCACTTGAGGTGAAATAGTGCAAAGATGAATTGTGCATGTGTGCGTGTGTGTGAAATTATGTTTAATGTAACACTAATCAAAGACCTGGAAAAAAAAGACAAATTAAACAATGCTGCTGACTTGGAATCTGTGGGAACCAAGCACTACAAATAATTGCTCTTACATTAAATGCTCCTCAGCTACACAATGGTGCTGTATCAGCAGAGACTGATCACATAATTATGTATAATTAAGTCTCTGAGTTTTATTTGCTATTTTCCTACCGAAAACTGGAACTAACTGGAGAACAAAATGTGTTCTCTATTTTGTCCCACACTACATAATAATAAATAATGTGTCAGATATTCATAGGTGTTTTAAGTAAAATAAAATAGAAAATTATGAATGTATGGCAAGCAATGACATTGAACATGCCAGATGTTCACCAGGTCTGAAAGTAAAAAGTGTCGCCTCAAAAGCGATCCTAAGTAACCCCTTTTTGGAAAGCTGTTTTTACTCAAGAAATTGAAAAATTGCATAAAAAATTGAGACTGCATTCTTTCAAACAAAGTCAATAACTAACATACCCAGAGCTGGCCCAAGGCATAAGCAAACTATTGGGCTTTTCCACTGCATGGCACAACTCGACTCAACTTTTTTAGTACCACCTCGGTCGAGGTTCAAAGCAAGCCGAGCCGATACTAAATCCTGCAGATCACTGATTGGTCAGGGAGAATTGTCACTACCAGCGTCACATGATTTCCATCAACCCGCTTGTTTTAAAGTTAGCAACAGCGATAACAGTATCATTTGTTCACGGGACTTTCGAATTGTGAAAAAAGAAATGGATGTGCGCAAAACCACACCGTGGTCAATAAACGAGGTGCAGATGGTCCAGCCGTTAGCGACGAGCGAAACAAAAAAGTCTATCAGGGAGTGTATCAGTTGTTGGCTGCACACAGCTACCACTGGACCTACCAACAGTGTAGGGAAAAGTTAAAAAAACTACAGTGAAGTGAAGTGAAGTGACTACAGAACCATCAGGGAAATGTGGAAGTGGTTCGACCAAATGGACGCTATCTAGATCGCTTAGCAATAGGAGGGAGAGTGCCCGGTTGGAGTCCATGATGGAGGATGGTACGTTAACTCTTAACTTATATTCTGCTTAAAAGATTCAATTTATTTAGTTGACCAGCTACTGGGAAGCTTCGTTTTAAAACAACCAGGCCAATTTAACTGTTACACTTGTGTAAAATCACCATGCAACAACTGCGTCATATAGCACAATGAGTTACTAGCTACCAGCTAGTGGTTGTGTTATTGTTTTGGTCAGTTTGTGTTGTGTTTAAGATAATGTCACGGCAGTAAAGGCGGTGCAACTGATGACCAGCCTATAATCTCACCCATGTTGAGATGGCACTAAAGTGCAGTGGAAATGCAAGATCGGAACCGGAGTGGTGGTGGTGTAATGAGCCAAAGCACTGAGCTGGTAAGCAGAAGGTCACTGGTTCAATCCCCACAGCCACCACCATTGTGTCCTTGAACAAGACACTTAACTCCAGGTTGCTCCAGGGGGATTGTCCCTGTAATAAGTGCTCTGTAAGCCGCTTTGGATAAAAGCGTCTGCCAAATGCATAAATGTAAATGTAAATGGATCAGCAGCTCCTCCAGTGGTCACCCATCCTGTCTGACTCAGAAAGGACTGATCTGGTAAGCAGAGGGCCACTGCCTATAAAGAAAAACTTCACATTCCCTGAAAAACCTGATGGCCGAAGCGTCCTCTACCACTACACCTACAGACAATTAATTTATGGGGAAAAAATTAAAGTGGAGCTAGCTCACTTATTCAAAAAGAAATGATGCAGTCTAATGCTTCTGCTGCAAATCATTCTCTAGGAAGTCCACAAAACTGGTAACAGAGGGACAACAGGATTGGGTAAATAAAGGTGTGCTACTGTTACAATTAAAAACCGTAGAAGGGTAAAATCATGCCAGGTAGATATTGGTATGATGTAAGCAACACAGCTACAACTAATAAAATTGATAAAGGGTGTGTTAGATTTATAGTGTGCGAATAATCAAGCATTGACAATATTCTATCATATTGGCGGCAAGGAGGGGCCCCCAAATTAAATTCTGCTTAGGGCCCCTTAAAGGCTTGGGCCGCCCTTGAGCAGACCTTACATCAGTGACTTTAAATTCACTTAACTTGCTAGCAGGACATGTAAAATAACTGAAAGGAATGTGATTTAAAATATATACAAAGATTATATTGAAAATGTTTCCCTTGGACTACTTTATGAGCACATTCCATGGGATTTACAGTTAGTTGTGCCACTCTATAATTGTTTTATGATTCCTATGGTGTTAGGTGATTGATCACTGCCTATGAAAACTCAAACATATGAGATATTATCTGTTCTTTGACTATATCCAGAATGATATGCATTCATTATTCAATCATTAAGGGAATAGGAGAGACCTGGGGACTGCAGGACTAAATCATTCTTTAGATGCACTGCACAGTACTATGAATTATGCAAGAGAAATGCTGCTGGCTTTATGAGCAACCCATGGAGATTTTGGAGGAAAAGCTTCACTGAAATCTAGTGTTTTGGTATGGATTTAAAGTGGGTCTTAAAGGGGTCATGAATTTGACATATCTTGACAATAGTTCATATTACTTTAAAAACATACTGTAAATTTCAGATCCGAAATTTGTTGAAACCAAGGTGCCAAAATGGCTTGTTCTCTACTTCATCACTAATATGTCATAGTGAGGTATTACATAATCATAGGCCAGCCTCTACAAAAACAGTTCAATGCCTACTTTATCATCAACACTGCTTAGGACTGCCACCTGGTCTTGCGATGAGATTATTTTTGGAGCAACAGGAGGTGTCATGATGACAATGAACATGTCAAGACCTTGTGCAGTGCCAGGTTGTGGGAAACTAGATCTCTTGAATTTGCTTCGCAAGGATCCCAACATTAAGAAAGAGTGGCTGATGTTGTTTCTTTTACAAACAAGACACAGTTCGAAGCAGGCTTTGCAGAGAGACTGAAATTAAAAGTTGATGTATTGGCAACTATATTGGACCTGACAGTGATGTTGCAACAAACAAGTGTGAGTATCCATGTTAATTGTTTTGCTTCGAATGTTACAGAATCTTAGATGTGTACTTAGTATTTAATTTGATCATAGTGATTTTAGATGCACGTGCATTAGTTTTAATGCACAGAGATCTCTAAGCAGCATATATTTTCTTGTTCTGATGGCATGATGGCACAGCTGCCACAGATGCACCAAAAGAGTATTGCTATAAAAATATTTAGACAATCTCTTTCCTTTTTAATGAAAACATGACTCATTGTAATGAACAACGTATGCCTTTGTCACTTACACTGAATAAACGATGAAAGATGATTATATGACGAATGACAGTGCGACAAATACTGGTGATTTTATCCTGTATACATTTACATGTTGCAGAGTAAGTGTATCTTTCACAGTTATAAATGTGATAGCACCGTGTATTTACTGTGTTGCTAAATGACTTAATATAAATGAAAATGTGATATCACCTATGGGACACAATAATGCACTTTTAAATATACATTGGTCATGCGCTTTGAGCCAACTTGGCTACATTACAAACATCATTATGTTCAATAAATGAAAAAAGGAGGCTCCAAACACTTTCAAATTTAGCTTCTTTACCCTTAAATATGTTATCTTGTAAATTGCAATGCATGAGGACATCTCTTTTATCCACTGTGGGCCTTTCAACTTGTTTTCAAAAGATGGCATTAAATCGGCTAACAGCACCTTTAAGATGCTAAGAAGTGCATTCATCATTCTTTTACAATTGACAATAAGTCCTATTATTAAAATCAGCAAGCTTAGGAAGTCAATAGATACATCTGATTACCCATAAATGAACACACATTACCTTTCAGGAGAGCTGTTAGAATGGCCAAATCAATATCCTGGTGTCCCTCTGATCCCATCCGGAACACTTTTATCTAAGGAAAAAAGACATCACAATATTGCTGATATCACATTATTTCAAGCAAGAGCTATATGAACACCACATATGTTAGAGTATGATAGTGTTAATAAGATAAAGCCAGTCACTGGGATATAATGCTTTATATCTTGACTATAGCAAAGCAAAGTGATTAGAATAAGGATCTGATTGGGTTCTATAGTAATGCATTGCATGCAATGTGACTACTGGAACTGTAATCACTGCACCCACACATATGAAGGACAGATAGATAATGCCTGTCGTTTGAAAAACCCACCTTTCTTTCAGTAGCCATTTTCGATCTCTGCCTGGTGTGGACTAATTAACTAATCTGTAGTAGTGGGAGGATTGGTTCAGCCTATCAATTGTGTTTTCATATTCATCTTCTAAAGCAACCATGAAATGACGGCACATCTAGGGTGTGTGTGTGAGTTTAAAAGACAGTGATGACAGAAAACTGAATAAATAGCACTTCACTGTGCTTAAATGGCTTCACACATAATCCTTCAAAGTGTCTCAGTATTGATGCATAATGCAATGGGTGAGACATATGCTTACATCTTTGTGTGGTGATCTGTTTCTGTGTTCAGTACTGAACCTTGTTGCTGTTACCGTAAAATTGGAGAGTAAATGTAATGTGATGATATCGAGCGAGCATTTAATCTCCTCTACAAAGTGTTTGGTACCAGACAATTACTGAAGTGACTGTTATTGATGGTCTTGTGACTGTGGAGGTGACACAATTGCTTCCGTGTGTATGTGTTGGAGCCATGAGAAGATTGTGATATTGACCTTTCTAGTCCATCTCTGTATATGTCAATTTAATCCTTTTTCTCTATCCTGGGCAAGACAATTTTTTTAAATTATTAAGCAATATCACATGGGAAAGAGTGTTGTGAATATCAGGCATATTGGCACGATTACGTGTGTGATATTGCTTGTATACAAGTTGATTTTCGAATAACTTACATCTTAGACACAGTAGACTTTCTCTCTGAAATACCACAAACACGGACAACTGGAGTGATTGTCACTGGCTAGGCTGACATGTCCCTCATACATCTAATGAACTTCCACTATCCCAGTGCCAAAGCCCCAAATATTGTGCTTCACTGATAGCTACCCCATTGTACTCACTCCAGATATGTGAGTATAGTGTTTTAGGACACTAGCATGGCAAGCATTTAAGAAATTGTTTACCCAAAAATGAATTTTTTTTCTTATCATTTACTCACCCTCATGCCATTCCAGACGAGCCTGACACTCTTTCTTCTGTAGAACACAAATTAAGCTTTGTAGAAGAATATTTTAGCACTGTAAGTTCATACAATGAAAGTGAATGGTGACCAAAACTTTAAAGCTCCAAAAAGAAAATAAAGGCAGCATAAAAATAATCCATATGACTCCATTGTTATAATCCATGTCTTTTGAAGCTATCTATTAAGTTTTAGGTGAGAGTAAATCACAATATAACTTTCACTAAAAATCTTGACATCAGCAGTCTATTTAACATTTATGTTTTTAAGATTGATTACACTTCTTAGCGGCATTTGTCAAGCACTAGGAAGTGTAATCAAGCTCGAAATCATGATGGCAATGGCAAAATGTGCAGTGAAAAAGTTAGTTTGGGTTACTTTCATGCTGCCTTGTTGTTTTTTGGAGCTTCATAGTTTTGGTCACCATTCACTTGCATTGTTTCGACCTACAGGGCTGAAATATTCTTCTAAAAATCTTTGTTTTGTGTTCTGCAGAAGAATTAATTCATACACATCTGGGAATTGCAAGAGGGTGAGTTAATGATATATTTTCATTTTGTGTGAACTATTCCTTTAAGGAAAACATTAAATTTAATTTGGATCTCCAAATATATGCCCTTTGGCACAACTGCTCCAGGTAGGATGCCACTGCATTTGCCATCCACATAGTACTTTGTCACCTTGACAACAAAATCTCATACTCTATATGAGAATGCTGTTCATATACTCATCATATCCATTTCCCAGACCGTAACAAACTTTCTTCACTTAATTTAAACACTTCACTCTGTGACTGGGTACAAGAAATTATGAACTAAAGATCTGTCAGGATTCAAGCCCTCCTACCCACCATTCGTGACAATGGTGACTTCTATGGCCTTGTAATAGAGCAATAACAAAATTACCAGATGACAACATTATAGTTCATCACAATTTAAGCAATAGTTTACCCAAAAATAAAACATCTGCCATCATTTACACACCCTCAAGTATTTTCATGCCTGTATATTATTATTTTTCTGAGTAAAATCATTTTTCCAATGTTGGGAAGAAACTTAAGTAGCGACAATTAGCCATTTAAAAATAGTGTCGCATTTACAGTAATGGATCTACTTTTGCCAACAGTAGCAAAACATTTTGATTGCATGCAGCTATGCAGCTTCCTGAGCTGTGAAAAGAGTCAAACGCATTAAACGCAATCATATAATTACAGTCTTTGTGCATTCTGAAGTTTGAGTCATTTTAGTGAATCAGTTCATTTGTACATTAAGAATTTCAGAACCAATTCACCAAATCAGTTTTGTTTGAGTCTCTGGGCAGAAATCCTTATTTTACATCTCTCTCTCTCTCTCTCTCTCTCTCTCTCTCTCTCTCTCTCTCTCTCTCTTTTCTTTTTGCTTGATAGAACTTGTTGTATTTAACCTGGAATATACCTAAATATATAATATTTTACCACTCTATTTAAACTTAGATAAATTAAAGAGATATTAGATTAGATTGCCATTGAAGGATCCATGCAATGCTGAATTCAACCAAAACAAGATAGCTTAGGAGGCAGCATAATTAAGTTACATAATTAAATAATCTTTTGGAACATCCTTTGCATCGATAGCACATCTATGATGCCTTAAAATGCTGCCTCACTAGGCAGCTAACAAAGTTTTAAAACAGAGCTCACTGATACTTGAGATAAGACATGTCCTTCATAAAAAGTCCTCTTATGTTAAAAATCAAGAAATTCATAATAAAAAAACTGAATAAAATAAATACAAATTTTATCTAAAGGAAATGTGTATACTCAGGGCATTCATTTACTTATTCTTAAATAATTAACTAGAATTTTTTAAAGTGCATGCTCTATACTTGTAAGCACATTTCCTCAGCAAAAGTTCATGTTAATCAGCCAAACAAATTGTTTAAAAATGTAACAAATTCATAAATATAAATATAAATGAAAGGTATGGATCTGTATGATATCAAACAATACATAAAGTAAACTTTAATTTATATTTTCCATAAAATGCCTATCACAGTTGTGTCCTCACCTTGCATCAACTCCATCAGATATTTTGTTTTATGCTGAATAAATCAGACAATGTCATGGTCAGCTATAAATCTGAGTACCCCTTTCCCATTTCCTGCTCATGGTTGATGCAACAGTAGAACACATGGTCTGGTTAGTTTTATATATTTTTAATATTTTAAACAAAAAATGTTTAAGTCTCTGCGGTCACAGCTTGTAAGCTCCATCATTCCCACTGTGATAATTTCTGGTAAGAACTGTGGAATAATTTTGTCATTTTAGTTTAGGTTATAGAGGCAACTCTATCTGAGGAAAAAAACAAATGGCTCCAGTGTACAGCACATGGTTATGATAGACAAATACAAAATTTTGTCCATTTTGTCTGACTTCGTCAGAATGTTCAGAATAGTGTGAAAACAGAAAAACAAATTATAGAATGTATTTTATAATTTAACTCCTTTACTAAATACCATTAATGGTATTAAATGGTATTAAATTAAATGAAAGATCATTAATGATTTTACACTCTTGTTGTAAAGATAAAATTAAAATAGCTTGCTTTTTAGAGTGTCTGACGGAGTTGACTCAAATCACAGTAAAATGTTATGAAGTGAATAAATATCAGTTTTCAGATTTTTTTTTTTATAAAACCCTGTTGCCTTACACTTACAGGTTTGTAAATTAATCTAGTTAAAAAAAAAAACAAAGATTTATAACATGTTTTGTCTCTTTTTTTCAAGAATCAATGAGCTATTGTCAGGTTCACAGATGCAGTTTTTTCTAGTTGTTTATCAATGTCCACTACCCACCTATTTGTTTCTTATAAGCAACTCATTAGCACTTATTTGAAGTCTGTATTGACCTTTCAGCAACCATCTTTAATTAAAATCAAAGAGCATGGCCCATCAGTTTGAAGTGATTAGAATATATCTGTCTACAGTAAACATATAGTAGCCTACATGACAACACAAAAGTATCATGGTATTATCATGTTTTTGGACATGTACCGTTACCTGGGGCACCATGTTAAGACAATTGTATAAGAATAAGTTAATCATATCATATAGTGAAGTACCATCGCAGTACCGTGGTATTATTTTAATTACCTTAAAGCACCATGTAAATTCAATTGTAAATGAATATGGCAATCATATATCAAAATACCATAGTACCATGGTATTCTTTGAAGTGCTTTAAAGTGCCCTGTAAATACAAAATAGTACACAAATATGGTAATTGTATCTCAAATTACCATGATATTACCAACTGATACATCAGATATTACATTGTTATTGCCCAGATGTGCTCATGCACACAATACATTTTTTATTTTTTTTTTGCATGCATGTACATTTCATTTATTACCATACTGTATTCTGTATTGCCCTATACGAATTAGATAAACATCAAGTGATTAGCATTTTAGATGCTTTGTCTATGACATTATGCTGTGTGCATCTGTTGAAAAAAAAAATTGTAGCTTAAATGTAGCAAGATACTTTTGAGATGTAGCTTGTAGTGCAACTTACTACTTTCTCTGAAGTGTAGCTTTTAGCTTAGCTTAACTAAATGTTTTGTTGAGTAGCTTTGAGTAGCTTGCCCAACACTACATAGCTGGTTCATGCTGCTCTCAATCTTGTTCTGTACAGTGGATTGCTTCATGATTCGGTGACCCAGGCCCATGGGCAAACATCATTATCATGGCTAAATTCTCTTCCTCACATGCTGCCCCATTGCATGAGCCCAGCATCTTCGATCATACTGCTGCCCTCTACTCACTGCCCCTCATATCTGCCAGGGGTTCATGACACCTCCTAATCCTCATCTGCCTTTTATCCATCATCTGTCCATCTACTTGTTCATCCATTTAGCAACTGACCCATTCGACACGTGGCTGGATGTGACACCCATCTTCTCATCTTTCCATCCATCATTGTGAGCAGATCAATATGTCATCCTCTGGAGCATCAGTCTGTTTTTATTCTGTTCATTCATTCCCTCACATGTGATTTCACAAGGTGTTTCTTAAAGGAGAAGTGTGCAATTTCTGTACCGCTAGCGTCACCAGACAGAAGTGCAAAAGTAATGACTGTTTTCAAGTAAGTTTCCCAAACTTCCCCCATCTTGCATTAGTCTTACTGAGAGTAAGTCCCACCCCAGACTCGAGCCATTGGTTGAACACTATTAGATGTCAAACAAATAGAGCAATGTTTAAAATGCGCCACAGAGCCACAGTATTTACAATGGAAAAATCAACCTAAAATGGTTTACTTATAGTTGTCTACAAGCTATTCATAACTTAACTTAAAGTAGTTAAACTAAAGTCAAATTACACTTAAAAGAGTTAGCTACACTACAAGTTACTAAATAAAATAGATAACTACATTGAATCTGTATATTGGATATTTTCTGATTGCAAAATATTTCTGGGGTCTATCCTGGGGTCTGGGCGAGGCTGTGAGTGGCACCCAGACCCCAGGAACCAGTCAGCCATCCGCGATGGCTGTGGGGAAGACAGAGGGTTCAAGTCCAAGCCCACGCTGGTGGCGGCCCGGGAAAGCATGTCGGCCATCTGGGCGTCAGCCTCAGCCTGGGCGTGCTGGCCCCAGTGTATTGCTCTAATAGAGGAAAATACTATTTTACTAGAAATATCACTCTTTTAATACTCTTTTAAGCTCTTGCACTGTCGAAGCACCCAGAGGCAAGCTGCACTGCCATGCAGGGAAGGAGAAAGCCGCTGTAGTGCGCCGTAGCTGGCTGCAAATACAACCATCGGCGCCGAAGAAAATTTCTGAATGAACTCAACGTATTTCCCCGCTTTTATACCCATATGTCCGGGGGGCGGGGTATGCAAATACTGTCTGCCAACTTCTCATTGGCCTTTTTCATAGATCAGAGGCATGATCGGCGCTCAAGAGAGACCCCTAGTGTCGCTTCTTTGACACAATGTCGAAGTGAGCGACAGACGGGGAACAGTAATTAAATAAATAATTCACATCAATAAAGAAATAGCCCCTTTAAGGCTGTGCTTGGACTCAAGTGAATTAGTGAAATGTTTTTTAAACTTGTAAATCCAAGAAAACCAATTCACTAAAATTTATTGGAATTCCCAAGGCTAAATGAACTGAATTGTTTTGTTGTACATTTGGTTCATTTAAATAAACTGTCTGAATGAGCCGATTCACTTAAAGGAATCGGTTCACCCCAAAATTTTAATTCTCTCATCATTTCAATGATTTGGATTTTCCAGCACTTGTTATGAGAGAGTGAGGAAGATCATTTGGTACATTTTGTCATATTGATCCTACATGAGGCATGGTCCAGGACTAGAATGTTTGAAGTGTGAAATGTAGTTTCTAGCTGCTTACTCTGGCTATGTGATTGGCCGGATTAAATGAACACACTCCTCCCGAACTTTGTTATGAAACTCCACGAGAGGCTGTCAGTCTGATTAACTGAGCCACCCCTGCCTTGGTTGCAAGAACAAAGACCTCCACAGTGGGAAAGAGATTAAGAATGGAATTCAATCCTCATTATGGGAGGGAAAGCCTACTGCATAGACTAGCAAAACCACTGACTTGATGATTCTTTTGTGTGTCAAGTGTCAATTAATTTCACACAAAACACAAACATTGAATCCCTAAAAATAACCTAATCTAAACTAATATGGCTGTGATTAATTGTAGCTTGCCGCTGCCCCTTTCAAATTGAGATATATTCAGGACATGTACTGAGAGGCAGGAGGTTATGGAAGCCTGTCCTTTTGAGTTCAGGTTAAACATCTACTCAGGTGCTTCAAAGGAACAAAGATGAATTTAGACATCTCTCTACAGATCTCATTATTCCACTCCTGATATTCTGTATGACTGTTTCGATTAGCTAAACACACACCTGAATATATATGGGCACCCTCACACTAACTCACATGACAATGATGATGTCCCAATTTATGAGCTAACAGAATTGTATTGGTTCTAAACATGTTTTTTCACTTCACTTCAGAACATCATATGAATAGATGCAGTATTAGCTTTGTCCCATATTTCAGTATTTGTTCATATACACATGTTTGGAGTTACCTTTAAGTTTATTTTGGTAATCAGGAGCCGGCCACCCCCATTTTAGACTTTGTCAGTATATTTAAGAAAGTGGTTTAGATGCCAAATGTATAATTTATAAGTGCAAATCTTGTAAAATATATGATACAAAATATTTTGGTGTGAAAGGCAAATGTGCAAATGTATATGCTATGAATGTGTATAAGCATCCACAAAATCCCAACTTTAAAGGTGCACTCAGTAAATTTTGTCTTCATTAAAACTGTTGTACTCCTTGTGAAATTGATCATAATTTTGAAACACAAGTATAAAATCAGTCACACTTACCTGAGATGAACACTCCAGTCATATCAGTAACCTAATTAAAGCTGTTTTGTTCTACATGGATAAGGTTTGTCTCCTCATGGAATCTTCCATGTTATGATCACATGAACAGTCATATACAATTTGCTAATCTCAGTAATCACAATGTAATTGGACACTTTCACTCATGGATTAAATTAATGAAGGCTGACTGTGATTAGTGAATTTCTACAATGACATAATTTACTGTTGCGATTGAATAATACTGCATCCACACCACTAGTTGTCAATGTAAGTTCAAAATGACAAGCACAAACAATTACTGAGTGCACCTTTAACGGATACTATTTAATTGTTTTAAATGGAATTATGGCATTTAATAAGTGGAACAGATATCAGCTATGAAATCTAACTCAGTAAGCAGTTCAATTCAGGCTTTTGAGCAAGAATTGGTATAGCTGTGCAGACAAATGAATGGTTACTACCAAGTCTTGCATTACCAAATAATAGTAAAAAGTTCTTACAGTAGGGCTCTTCAACTACCAACCACTGCATTAATCATTGTTATACAGCCCTTCAATAGATTTTGATAAATCACCTTATGCCTCAGAATGCTATCTGTATAGAACTCAACAGTATGTACAAAATCACTCAGTGGTCACCAGTCAGTAGACTGTGGTCCATAACTGGACTGGAACGACCACACATTTTTAGCCACATTTCAACCTTTCTTTCTTTCTTTTTCTTTCTTTCTTTCTTTCTTTCTTTCTTTCTTTCTTTCTTTCTTTCTTTCTTTCTTTCTTTCTTTCCAGAACCATTAAAGAACACATTTGATTGCATCTTAAACAATTCAAAGCCATTTAAGCAAATTAATTAGCTGCAGAAATATATTCAGATATAGAACTCATAAGCAACAGTGGTTGATATAGAAGTAGTGTCAACTCGTGGGCTTAATGACATGATGGCTTATTAAGAAAAACTAAAGTAGATCATGAGAACTTTAAAAAAAATAATAGTTTGCTACAAATTATTTTCCCTGCTTCAAGTGTTAAAATGACTTGCAGGATTAGGAAGGTACTTTTGTCTCATTAAATGGGAGGTGAACGTGGGCTGATAATAGGGGTGCACACTAACAGTACCAGGTCTGATACTATGCCCATATACTACTTTTCACGTTGTCTTAATTGTCATGTTGACTTTAAAGTGCAAACAAATCTGATAATTAAATGTGTCCCTTCTCAAAATTACATTTGGATGATATGGAACTCAAAATTAGAAGTACCACACACTATAGCTGTCAGTGCTTATGATTTGAGAGTGACTACTTTATTTCCCTGAAGATCAGTGACATTACATTCATGATTACATGAAATTAAATGTAACATTTCAGTCAAATTTTGCAATCATTTCACTCAGGCTGTCTGATCAGAACTGAAATGTGTTTGTTTCCAATCCCATTTGCTTGCCCACAGTGAGTATATCATAAGAGAGCAATTGAGGTGTATGTCTGTTTGTGAGTCAGCTACAGAGTATATGACTTTCCAGGCCATTTGTTTGCCTATAAATGAATGTGTGTGCATTTGGTATATTTGCTGTGGCATACCTCTTTTAAGGAACATTTTTTATTTAGTTGGTTTTGTGAATCTCAAAGGCTTTGTGATCTCACTTTTGAGTCATCAGTAAAGCAGATTGAAGTGGGTTGCATGTAAACTAAAGCCAATGTGATGAACTCAGAACTAGCTCTCACCTTCAAAACAGTTTGCATCTGAATACACAGTTGTGTAAGCCAGTATATAAATACACAGTCTTAAGTTAATAGTCATATGGTGTGTGGGTAAAATTCATATCTATGTTTCTAAGTTCACAGCTTCATAATGATGATTAAAACATCTACAGCTACAGATAATATATTAGATAATATATACTATTTCAGTGGAAATGCATGCATGAATAACATTCAAAAACACAAAAGTTATACAATGAATTTATTCAAACAAAACATATGGTGTGCACATATATATAACTAACACAGAAATCACTTTGAGGATGCATGATTTAATGACTGAAAACGATGACCACAATCAAAATATACAAACACAACATTGAGAATGAGGCCAATTAGAAAATTGCATTTAAATTACAATAGCATACAAAGACAACCAGAAATATTTTGCATGCAAATCACAAGATATGGCTTAATTATCTACTTGATCAATCTAAAAATATGAAAGCATGTTGGCACAAAAGTAGAAAATGTTTCTCCTGGTGACACTGAAGTTGTGGACGTGCTTTATTTAGATATTTCAGGATATTCAGGAATGAAATGGCCAACAGGGGAAGTACAACTCTCTGAGAGCTTTTAGATGTGAATGCGTACAAGACTGCTCTTTATGAGCTAACTGGAAAGTGCATTCTAATTGAGGTAAATGGATTATGATGTGGTCAAACTGGTGAATAATTTAACAGGAAAGCAGTGGATTCAAAGGCATGAAGGGTTTTTAGTGAGAGCATCAGCTAGAGAGTAAGAATAATTTTAATTTGTTCATCAGGAATTTGAGACTCTCAAAATGTGCCTGTGTGTTTGAGAGAGATAAAAAGTGTGTATATAAGTGTGTGTGACAGTAATATATAGAGATTGTGTCTGGGCCTGAGGGGATGAACTTCATGTGGGCTGCAGAGGTAGTGACATTTATCATCCCTGAGTTGAAGGAGCCAATTTACATGGTATCTCTGACTGCCCAATAGAATAACAGCATACTGACATGGTGAGAAATGCATGGTAGATGATCTCATGTCTTTTCACTATCATACAAATAATTCTAAATACAACCTAAAGGCTTCAGAGGAATCTCTTTAAAACTGTCTTCACATGGATATAAACGATTAGGACTTATGTTTACAGCCTATTTATTATTTTTTTTTCCAGAATTGTACACACTCACCAGCTCTTTCTTCTTCATGCACTCCATCAGAATGATGAAGAGATGCTGGGCCTGGGTCCGGCTGTACGTAAACGTCTTCTGGATGGTGACCAATAACTGGTCTCTCAAAGATTCGTTTATGATTCTAAAATGTAGTCAGAGTAAAAGAAGAGACTGGAATATCCAAGCAAATCATTGAAACGCAAAGAAAAGTTTCATCTTCATCAATAAAGGTGTTGGGTGTATGCTTGATTTTATGCACCTGTTAGTAATAAGTATAGCTGAAATAGTCAAACCCATTAATTAGAAGAACTTTTGGTCATGTGGTGTATCATCTTATACACTATTACAGTGGAGAGATTTAAACCTCACGTACCCGCCCTCCTCTGAGTACTTATGCCCGAAGGCCAGGATGTCAGAGGCACGACCGCTCCCATCACACACCACCACGGGAACAGGAGGAGTGTCTCTCAGGTACTCCAGTACGATAGAGATTACATTAGGACCCCCTTCTACTATCAGAGCTACCACTGGAACACCCTGCCCAATACCTACAGAGATATAAAGGAAAGAGAATCAGAAATGTGAGAGGGAATATGAGTATGCGTGTCATTGTGGGGGTTGGTTGTTACAGGGAAAACTTACTAAAAGATTCTAATCTAAAAGATTACAGCTGAAGCATGCATTTTTCATATACTAGTTTAATGTGCGGAATAGATGAAATGATTAATAGTGCATTCGTAAGGAAGTTTAACTTCCCAAAAAGTGTAAACATTGTGGCAGTTTCAAAACCATGTTCTGTTTGACTGTGTGACATATAAACTTCTGGCTCAACCAATGGTGTGAGTGTGTTTCAGGAATAGCTGTTTGGACAAACAATGGAAGACAATGGCAGGGTTGAAGGCTTGGTGGGGATATTTGGAAACAATCATTATTTTTGCAGTTTCATTTAGTGCTGCTAGTGTTGTAGAAATTTAAGACTTAATAAGAAATTTTAAAGCCCCAATTTATTCCATGTTTGTTAGCTTTAAAGCCTTCAATATACAATAGTCTTGTGCTCCAAAATATTTAGGAAATTAACTTTGAGCAGATATTCACTAAATTCTATTTAAAATGTACAATATAAAAATATGACAGAAGCTATAAGCTATTATTTGTATTTTTTTTCAAAAAGTAAAAAATATGTTAATAATCGTAAATTTCAGTTTCCTAATTAAAAGTTGCTCATGAAGTTCCCCTCAAATCGTTATTACGACTTGAAAACTGAGAGATCATTTTAATACCCAAATTTCTGAGTTGGGAGAACACATACACTTGCAATATGGAGGAGAAGAGTATTTTTTTTGTAGTCGTGAATGAAAGATTTTGTAAATTTTTCGAAATGCATCTATCTTGTTATTGATTTCTGTTTCCGTAACATTTATGTATATCAGTAACCATTTGATGCATATTGTACATTTTTAAACAGAGAAAATAGCATCCATAGCATTATTCAGCAAGCTAAATGACTAATGTGTAATAGGGTGTTAAAATAAGAGTTCCTTAAAAAAATATGGAAGACTGAACCTGGCATCCTCCATGTTTCGTATTATTTCCGACAACAAAGCACTTGAACGTGACATACTAATAGCAACTTCAGCTGTGGGAAGTAGGACAATTCCAATAACACATGAAGGCAGCAGTAATTTACAGATGATGTAAACTAGTGGTTCTTAATCAGGAGACTGGGACCCACTAAGAGGCCTCAGCAAACTACCAAGGGAGAAGTTAAAGGAATTGTTTACCCAAAAAATTTAATTCTCTCATCATTTACTCACACTCATGCCATCCCAGATGTGAGACTTTTTCTTCTGCAGAACACAGCTAAAGATTTTTAGAAGAATTTTTCAGCTCTGTAGGTCAACTCAATGCAAGCTCCAAAATCCACATAAAGGTAATCCATGAGACTTCAGTTGTTAAATCCATGTCTTCAGACATGATATGATAGGAGTGGGTGAGAAACAGATCAATATTTAAGTCTTTTTTTCCCCATAAATTCTCCTCTCTGACAATAGGGGGTGATATGCACGAAGGACGTGAATTACAAAAAAACAGAAGGAGAATGTGAAAGTGAAGTGGAGATTGATTAAGCAGTGAGGAGTATTTATAGTAAAAAAGGACTTATGTATCTGTTTCTCACCCACACCTATCATATTGCTTGTGAAGACATGGATTTAACCACTGGAGTCATATGGATTACTTTTATGTTGCCTTTATGTGGATTTTGCAGCTTCAGAATTTTGGCACCCATTCACTTGTGTTGTATGGACCTACAGAGCTGAGATATTCTTCTAAAAATCTTTATTTGTGTTCTGCACAAGAAATAAAGTCATGTACATCTGGGATGGGATGAGAGTAAATGATGAGAAAATTTTAATTTTTGGGTGAACTAACCCTTTAATAAGCTATATATTAATAATCTAAATTGCTATAATAAATCTACAAATGCTAAAAAAAAACTCAAAAACTTCAACTCAATTCACACTACCTTCAACAACTGTTTTTATTGAATAACCTCCAGTTCTAAAAACTTATGGAATCACAAATTTGATCAAGATGAATTATTTTTTTCTATTGACATCTAATTTCTCTCAATAAAAATTGAAAGCAAGCAAAGAGGGCTTTGTACAGTGTATTATCTTAGACAATGGTGTTAAAAGGTTGAGAAATACTGACATAAACTACAGGTTATCGGCTGTTAAAAAGGACAAGCCCTTCAAAATGCTGTTTCAATAGGAAATATGCTAACACAGGAAAGAAATCTGTACTCTTCAATTCCATTCGTGGGGTCTTTAACATGAAAGAGGAATGCAAGGGGAATTTCTTAATAAGGAAAAGCGTATGAAAAGAAAAAATATTAAATGGCTCTAGTCATCCTGGCACATAGAGATGGATGGCCAGTTGGTTGGATGATTCCTGTGAATGGCTGTTGTGACTAACCCTTCAAGCACCTTCATCATAACCCATTGTCACTGTCAACATGACACCCAACATCCACTTAGCCTCAGTGAATTTAATATATTCCTCATCAGAACCTCTATAGAAAGGAAACTTACTTTTATCTGATGGATATGAAAGCATTGACTGCAGAATCAGATCATTCCTGCATTCATTAATCAGCTGCAATTAACGATATATATATATATATATATATATATATATATATATATATATATATATATATATGTACTGATAACTAAAATGCATTACATTCTTGTGGCAGAAGAGTTAATCATTGATAAGACAATACAAAAAATGGCTTTAGAATACAATGTATTGTTTACTACCATATTATTGAACATAAGCCAATCATTGGCATACAGTTCATAGCAATCCATTTCACAAGTGAATTTGTCAATCAGTTTGAGATTTATTATTAGGGCTTGTTTAAGGACCCGTCAATGTACACATGCATCAGACATGCATGTGTAGCGCCTTGGGTGCTTTGCATCATAAACATAAAATTTCTAGGTCACTGTGTCAAGTTAAATATAGTTTAATACTTAGAACACATCTTGAGATCCCTTAGTTCAAATTTGCGCTCCATCAAATGTTTTGAATGCAAGAACGTAACGAATGTCTTGTGTTGTTCTGTCTGGTTGTTTTCTTCACTGTATAAACTGCGCGTTGCCACACAGCTGAAATTTCAATTACTCCCCTCTGGAGTAAACAGGTGGTACTACAAGCTTGCATTTCTCAGGAATCTTCCTTATTTCAATCCGGGGGATTGAAAAGACACACTTATTTCAATTAATTGCGTAAATTTTTTTTTAAAATTGACAGCCATAATAATAAGCTATATCTATTATAAATATTTTCTTTATATATCAGAAATGTCTAGAATGGTATCGTGATACGCACACCCGGCTCCTAATTAGGCTGATGAAGCCCGAGACGGATAAAGGTGACAGGAAGCGGCAGTGCGACAGAGAGTTACAGGCAGCTGTCCGACACCTGTGTGTGTTTGTCTTTTGGTTAAATTTATTAATAAAATAGTATTTATATTATCAAGCCGGTTCTCACTTCCTCCTTTCCATTGAGAAACGTGATGAAACTCGGTAAGGAGGAGGGATGCGCTGTAGTAGAGTCCCCACCACTACCATCCACCCTAGCGGAGCAGCCACGGCCATCCACCAGGGGATGGAGGATCCCGGCCACCTGAGAGCGGAGGAATGGCCGCCAGCCACAAGGGGAGGAGGGGCTCCTAACCGACCACCTAAAGTGGTCAGGGCCACTGCCAGGGGTGGAGAAGTCCCCTACCGTCCACTGGAATGCGGCGGGGCTTTCCGTCCGCCAGGGGCCAGAGGACTGCCTCCGATCCTCCTGGGAGGCACTGCTGTTGTCTGCTAGAGGGTGGAGTGGCTGAGGACCAGGCTACGGCATATCAGAGAATATAAATAGTATTTTAATAATACACTTAACCAAAAGACAAACACACACAGGTGTTGGACAGCTGCCCACAACTCACTCTCTATCGCACTACGGGCTTCATCAGCCTAATTAGGGGCTGGGTGTGCGGAATTACGACTCGGCCCCACCCTCCGCCCTGCCACAGGTATAGTCTTCATAAAAAGCAAGCTGTTGAAGGGAGTTTTTACATTTTTAGCATTTTAAGTAGGTTGAATTATAATAATGACATAAAAAGTAGAATAATCTATCATATTTTAAAGAATTTTAGGAGATATTGAGGCCCCCCTGGAAGTATGCTGAGGCCCCCTAGTGGGTCCAAGCCCCCTGGTTGAGAACCACTGCTCTAGGAATAATTAACAGGTGTGCTTGCAATGGGTAAGGACCTATGAGAGGGCAGCAGAACAGTGCAAAGACAGGTCAGCTCTGCCGCAGGGATGCTCAAACCACCTAGACTCTCACTATTTACTACAACTTGATGAGTACAAGCTATGATGTTGAGAATATAATTCAAAAAGCATGTTGCAGCCAGATCTTAAAGAAAGGAGGAAAGGGAAAGAGAGAGACAGACAGACAGAGAGAGATTCACTGGATCATCATTCGCTGTCATCATTGTGCCTAAAATGGGTACGGTTACATAAAGTGTCTCTATTTATAGCAGTACACAGACTTCAAAAGCAACTAACTGCTCAGCTGGTAAAGGGATCAGAGTGTGATTTACTTTTTCATCCAAACCTTTTTCTTCTACCTTTATCTGAAGACTTTGTCCATGTCTCTTTCACTCTTGTTTACTTTCTATATAATTTTCTTGTCACATTTTATATTAGGTGGCCTTAACTACTATGTACTAAAATTAAATACATACAAGAATATGTATTTACTGTGTAACTACATGTTGTTCTGCAAAATTCCCACATTTGCTGCAACTGAGGTTGAGGTACAGGCAGGTTTAGGAGTAAGGGTAGTTTAGGGGTAAAATTAACAGTGCAACTTCAAATGTAATTAAATGAAAGTACTTTAAAAGTAATTACAATGCAACAACATGTATGTACATAATAAGTACATTGTATAAAATGGCTAAGTACATAGTAGTTAAGGCCACCTAATATAAAGTGTCCCATTTTCTCTCTTAAATGATATTTATTGATCTTTGATATGTTCTTCAATGCGGTTTTGGGGCCTCCATTAATGTGTAATGGAGACACACTCACTCACTCACGCACGCACACACGCACGCACACACACACACACACACACACACACACACACACACAGCAGTTCGCTCCAATTCAGCATAGCTGGAACTCGTGGTGCCCTCACTCTGTCTAGACATACTGATCTCAGTGAAATCGGAAGCAGTAGGTTCTATGCTTACTAAAATTGTAAACACTTCCCCCAGTGCCTAAGGCGGTAAGTGTTGATGGGTGAATGGGCTAGGGATGTGCAAAGTTACCGGTTTTAGGATTCGGTTAAACGTGAGGTTTCATGAAAGGTTAATAATTTTTGTCGGGATGCAGGAATAAAGAAAGTTTAATGCCACGGAACTGCCTCAAACACTGATTAAAATAGCAGAAAATAAAGTAAACAGTGAGCTATAAGCCTAAATGGCACAGCACATACTACAGATCTTCAAGTGATAAAATCACTCACACTAAAGTATAAAAATAATCAATCTGTCACTGCCTGTATATGCTCTGCACTTGCTGTTTCACTTTTTGGGGTGTTTTGATTTTGAAATGGTTTCAAATGCATTGACATTGGCATTGAACTTGTGTAGTTATTGTATGTAAAAATGCACACCAGAGCAAAAGGGAAAAACACTGTCTTACCATTTATCAAGCGCTGAAACTTTGCTCAGTGAAAAACAGCCTGGAATCTTGTCACAATAAGTCTATGTAACCTGAACTTCATTTGAATGCAGCACAACGAATGAAACAAAGCAAAAAGAGAGTTGTTTTCAGCTGTACAGGATGTAATACAATGAAGAGGTATGGATATTAAAATCTTTACCTCTCAACCCATTCCCAAAACCTAAACCTAACCATCAGTAGAGTTTAAATGTAATGTTAGAGGGAAAAATGCAACCTCTGAATCACGTTCATCACTGATTATATGAAAGCGATTACTTCCTGGTTTCAATGTGGGATGCAAACCCAGGTCTTTGATGCTAATGACGCAACATGCTTCCAGTTGCACCACAAGGGACGGTAAACTCGTTCGAGCCGATGAAAAAATGTCTGATGGGAGCTGGGGCTTGTCAGTAATCTGCATAATGTGGCAGACTGTAAAGAACTGGAACTGTTCAGACTGTTCAGATGCAGACTTCTCGTGTGATGTTGGTCTTCCAGAATAAGTTCTTATGTCACAACAGCACTATAAAAAATGTCAAAAAATGTCAGTTGTCATGTTTATGAGTAATCAAACAGAGTTTGAAAGAGTAATAAAACATGTTCAATTTTAGGACATTTTTTAAAGAACATTTTTAAACTTCACAATGTAGTATATGAAATAATACACTCACCTAAAGGATTATTAGGAACACCATACTAATACTGTGTTTGACCCCCTTTCGCCTTCAGAACTGCCTTAATTCTACGTGGCATTGATTCAACAAGGTGCTGAAAGCATTCTTTAGAATTGTTGGCCCATATTGATAGGATAGCATCTTGCAGTTGATGGAGATTTGTGGGATGCACATCCAGGGCACGAAGCTCCCGTTCCACCACATCCCAAAGATGCTCTATTGGGTTGAGATCTGGTGACTGTGGGGGCCATTTTAGTACAGTGAACTCATTGTCATGTTCAAGAAACCAATTTGAAATGATTCGAGCTTTGTGACATGGTGCATTATTCTGCTGGAAGTAGCCATCAGAGGATGGGTACATGGTGGCCATAAAGGGATGGACATGGTCAGAAACAATGCTCAGGTAGGCTGTGGCATTTAAACGATGCCCAATTGGCACTAAGGGGCCTAAAGTGTGCCAAGAAAACATCCCCCACACCATTACACCACCACCACCAGCCTGCACAGTGGTAACAAGGCATGATGGATCCATGTTCTCATTCTGTTTGCGCCAAATTCTGACTACCATCTGAATGTCTCAACAGAAATTGAGACTCATCAGACCAGGCAACATTTTTCCAGTCTTCAACTGTCCAATTTTGGTGAGCTCTTGCAAATTGTAGCCTCTTTTTCCTATTTGTAGTGGAGATGAGTGGTACCCGGTGGGGTCTTCTGCTGTTGTAGCCCATCCGCCTCAAGGTTGTGCGTGTTGTGGCTTCACAAATGCTTTGCTGCATACCTCGGTTGTAACAAGTGGTTATTTCAGTCAAAGTTGCTCTTCTATCAGCTTGAATCAGTCGGCCCATTCTCCTCTGACCTCTAGCATCAACAAGGCATTTTCGCCCACAGGACTGCCACATACTGGATGTTTTTCCCTTTTCACACCATTCTTTGTAAACCCTAGAAATGGTTGTGCGTGAAAATCCCAGTAACTGAGCAGATTGTGAAATACTCAGACCGGCCCGTCTGGCACCAACAACCATGCCACGCTCAAAATTGCTTAAATCACCTTTCTTTCCCATTCTGACATTCAGTTTGGAGTTCAGGAGATTGTCTTGACCAGGACCACACCCCTAAATGCATTGAAGCAACTGCCATGTGATTGGTTGATTAGATAATTGCATTAATGAGAAATTGAACAGGTGTTCCTAATAATCCTTTAGGTGAGTGTATATTGTGTAATCAATCAATTAAAAAAACTATAAATACCTATAGGTCACTAAATGGCATTTTAAACATCAATTTTTAATTATCTATTTGCACTTTATTTATAGCACTGTGACAAATAGCCACTTTGTTGTGTCAAGTTTAGTTTTTTTCTTATCCTTCACAACAGTCTCCTCTTTGATAAATTAAAATATTGTAATATTAATATAATATATAATTTGTGAAATAGCCTGTGTCTATATAATGTAACCAGAGATGGTAGTTCTTTGGAGGGAAAGATGGTCAATGTTTTCCAATTTTGGTTGCAAACATAATTTATAGAAGACCAATAAAACATGCTATCACAAGCATTTGACAACAAAACCTTTTCCTTTAAACCAGCCTAAGCAGGTTCTATGGATACTTTAAAAAGGACAGGGTAGCTCAGTGAGTACTGACACTGACTTCCACATCTGAATTTGCGAGTTCAAATTCAGGGTGTGCTGAGTGACTCTAACCAGGTCTCTTAAGCATCCAAATTGGCCAGGTTGCTAGGGAGGGTAGAGTCACATGGGGTTAACGTCCTTGTGGTCGTGATTAGTGGTTCTCGCTCTCAATAGGGTGCATAGTAATTTGTGCGTGGATCGCGGAGGGTAGCATGAGCCTCCACATGCGGAGTCTCTGTGGTGTCATGCACAACGAGCCATGTGATAAAGTGCGTGGATTGACAGTCTTAGAAGCAGAGGCAACTGAGACTTGTCCTCTGCCACCTGGATTGAAATGAGTAACCACGCCACCACGAGAACCTACTAAAGTAGTGGGAATTGGGCATTCCAAATTGTGAGAAAAGAGGATAAAAAAGAAAAGAAGGAAAAAAAGAGAAAAAAAAACATCTGGACAGGGATGAGAGTGTTTGATCTAACAAATTATATCTTCAGCTGCCAACTCCATCAGTGGTCATACAAAGCAAACAACTCAAACTCATTATTTACATTTCTGTACAGTCATTTGCCATTCAATCAGATGTACACCCAGCAGAAAGTCAAACATCTAAAATTTTCCAGTATTATCGTCAAAAATCTCATCATCCACACATTTTCTTCAGAAGTTCATCTATTAAAATGAGCGAAATAACAATAAAGTCTATTCTTGCTCATTAAAATCAGATTCATTCAGAAGGATGAGTTTGGAAATAAGTGAAGTTTTATGACACTTTTATGACACAGAATCCATATACTAGCTTCATTATTTACAAACAATTTACCCCTCCGCAATGGCTCTCAAAACTCATTCTCCATTCTACATATTTGAACTGCCATACTAATTTTCGACTACCACACGTGCAACAACCAATAGCATTTGTTGTCAATGACATAAAACCTGCAATATTTCCTGAATATGAACTAAACACAGCATTATCACACAGGAAAACAACATATTGCTTACAAAAGTTCATGTACCCTGAAATCAAACCCATTTAACCAAATTACTGACAAGTGGCATCTAACATCAGACAATTTTGCATAATTTCAACAGCAGTCACCTCCTTCTCTGGCACTACTCCAGTCATGGGTTCTAGTCCCATGGGATCAAGGAAGTAATCATGTTCACATAAACAATGGTAAGCGTGATTCGGAAGTTGCATTTTTGCTCTAAAATTACATTTTTACTCCACTGATGGATTTGTTTAGGGGTCTGAGTTAGGTTAATAAAATATGCATTCTTGTTGACCGTATTACATAATTTACAACCAAAAATGCGACTCGGTTTTGGTACCACTTTGTGGACATTTCTCTAGGAAACTGAAGTTCAAGCGTCCCCATACGTTCAATCATTTGAATTTCGGTGAGCACAGGCCAATTTCAGCAGCAAAACTTTCGACCTACAGTATTTTTACCTAATTCAAGGTATGATCAGTCTATGAGATTTCAGAGTTTTGGCAGAGTGGAAGATTATCAGTGAATAATGGAATTTAGGGCTGTTTCTTACTGTTCTTTAGTGCTTACGCTATAAGCTATTGTATACTGTAGCTTCAGAGGACCTGGTATATTGTCATATTAACTACATGGTTCTTGTTTTGGTGTTTTTTGGTTTATTTGGAGCTTTACATTTGGCTGCAGGTTTCCAGTGAAATGTCCAGCTGGGGGCACCAAAAGCGAGAAAAATGGTGTCGTATTCAGATGTGGTTTTAAGAGGAATTTTAGATGGATGTTTTTAAAACATACCTTCCTAATGTAAAATTTTTGCCTGAACCTAACGAATAGTGTTTTAAAATATAAATGAGACTATGGTTGTGGGGGTGGGATCAAGTGCCAGGTTTGTGAATAGAGAACAAGTTTGGGAGATGGGAATGGTAAGGATTTTCACCTGGAGGGAATTATTTCTAATAGTTGTTTCCTATTGCAGGGAGAGCTCGAGACGTATAAGAGGGAGCCAGATGCCAGAATTGGGGATCCACATAGAGTGCTGGACCATGTAGAGTGCAGTTTGTGTTTTAGAGCTTCACTGCCAGGCTGAAGAGCAGCAGTTTACCAGTTCGCTGAAAAGCACTTAAACTTTAAAGAGTGTGTTACAATAAACTCACATGGTCTGCCAAACTGACTGCCTCATCCTTCTTCCCACACAACAAGAAACCTGTTACAGTGGTGCTGAAACCCGGGATTTTGGAGGAAGAATACATCGTCATGGAGTCCTCGCCACTGGCCAAAATCATCAAGACCCTCGCCAGCATCCACCAGTCTCAACATCAGGCCCTGCTTGAGCTACGCAAGGAACAGGAGCAGCAGATCCAGGCGCTGGTCTAGACTCAAGCAGATGACCGGCAGGTGCTATGGTGCGTAGTACCCCAGGTGGGGTCTTCCGCCATGACCCAAGCCGTGATTGCAGCAACTCCCCAAGACTTGCTCACCAAGATGGGACCGCAAAATGATCCTGAGGCCTACACTGAGCTGTTCGAGCAAATGGCCGAGGTGTGATTGTGGCTGAAAACCCAGTGAGTGGTCTGCCTTCTGCCGCTGCTGACTGGGGTTGCCCAACTCACATGGTCAACACATCTCAGTCGACAACCTCCTGGAGTATGAGGATCTGAAGAGAGCCATCTTGCAGCGAGTCAGCTGCAGCCCGGAGCAGCATCGCCAGCACTTCCGCTCGCTGAACTTGGTGAGTATAGCCGCCCATTCACCTTCTCCCAACAGCTCCGTGATGACTGCCGAAGGTGGCTGCAGGATGGACAATGCGATGTTTAGGCCGAAGTCGAACTGGTGGTACTGGAGCAATTTGTTAACTGGTTACTGAGGAGGACGGCGGAGTGGGTGAGATTTGACGGCACCCGCCATTGAACGAGGAGGCAGTCCAGTTGGCAGAGGACCATATGATGGGGGTTGGCGAGCCCCCGGATTCTTCTCTCTCTCTCCTCCTTCTCCCCTATTCCCTTCCCCTCCCCTTCTTCCCATGCTGATCCTACTCACCAGAAACGAGGGAGTCCTGACTCCCAAACTGGTTCCCCAGGCTCAGGGATTGGTGAACCCGCCGGTTCCTTCTGGCCCTCTCCGCTCTTTCCCCCAGGTGGATGAATTTGTCGCTGCGGGTGTGGGCATAAAGCCTGGGCCGGTCTGTTGGAGCTGTGTGGAATCTGTGCATTTACAGAACCGATGCCCAGTGATGGATGTCGGGGCAATGGTCTGGATCCCTGACGAGATGCAGGCCACCCCTGATCAAGCTGAAGCATACCAGATACCTGTGAGTGCTAAGGTGGGTACATACCTCATGTAGTATGAGGATCTGAAGAGAGCCATCTTGCAGCAAGTAAGCCGTAGCCCGGAGCAGCATCGCCAGAACTTCCGCTAGCTGACACTTGGTGAGCATAGCCGCCCGTTCACCTTCTCCCAACAGCTCTGTGATGCCTGCCGGAGGTGGCTGCAGCATGGACAATGCGACGTTGAGGCCAAAGTCGATCTGGTGGTACTGGAGCAATTTGTTACTCGGTTAACAAGGGGGACAGCGGAGTGGGTCCAGTGCCACCACCTGCTGTCGCTTGAGGAGGAGTTATATGGCAGAGGACCATAAACGTGGGTTGGCGATCCCACAGATTCTTCACTCTCTCTCCCCCTTCTCCCCTATTCCCTTCCCCTCCCCTTCTTGGACCTTTAGTGACGGTCATTATTCAACTCTGGGGACAAAAGCATAGTGTCGAGGCTGTGGTTAGTTCCTGCCTTGCCCATCCACTAATTTTGGGCATGAATTGGAAGGCATTTACTACTTTATTGAGGGAAATTTGTGTGGATGAGTAGTGTAAAAAAGTGTCTCGGTGTTTGGTTTGCGATTTGCTGGCTGAGGAGACGGAGCCGGGGTCATCTGCATAAGCGCCTTGTCAGGATGACATGAAGGAGGGGGAAGTCTCAGTTTCCCCAGCCCTTAGAGGATTCCCTGCAGGGGATTTCCCTCTGGAACAGATGCGAGATGAGACCCTTAGGGATGCTTTGACCAAGTGAAAGTGATTGATGGTCAAAGCCTTCAGCCAGAAATTGCACTGGCATTTCCATATTTTTCGAAGGACACTCAGAAAAAGGAAGATACAACCCAGTTGTTAATACTGCAGATCCGTTGGGAAATGTTATTCTAGACGGCTCATTATAATCCAATGGTGGTTCACTTAGGGCAGGAAAAGACACTGAACAGCCTAATGGCCCATTTCTATTGGCCGGGTATTCATGGGGAGGTTCGCAGGTTGTGTGAGGCATGCCATGAATGTCAGCTTGTGAATCTGCCGGCCACCCTAAGAGCGCCACTGTGCCCACTTCCATTAATCGAGGTCCCCTTCGAAAGAATTGGTATGGACCTCATTGGGCCATTAGAGTGGACGGCACACGGACATTGCTTTGCATTGCTTCTGGTGGACTATGCAACGCGATATCTGGAAGCTTCTGTGCAACATTTCAGCACAAAGTGTTGTGGAGGCACTCTTCAGAAATATCTCCTGAGTGGGGATTCCGGAAAAAATCCTCACGGATCACCCCCAAATGGACGGCTTGGTCGAACTATTTAATCAGACCCTAAAGAACATGATTTTTACATTAGTCCACGAAGTAGTGCGAGCCCGTATTATTTGCAGTACGAGAGGTCCTGCAAGCCTCCACGGAGTTCTCCCCATTTGAATTATTGTACGGCTGTGCTCAATATCTTACAGGAAAATTGTGAGGAGGGATCTTCAAACAGCAAAAACGAAATTCAATAGATCCTTGACCTGAGAGAAAACCTCCACACACTGGGGCAGTTAACACAGGAGAATTTACTCCAGACTCAAGAACATCAAAGCCGGCTGTACAATAGGGGTACTCGGCTATGGGAATTTGCACCGGGAGATAAAGTCCTTGTATTACTCCCCACATTGAGCTCTAAATGACTCGCCAAGTGGCAAGGGCCCTTTGAGGTCACACGGCGAGTCTGGAAATCGATTATGAGGTTAAACGAATGGATAGAGGTGGAGCACATCAGATTTACCACCTCAATCTCCTAAAACAATGGAGAGAGGTGGTCCCCATGACTTTGGCAATGATGGTTCCAGAGAGGGAGTAGCTCGGACTGGCAGTGAACTTAAAAGCCACCGATCTAATCACCCCCATCACTAGTGCAGAACAGCAAGTCACGGAGGTTGCCAGAAGAATTCTCAGACGTGTTCTCACCTCTGCCAGGCTGAAGAGCAGCAGTTTACCAGTTTGCTGAAAAGTGCTACTTTTGTTTGTGTTACGTTAAAGAGTGCGTTACAATAAACTCGCGTGGTCCACCGAACCGACTCCCGCTTCCTCCCACACAACAAGAAACCATTTACAGAGACATTTAAAAAAGACATCCTTACCAAATCAATACCTAGACCTAACCATTCGTGTTTTAAAATATAAATGAGATGTTAAAAAGAAAACCTTACCTTATTAATGCCTAAACCTAACTATTAGTGTTTAAAAACTCAGAAGTGTAATGGAAAAGGACATTTTCTGAACAAACCACATAATTCCGTGCTGCATCTTTGAAGCACTGTAATGTCATGCGTCAGCTTGAGTTCATGGCTGGACATGATCCGACTCTCAGTCCAACACACTATCAGTTGAGCTACCATGCAAGCTAATCATGTTGGAATAAGTGTGTTGATGGTCCCTCTGGCCTTTTTCGAACACCCACAGTGATGAGTCCTGTGGCTCCAGCTAACTCACATTTACCTAATTACCTGTAGAAAACCACAAGTGGACAGCAGGCTAGTATTAATAGACCACAAGCCCCTGTACTCTGGAAGAGGAGGATGAGGATATGAGGGTTGATGTGTGCTAAGAAGACAGGAATGGGTTGATTTGTATGCCCCCCTGCCAAGCATGTTGAGGGAAAAAAAAATCGTAATTTATAGACGGGTGAAAAAAAAAAACGCCCACTTCATTCTGTCACTCTCAATCTATTTCATTTATTCCTTGTGTGAACATTCCTATTTCCTGTCTAGCAGTTACAACTGTGATTTATTTATTCATTGAAGAGATTAAACACAACAGGCAGATACAAAATGCAATCCAAAATAGTATGTGCTCTTGTGAACATGCATGGCAAACAAATGATGATCAAGGATGATAAAGATCCCAAAGTGAAGAAAAAAAATAATGAAAAAAATAAATAAAAATAACTAAATAAATACTCATATGGTTCTATCCTCTGAATCAATACATAGCTTTTTATTCAGAGACCTCCAAATGCAGATCTAATAGCTGCAAATACTCATAACTCATAAATTAAGCATTTTATGCCCATTAACCTCTTATTTTTCATAAGAACAAAAACTAGCAATCACGAAAATAGAAGCATTATTGTAAAGACATTTTGAGGAAGAAATTATTATTTCAATGTGGCCGTTAGGGTGGAGAACTTTTTTGAATTTGTTTTAAATTAAGAAGATTTAAAAAATGTGATATCAAATTAAAATGATAGTTCACCAAAAAAGTATCACTTTGTTATTATTTACTTACCCACTCATTGTTCCAAATCTGTATTACTTACTTTCTTCTGTGGAACATAAAGTAAGTAAAGATTAAGGCAGAATGTTAGCCTCTGCACCTTTTTTTTATCACACAATGAAAATTAATGGTGACTGAGGTTAACTTTCTGTCTAAATTCTCCTTTTGTATTCCACTGAAGAAAGTAAGTCATATGGGTTTGGAACAACATGAGGATAAGTAACTGATGACAGAAATCTTAACCTTTATAAAGAATATTGTGGGTTAAATATGTACAACTTAATCTATACAGGAAATTATTTAGACTAATTCCTCCTTTTTAACATTGTCATCTATCCTAATCATCTAATCCTAATTATTCAGAAAATAACTGATCTGTACATTTGTCTAAATTGTCCTATTGAGGTTAGTCAACATTCTTAGGTAGGTAAACTTTTGGTTATCCACTAGGGATGCAATTCCTGTGGGTGGAGTTTGCTCCATGTAAACAGTGCTTTACGGATAGTTCCATCATTTATGCTGGAATATTTCTTTAAGAGTGTAAAAAATAAAAACAAAACAGTAATTTAATTTAACTTTAATAGGGTGGAGGAAACTGTAGCTCCCAAAGCCCCACCCCTGTCTAGTCAATACAGCAACTACTGCTCTATTATGTTAATGTAATGGGACCAGCAGAGAGGAGAGCAGCATGGAACAAAGTCCAGAAATAAACCACCAAAGTAAAACACAGCTCTTCATCTCATCACTCAGAGACCCGGTTAGTACAAGGAAGGCTAAAACAGGTTTCTAGGCTAGAAACACAGTTCATCAAGCTCTCAGTCGGAGAGTGAACCTGACTGTCTACAGAGTTGGAAATTGGCAAAAGTGTTCATATAAAACAGCATAAGAATGCAGAGAAAAAATCAACATGTAATCTAAATGACCCTATTTACAGTACTTTCTTCATGCATGCTCTGGCCTCATTGTAAATAATCCATTGTTGAAAGTCATTAAAAAAAAAAAAAAAAATGTATTGCCTTCAAAATTGTTAATCAAATTGTAAAAACTTGTTCTTCCTCTGAAACAACATTCATTTTTGATGATGTCACTTAGGCCATGCAGGCTATTCGATAAAGCAATTTATTTTTGAAAACTTGCATTAAAATCTGCCTCCACTCTGGTATGGAATGCCCACTTTTCATGATCCAATCCATTCCATATGGATAAAATCAAATCCCATCCTACGTACACATTTCATCTTGTTGAATGTCCTGTTTCAATCAGAAATATATTTACTTCCATCTTATAGATTAAAAAGGGGTTGTGACTTTAAAGAATAGTTAATCAGTTAATGTTGGAGCTGTGACCCTGTGGTCAGTGTGACTTCAACATATTGAGCTGTGGTGCTCACTTGTGATCATGTGGGTTTGAGTCTAGCCCGGTATGTGAACCCATTCTGTTCCTCAGTATTTTTCTTTGGTTTCCTGTTCTCTTTCAACTATGTATGTCAATACAAAATGGCAAAAAGTCCAGTCAATGTATATAAGCTAAAAAACAAAAGTAGAGTATCTATGTCTAAACTTTATCATTAAAAGCTAATATAATGTTGACAAATAATCGGTGCTTTCATTCTTATTGAATTCCCCCCAAAATGTCGCCTTCAGTACTATGTTTAATAATTTTTCCTAACATGCATCCTAATTCAGCACGTTGGACTGCCAAATTGACATTCTCCATGTGAATTTGGGGATTTCCCCACTAATTCCAATTAAATTGTACCTAATTGTGAACAATCAAATTAAATCTCACATCATATATTATCCTGCAGGAAAATCTTCAGTGCATCCCGTGCCCACGAATCTTTTGCTCATCTGTGAAATACTAAAAAAGCCTTCCTCATATGTCCAATGAATGGCAACAGCAGCTCTGTAATTAATTTTAATCCAGTCCTGCTGCAGCACTTGTCAGACCCTGAATATGTAAGTCGGAGCTGGAGCCTGCCGAAATTCTTCCATAGCAAAGAGATTTGAATCCATGTAAGAGGCACTCTGTAGCTCTGTGAGCCTCATGGTGATGGCAGCAAGTATTATTGATGTTCTTCTAGAGTTGGAGAGGACAGGTAATAAAATAAAATAAATGAGCTGTGCCCAAAGCCAGAGTAAACATTACCATCACAGCTGATGCAAGAGAAAGAGATAGAGGTGGCTGCAGGGTGAGATATGGTTCAGATAAAATGCAGGCTTCTGTCATTAGTGTGATGTTGGGATAAAGTGGTTTAACACCAATTATAGTGTGAAACTGCAGTATGTGAATGTGTTACATGATGATTTAATGAGCTTAGCTTTAAACAAGTTTTATCTTTTTTGCTCCCATGGCTCAAACATGTTTCAAGTCTAGATTTCCACATGCTAGAAGGTTGGATGCATAAAGAATAGGTTTTGTCTTATTTTTTTGGTGAACTAATAAAAGACAGCTGCCCTTACTCCTGGAAATTACATAATGCCAGCCAAACAGATTAGTGCTTGCCAGATCAAGAAAATGCTTTCTAGTTTTGTGTGCAATATGCATCAGACAGTCAGTGAATTGGTGTAGGCAATCAGCCAGCGTACCGTCTGAGGCTGAGACTGGGATACTGGTTCCGATGGATGGTGTTGTTTTTTGATGCAAATGATGACGCCTGAGCGTCCCTTTGACTTCCCAGCCCCCTCTATTACCCCAGGCATAGGATGACAAAGGGAAGTCCACAGGTCACATGACAGGGGAGGGAGGTCAATCACTGGCTCACATCCTGTTGACCTTGTGTCACTCCCTCCAGTGTATGGCAGGTATATGAAATGGCTCATTTGATGTTGTAAAAAGTGTTACTAGTGGTTCTAAGTTGCTCCAATATTGTAAAAGATGCACAAAGGTTATGGTGATTTAATGTAGCGTGTCCAATATGCAGTACATTTTTTGAAGAAAATTCTATTTCAGCAGATATGATTGTCTTCACTCCAAAAAGGAACAAAAGCCAAAAAGCAAGGAAAATCTAGCATTATCATGACCCCAACACTGAGGAAAATAGTCTGTGTATATTAAATGCACTTCTCAATGTGACTTTGACTGTAATTTATCAGTTCACCAAAAAAAAAGTGGAACAGGTAGACCCAATGAGCCTAATTTGCCCAAATTTGAATAACTAGATCAGATAACTAGATATTCGCAAACTGAGGTTAGATGACTACAGCAAGGACACAATGATCATAGTTCCTGGACCACAACTTAGTGTGTTTGAACCTGCAAATTTTCTTTAATAAGCGCATCTTACCATTCCAAACAACAAATATAGCTACATAGAGTAATATAGAAATGTTATGTCATACGCCAGTACATAAGGTAGTTTTTTAAAAATGTATCAACAAATATTTTTTTTTTTTTTGTTAAAAATATTGTATTGTTGTTGTTAAAAACATTTGATCCTAGTACTTATTTTTTGTTTTATGTGGGTAGAGTTATTTAGACATATTCCACCACCAAAGTATTTCTGTTATACAGACTTTTTTAAACTGTCACCTGAAACACCTACTCCATTTTAAATGTGTCTGAAACTCTTCAGAATTTAAGAAAAGATATATCAACTATTTAAACCTTTAAATTGGTGGTCACCCGATATATCACTGAGGCCGATTTTCCCATTTGACTGATTTGGCAAAAATCACCTGCTTGCATGTGAAGCGACTGAGACATGTAAAAGACCAATCACGGTTCTTTTTGTTGTTATGTGCCATTGTGTTACTACAATAATAGACCAATGTGCAACACAGTGTCATTTAAATGGTCCACATATCAGAACCACGGCAGACGCGTTTGAGCTCATACTGTTAAAGTGCTGGCCTTCTTTATTTTCTCTCTTCAACAGTTCCCTGTAACATTTTTCCTAATGATAAAACAGAAATAACAGTAAAACTAATATCATATACCATCTGAAATTATACACATATCTCATTTAAAAAGATGTAATAAACAAACCTCACAGAACTTGAGCAGATCCAGCATCCAGTGGAGTGCTCATTTATTTAATTCTAAAGCATGTATATCAGCCTCTCCTCAGCAGTTCCCTGTAAACTTTTTCATTTTCTTTAATAATTATAAAAGGCAAACTTCTATTATGTACCGTTTGCAAATATGCAGATATCTCGTTTAAACAGATGTAATTCATGAACCTCACAAAAATCCAGCGTTTTCTTCTCCTTGATCGCTCATCTAATATCTTCCTCTGACGCGTATATTCAATCATCCAGAATCAAAACTTTAGGATCAAGATTGAAAGTTCCTCTAATTCACAAATCATGACAGTCAGTCCATGACAATCCAAGCAGGTGATCCAAGCCGTTTATATTGTCAGGAGATTGCTTCTCGCACTGGATTTGTAAGAGCGCGTTAGTGCAACTTCAAAGTAAAAGCACTTCACATGGGCTATAAGTAAATGTCTTTATCACTATGCACTGAACGTATAATTGGTTTGATTCTGTATTTTTTGAGAAAATGCTATTGCTAATGTGGATATACCATCCATGGTTGCTGGACTGTGTGTAATGTCATTTCCTTCTTCCAAATGTATTAACAATTTCTTCATGTGCAACTAAATTACACAAATTTGATGACTAAACAGCAATCAGAAAAAACTGCTATACTATTTAAATTACAATATTACTTTTTTACATTATTTTTTACAAAGTTAACGTTTTGTGAGAAATTGAGTAAATATAGTGCTAAATAAGAGTTTTTTTTAGCAATTTTATGTTTATATTATTTACTATATTAAATTGTTATACAGTATATCGGCACTGTATCCAGATATCTCTGGATATCTGCATCGGCCATTAAAAAAAAACATATCAGTTAACCACTCATTTTAATTATTAATAAAATGTTCATCAGAGTTATTTTTTGATTTGGGTATTATTTGACCCACATATGCATTTAAGGGGGGTGAAGTTACATATGTGTTCTAGGGTAAAAGGTATAGTTCACCAAAAAATGAAAATTCTTTCATAATTTACTCATCCTCCTGTCTTTTGAAACCCACATGTTATTCTTTCTTCCGTAGAACACAAAAAGAGTTATTTAAAGCAGAATGCCTAAGCTCCTCTTTTCCACTCAATGAGTGAATGGCGACTATAGCTTTCAAGCATGATTTAAAGTGAACAACGCCTTGAATCATTTAGCTTCATAAGACTTGGAATATAAAGTCATCTGGACTACTTTTATGATATATTTATTGATTGACCGTCCCTGGTCTCCATCCTCTTTCATTGAATGGAAATGAGTAGCGTGACCATTCTTCATAATTTCTCCTTTTGTGTTCTCCGGAAGAAAGAAAGACAAACATGTTTACAATAACGTGAGGGTGAGTAAATGATGAGAGAATTTTTATTTTTGGTTAACTACCTTTTTAACATTAGCGTTTCTTATTACTCAGAAATGTACTCACGTGTGTTGATCTTTTGCAGGGAGATGTGTTTCTCCAGCTGTCTGCGCAGTTTCACCTCAGCCCCATACTTTCCTGTGGTGCCGTTATCAGCCAGGATGAAGTGGGAATGTAGGCTGTTGAGTACCGTTAACTTACTCAGAGGGTTAGACATTGTTTGGTATGGCCGGACCACCTGTAATACACACCACACAGGGCAAAGAGTTACAGTAACTGTCCAGGCAATGTCATGTAGGGAAACATCCTGTACAGATCAGTGTTGTGGCAGTGCCATGGTACAGTTATGGTATCATAATACGATAGCCAGAGTTCCAACACTTTCTGACCAATGAATTCCCCATGTCATTTACAAGACATTTATAGTCTTTAGTGATTAGTGGATACGGATATTAAAAGATTATTCAAAATCAGAACAATCAGCTAACCAATTATTTACAAATAAATGTTTGAAAGAACAATTTGCTCACTAATTGGACAAGTTTTACTCTACAAAAGACAAATATTCAGCCTATGGAATATTTTAAAGCAGAGAAGTGGCTTTGTGGATAGGCAAATGGAGAGAAAAGCAAAAAGGTGAAGAAAAAGAGCCTGAGAGTGAGTCTAGATAGAAATTATAGGTTAAAAAAAAGAACGATTCTCTCTTTCTGTCTCAGTTCTTCTGCATCTGTCCCCAGAGACTCATACACAGGCTGAGGCAAAACTGAGTAGATATATAGTATCTCACAAAAGTGAGTACACCCCTCACATTTTTGTAAATATTTGATTATATCTTTTCATTTGACAACACTGAAGAAATGACACTTTGCTACAATGTAAAGTAGTGAGTGTACAGCTTGTATAACAGTCCCCTGTCCCCTCAAAATAAGCCTGTCAGTGCTCAGACCATACGCCGCTCACTGCATCAAATTGGTCTGCATGGCTGTCGTCCCAGAAGGAAGCCTCTTCTAAAGATGATGCACAAGAAAGCCTGCAAACAGTTTGCTGAAGACAAGCAGACTAAGGACATGGATTACTGTAACCATGTCCTGTGGTCTGATGAGACCAAGATAAACTTATTTGGTTCAGATGGTGTCAAGCGTGTGTGGCGGAAACCAGGTGAGTACAAAGACAAGTATGCAGGGCTCTACAGTGCAAGTATTTCACTCGCATTTGCCCCTAAAAATAGATATGTGCGAACCGGAAGATTAAAGATTACAAACGTTTTTTTTAAAGACCCACATTCCAACCACTGTAGTTTTCTGTGATGACGCGGTCCAGTCAGAGAGAGAAAGGTGAACAATGGAAAAAAAGTATTGTATAGGTGACATCGTATTTTATTTTAAGCGAAAATGAGACGAGGAGAAAGAGGGATTTGACGAGGGGGATTCGCAAGGTTCAACTAATGAAGTCTCTTCACAACGTTTACCTGAGACGGCTAACGTTAGGGATGCTGAGAACAACATTAGCGAAGCTACCGTGACCCCAGCTGTCACTTCAACATCCACTGTAGCCGGTGGAGGGAGAACATATAGATTCAATGCAAATTGGCTCAAAGTGTTCCCATGGCTAAAGTTCGAAAACAACGTCATCTTCTGCAAATATTGTAGAGTGCAGAAACAGGGGGGCAAATCTGAAATAGTGATGGGTCGTTTGCGAACGAGGTTTGACCAGCCAATCTTGATGTTGGATTTGTGACACAACCGTCTTGATAGTTAGCATCTTTAACTTGAACGCCCTGACTGAGCGATTCAAGCCTCAAAGATCTAAGATCGGACGCAACCCCCCACCCTTCTTGGGAACTAGGAAGTATTTGCTTTAAAAACCTGACTCTTTCTCTGGAAGAGGAACATGTTCTGACCAAGAGGTTTTGCAGTTCTTTCCACAGTAGACATGCCTGCTCCGGTTTCACGGTAGTGGAAACCAGGCCGTTGAAATGCAGAGGGCGGCGAGCGAATTGAATTCTGTAGCCATTTTCTACTGTTCTTAGGACCCACATAGAAATACCTTGCAGAAGATTCCATGCTGCCACGTCACTGAGATGGGTATTAATTTTGACACTTCCTGTTGAGGGGATGTCGAGTGTTCCGCGTCCTGGACTAAGGCAGGAAGCAGCAGTACACCCAACATTTCGCTGGAAGCCTCTAACTCCCGAAACACCAGAGGCTGCAGGAAAGGAGAGGTTTCGTGGGGGTACCGGGAGGGTCGAAGTGGATGATACACGCGTCCCGTCCCGAGAGGAGCTACCCCCATAAGGCTGGGCGCAAGACGTCAGGGTTTTCTCTTTTTAGAAACTACTCCCCTGAGGTCTTGCTTTAGGGGCTGCTGAGGGCGACGAGCCTGTCCCCAGTCTTTACGAGGGGGAGCACATCTCGCCACGCTTTGTTTCTGAGACTCACTTCTAGTAGGACCGGGGCGGGTCTGGGTGGCCGACGGCCCCGCCCCCTGAGTGCGGCAAGGAAGAGACTGCCCGAATGCTTCCTCGTGATTTTCGCCTCCTGGAACCTGGTGATAACTATATTCATAGGGTCCCCAAATAAGCCAGAAGGCGAAACCGGGGCATCAAGAAGGAAAAGTTTGTCCTTATCTCTGATGCCCGATAGGTTGAGCCATAAGTGTCTCTCCGTGCTGACTAAAGCAGACATAGACCAGCCAATGGCACGGGCCGTCTGCTTGGTCTTACGGAGAGAAAGATCCATGGCTCGACGAAGCTCAGAGAAAGCCTCCTCATCGAGCGTGGTACCCGCACTCAAGTCCTTCAGCAGATCAGCCTGGTATGCCTGTAACACTGCCATAGTGTGCAGGGCAGCACCAGCCTGATCTGCTGCCTGATAAGCCTTCCCTACTAGCGTGGAGGTAGTCCTGCACGGCTTTGTGGGGAGAGAGGGTCTTTTTAAGGATGATCCTGCAAGTGTCTCTTCAACCGGCGGCATCACCAAATACCCCCGTGTCTCAGCACCCACGATAGTCGAATATATCGACGTTGAGGGCATGTAGACACGGGAAGTATAAGGTTTCCTTCATGAATGAAAGAGCTCATGGAGGTCATCAAAGAAGGGAAGGGACTGATGAGGCATTCCCTTCCCCTGGCCACCAGACAGAAATCTGTCCTCCAAATTGGAGTGTTGGGGGGTCTCTTGTTTGCGTGGCCAGTCTAATTAAAGTAGAAGAGGTGGTGGTGGCATAGTGGCTAGAGCACAGGGCTGCTAATCAGAAGGTCGCTGGTTCAAACCCCACGGCTGCCAAATGCATAAATGTAAATGTAAAGCCTGGCCACCACACGAGTAATCATCTCGAGTAGTTCCTCCGATGATTTATTATCATGCCCAGAATGCTCGGAGGTGGGTAACTCAAAGTCCGCAGACTCAAGAGATTCAAGGTCCTCCTCATGAACCGAAGAGGTGCCGGAGCGCGCTTCAGGATCACGGGAAGGACCAGCTGGGTCTGGTGAGAGAGTGAGCGATAGGGACGGACCCGTCTCTTGCTCCTCAGCCAGATCCATACGAGAGCCCCACAATTGAAGTGTGAAGAACAGGACTCCAGTGGCAACCTGTGAAGCTCTGGTGGACTCCATGCCCAGAGGGTTAAAGCAGTGCTGGAAAATAATGGTGGCCACACAAAATATTGACACTTTGGGCCCAATTTCGACATTTTCACTTAGTGGTGTACTCACTTTTGTTGCCAGACATTAATGGCTGTGTGTGAGTTATTTTGAGGGGACAGCAAATTTACACTGTTATACAAGCTGTACACTCACTCCATGCAAAGTGTCTTCATTTCTTCAGTGTTGTCACATGAAAAGATATAATAATTATTTTTTTTAAAAATGTGAGGGGTGTACTCACTTTGTGAGATACTGTATGTAGTGGCTCATACATAAATTATTCACAGAATTCAACATGACACCAAATGAATGCAGAAAACACATGTAAATCATCCTGTTGTTGTCTGGAAATTTCCTTCCATGATAAATAATGAGTATGATGAATATCTCAATTTGATATAACAATAGCACATTCCATGATACCTGCAATGACCTCATAACAAAAAGGGTTTTGTTAGTCATTTAGAAAAATAGTGTACTTTGCTATTATGTATACTGTAACAATAGTCAAGTCACTTACATCTTTGCCAACCAGGTCTTCCTGATTCTCCACAATTCCCCAAGGGGCAATACCAATCGTACATATCTTCCCTCTTGATTTAGATGCATGATCTTTTAGAGCATCACCAACATGCCTGATGACTCCTGAAGAACAGGTGGGAGAGGGGGTATAATGGAGGAGATAACAGAACCTCAGTATGAGAGATCTTACACAATACATTTAGGACATCATGATATGAAAGCATATGGTTATACATAATATCTTATTATTTATCTACATTCTTGGAGAATTCAGATGGAATATCAGCCCAGCCCTTTTGACTTGTATTTCACAGAATAATAATAGAGTAATCTATAGCACTTTATTTTAGGGATCAGAAATTAAATAGTAAGTAATGACTAATAATTAGATTTGTAAGGGACTAGTTAAGGTATTTATTAAACCTTTGTTTGCTAACTTCTTACCCTTGTCTAATAGCTTTTTTAAAGTTATTTTTTACTAGCAATGAACTTATAAGGTAAAAACAAAAGATATCAATATCTAGTAAGGTGCAAAATACATCCTATATATTGTAGGTTATTGTTACACTGTGTTAATGTGCAGCTTATAAGTATAAAATAAATATAGAAGGCAGAGTATTTCATTACTTAGCGTAAATAGCAACAAAAAGCATCTTCTTTGCACTAATCACAAATAGTGTTAGATGCTATTTGCACCCATAATTAAATATTACCATACAGTACAGGGGCATCGCTGTAGCATGCTTATTGTGTTTATTTAGAGTCCCACAGCCACTCTACACAAGGGTTCCTCAATAGGTGGCCAGCGGGCCAGAGACACATGTCTGGCCTGTGCTAAAACCTAAAGTAAACTTTTGTCAGATGCGAATGCTAAGCGGCCGCATACAGGGCCCTTGACGCAAATTTCCACATTAGCAGAGTGCGCGTGCACAGATCACACCCAGCCGTCTTTTTTAACCATGCATCTTTGGTCTGCCAGAACCAGAATTTTTTTTTAATGGCATCAACGCTAATATTATTCTATTTGTTTCCATGTCTCAACCTCAGGATTCATACTGCATCATACATACAGGTTACCAGAGCCAGCCAGATCCAGCTTTATTCCTGCTTGGTGTCAGCCACTCCACTGAGTGATGACGACAAACTACAGCCAGTGCTATCCAGACATCACTTCAGTCTTTTACGATGGACTTGAACTGATGCCAACTCCAACTGTAAGATATCAGATACGTCATGTGTCAATGCCTGAACCTTGGATTTAGGATGGACCCCACCGAAATGACCTGCCGGTTGAACTGCGATGCACCTTATTAACCTCAGCCTGCATCACCTTTGTCTCTTGATGGAATACAGTCTTGAAATGGGATACATAGACTATCAATTAATTGCAAACAAAAGCCTTCATCAGAAAACTGGTAAAGGGCAATTGTATCTATGTGAACTTCTGCAATTAATCCAGGATGAACTTCAAAGACATTAGTCATTAATCTTACAATTCATCCAAATCTTTGTATAAACACCTGACCTTAACACTTACTTAGTTTACAAATTTTAAACCATGACCTGCACTGCACAAAAATAACTAATATTTTCATTATATTCATGCTGGTTATCCAGAGGGGAACTGGCCCCCACAGTGAGCCTGATTTGTCCCTAGGTTATTTTTCTCCATTAAACAGCATCTTATGGAGTTTTGTGTTCCTTGCCACAGTTGCCTTCAGCTTGCTCACTGGGGTTCTAAATACAATTATTATTTCTGTTAATGCATGATTTTCTGTAAAGCTGCTTTGAAACAATGTGTGTTGTGAAAAGCACTTTACAGATAAAAATGACTTGAATTGAATAGGCAGAACGCTTATGCGTCTGGAATTATTTGCACTAAATATTGGGTCCACAAGGTGGTAACACTCACCATTGAGCTGTTGCTTTCTCAAAGATGTGCTAGAAGATGTAATTGCTGGTTAACAACAGGAGACAATGTTGGTGAACAGTAGATGTGCATGTCACGAAAACATGTGTGAGGAGATCAGGACATACTTGGATTAGTATAACTTGAGTCTGAAGGAATATAGAGACATCTTTATGTGTCTAAGCTCCTGAAGAGACATAGTCCAGTATCTCATAGCAGTCGTAGTGTGCATGCCCCAAACACCTGTCTATGCGCACAGTTAAATGAAGTATGCTACATTGAAAGGTGTACACAGGCACTCAGTGTTTGCGTATCTGTATACAATAAAAATGTTTATAATTATTTGAATGAATAAAACAGGCTACTAATAAAGAGAAAAATAACTAATAAAAAAATCTGAATAATTATGTTGTGACACTTTAACCAACAAAAACAATAAAAACAACAATAGTAATAGTAATAATAATAATAGTAATAATAATAATAATAATAATAATAATAATAGCAGCATAAACACTTCATAACATCGAGAGTGGTGGCTCTTGGCTTTGTCTTGTTGACAGAATTTGGCCCTTGGTGAAACCTAATTGAGGAACCCTAACATACACCAACACCTTACCACTACACTGAACCCTAACCTTCCCTGCTTTGTTGAAATACTATATGGATCCTACATGTATTTTAAACCTATAAGCTGCACATTCACACAGAGTACTGAGAACCTATAAAGGCTGTCATTTGAATCAAACTAGCTATTGATACATTTTGTTTTTAGCTAATAAATTCATTAGCAAATGTAAAGGGACTCTAAAGCAAGAATAAGAAATCAACCAATAAAGACTTAATAAATAATTTATAATGCCAAACATGTCCATACCTAGTCACTTACCTAGTCAATAATTACAGTGTAATTATTAGTCATGCATTACTGTCTAATTTCTGATCCCTAAAATTAAATGTTATCAAGTAATCTAATTACTGTAAAGCATTTTAACAATAAGCTTAATTAAACAGAATGCTATAGTGCAATGGCCAGTATTCTACATGTTTAATCTATTCATGTTTTCTTCAAATGTTACAATACATTTAAAGGAGTTTAAATATACACTACCATTCAAAAGTTTGTGGTCACTTGCCTGTAATGTTTCTCATGATCTTAAAAACCTTTTGATCTGAAGGCATATGCTTAAATGTTTGAAATTAGTGTTGTAGACAAAAATATATTTGTGCCAACATATTCATTTATTTAATTACAAAACTAAAATTCTATTTAAAAAAAAAAAGTTTTTGAAATGGATGACTTGGACTGAATAATTAAGAAAAGCAGCCACTAAGTGCCCAGCATATAGACTGCTTCAATACTGTTTAAAAATCATCCCAGGGTGAAACCTCAAGAAGTTGGTTGAGAAAATGTCAAGAACACATGTCTGCAAAATCTAGGCAAAGTGTGGCCACTTTGAAGATGCTAAAGTATAACATAGATTTTTTTTTAGTCACAACATAATTCCCATATTTCCATTTCTATTATTCCATAGTTGTGATGACATTACTATCATTCTAAAATGTGGGGGGAAAAAAAAACTGAGTAAGTGACACTAGACAGTTGAACGGTAGTGTATTTCTATATAACAAAATTGCAAATTGTAGAAAAGTATTCATATTACCATGAATGGCATAGGCTGAACAACATGCAAAATTATTAACATTATATAGGCTTAATGGGAAAAATGTCAATTCTGGCAGAAGCTTATTAGGCTAGTGGGGTATTTGCACCAATATTTGTGCCAAAATACCATATATTTTGACTGGATGCACAGCCTTTGACATCAAAAACAAAAGACATGGGAAACTTTTCTCCCTTTTTAAAGCTAATAAGGCTATTTATTTTGCCTGATTATATGTTTAGTTGTATTTTATTATTTGCAATTATCCTTTTTGGCTCTGTCCCTATAAGAACTGAACTGTGTCCAATCAGTTGAGAACCACTGTGCTAAATAATGTCTAAATAAAGTGATTAATATTTCCAAAACTCCCATTTTACAGTGAGTATACCAGTGTTAACTCCTCCAGTGAAGATCCAGGCCCCAGTTGTCATGGCAGCCTTGATGAGACCCTTGCCAAAGACTTGCTTGAGTTTGGGCTGTAGCTCAAAGTTCTGGAGTCCTCCATGAACAGAGATGAGCAGCTTGGGAAGCTCCAGCTGCCACTCCTTCGTCATCAGATGCAGCAGTAAGTCTGGCTTTGTGTCGTAAGACACTCGTACATACTGACAATACATAAAAAAAAGGTAAGACAATCTTCAAAAGCACATCTAGATGTGTAAAGTTGTACTTGTAGATAACACCCTGCAAGACTGCCATTTATTAATTCAATAAACACTTAGTAAGAGTTCAAAGCTTGATCTAGCTAATTGTAGGGCCTACTTTTCCGAATACACGCCTTGCAAAAGGAATTCAATTACGAAAGGTTTACAAATATTTAATCAGAGATGTGTAATGCTATCACTTTGAGCGTCAGACTCTTGTTAATGAGACATTAGAATGTTTCTACCATTGCTTTGTTGGAGTGTCCACCTCCCTGGAACTCGATGGTTCCGAAGGCATCGGTAGGACTGAGCTGTGTGTGCTTGCTGATGGACCATTTCTCTGACAGGCTGTCACGCTCCAATTTCTCATTCTGATTGGATGAGATGCTGGGGGGCAGGCCAATATGCTGACCAATTAGACGGCCACAACAGCACCTGTTGCAGAAGTTGCAGAGTTGTAGAGTGTGAAATAATTATTTCTCAGATGCAAATTAAGTCAATGTCTCTTAAAACAAAACTGAAACAATATCAGATTTACAAAATTCAACTGAAATTCATTATTTGTAGATTTCAGTGTCATTAAAAGGACTAAAGATGCACTTTTCAATACCAGAGAAATTACAAAAGTTCACTTAAAAATATTATTATTACAAGATGCACTTATATAATGTATTCTATATATATATATATATATATATATATATATATATATATATATATAGAAAGAAAGAATTCTTTACAGTCCATCTTCTCCCTGCTGTGTCTCTTTAGATAATCTAATAGCTTTAAACAAGGCCATACTTCGTTTCATTACAGTGTTGAATAATAATTTAATTAAAACCTCCATTCATAAGTTTAAAATCCTTTATTCATGTGTTTAACATACAAGTCATATAAAGACTACAGCAGCAGATGTTCTTACCTATGGGGGTCTTTGGTGCTTACAATAACGTGCACACATTCTCTCTTGCTGAAAGCTCTTTCTATCCATGATTTCTGTGCCTGTGGAGAAACACAGTAGTTGTAAGTTACAGAATTCAGTAGACAGGGAAATGACAGCTTCCTGCATTCACTTAAGAGATCTGTAAATTCCAAGCAAATTCAATGTAAATTAAATCAGCCACCTATTGCAGCATCAAAACTTTAGTCCTGCTGTATTAAGATTTCATATTATTCTGAAAGTAAAATGACAGAAGATGTGATGGAAACAAGGTAAACACTTTTCGTTAGTAACCTTTACTAATGTTATTGGGAAACCAATTCTTCTTCAGTCAGAGGCATATTTTAAAGCAATAAGACACCAGATGTAGTAAGGAGTGTTCTTACCCCCTTATCCATGGTAAAATCAACACAAAGACTAGTTTGGCTTATTGCTTTTATAAAACGGCAGCAACAGTAATATGACAAAAGACACCAATATTGTATACCACTGTTCTATAAACAGTTACATGTATTATTAACAATAATCAGAGCAAACGATTCTTATGCCAAGTAATACTGTATATTGCATTAGCCTAACTGTAGGAATATGCGGTTGCCAAGCAATGAAGCATTGGTACATTAATATACAGCCATGGCCAAAAGTATTGGCAGTGACATAAATTTTGTGTTTTGCAAAGTTTGCTGCTTCAGTATTTGTAGATAATTTTTTCACATGTTTCTATGGTATACTGGAAAACAATGAAAAGCATTTCTTTTATTGGCAAAAACATTCAATATATGCAAAGAGTCAATATTTACAGTGTTGACCCTTGTTCTTCACAACCTCTGCAAAACCTCTGCAAAAAAGCTTCTGCCTTACATTCTATGCCTTATTAGTGCTCATATTTGATCACAATTTGTGGGCTTCTGCTTGTCCACTCGCCGTTTGAGGACTGACCACAAGTTCTCTATGAGATTGGCCACAGATCCAAAATTTCAATGTAATGATCTCCGAGCCACTTCATTATTACACTTGCCTTGTGACATGATGCTCCATCATGCTGGAAAATGCACAGATCATCACCAAATTGCTCCTGGATCGTTGGGATAAGTTGCTCTTGCAGGACGTTTTGATACCATTCTTTATTTGTGGCAGTGTTTTTAGGCAGAATTGTGAGAGAGCCCACTCCCTTGGATGAAAAGCAACTCTACACATAGATGGTGTCAGGATGCTTCACTGTTGGCACGACACAGGACTCATGGTAGCGTTCACCTTTTCTTCTCCAGACTATCGATTTTCCAGATGTCCCAAACAGTTGAAAGGGGTGCAACCTGCTGCAACCAATATTACTATAGCTCTGCACTGGTGGTGACATGATTCCTTAGCTGACTCCTCAGGAGGAGACGGTCCTGGCACTTGCTGGACACTTTGGGACGTCCTGAAGCCTTCTTCACTGCAGTTGAATCTCTCACCTTGAATTTCTTGATGATCCGGTAAATGGTTCTTTCAGGTGCAATTTCCTTGCATGTGAGGCCATTTTGATGCAAAGATGGATGCATGTCTATTTTAGAGGTAACCATTGCGAGCAAGAACACAATGATTGGAAGCACTTTTCCCTCCTTTTATAGCAATCAGTCTGCACTTATATTCCAATCAGAATGATAGAGCGATTTCACATGACTAGTACTCATTCACATTTTCCCAGGTGCTGTTCATATTGTTAGTGAAATTATGTTAGATGTTCATTTTGTGCCAGGGCCAAAAATCTGTGAAATTTGTGTTTTTGTAATAAAGTAAATTTTTTGGCCAATGCAGCTTTTTCAATTATTTCAAATGCAACTGATCACCCTGCACAATAACCTAGAAACAATGTGAATCAACACCACAACAACTGAAGCGGAAAACTTTGCGAAACACAAAATTTATGTCACTGCCGTTACTTTTGACCAAGGTTTGTAGACTGTATGGTCACAAGTGTGGTTTATAGTAGGCATGTCTTTTTTGAGAACGAGAACTCCACATCAACAGTTCATTTAAATTTTATCATCAAAACGGTGTTTAAATATAACAATTAATTTTCAACATATTATTTTTTTGTAAAATTAAGTGCTTATTTACAGAACCTCACAGCACAATCCAAAATGCACCATTTAAGTTATATTTTGCCAAATAAAGTGCTGCATAAAAGAACATTACAGATGTTAGATAGATACTGCTTATAATAATATAATTATTATAAGTATAATACATTTACTACTGATTTATTTTTTCATATTATTATTAGTTGTAGTAGCAGTAGGATTATGGTGAATATTACATAACTTTACAGTAGTGATATATTTCTGCCATACTTTTTTCTTACAGATATACCTTTAATTTTGACAGCTTTTATTTTGAAGTGCTTCTGTGTTGTTTTGACATAATAAAGGAGCTCTAACATAATGATGGCAGATTCCCACTCTGGAAAAGCCATTTGCTATGTGACTCAAAGTGATTATTACACTGCAAAAGTATGTGAATTTGCACTCTGTTTACTGTCATCTGCTACAAACAGAGCTTGCGATGCTCATGACGGTGTTTTCCCTGTATGAGCCGAGGAGCCTTCAAAGGTATGAGCAGCCGGCATCAGCACAACACCGTCTCCACAACTAGACTTCCCACGGTACACCATTACTCTTATAAAAAAAAAAAATAGCCTTAGGGGGAGAAGGAGGAGGAGCTGGAGGTGGAGGGGTTTAGCTTTTACAGGGAAACCCCCCATGTGATGACTCTGCAAATCCAGGGCGCATCACTGACCACCCACATTCACGTATCTTTACGCCAACATGAACATAGATAATGTAAATCTAGCCGAACAGGATGCTTTCTGACAAAGCTGGTATAAGAATAGGTCTCTGCACTTGCATTGTTAAAAAGCAATGCATTAACAGAAGACTGTGACCAGCATAGCAGCATGTAATGGCACAGCCTGCAAAAATGATTATGGGCCATTGACATGTAAGGTTGTTCAAGGTGTTGAAAAAAGAAATCTTTTAAAAATCTAGTTTAAAAAAATTGTGTCATGTTCTCAGAAATTTCATCTTTGTTTCATATTTGGTTTCATAAAAAACATTTATAGCATTTTCTACCAAACAAATTTAAACTTTACAACTGTCATTATAATACTTTATTTGCACCTTGAATACATGGGAGTATAAACAACTTTTTTAAAACACATTTTTCAAGGGAATATTTCTTTATTTTTATCCATATTATGAATTTTTGAATAAAAAAAATCATGAAATTTTCTCAAGGTTCCACCACATGACTTGAACAAAATGTGCCTTTTTATAAAAAAATTCTAAATAAATATCAGATGTGTCCACTCTGTTTTATGGTTTTTATGGTCAGCATAAACCTACATGTTCGTTACACCCAATTACTTTTATTTTTAAATACTTCAAAACACAATTGTTTCACTACTTGTTTCACTTTTTTTTTTTTTTTTTTTTAAAGAAATAAAAAAATATTATTCTGCAGTAGTCATGCCAACATTTCTTTTTCAGGAATTTCACTTTTTAATGAGACTTTTACTTCTTTTTTTTTTACTCTCTCTGGACAACACATAATTGATTTTATTCATTCATCTAGATTATATTGATTAAAATATCAATAATTTAAACTCTTTTTTTTTTTTGTACTTTTTTTGAAATTGAAAATATGCTCGTTATAGAAGAGGTATATTCAAATAAATGGTTTGTGTAAATTGCATTATTATTATTATTTTTTTTTATGTAAAGATCTGGCCAAAAAAGAGCACCACTTCATTGACCTTTAGGTCACATTGCCATAATATGCACCTGTAACCCTCTGTTATTTTATTTTCTGATTAATTTTGTGAAAGGAATCCACGTTATGATCTAGGTTTTTTCTAGATTGCTCGCCTACTGTCACAGACACGCAGTTTTCTACTCCAATAACTGAACTAAACAAAGTTTGGGCTGTTTCTATGAAGGACGCTTAAACAGTGGTGTAAAAAAAAGTGTTCATGTTGTAACTGAACACTTGCCATAGCAATATCATACCTTCTGTTCTCTTTTTAAAGATAGACAAAATATACTCTTGAACTGTACTCTTGGTCATTTTTTAAAGTATGTGAAACATTTGCAATTACTTTCAATTTTGCATTACCTTCAGTGGCAAAAGTTTTATGTGAACATTAGTCAACCCATCGCTAAACTCCGAAATTAAGTGTCACCCTGGCAGAGTTTATCTAAACTGTACAAGTGTCAAGATCTAATTGGAGGATTTCACCAATTGAAATCTGGCTACCTCACGTCGAAATAATATCTGACTGGTTAATCACCCTTATTTAAAGTTTGTTCATTATAAAACATAGAAAATAAAATATTTTACTTTTGTGATTATTTCTAAGTAATACATGTCACATCTGATCTAAAAGAGATGGTAAAGGGGGATGGTGGTTTTACAAAGGGGATGCTTTTTGGTATTTCTTGCAACAAGGGAGATGCCATCCCCTCGCATCCCCCCTCAACTCGAGCCCTGTTTATTTGAGTGCACCTTATAAGACAAAGTGTGCAATTTAGGTGATGTGACTGGTCACTATTTCGCACCATTTTAATTAATTAGGTTTTTAAGACTTTAAACCACCTTTTTTGTCTTCACTAGTTAATTTTGTGTTGTAAAACAATTAATGTATAAAAGTACAAATATTCTATGTAGTCCCCAAATGAATGACATTATACTTTTACAAGAATTAGTAAAATGCTGTTTCACATAGTTTTAGATGGAGTATAGCATATCACACTGCAGGACATGCCAGCTTTCCAAAAGAATTTCATGTCAACCACCCATTCACAATATTTAATCATTAGAAATTACCTGCTCTGTTTCTTCATCTTAAACAATACATTTTAACAGTCCAGAAGTCAGGAAGCCCATCATTGCTTTAAAATCCAGATATATTCACTGCTGCAGCTTCTGTTCTGTTTGAAGACCAGGAACTTTGGAAGCCGAACTTTCATGCCTGTGGCCTTGTTAGCTCAACTCAACTGTGTTGGGATTTCAGGATTAATCCCTCCTGAGAGTCACACAGCTTAAAAAAAAAAGAAAGAAAAAAAAGGTGGGACGTCCCTCTCAAATCCTGTTCCGCTAACCCAATTTGACACCCCTACAATAATATACTTTCAGCGATTGAATCCAGATGGGAACATCCATGTGTTTCTCATATTCATACACACACTGTGAGAGATGCATCCATACTTTTCTGTTGGTTGTCTAGAAAATCTTAGCCTGGTTATTTTTACTCAAACCACAGTTGTGGCCAATGTTTCTCCCCTCAACCTAGGGGCTGTCAGAGTCATCTCACACTTTACTGGATCAGCAAAATTCCCATAATCATTTACAGGCATACACTTACACCACCAACACAGAATTATACGGGGGAGGATCAGAGTATCGCTTAGATTAACAATGGCCATTGCTCTTCTTTTTTCTTTTTTCAACCCTGCTGAAATTACATAACACCCTATTAACCAAAATAATGCACACACAGTGCTGATCCACCACCTGTCACCTGTATTAAAAGGTGTCAGTCTGAGCAAAGGAGTCAGAGACAGATGGAATACTCCAAGCTGTCAATCATGTTTCTCCTCTCTTCCGAAGACCTCAGAGAGGGGGCAATGATGGCTCTTTAGACCACGTGAGATGGAGCTATATTTAACCCTCAGAGAATAGCAAAACAGTAGCAGCCTGTAGCAAAATTGCAACACTTGTGGAAGGCAATATGTAAATCATACTTTTCCCTGAATATATGTTAAAACAACCTACAACAGCAGATCACACTCTGAAAATAAAAATAAATGTATGTTAATTATAACATAAATAGAATATAGTTTAAATACATATGAGTTAATGCATTAACGGTAAAAATGAAATAACTTATCTATAGTTTACTAATTGTTTTTAGTGATGTATGTCATTTTTCTTTTCATTAAAAAACTTTCTTCTATCCAAGATTAATATTATGCGTAAACTATAAGTAAGACATCGATTCCCCCCCAAGTGTAAACAAATGGTCTTTGAGTGTCCCGACCAGCCTAACATAGGAATACTGCATCTGGAAACCTGTTTGAAAATAGTAAATCCATATTGTTACTCTTGTGGCACAGAAATGGCACACTTCAACTTTTAAGTGCATGCAATTTTTTCCACTATAAATAGTTATCTTAAGTTATACCTGAAGGAAATGAAAGCAAATAATAAAGCTAATTGTCATGGAAGGATAGTTGCTGCCCCTCTCTCTTTGTCCCTCTCATCCTCACTCCCTTATTGCTCTGTTATTAAATAAGCATCTCCGAGTATCCCCGTGCTTCCTGCCCTGCCCCTATTGAGGTGATGGGACCTTAATAATGGCACTCCAGTGAGATTTCATTTAATGTAGATTAGAGCTTTATTTCCCCACTGTTTAGCCTAATTAAAATCTCAGAAGATTAGTTGAAGACTGTTTATAAAGGGGCATTGTGTGCCAATATACTGGCAACATCAATAATGTCAAAAAAGAGCTCTTCATTGGTATAAAAAATGAGCAATACTTTTGGATAGGGAATAGAGGGCTCCACTCAAGTACTGTATAAGAGTAATATCTTAATTTAAGTATAATTGGCATCAGTTTTCCCAATGTGACCATAACTGAGTAATTGCTTTGCTCTGTTCCTAATTCATGTTGGATTTGTCAGTGATCCTGGAAAGCATTAAGCTCCTTTGTAAAAAAAAAAATAAACAGCACATTGGTAATTTACATGCACTGTATATATTAGAGACCAACAAATATCATGAACAACTCTGCCCTAAAAAAAACAAACAATAACAAAAAAAAAAACAATAAAAAAAAAACAGTACACATAACAAAGAACACAGAGGCATAATAATAATGTTTAACTCAAGTAATCTAAAACTACTAAAACGCCACCTGTATATTCTGATTTTATGAAAACATAAATGTGTTGTATTTGGCCTGTGCATATCCCAGATAATAGGCATGAGTTTGAAATGAGATCATCACAATCTTCTTCAGGCACTGAAATACCTGTAAATAGATTTTGAAGCCTCCGTAGAGGACAGATCAAGACATTTTCACAGAAAAAAAAGAGAAAAGCCAGAAAAGGCTTTTTCATTCCATTAATTCTGAAATCTTCTGAAAGCTTTTAGCAACCGCAAGGTCAGCTAGATGTAAGATGAATGTACTCAGAAAGCTCATTTGCTGAAATCTGCATAGAATATTCGAGGTTCAAAACAAGTTATGCTCAATTGACAGCATTTGTGGCATAATGTTGATTACCACAAAAATTATGGAATGCAATTGAAGTGAATGGGGCCAATTTTTGGAGGGTTTAAAGGCAGAAATGTGAATATTATAATTTTTCAAAAGCACTTACATTTATTCTTCTGTTAAAACTCATGTCTTACTTGAACTGTAAAGTTGTTTTAAGTGTCATTTTACAAGTTGTTCTAGGGTTTGTTGATATTATATCATCATGGCAGCCAAGTTTAAATTGGAAAGTTTAAAATAGGAAGTTTTAAAACTTTAAACTTAAATTTAGTAAGTGATTTTATCACACTAAATCATGTTTACAAGCACATTGTTCATGTCTTGTGGCTATACCTTTGAAAAAGTGTTTTAACATTAAAAAATTGGCCCCCATTCACTTCACTGTAAGTGTCTCACTTGAACCCAGATTTCTTTTTAAAGACTACACACACACACACACACACACACACACACACACACACACACACACACACACACACACAAATACCCTATATACAAACACACATTTGGGTGACTTCTCACTTTTGCTTTCTTGGTTTTGATCAATAATTGTAAGCATGGAAATCAAATGGGATTCAAAACACACTGTTGACCAGAGCTGGCAAATCTTTCAGAAAAGCATGTGTGGTCAATCTTTATGGCTAAAGGGGGCCTATGTAATATTTGTATTTAGAATTCTAAACCTATGATCTTTTGTTACATTGTAATAATTAAAATAATTATAAATATTATATGTATGCCTAATAAACATAATTCAAATCATTCAAATACATTATTTCCTATTGTGGCAAAAGAGAAGTATAATATATGAGTCCTTACACTGACTGAATTGAACAGAGCACTACTTTAGAGACACAAGTGGCCACATAAATATAAAGTAGACACACTTCCTCTCTCTCTTCCATGCTCAATATCTGTCTACGTATATAAACTTCTCAGAGAGAGAGAGAGGGAGAGAGAGAGAGAGAGAGAGAGAGAGAGAGAGAGAGAGAGAGAGAGAGAGAGAGAGAGAGAGAGAGAGAGAGAGATGGTGGGCTTCCCACCCTTCCCACCCCTCCTTGTTTTGACAGGCATGGAAACATTTCCCTACTGGTCTCTTCCTTTTAAGCATCCTGCAGCTTATTTTATCAGTTTGGCATGAAGCAAGGGATCAGACCATCTCTGAGAGATGTGTACAGTACATGTTTATCTATGTATATTTGTGTAAGTAATACAGCCAGCTTTAGTAACTGGCCTAATCGACTTGTTCTGTGGTCAAACTGACATTTCAAAATGTTGCATCTTTGCAGAACTGGGAAAGAGAGTTTATTGCCAAGAGTTACATCATATTTACCAAAGATAATTTACACAATATCCAAACAAATATTTGTTTCAAAACAAATCCTCTTGAGATTTTGTAGAAAAGGTACAGACTAAAGTGACAAAGAACTGTATTTAATGCCAGTAAACACAACAACAATGATCGTCAACCATAGATGCAGACCTTTGTAGACCCTGGATCAATGACAATGAATGTATTTCACATCACAGAGGGCTATACAAATCAAACATTTGATTACTTTTACTGCCTTGCCATATAAACCAATTGTCTTTACATAGTCTTAAAGAACTATGAAGCACTACACATTGTATTTATGGATGCACAATTTAGTGTTGTGAAGCCAATTCTATCAGCAATCCATTTTATGTTTATGGGTTCCTGCTGGCTCATAAAGCAATGCTGTATTACTTGAGTAGCCTATGCAACAACTATCAAACAAAGGCTAACTAACATTAGCTGGTATACTATCCTGCCAGTTCCTGTAGGCAGAGTAGGATTAGCATGTAAAGAATAACGACCATAACTGGCAGAAACCGTCCTTGAAATAATAAAAGAATTTTACACAATATGAAGAGATGAAAAAAAAAAAGAAGAAGTTAGAGGATATGAGTGTGTGTGAGTTTTTGTGTGAATGTGAATGCAAATAGGTTACTGCTAACTGCTGAATGATTTAAACTTCAGGGATCCACCAAATGTATGTGTATGTGTTGTATAGAGAGAGCGATACACACACATACAAAGTAATTGAGTGTCTAAAGTAGAGAGCCAGAGCTTGTTTTAGCCACGTCGAGGCCAATCCATCTATGGACCTGCAGAATAAGCACAGGCCTCCTTTCCCATAGGCCTCCCCGGTCCCAGAATGCGCCACCTCAACCAGCTCATAATCACTTGTGGCATGACCATTCTGCCTCTCTCCAATGAGGACATGAGGACCTAATTCTCCCTGCCAATCCAAGACAGAGACAAAGACAGAGAGCACAGCTAGACGTTTCAGTGCTGCTATTATCACAGCATTGTTGCAAAATGACAAGTGTTACAATAAATGAAAGTTGTCAGAAACATTCTCTCTTCTTGGCAGAAAGTGAATTATTAATCTTTCATCAGATGACAGATTGTCACAGCCATGTGACAGGATCAAAGCGGACCAAAATGTAGAACATTGTTCAGCCTGGCAAGAGAGATGAATGATTGCACATGTGGTTTTGTTTGGCACCTGCTTATCAAATTGCTTGACCTTTATGAAAACATCTTTATGTTGTCAATACAGTAAATGGTCATAAACGATCATGAAATACACAATAGCTGTGCACAACAAGCTCTTTTCCATGTTGTTACATTGCACTTTCTTGGAGTGCCATAACATTCAGAGGGCTCTTACATTAAGCTCATTACATTATTATTGATGTATAATAATAGGGCCTGCACGACTACTAATTTTTAGAGTTTTACAAATCGCCCAGAAAAGTAGCCAACTAGTCGCTTACTTGCCTCAAAGATTATGTTAACCTAAATTTTTTTTCTACAATTTCCACATTTTGAAAACACTGACAGATAATTCCTAATGATTGACAGTTTTTTTTTTTGCTATCAATTTTTCGTGTATTCAAGTTTCTATTCGATTAAAGAAGTTATGCTAACGTCTAGGTTACGTATGTAACCTCCGTTCCCTGATGGAGGGAACGAGACGTTGTGTCGAAGAAGCGACACTAGGGGTCTCTCTTGAGCGCCGAAAGATACCTCTGATCTATGAAAAAAGGCCAATGAGAGTTGGCGAACAGTATTTGCATACTCCGCCTCCGGATACGGATATAAAGGCGAGAGAAATACGCTCGTTCATTCAGGATTTTTCTGAGGAGCCGGGAGTGTACCGGGCACCTCAGCGGCTCGGCTCAGCGACATGGCCGGGAAGACACGATGTCTCGTTCCCTCCATCAGGGAACGGAGGTTACATACGTAACCTAGATGTTCCCCGTCTGTCGCTCACTTCGACGTTGTGTCGAAGAAGCGACACTAGGGGTCCACTTCAAAACTCGCCATGCGCTGAGCCGTGTACATGTACTGCATACACAGAAGCGGGCAGGTATTTCTACATGCACAGCGACCAACTGTGTTCAGACTGCACGTACTCTTCCCCAATGCCCCGAAAGAGTCGTCAGAATCCTTTTGGTCACCCTAGGGGGGAACAAGGTGACGCTCCCAACTAGGGAATGGGCCAAGCCTGGCTGGGCCTCTTTTCTCTCTATGTTTTCTCGGCATAGAGCAAGAGCAGCCGGGGCCCTTACCGCATCGAGGGAAGTGGGTCTTACCCGAATTCCTATTCTTTCAGGGGGAAAAGACCCTGCGGAGGTCACACCCGCCCAGCAGGGGAGGTAAAGGTGGCAAAATACATCACATGGCCACTTTGGGCATGTGGGAGGAAATGGCACGGTGGTAGATCCAACCTCGAGGAGGGGGGAGTTGCTACAACACGGCAACCGGAGGGCAGCGAAGGGCTACCTAAGGGAGACGCGGGTCAGCTCGCAAGGTGACCGTACCGCGGAAATACACACAGGAGGAATCCCGTAGGAGGCCTGATCAGTGGAGCACCTATTCCAGTAGGGGTAGCCGGAGGTACCCGTAGTGGACTGGGCCGGCAAGTTCCTCCGCTGAACCGTTGCGGGCCCAAGAGGGCTAGGGAGGAATCAACCAGGGTCCTAAGCCCTCTGGGAAAGAAGCGCACTGTTTTGCCTCAGAGAGGGAAACGGCGTTGGAAACAAGCGATTCACCTGGTCAGATCGTCGGCGTGTACCGAGTTCTACGGGCTCGGACCTGAGAGAACACGGGACAAGACTGACTCAACCCTGAGATTGTAAAACCTCGTAAATGTGTTAGGTGTTGCCCAGCCCGCAGCTCTACAGATGTCTGCTAGCGAGGTGCCTCTAGCCAGTGCCCATGAGGATGCTGCACTCCTTGTAGAGTGGGCTCGAACCCGCAAAGGGGGTGGCATGGCCTGGGTGTGATAGGCCAACTGAATGGCCTCCACCACCCAGTGAGACAGCCTCAGTTTGGAGACAGCGTTCCCTTTCTGCTGTCCTCCAAAGCAGACAAAGAGCTGCTCAGAGCGCCTAAAGCTCTGGGTGAGTTCCAGGTAGGCATGCAAGGCACGTACCGGACACAGCAGTGAGAGGGCTGGGTCTGCTTCCTCCCGGGGCAGCGCTTGTAGGTTCACTACCTGATCTCTGAAGGGCGTGGTAAGAACCTTGGGCACATAGCCCGGTCAAGGTCTTAGGATCACATGAGTGTCTGCCGGACCGAACTCCAGGCAAGTGTCGTTGGTAGAGAACGCTTGCAGGTCCCCGACCCTCTTGATGGAGGCGAGCACGATCAGCAGGGCCGTCTTTAAAGAGAGAGCCCTGAGTCCAGCTGATCCTAGCGGCTCGAAAGGGGATCTCTGAAGACCGGCAAGGACCACCGAGAGATCCCAGAAGGGATTTAACCTCCGGGCACCTCTTAGGAACCTGACGATTAAGTTGTGCTTACCCAGAGACTTTCCGTCTACTGGGTCGTGGTGAGCTGTGATAGCGGCAACATACACCTTCAAGGTGGACGGGGACAGCCTCCCCTCCAACCTCTCCTGTAGGAACAGGAGCACAGACCTAACTGCGCCCCTCTGTGGGTCTTCTGCCCGGGAAGAACACCAATTCACGAACAGACGCCATTTTAGGGCGTAGAGTTGCCTGGTAGAAGGGGCTCTGGCTTGGTTGATCGTGGCTACGACCGTGGGTGGTAGCCCAGCTAGATCTTCCACGTCCCGTCCAGGGGCCAGATGTGGAGGTTCCAGAGGTCTGGGTGCGGATGCCAGAGCATGCCCCGTCCCTGAGAAAGAAGGTCCTTCCTCAGGGAAATTCGCCAGGGAGGGGCTGTCGCGAGGAGTATGAGGTCCGAGAACTAGGCCCGGGTGGGCCAGTAAGGAGCCACGAGAGTGACTTGCTCCTCGTCCTCCCTGACCTTGCACAGCACCTGTGCAAGAAGGCTCACTGAGGGGAATGCATACTTGCGCAGCCCCACCGGCCAGCTGTGTGCCAGTGCATCTGCCCCTAGGGGAGCCTCTGAGCGGGCGTACCAGAGCGGGCAGTGGGAGGTCTCTCGGGAGGCAAACAGGTCTACCTGGGCCTTGCCGAACCGTTCCCAAATCAGCTGAACCGAGTGGGGGTGAAGCCTCCACTCTCCTCCAGGCAAGCGTTGTCGTGACAGTGCGTCCGCCATCACATTGAGGTTGCCGGGGATGTGAGTGGCACGCAGCGACCTGAGTCGGTGCTGGCTCCAAAGGAGGAGACGACGGGCGAGTTGTGACATGTGACGGGAGCGTACGCCGCCTTGGCGATTTATGTACGTGACCGCAGTGGTGCTGTCCAAACTGACCAGGACATGTTCGTCCCGAATTAACGGGAGAAACTGCCGCAGGGCTAGAAGGACGGTCAACAACTCGAGGCAGTTGATGTGCCAACGCAGCTGGGCCCTTTTCCAATGGCCTGAGGCTGCGTACCCGTTGCAAACGGTGCCCCAACCCGATCTGGAGGCGTCGGTCGTGACCAGGACGCGTCTGGACACCTGCTGTAGGGGTACTCCAGCCCGTAAGAAACAGAGGTCTGTCCAGGGGTTGAATGCTTTGCGGCAGGTGGGGGTGATCGTTACCCGGTGCGTGCCGTGGCGCCATGCTCGTCTCGGGACTCGGGTCTGAAGCCAGTGTTGGAGCGGTCTCATATGCATCAACCCCAGCGGCGCGACCGCCGCGGAGGATGCCATATGCCCCAGGAGCCTCTGGAAAAGTTTTAAGGGGACCGCTGTGCCCAGACTGAAGGCGGCGAGGCAGTTCAACACTGACTGGGTGCGCTCGTTGGTGAGACGCGCCGTCATTGAGACCGAGTCTAACTCCATCCCGAGAAAAGAGCCGAAGGGGAGGACTTTGTACTGACCATCGATCGCAAACTGCAGGAAGGGGCGGTGTCGAGGCAGGATGGAGACGTGAAAGTACGCGTCCTTCAGGTCTACCGCTGTGAACCAATCTAGGACGCAGGTTAGAATGTACTTCTGCGTGAGCATTTTGAACGGGAGTTTGTGCAACGCTTGGTTGAGAACTCGCAGATCCAAGATTGGTCGTAAGCCGCCGCCTTTCTTGGGCACGATGAAGTATGGGCTGTAGAAACCCTCCATCTCGGTTGGAGGGACAGGCTCTATCGATTCTTTGGCCAGAAGAGTCGCGATTTCCGCGCGCAGGGACTGGGCATGTTCGCTGTGTACTGCGGAGAAGCAGACGCTCATGAAGGGGGGCGGGGGCCTGGCAAACTGAATTGCGTAACTGAGTCGGATGGTCCGGGCCAGCCAGCGAGACGGGTTGGGAAGTGAAAGCCACACGTCCAACTTCTGCGCTAGGGGCACCAAGGGGACGATTAATTTTGACGTGCCCGGCGGGGCTTTGCAGCGGAGCGGAGCAGGTAGGGCAGCGTTGGGCGGTGACAGGGCGACCCGCGGCTGAGGTGCTGAGAAAAGACTCAAAGCACTTACCTTGCTCCGCACGCCCGGCAGGGGGCGGGTTAGCGACTGAGGAGGAGGTCCTGGGTAGGCGTCCTCTGGACTCGTCGGAACCGGCCGGCCGGGGAACAGTCGTGGGGCTGAAAATGGGTGGTCCGTGTCCAGGGGGCCAAGACTGTTGAGATCTGTGGGCACAGCGCCGTGAGAACGGCGTTTGCGGACCAGGTGACCCAGAGACATAGGAAATAGCTCTTTTATTGAGAATGTGGGTACCGCACCCCCATCTAAGGGGGGGCGGCAAATTAAATTGTTTAACAACAAAAAATTCTCCTCCCGGCCCTCCCCCGGGGGATGGAGTGGTCTTACCACCTCCGGAGCTAACGTCTGTGTCACTGGGTCATCCGTCTCAGGACCGCCTGGGAGCCTTACGGGTCCTCGAGGGAGTCCGGGAGACGGGGGGCGTCTGCTTCCTGCGGTGTGCTCGACGCCGGGGATGAGAGCTGGGCCCAGGTTGAGGTGGAGCAGGTTTCTTAGCCGCAGGGGGACGCCCTCGGCGAGCAGACGGGGCAGTGGCCTTGGCGCCAGGTTTGCGGCAAGGCAGGATATGTGAGATGGCCTCCGTCTGCTTCTTCGCCGCGGAGAACTGCTGGGCGAAGTCCTCGACGGTGTCGCCGAAGAGGCCAAGCTGGGTGACAGGGGCTTCCAGGAAGCGAACTTTGTCGGCCTCGCGCATCTCGACCAGGTTGAGCCAAAGATGACGTTCCTGGACCACAAGGGTGGCCATCGCCTGTCCGAGTGCCTGCGCGGTGACCTTCGTGGCTCTGAGGGCGAGGTCGGTCGCTGAGCGCAGTTCCTGCAGCACATCGGGGTCAGGGCTACCCTCGTGCAGATCTCTGAGCGCCTTGGCCTGGTGGACTTGCAGGAGGACCATGGCGTGCAAGGCGGAGGCGGCCTGTCCTGCGGCGCTGTAGGCTTTGTGGTTGAACGAGGATGCAGTCCTACAGGCCTTGGAAGGGGGTACAGGGCGCCCGCGCCAGGTGGTAGGGTCACCGGGACAGAGATGGAGCGCAACCTCCCTATCCACCTGGGGAATCGCCGTGTACCCGTGGGCCTCTCCGCCGTCGAGGGTAGCGAGAGCGGACGAGCAGGGCTTTTGACGGACGGAGAGCGGGGCTCTCCATGACGACATCAGCTCGTCATGCACCTCCGGGAAAAACGGGACCGGGGGGGGCGTGGCTGTGAGCGGCGCCCAGACCCCAGGAACCAGTCGTCGGGTGTGGGGAGGGTGGAGGTTTCCAGTCCAACCCCACCCCGACGGCGGCCCGGGCAAGCATGTCGGACATCTGCGCATCTGCCTCGACCTGGGCATGCTAGCCCGAAGGCGGCAGCCCAGGGGAGGAGTCAGCGTCAGACACCGCGCTCTCCGATGGAGCGGCGAGCTCATCAGCTTCAAGCTCTAGAGGATAGGAAAACCAGCCCGGAGGCGAGTCGCCGTTGCCTCGAGACTGGACGGAGGTCAGCGAGCGTGTCGGGGGGCGGGTCGTCCGAGGGGGCGTACCCGGCGGAGCTGCACCCGCTGCCCTCCCCAAATCACCTCCAGCACCAACCGCATCGTCCTCAATCCTGTGGGAAGAAGGAGCGATACGGGGGGTGGCAGGAGTGGCGTGCTTTCTGTTGAAAGCGAGCCGCGACCGCAACGCTGCCACGGTCATATTCTCGCAATGAGAACATGAACCGTCCACAAACGCTGCCTCGGTGTGATCGGCGCCCAGACACACGAGACAGCGCCTGTGGCCGTCAGAAGCGGAGAGCACTCTACCGCATCCAGGAACTACACAGGGTTTGAATGGCATCTTTATAAAGACGCGCCCTGAAAAGGGCTTCAACACCACTGTGTATTGCTCTTTTAGAGAAATAAACTCTTTATGAGAAAATTGCTCTTAATAAACTCTTTTAAACACTGCGCTGTCGAAGCGCTCAGGGGCAAACTGCACGCCGGCAGAGAAGAGAAAAGCCACTGAAGGTGCGCCGTAAATCCAACAGCAGCAGCGCGTCAGAGGATCAGAAGCAGGGTAAGTTGTGTGTAGCACAGCAGACAGCATTCACACGACCATCGGCTCCGAAGAAAATTACTGAATGAACGAGCGTATTTCTCTCGCCTTTATATCCGTATACGGAGGCGGAGTATGCAAATACTGTTCGCCAACTCTCATTGGCCTTTTTTCATAGATCAGAGGTATCTTTCGGCGCTCAAGAGAGACCCCTAGTGTCGCTTCTTCGACTCGACGTCGAAGTGAGCAACAGACGGGGAACTTACATTATATTTTGTTTGCAAATCTACAGTATATTAAACTTTTGTCTGCATGAGGCTAATTAGATGTATACATTTTTACAGTCAAACAAACACAAAGGAGCCCACACATTTTTACACCAGACAGACACTCTTCATCTTCAACCGCTGCTTGGAGCCTTTACCTACAACTCCTCACTCACACTGCAGAAATTCCGCAAACAACAAGTTATTCCAGTAAGATAATCGCATTACTACACCCATTTAAAATGTTAAATGCAAACTTCAAATTGTACATCTTGAAACCAGCTAACAATTTCTGAGTGATTGTTTATTTTCAGCTTTATCCATTGCATCTAAACTTTTAATGCTAAATGTTCTCTCTCCCTATAGCTGCATTTTGAACCATCTGAGTGTTCAGGTTATGCTTTTAAATTGCACCTCAGTTAGTGTTTGAGATGACATGAATAAATACATACATCAATATCATGTAAAGCATATATTTCAGTCTCTGTAATGAGTTTCACGCTTGCCTTAAACGACATTGAGGTTGTCAGTGACAATAATTAATATTCTGTATGTGGTGCTTACACCATACTTTTCTCATGGGAAAATACTGTGCTCTCATTGTTGGGCAGTGGCAGAAAATTCCTGCAGATTTTTCACCGGAGAGAGTTAATCTCAGGCGTCACTCACCTGGCAGGTAACAGGTAACTCCAAAAAGTAAATCGATTTTCAACATGTTTCCATGCAAATGTCTCATTGAACCCCTTTGTCTTCAAGGGAAAACAGCTTACATTAGCTGAGTGTTGGTTTATGTTCACTTTTCAGCTTAATCAAAGGATTTTAATAGTTCACCCAAAAATGCTATTTCTCTTGTCATTTGGCCTTCTCACACCTTATGCCTTCTCAAACTCATGTGACTTTCTGTCTTCTGTGGAACTCAAACCAAAATGTCCACTCCAGCCTTATGATGCTGCCTTTATGGATCTTGAAAGTTTTTAACCTTGCTGGCTTCCATTGTATGGACAAACACACATCATATATCCATCAAAAATCTTTGTTTGTCTTCCCCTGAATAAAGTCAAATGAGTTTGACATGGCATAAGACTGCATAAATGATGAGAGAATGATCATTCACGGTTTGCCTCAAGGAGACACTCTCATATCAACATGTCTAAGTTGGTTTGTAAAAAAGAGTCACATTATTATAAGTATAATACTGTTGCAATATGTAGCAGGGTTTGCATCTTTTGAAAATTGACTACTTGCTCCTTGCTTGTTTCTGTCCAAGATGAAACCTGTTCGGCGTACAGGTACGTGATTGGCCTGCATCGAGTACTTTAAAGAACCGCCACTTAAAATAGGCTATTTTGCAATATTTCGGCAAATAAAAACAATGTTTAAAACATTATAATTGGCCATAAATTGTTTGTAGGCTTGTGATGTTATCAGTTATGATATCAAGTTTTAAAATAATCAAATAAAACAGTGTTTTCACAAGTGTTCATTTAATTTCAAATTAATGTGTGTCAATAAAGGGTGTTCTATGTATCATGATGCACAGTGCAAATCAGATTAATCTCTGCCTTTCATACGTTTTAATTTGCTCTCATAGTTTCAGACTTTCAGGCTTGTTAAAACACTTTGTAGGTGCAATTTGATTAATTTGCATCTAACCCACCCTTTATTATGCACATTTGGAGGCACGGCACTCTATTGCATATTAATTTCGGGGAAACACGCAAAAATTGCCAAGACATGCTATTTTGTACATCTGAAAGACACAATTTTTACACAAGTAGCCTGGGAAAAGTTCCTGGAGCAAATTTCCTTACAATCAATCCCTACCTCTGATATTTGGGGATGACTCAATTAGGGTTTTAATTGGTTGAAAGGAATTTTTTTTCTAAGACCAATAAAGAATGTTGAACCAAGGAAATCACATTTACTGCGAACAAAAGCTGCAAATTGCTGCCTTCGGAGGCTATATACTGTATGGAGGTATAAAGGCATCAAGGCACATCCAAGTCCAATATTAATGCCACATCCTGTCTACTGAGATGCCTTTATTTATTCAGATTTTGAAGACAGCATAGATCCAGCCTTTGCTGTATTTGATATCGCGGTTCACTGGTTGGTTAAAAGAATAAACATTGCGTCTGAAGGAGTGGATGAGAGCAGCCATTTGTTTAGAATCTTTTTTTTTCAACTTACAACTCCATCTCTACTGGGAAATAAGCATTATAATTACTTAATATTTGCTTGGTTATGTGTAAAACACAACTGAATTTGTTTTAGATCTTTTGACATGAAGTTATTGTGCCTTGGAAGGCTGTCTGATACAAGCATCCTAACGAGGTACCTTCATATGTAAATTGCTGCCTGTGAAGTTTTTTACTGACTAGGCAGTGAAGCAGCAAGGCAGATGCCTTGACTTTCAGATGCAGCCATTGTGCCAGTTAGATGATCATTGTCCTGGAGTGGCATTCAACCACAAACCCACATGCCTCAAAAAAAAAAAAAAAAGATTATACTACTGTCCATACACTACTCTCAATTATTATTTTACATATGCACAATAAATTCCAACAGCTTTATGCAGAGTCTAGTTATTACGTACTGCTCATACAATTTTAAAACAGGTGACTTGAAGGGCTCATTCTCTGTCCACATATTATTTTGTGCCAGTCTGACCATCCAGGATGTGTCTTTGAGATTTTTTTTCCAATCTGCCTGCCAAGCTTCTTTTAATTGAGCAAGTACTGCTCTGTATTTCCATCTCAGGAGGTGAAAGGTGTGAAATTACCTTCCTCCCTGCCAAAGCCACCCTCTGTTTCCTCAATAATAACGAGCCACTCCTCTCCCCTCTTCTCACCCTCTGTTCTGTGAATGGATGTGTTCTCACTCAGTGGTGCTTTTTAAATATGAAATGTCGAAGGGTCAAGAAAAGACACTTTGCATAGTGTAAGCATACTGACCAAATAACCAGTCGTGTCACATCACATCAGAAGAAAATATGTATCAGTTGTCTTATTTGTGGTTCCCCGTCTGGCGCTCACTTCGACGTTGTGTCGAAGAAGTGACACTAGGGGTCTCTCGAGCGCAGAATATACCTCTGATCTATGAAAAAAGTCCAATGAGAAGTTGGCAGACAGAATTTGCATGTCCCGCCCCCAGACATATGGGTATAAAGGCAGGGAATGCGCCTGTTTCATTAAAAATTTTCTTTAAGCCGATGGTCGAGTATGCAGCGAGCTACAAGTCACACACCTGTTCCTCTTACCTCTGAGCGATCTGCTGTTGGATCTACAGCGCACTTCAGCGGCTTTCTCCTTCTCTGCACGGCAGTGCAGTTTTCCCCTGGATGCTTCGACAGCGTAACTAAGAGTTGTATTAAAAGAGTGGCCAGCGATGGAGGCGATCTGGGGATGGCAGCGGGCACTCGTTGACTTCCGTCTGGGCTCGAGGAAACAGCGGCTTGCCTCACAGCCCGCCTGCCTATTCCAATGTAGCCCCCCGAGCTGGATGAGCTCGCCTCTGCATCGGAGAGTGGTCTGGCATCTGACACGGATGACTCGTCTGGGCTGCCACCTTCGGGCCAGCACGCCCAAGCTGAGGCTGACGCCCAGATATCCGCCAGCGTGGGCTTGGACTGGAACCCTCCATCCTCCCCACAGCCATCGCGGCTGGATAATTGGTTCCTTGGGTCTGTGCATCACTCACAGCCATGTACCTTTCTTCCCGGAGGTGCATGATGAGCTGATGACTGCATGGAGAGCACCCTCCTCAACTTGTCAAAAAGCCCCTCACTCATCCGCTCTCACTACCTTCGATGGCGGAGCGACCCACAGGTACACGCCGATTCCCCAGGTGGATAGGGCGGTTGTGATCCACCTATGCCCCGAGAACGCCGGCACCTGGCCGGACAGGCCGCTTTCGGCCTGCATGCCATGGCCCTCTTGCAATCCACCAGGCTAAGGCACTCATAGATCTGCACAAGGGTAGCCCCTCTGGGTACATAAAAAATAATCGCCCCGTTAGTGCCCCCAGCACGGAGCTTGAATGCGAGGCTTCCACGTCCCAACCCATCAGCCTGGCTGGCCAGGACCTTCCGACTCGGTTATACAATTCAGTTTTCCAGCCCCACCCACCCCCCACCCGCTTTACCACAGTACATGGCGAACATGCCAATTCCCTGCATGCAGAAACCGCGACCCTCTTACTCAAAGACGCGATAGAGCCTGTCCCTCCAACCGAGATTAAGAAGGGTCTCTACTGCCCTTACTTCATCGTACCCAAGAAAGGTGGCGTCTTATGACCGATCTTGGACTTGTGAGTTTTCAACCGGGCTTTGCACAAACTCCCGTTCAAGATGCTCACGCATAAGCACAATTTAACTTGCGCACGACATCTTGATTGGTTCGGAGCGGTAGACCTGAAAGACGCGTTCCACGTCTCAACATCGACCCTTTCTACGGTTCACGTGCGATGGCCAGGCGTATCAGTACAAGGTCCTCCCCTTCGGCATGTCTCTGTACCCTCGCGTCTTTACGAAGGTCACAGAGGCAGCCCTTGCCCCACTCCGAGAAGCTGGCATCCGCATGCTCAACTACCTCGACGACTGGCTCATCCTGGCCCACTCCTGAGAGTTACTATGCACCCACAGGGACCAGGTTCTCAGGCACCTCAGTCATTAAGGGCTTCAGGTCAACTGGGAAAAGAGCAAGCTCGCTCCGGTTCAGAGCATCTCTTTTCTCGGCATGGAGTTAGACTCAGTCAGTGCAGTCAGTGCTGGAATGCCTCGCCGCCTTCAGGCCAGGCACTGCGGTCCCTTTAAACTTTTCCAGAAGCTCCAGAAGTACTTTCTGCATCAACATCCACTTTCCTTGTATATAAAAGAGCTGCTCACACATTCTGCCAAAGATTGTTTTTTATTTAATCCACTACAATCATGACTACCGTACACAACAAGTTCTTTTTTTTAAGTTTTGCAGCAGCCTTCCTTATAAATCAGGATTGCCATAACCTCTTATGCCAAGTCTTTTTTATCTACATGATTTTGTTCTAGTTAGGGCTAGGCAATGTGGCAAAAAAATAAAAATCTAGATTTTTATCAAATGGACTATTCACAATTCTTTTTTTCCCCAACTTTTAAATGTTCTCCAACATGATTCAAATAGCATGTTCTTTATTAGAATGCAAGGTAACCTTGTTAGAGAAATACAAGTTCTTTTCATTATAGGAAACAAAGGTGTGCAAGAAAAAATTACAAATGCACAACAGGTGGAAGTTTCAAAAGAGTGTAAATGTAAAATAAATTAAAATCTAATAAACCCAGATGTTCAGAAATAATAGAATAAAAAAACTGCAAAATAATTCTTAGCCAGTGTAGGTATTAATTTTATCTAAGCAAACTCAATCTAAAAAGTTATCTAGAAATCAAAATCTATATGTTGTTAACCTGCCACGTTCATCTTGAGCAAGCCACACACGTGCAGCTGATCAGATCGGGAGTGGCATTAAGACTAGCACATTGAATTATTTTTCTCTTCCTTATTCAGCCTTTGTTGGATTTACAACAAATCTAACAATAGATTTGCAATATTTATTTAGCAAAATCTTGATTACTTGATTAAATTTGTTTTTAAATAGAGTCAAAATGAAAATTTGAATTAATCAGATAAGTCATTAAATCATGATTTTGCAGCCACCCCTTATGTTAGTCAATTAATTCAGTACTTATTCAGGAGCAAGATTTTATTTTATTTTATATGATCTAGCTGCAAACGTGCTAGAGCCTATATACATGATTTCGCAACAAGCTTGTTTTTATTCATAAAATTGTCTGCAAACTCATGTTTTAATTAAATACTGCACAGGTTTGAACTGCGTGAATGGGCATAATTTGTTTTCATAACCTCTTTAGGTTGGGTAAATGCATTAAATCATATGATTCAAATGATATTTTTTCAGGTGGCTCTATTTTTCTATCAGCTTGTATGGTAAGGGCTGCTTTGGCCATAACACATAGAAGTGCATCTTAAAGGAATAGTTCACTCAAAAGTGAAAATTTGCAGATAATTACTGATAATACTCACTCTCAGGCCATCCAAGACATATCTGAGTTTCTTTCTTCATCAAAACAGAATTTAAGATTTTTAGGATTTCATTTCAGGCCTTCTCCTTTAAACAATGAAGTGAATGTTTTTTATGCATATTTAGGGTGCATCAAATAATCCACATGACTCCAGTCGACAAATCAAGTTCTTCTGAACCCAAATGATGAATTACTTTTAGAAACAATACAATACTTATATACTTTTTAACTACAAATGTTGGCTTGCGAATGATGTAAGCTCATTGGTAAGGTCACAAGTGGAGGAGGCAGGAAGCGCGTGGAAAAGTCTCCAGACATACAACTTTAGAGGATTAACTACCATGGCACCAAATGACTGTAACATGGAAGGAATCACCAGTCACTATACATACAAAATGATATATGATCAGATGTAATCTGGCCTATGGAATTTAACAGTTCCAGCCAGTACTTTTCTTACTTTTCTGAAATGCAGCGGTTTATACAGGAATCTACTGGTCCAAATACAGCTCTTTTCATGCAGTGATATGAGTAGTGAGCTTGCATCCAGGTTTTCTGAAGCCATAGTTTTGTGTGAGGAACAAACCAAAATGTAAAATGTTATTCATTGATGACGTTCCCCTCTGCCGGGCTCTCACAATTCATTTGCACTTATGTTTGCGAGTCTTGTGACCATTTGTGATGTGGCAAGTTCAAAAAACACGATCAGAAATAAAATTTCAGCTATGTCAGACCGGGAGTTTATAAATGACGCTGTAAACTGTCCAATCTTAAACCTGTTCCTCACACAAAGCTATTGTATGGTTTCAGAAGATTTGGATTATAGCGCTTTTATGGTTTTATGGTCTACTTTCTGCATCAACATCCACTTTCCTTGTATATAATAGAGCTGCTCACACATTCTGCCAAAGATCTCCTTTTGTGCTTCACGGATGACAGTATGATTATTTTTTTAATATGAATTTCATCATCATCTCTTACTCGGATATTGGTAAAATCTTATCAGTGGTGACTGAAATTCCCTTTACTGCATGACCTGTGTAACCTTGAACTGAGGTCAAAGTAGAATAATGTCTGAAAGGAGTGTTAATCAAGGATACACACTGCCATAATGCCCACTCATTGGATGATTGATCAGTAAAAACAATGAGAAAAATTAAATAGCATTGAATACATAGATTATGACAATATATATCATGTAGCTTATTGTATCTATCACAATCTACATTCCTCTACTCAGCATTTTATCAATGATATCACCACTATTGGAAGGTCCTTCTCTGCCACTGACTTCAGGAACATTTCTTGATAGTATATATATAGAGAGAGAGACACTTTCTTGTTAGTATATGTATATATATATATATATACTGTATATATATATATATATATATATATATATATATATATATATATATATATATATATATATATATGTCTCTACTCAACTCCCCGTAGCCTATTTCATTCGGTACAAGTGACTTTCATTCCTTCAGACTTAATCTCATTAAGGCTGCTGTTTCCTGAGAACATTAATCCAATGTTAAAGGAGATTAAATGTACAGCATTAAAAGAATTGCAGCTGTAATATAAGGGACAGTGTACAAACAGATTATGTACTTGGGTTTACCCTCTCAAACGATGCAAACAGCTCTGATCTGCAGTGGTATATCATTAGCCTGGATAAAACTCCTTATTTTGGCTCCTTTAACAGCTAAATATTTTCAGAGAAATCAAAGATGTTTTTAAAGGTTACTATACTGCAGCATGTTATACTGGTTGCAGCTGTTTGGTTGAAAAAGTAGAAAACCGAAGCAGGGAAGCAGAAAAACACCAACATCAACACACAACAGAAATGTTTCCCTCGATTCGCAGCTTCATCTGACCACATTCTGAGGATAAAGTGAAAATGGAGTTTCAATTTTGGGTCCGTAATAGAGGGTGAGCAGAACTGCTAGTGCAAAGAAAAAAACATTCCTCCCCACAAATCTGTGCAGTCTCTCTCTCTCTCTCTCTCTCTCTCTCTCTCTCTCTCTCTCTCTCACACACACACACACACACACACACACACACGCACGCACGCACGCACACACACACACACACGCACACACAAGTACAAACAAATCCACACTCTCTTTCACTGTAGTATTATAAATGTATGCTACAGCTATACATGTCTATACCATCTTGTATCAGAGTCATTATTTTCTATTTTTCTACCCTGCACTTATTTGCAATTGCCAAATACTGCAGGGTAGAAAAATAGAACAACACAACCTACTCATGACAGGAATGTTACATTTTACAATTTAAATGACAGAATTAAAATTTCTGTGAGCTGTCCCTTTAAATTGAAAATTGCAATGTAATGGCCCATTACATTGTCACTTCCAATTTAAAGGGATAGCTCACCCAAAAATTCAAATTCTGTCATTTTCTCACCCAATATTATGGACTGACAACCACAGTCACAACTCACTTCATTACAGGCAGGGGAACGTGAAATACTCAGATGAAAATTAAAGTAGTATTTAAATAAGTTTTGCCTGTACAATACAGTAATCTGTATAAAACAGTATACAACTTATTTACAGTAATGTACTGATAAATGTGCTGCCAGGAATTTACTGTAAATGAACAGGTAAATTTTGGCAGATAATCAGATCCGATATTCTTAATTATTCAATTTATCGGAATCATTATTTGTCTGTTCTGATTGCCGATAAATTTTAAAATGCGCTCCGTTGGCTCTGATGCCACCGCCACTCTCTGAAAGTTTACTGCTTGTAGTCTTGCTCAATGTCCAGGCCAAAGTATTATCATACATCACAAGTAAATGGCCAGTCAACACTGTACTCTGTATTTGTGGAGAGAGGTGGGAAAGATTAAACAGGGAGAGAGAAATTAATTACAGAGAGGACAAGCTGTTTTCAAAGGTAAGAATGCAGATACTGAAGTTGCAATAAACATCGCAATACTCTATGCATTTCCTCTTAATTTCAATCCCATTTGACATTTAATTACATCTCAAGTATTCTATAAACAAATTAATTTCCATCATGATTGGATCAGTCAATGTGAGTCCACTTTGAACATTCTATACCAAATCAACTGCATTCGCCCCAATTAAAACAATGTGTTTACGACAAATCTATCCTTTCACTCCATCCCAAAATAAATGTGATAATTTCCAGGACATTCATTAGCTACATATAATTGCAACATTTTAAAAATGTAAATTTTTTATATTTTTTATATCAAACTTTACACATTACAAACAAATATCTCATACAACATGGAAATTTAGCAGTGTATAGTGACAAACAGGTGTTTAGGTTTACTGTGGTAGTTTTTGGTGCTATTTAGTGTTTTGGGAGAAAATCAAATCAAAGGAGCCCTGTTGTACCCTACGCAAACTAAATTATCTTGTTATACAAGAGGATTTACAATGATTACCAGGGCAAAGAGGAACCCACAACATCAATTTGCTAGATTCAGATTATAAACATTTGTATTTTCATTATCTCAGCAATCAGTCTAAATACATGTTTGCTGTGATTTGGATGTATACCCTGTAATTTAATCGAACCCGCAGTGCTTCTGCTTCATTAGGCCTTGTCTCAATGCCAAAAACACTCAAATCAGTGACAAAAGTGAATAATCAAGTAGTTTTAGGCATATTGGCAAAACCACATCTATCAGCATTGATTTAATTGTCCAAGTTTAGAATGCTATGTAAGTGTCAGTAGTTCTTAACATGTGTTTTGACTAAGATGATTTTTAATCAGTGAATAAATGATTTGTTTACGAGAACTGATGGACTTTAGTTAATTTAACTTTAATAATTATCTGTACAATTTAATGATTATCTCATTAACACAGTAAATACTGTAAATAGTTTATTAAATAAATAATCCATAACTGGCCTCTGGATTTTAGTGTTTATATACTTTATAGTGTCAAGGTGATTATTATTATAAATAATTTTATATATATATCAGGTTTAGAAGCAATGCCATTTTATCCCATATAAAATAAACAAGATGCTTCTTTAAACTTTGGACATTTTGGATGTTTAATTTATTAATTTTTATTTTATTCCGTTGATGTGTTCGCGTGCTTACCAGATATGCTCTCCCACCAAAATATGTATTTAATATACAGGCTTGAGAAAGCCAACATATTGTTTTCCTACTTCAGTTTAGTACTGAACAGTTGATGAGGTACCATCAAATTATTGACATTTATTTCACACCCAGTATTGGTAATATAGTTGCGGCCGTTACACCTCAGGTTTGCATTTATTTTCAATAATTCGACGTTCGAGACAATCATTCCGCTTATATCAAAGATACTACAACTCCAGACTTTTTTTGTCATGTTTTCTTCATTTAAACACTTTAGTCTGTCGAACTGCTTTCTTGAACCATGTATTTAGCATGTAAGGTTACAAGTCCACTGGTGCGGAAGAAGTCCGCTCAACACCGCTCACCACGCCAGAGAGCTGGTGCTTTGGGCCGGTGTACATCAAGTGAGTATCGGCTATGATTGTTTTCCATCCACAAGCAATAATATAATTTCTAATATGTGCGATTACATTTGGAAAGATGCCAGCATTCATTCTGAATGCCCAAAGTATTAAAAAACATTGTTGATTTATTACACCTTTGCTTCCACAGCCACAGTACTGTCACACTAAATCCAAGTATTATGACATTAATTGCCTGTAATCCTTGACCATGCTTATTTATTTTTCCCTGTTTTTGTTAGCATACTTGGCACCAATCTATTGGAGCATGTACCTCTGATTCTCGAGGATGAGAGGTGTAAGGAAAAATTTGGGCACAGTCATACAGTCTGAAGAAACTGCAAAGAGCCTGTCACAGGTCTGTGTCAGGGCTGAGTAGATTGCTGTAGTATAACACATCAGCTAACCAAGTGCACAATAATGTTTTACAGGACATATATTTTAAGTCTACATTTTTATTTGTATAGTACTTTTCACAATACATATACCTTCTAATCATTAATAACATTAATACTCTTTATAAATGAAGAGTGACAGAGTAACTTTTTGTGGTTGTAAAATGTAAATTTAGATTGGAAAAAAACATCTACATTTGAGATTGAACAAATATTTTCCTCTACACTTTTTATTTGGCTCCCACAGGAGCTTGCTGTCATTGTTGAAGATGCACCTTTGAGGGACATGTAAATATTTTGCATGTACTGTATGGCAAGATGCTACCAGATATCATGATTGTTAAAGACTGGATGCAGCTAACATTTTCATGGCGGAGCAGTGTAAGAAATATCACAGATCATTTTGTCAATTATCAGCTTAAAATACATGTTTGATTTCAGTGATGCACGTGGAACACTAGGTTAGAAGTACATTGTAAAGACCTGGGGGACATGAAAATGAGAGGGGTGCAGAATTTTTCTGTCACTTGGGCATTTTAATATATTTATATTGCTGAAAAGTTGTTGCATACTTTACCCAAAAAGGACATTTCTGTCTTTTACTCACCCTAATGAAATTTCAAACCAACATTTTCTTCTTTGTAACACAAAAGGTCCATTTCTGGTGTCAGGATATAAACCACATTTAAAGTATATGAAATAAAAGGTGTGATGTATTCCAAGTTGTCTGTAGTGATATGATCACTTTGATGAACAAACATAATCTAAGTTGTTATTTACTATCAAATTAAAGCAATAAAGCATTGAAACCCTCAATGGATCTCATTGCATCCTGTGAACAAACTTGGAATATAGTTTAAGTAGCATTGATTACTTTTATTCCAGTTTTATGGTATCTTTTCCTTTTTTTGAGCTTTTTTAAGTCACCATCCACTTACATTATGCCCATAAAACTATGAAGATTTTAAACATTCACCTTTTGTGTTCCACAGAAGAAAAAGGTATACAGGTGCTGGTCATATAATTAGAATATCATCAAAAAGTTGATTTATTTCAGTAATTCCATTCAAAATGTGAAACTTGGATATTATATTCATTCATTACACACAGACTGATATATTTCAAATGTTTATTTCATTTAATTGTGATGATTAAAACTGACAACTAATGAAAATCCCAAATTCAGTATCTCCGAAAATAAGAATATTACTTAAGACCAATACAAAAAAAGGATTTTTAGAAATGTTGGCCAACTGAAAAGTATGAACATGAAAAGTATGAGCATGTACAGCACTCAATACTTAGTTGGGGCTCCTTTTGCCTGAATTACTGCAGCAATGCGGCGTGGCATGGAGTCGATCAGTCTGTGGCACTGCTCAGGTGTTATGAGAGCCCAGGTTGCTCTGATAGTGGCCTTCAGCTCTTCTGCATTGTTGGGTCTGGCGTATCGCATCTTCCTCTTCACAATACCCCATAGATTTTCTATAGGGATAAGGTCAGGCGAGTTTGCTGGCAAATTAAGAACAGGGATACCATGGTCCTTAAACCAGGTACTGGTAGCTTTGGCACTGTGTGCAGGTGCCAAATCCTGTTGGTAAATGAAATCTGCATCTCCATAAAATTGGTCAGCAGCAGGAAGCATGAAGTGCTCTAAAACTTCCTGGTAGATGGCTGCGTTGACCTTGGACCTCAGAAAACACAGTGGACCAACACCAGCAGATGACATGGCACCCCAAACCATCACTGACTGCGGAAACTTTACACTGGACTTCAAGCAACGTGGATTCTGTGCCTCTCCTCTCTTCCTCCAGACTCTGGGACCTTGATTTCCAAAGGAAATGCTAAATTTACTTTCATCAGAGAACATAACTTTGGACCACTCAGCAGCAGTCCAGTCCTTTTTGTCTTTAGCCCAGGCGAGACACTTCTGACGCTGTGTCTTGTTCAAGAGTGGCTTGACACAAGGAATGCGACAGCTGAAACCCATGTCTTACATACGTCTGTGCGTGGTGGTTCTTGAAGCACTGACGTCCACTCTTTGTGAATCTCCCCCACATTTTTGAATGGGTTTTGTTTCACAATCCTCTCCAGGGTGCGGTTATCCCTATTGCTTGTACACTTTTTTCTACCACATCTTTTTCTTCCCTTCGCCTCTCTATTAATGTGCTTGGGCACAGAGCTCTGTGAACAGCCAGCCTCTTTAGCAATTACCTTTTGTGTCTTGCCCTCCTTGTGCAAGATGTCAATGGTCAGCTTTTGGACAGCTGTCAAGTCAGCAGTCTTCCCCATGATTGTGTAGCCTACAGAACTAGACTGATAGACCATTTAAAGGCCTTTGCAGGTGTTTTGAGTTAATTAGCTGATTATAGTGTGGCACCAGATGTCTTCAATATCGAACCTTTTCACAATATTCTAATTTCTGAGATACTGATTTTGGGGTTTTCATTAGTTGTCAGATATAATCATCAAAATTAAAAGGAATGAACACTTGAAATATATCAGTCTGTGTGTAATGAATTAATATAATATCCAAGTTTCACTTTTTGAATGGAATTACTGAAATAAATAAACTTTTTGATGATATTCTAATTATATGACCAGCACCTGTATATAGGTTTGGAGTGTCAAATATCATTTTTTTTCAGTTATGTAATGAAATAAATCCATTAATCAACTGTCCAGTGCTTCAAGTAGCTCATGCACTAGTATTGTGCATGAGCTTGCACCAAGGTATTTACCCAGGTATTTACTGTGGCATTACTGCAGATTATATGAATAGTAAATATTGTCAAACAAATGTTTTTGTTTCGTCAGAATGATGTAATGCTGTAAGTTTTCTCATAGAAAATTAAGTAAAGCTTGGAAAGTTGTTTTTGAAGATGTTGCATGGTTTTAATACTGTTCTAACATTATGTTTTCCTCTTACAGTGTGATGCTGATACATGTAACATGATCACACAGGAAGTCGGCACGCTGTTTCCAAAAGTTCCGGTACCCTAGGATCGGCAACAGTATGGCGACTCACTGAAAATTACAGATCAACAACAATTACTTTCCCTCATGACAGGACTGGTTAGCACATTGATTCAGTTGCATGGGAGACCACAGTTAAATCCCCATTCAAGCGAGGAAGTAATCACGTTTGTTTAAACCATCACAAGTGTGATAATGTTGCTTTTTTATGCCTAGCATTACATTTTGTCTATACTAATGATATGGTTAGATTTGGGTTTTGGTTGGGGGGTACATTAAATAAAATAAATATTTATTTCACTGTTTTACACCCTGTTCAGCTGAAAACAATTATTTTTACAATTGGCTCCTGGATATTTATGGCTCTAGACAAGTTAGTCTCAAAGGTTACATATTTGCCTCTTAAAAGGTACAAGCTGTAAGGGTACGAAAATGTACCCTCGTTTAAAGGTACACAAATGTGCCTTTGAGGGAACTGCCACAGTGACAATCCATTGTACCCCTAAAGGTACACATTTTGCACTTTTTATTTCTGACAGTGCATGTGAAAATGCCCCCCCAAGACACAAAATGGATCAAATCACATAAGGCTTCACCAAGTGTCAATGCATCTCATTGTTCAAGCCACATACTGTATGTAAACTTTATTCCTTCCTAATGAACCTACTTCAACATATACAGTGGTTTGGGAATCCCGGAATCCACAAATAAATATTACGTTTTTTTTCCGTAGCAAAATTTTGTCACCTAGCACTATCATCATAATTGAAGTGAACGTCTCGGTTATGTATGTAACCTCCGGAGCCGAGTGGGGGTGAAGCCTCCACTTTCCGCCAGGCAAGCGTTGTCGTGACAGCGCGTCCGCCATCACATTGAGGTTGCCGGGGATGTGAGTGGCACTCAGCGACCTGAATCGGTGCTGGCTCCAAAGGAGGAGACGACGGGCGAGTTGCGACATGTGGCGGGAGCGTACGCCGCCTTGGCGATTTATGTACGCGACCGCAGTGGTGCTGTCTGACCTAACCAGGGCATGTTTGTCGCGAATTAACGGGAGAAACTGCCGCAGGGCTAGAAGGACGGTCAACAACTCGAGGCAGTTGATGTGCCAACGCAGCTGGGCCCTTTTCCAACGGCCTGAGGCTGCGTGCCCGTTGCAAACAGCGCCCCAACCCAATCTGGAGGCGTCGGTCGTGACCAGGACGTGTCTGGACACCTGCTGTAGGGGTACTCCAGCCCGTAAGAAACAGAGGTCTGTCCAGGGGTTGAATGTTTGTTGGCAGGCGGGGGTGATTGTTACCCGGTGCGTGCCGTGGCACCATGCTTGTCTCAGGACTCGGGTCTGGAGCCAGTGTTAGAGCGGTCTCATATGCATCAACCCCAGCGGCGCGACCGCCGCGGAGGACGCCATATGCCCCAGGAGCCTCTGGAAAAGTTTTAAGGGGACCGCTGTGCCTGGCCTGAAAGCGGCGAGGCAGTTCAACACTGACTGGGCACACTCGTTGGTGAGACGTGCGGACATTGAGACCGAGTCTAACTCCATCCCGAGAAAAGAGATGCTCTGAACTGGAGCGAGCTTGCTCTTTTCCCAGTTGACCTGAAGTCCCAGACGGCTGAGATGCCTGAGCACCTGGTCTCTGTGGGCGCATAGTAACTCTCTCGAGTGGGCCAGAATGAGCCAGTCGTCGAGGTAGTTGAGTATGCGGATGCCGGCTTCTCGGAGCGGAGCAAGAGCTGCCTCTGCGACTTTCGTGAAGACGCGAGGGGACAGAGACAGGCCGAAGGGGAGGACTTTGTACTGGTACGCCTGGCCCTCGAACGCAAACCGCAGGTAGGGGCGGTGTCGGGGCAGGATGGAGACATGGAAGTACGCGTCCTTCAGGTCTATCGCTGCGAACCAATCTAGATGCCGGACGCAGGTTAAAATGTGTTTCTGCATGAGCATCTTGAACGGGAGTTTGTGCAACGCTCGGTTGAGAACTCGAAGGTCCAAGACTGGTCGTAAGTCGCCGCTTTTCTTGGGTATGATGAAGTAGGGGCTGTAGAAACCCTTCTTCATCTCGGTTGGAGGGACAGGCTCTATCGCGTCTTTGGCCAGAAGAGTCGCGATTTCCGCGAGCAGGGAGTGGGCGTGTTCGCCGTGTACTGTGGAAAAGCGGACGCCCATGAAGGGGGGCGGGGGCCTGGCAAACTGAATTGCGTAACCGAGTCGGATGGTCCGGGCCAGCCAGCGAGACGGGTTGGGAAGTGAAAGCCACGCGTCCAACCTCTGCACTAGGGGCACCAAAGGGACGGTTAATTTGGGCATACCCGGTGGGGCGGAGCAGCGGGGCGGAGCAGGTAGGGCAGCGTTGGGCGGCGACGGGGCGACCCGCGGCTGAGGTGCTGAGAAAAGACTCAAAGCACTTACCTTGCTCCGCACACCCGGCTGGGGGCGGGTTAACGACTGAGGAGGAGGTCCTGGGTAGGCGTCCTCTAGACTCATCGGAACCCGCCGGCCGGGGGAAAGTCGTGGGGCTGAAGACGGGTGGTCCGTGTCCAGGAAGCCAGGACTGTTGAGATCTAAGGGCAAAGTGCCGTGAGAACGGCATTTGCGGGCCAGGTGACCCAGAGACATAGGAAATAGCTCTTTTATTGAGAATGTGGGTACCGCAACCCCGTCTAAGGGGGAGCGGCAAATTAAATTGTTTGAAAACAAAAAAATTCTCCTCCCGGCCCTCAAACGGAGGACGGAGTGGTCTTACCACCTCCGGAGCTAACGTCTGTGTCGCTGGGTCGTCCTTCTCAGGACCGCCTAGGAGCCTTCCGGGTCCTCGGGGGAGTCCGGGAGACGGGGTGCGTCTGCTTCCTGCGGTGTGCTCGACGTGGGGGCCGAGAGCTGGGCCCGGGTTGAGGCGGAGCAGGTTTCTTAGCCGCAGGGGGACGCCCTCAGCAAGCAGACGGGGCAGTGGCCTTGGCGGCAGGTTTGCGGCGAGGCAGGATGTGAGAAATAGCCTCCGTCTGTCTTCTCACCGCGGAGAACTGCTGGGCGAAGTCCTCGACGGTGTCGCCGAAGAGGCCAAGCTGGGAGACAGGGGCGTCGGACTTTGTCGGCCTCACGCATCTCGACCAGGTTGAGCCAAAGATGACGTTCCTGGACCACAAGGGTGGCCATCGCCTGCCCGAGTGCCTGCGCGGTGACCTTCGTAGCTCTGAGGGCGAGGTCGGTCGCTGAGCGCAGTTCCTGCAGCACATCGGGGTCAGGGCTACCCTCGTGCAGATCTCTGAGCGCCTTGGCCTGGTGGACTTGCAGGATGGCCATGGCGTGCAAGGCGGAGGCGGCCTGTCCCGCGGCGCTGTAGGCTTTGTTGTTCAAGGAGGATGAAGTCCTACAGGCCTTGGAAGGGGGTACAGGGCATCCGCGCCAGGTGGTAGGGTTACCGGGACAAAGATGGAGCGCAACTGCCCTATCCACCTGGGGAATCGCCGTGTACCCGTGGGCCTCTCCGCTGTCGAGGGTAGCGAGAGCGGACGAGCAGGGCTTTTGACGAATGGAGAGCGGCACTCTCCATGAAGACGTCAGCTCATCATGCACCTCCAGGAAAAACGGGACCGGGGGGGGGTGTGGCTGTGAGCGGCGCCCAGACCCCAGGAACCAGTCATCCAACCGTGTCGGGTGTGGGGAGGGTGGAGGTTTCCAGTCCAACCCCACCCCGACGGCGGCCCGGGCAAGCATGTCGGACATCTGCGCGTCCGCCTCAGCCTGGGCCTGCTGGCCTGAAGGTGGCAGTCCAGGGGAGGAGTCAGCGTCAGATGCCGCGCTCTCTGACGGAGCGGCGAGCTCATCGGCTTCAGGCTCCAGAGGATAGGCAGACCAGCCCGGAGGCGAGTCGCCATTACCTCGAGGCTGGACGGAGGTAAACGAGCGTGTTGGGGGGGCGGGTGGTCCGCGGGGACGTGCCCGGCGGAAGCGTACCCGCTGCCCTCCCCAAATCGCCTCCAGCACCAACCGCATCGTCCTCAATCCCGTGGGAAGAAGGAGTGATACGGGGGGCGGCTGGAGTGGCGTGCTTTCTATTGAAAGCGAGCCGCGACCGCAACGTTACCATGGTCATGTTCTCGCAATGAGAACTTGAACCATCCACAAACGCTGCCTCGGTGTGATCGGCGCCCAGACACACGAGACAGCGCCTGTGGCCGTCAGAAGCGGAGAGCACTCTACCGCATCCAGGAACTACACAGGGGTTGAATGGCATCTTTATAAAGACGCGCCCTGAAAAGGGCGTTCAACACCGCTGTGTATTGCTCTTTTAGAGAAATAAACTCTTTATGAAGAAATATAACTCTTTGGAAAGGGAACTCTTTCAACTCTGTGCTGTCGAAGCGCCCAGGGGCAAACTGCACGCCGGCAGAGAAGAGAAAACAGCCGCTGAAGTGCGCCGTAAATCCAACAGCAGCAGAGCGTGAGAGGATCAGAAGCAAGATCAGTTGTGTGTAGCACAGCAGACAGCATTCACACGACCATCGGCTCCGAAGAAAATTACTGAATGAACGAGCATATTTCTCTCGCCTTTATATCCGTATCCGGAGGCGGAGTATGCAAATACTGTTCGCCAACTCTCATTGGCCTTTTTTCATAGATCAGAGGTATCTTTCGGCGCTCAAGAGAGACCCCTAGTGTCGCTTCTTCGACACGACGTCGAAGTGAGCGACAGACGGGGAACTCTATATTATATTTGCATATAACACAGATTTATTTACATTTTGCAGAGGTATATTTATTTGGCCAAGTGTAAATATAATGTGCACACCCAATCAGAGAGCAATCTGAAAATGTCTGAAATCCACAATCTCTAAACAGACTGTAAAAAACATGAGTAGTTAAAACTGGGACATCTAATTTTGATGGTGTTGCAGACGCATGCATATGCTAATTCAGAGGTTTGAGAACCAACCAGCTTCCTGTTCTGCCCTCACAAAGACGTCACACAACCAGTGCCAAACCTATTTCCCAGCTGTATCAATCAACTATTTCAAGCACAGTGCCACGTGCCACTGCTAAGATAACACAGAAGAACACAGACCAAAGTAAGCACAAGGGTTTTAGGAGGGACATTTTTGGTAAGGCTGGTAAAGAACACATCCTCTGGGCACAGAGAGAGAAAAAGAGATGATTGTGTTATGTAAGCCTCTCACCCTTCTCACTATACTGGTGCCAGCCACCTCATCTGTCAAGGGAGAGAAGAGAGATGGAGGGACAGGAGACATGGGGACATACCCAAGCTTCAAACTGGGATCCTCTTTATGAATATATATATATGTAATAACAGAAATGCAGCACTGGTTCAAAACGACTTGTGCTGACTTTGGCCTGCTGTCCTCAGAACACTGACCTGGAAAAAATTGGCAGGCTAACCAAGCTGATTGATACATCTGAATAAATCATATGTATACAGGCCTATTCCTGAAAAAGGGATGAGTTTTCTGAGTGATAAAGAGGTGGTTGACATTTATAAATTGCATGGTCCAAAAGAATTAGGTAACGTTATTGCAGCCACTTTTTTGCAAAATGATTTTTCCCCTTGTAAGGCAATATAATATGATATAATATAATATAATATTTTTTGTATTACAAAACCAACTATACTTAAAAGCTTGATTCAATGTGATGAAATAGCTATGCCAACAGAGAGCGTTGCTCTTGAAATGCAGGGTACAAGTACCGAAGAGCACTTTAGTTGACATATAAGCCAAAACTAGCATAGAAGCACCACAAAATTATGTGGTTGCTTCTGAAATTGTGTTTTGCATGCCACTCTTTGTTTTTTTATGACACTATTGGTCAGGTTTTGGTTAAGGTTTATTGTAGCAATTAAAACGTACCTCCCTAACCCAAAACTTTACCCTAAACCTAAACAATAGTGTCTGAAAAGATAAATGAGTGTTTAACAAAACAGATATCCTTATCTTAACCAACAGCTAACCCTAACCGATAGTGTTTTAAAATGCTAATTCAAATTGAAATAATAATAATAATAATAATAATAATAATAATAATAATAATAATAATAATTTACTGAGGCAACCACACCACTTCTATGCCACTTTCACTTTCGTGCTTCTTTATCTGGACTCGAACCGTGGTCGGTGAGTCCAAAATCTCTATCAGGCAAGCTACCAAGCAAATAATAGGTATAATAATAAGTGTGCATGTGTACACTGTAAAAAATTGCTGTAAATTTACGGCCAAATTCTTACAGCAATCTGCTGTGATTCTTAAATAAAATTATAGTTTGTGGCACATGGTTAGAGTTCATGATGTTTCTGACCAACACCTCTGTTCTTTATCATCTCACATCAGCCTTCACTTGTCTGGCTAATGAGAAATCAAATAATAAAAAAAGGGAAATACCCATAAGCTTTTGTGCTTGAATAAGTATGTATGCTTTGGCAAAACATTGGGGCTACAAAAAAAAATAAAATTAAAAAATAAATAAATAAATAAATAAAATAAAATAAAATAAAAAATTATATATATATATACGTGGCATTCTATGTGGCATTGATTCAACAAGGTGCTGAAAGCATTCTTTAGAAATGTTGGCCCATATTGATAGGATAGCATCTTGCAGTTGATGGAGATTTGTGGGATGCACATCCAGGGCACGAAGCTCCCGTTCCACCACATCCCAAAGATGCTCTATTGGGTCTGGTGACTGTGGGGGGCCATTTTAATACAGTGAACTCATTGTCATGTTCAAGAAACCAATTTGAAATGATTTGAGCTTTGTGACATGGTGCATTATCCTGCTGGAAGTAGCCATCAGAGGATGGGTACATGGTGGCCATAAAGGGATGGACATGGTCAGAAACAATGCTCAGGTAGGCCGTGGCATTTAAACGATGCCCAATTGGCACTAAGGGGCCTAAAGTGTGCCAAGAAAACATCCCCCACACCATTACACCACCACCACCAGCCTGCACAGTGGTAACAAGGCATGATGGATCCATGTTCTCATTCGGTTTACGCCAAATTCTGACTCTACCATCTGAATGTCTCAACAGAAATCGAGACTCATCAGACCAGGCAACATTTTTCCAGTCTTCAACTGTCCAATTTTGGTGAGCTCTTGCAAATTGTAGCCTCTTTTTCCTATTTGTAGTGGAGATGAGTGGTACCCGGTGGGGTCTTCTGCTGTTGTAGCCCATCCGCCTCAAGGTTGTGCATGTTGTGGCTTCACAAATGCTTTGCTGCATACCTCGGTTGTAACGAGTGGTTATTTCAGTCAAAGTTGCTCTTCTATCAGCTTGAATCAGTCGGCCCATTCTCCTCTGACCTCTAGCATCAACAAGGCATTTTCGCCCACAGGACTGCCGCATACTGGATGTTTTTCCGTTTTCACACCATTCTTTGTAAACCCTAGAAATGGTTGTGTGTGAAAATCCCAGTAACTGAGCAGCTTGTGAAATACTCAGACCGGCCCGTCTGGCACCAACAACCATGCCACGCTCAAAATTGCTTAAATCACCTTTCTTTCCCATTCTGACATTCAGTTTGGAGTTCAGGAGATTGTCTTGACCAGGACCACACCCCTAAATGCATTGAAGCAACTGTCATGTGATTGGTTGATTAGATAATTGCATTAATGAGAAATTGAAAAGGTGTTCCTAATAATCCTTTAGGTGAGTGTATATATATATATATATATATATATATATATATATATATATATATATATATATATATATATATATATATATATATATATGAACAATAATTTTTATTCAGTTGTTGTTTTGTCATCAATAGTTGTGTTTTGTTTTGGTGATTAGTGCTCTCTTGAGCTGGCACCTTAGACCTTCAATATTACATTCTTCCAGCCATTCAATTTATGCTTAAGTAAAACACAAGATGTTGCACTGTGGTACTTGGAAGACAAAATCTAAGGTTAGCCTGAATGTCTGACCCTACCTTACAAATCCTACCTTACACTATATGTGTCAATAGTCATGCATTACACATAAAACATTTCAAGTATATTTCAGCAATGTTATCAGCAAATTGAGTGATTGATGTTTTTGAATTTGCAGCATAACATGTTGACAAGACACATACAGATATCAACTCTCGGCTTACAAAACGCAACAATGGTGACAATTAACAAATAATTTTTTTGTTGGGGATCTTTGGACTTTAAAGACCAAAGCTTCCAATAAAAGCGCATTTTAAAGAATGCCTTAAGAGATCAATATTAAACACTCCTTTGTGCTTCTCACATCTGCCAAGTCCTCGCCAATCTCCTCTTTTTCTCTCTATCGATTGGTCGCTACATGGCAGGTTCAGGTTCACCTGTCCCTGTGCCTTCTCCCTTAGCGCTGGCAATTGATTTTGGCCACCCAGCAATGCTTTAACAATGACTCTACACATCAGAGGTCTGATGACTCTCTTAAATTATATTACTGATACCGTATTTGGCACAAAGCTCTTCATGACTTAATGATAAATGAAATTCCTCTTGGGTTGTGGCAGAAGTATAAGTACCTATTTCACACCAGTTCCATAACTCATGGCAATAATATAGAAGACTAGACATCTCACTTTTAACCTTTTATAGTATAAACACAACTTCCAAAAGCATCCTAGCAACTGTTTCAAGTAGAACACCTCGCCATTATACCACGTATTGCTTTTTGATCCAAAAATACAATTAAAGGCCAGTAACACTTAATGAAAATTTAACATTTAATGAAATTTTACAAAATCTTTCTGAGGATAAACTGGCTAATTAATAGCCATTATTATTAACATTAAATATGATTATGCAAATTATTAGACTCCTGTTTTTGTTTAACATTTATTAAAAACAATTACAGATAGAGATCAATCATTTAGCAACTCTTAATTAGTAATAAAACACACAAAAACCTAATTAATGTCACATTTATTCATCGATCAACCTATATCTAATTACATTTCCTGACCTTTCAGTTTACCAGCTTTACAATGTACTATTGAGAAATTAAAGTACATAATGTAGCTTTTTCGTAGCAAAGTTAGCAACTTTTCTTTAATTACTCCCAATACTTCAGGGAAATCATACTTTAGTGTGTCTAAAAGTTTTAGGAAACTACGCCTACTCCGTAGGGTCATTGGTTCATTCACTATGTAGCTATGATATGCCTGACTGAACATTCAGCTACTTTCTCAAATTAATAACATGTAAAAGCAGGCAGCTTGTAGGAGGAGAGGAGGAGGCAGAGAGAGAGCAAAAAAAAGAGTGTAAGAAAGGTAATTATAATTCTATCTTCGTGACTAAACTCATCGAAACATGTCGACTTTGTGCAAATCATTTGACAGCAAGTGCCATAGCTAGAGGAGGAGATAGAAGCTATAGAATGCCATTGGAACTACGGTACAAGTACAGTGTGTTAGCTCAAACGATCCTTTCAGTACTGACGAACTCTTATTCCTTTACTGTGCGTTTTTTGTTATGTGAAATGCAGAACCGGTGTCAAGGAAGCAGGTTAATAATGGGGTTTAGCAGGTGATTCACTCCCTCTCATTTTTATTTTGCTAAATCTTACAGCAGGATCCAGACAGATCAATGATAGAATTATGTAAGATTTCTTATATAAGAATGAAGCATCCTCCTCCTCTTGAGTTTAATTAATCTGTATTTCTTTTCCCGAGGGCTTCTCTCTCTTGTCACGGACAACAGCAAAACATATAATGCCAAATGCAAATAATATATTACATTTAATGAGTGAATACTTAAGATACTAAATAAACAGGCAAATCAAATTTGAAAGGGAGCATGTTTTATTTTTGTACTTGCACAATGTTGCACTTATTCAAAGCTTCAAGATCATGCTTACACTGATGTCTCCATCAGTGGTCTAAATGGAATCACCACTAGATTTTGAAAGCCTTTATGAACACACACTACTTTGTTGAAGAGAATTGATTTAATCAAAACATGTATAAATTCTGCATTCTTCCACATCAGTAAATTTGTATTCCATTGTTCAGTTCATTTGTATTGCTTGGCTCAGTCACACTGCACTTGAAGTTGGCAGCCCACTAGCAGACTCCAAACAATATAGATTTTGGCAGAGGGTGTCACACGTGCTGACTGTTTTGCTGAGATCTCTCTCTCTTCAGTTGGAGGTATGACACACTTGACGATTAAGGTGGAGGAGTGTTAAACATACCAACTCACCGCAACTCTCTCTCTCTGATTCCCTGTCATGTGGAGCTCGCCGAAATAACGACAGGAGTACCGCGTGAGCATTAACAATTGTCACAGTGATTTAGGAAGAGATTCATTGAGTGACTTTACCTTGTGTGTGCTTGTGTATTTCTCCCTTTGAGGCTTGCCATAGAATGCCTCAAAGAAAGCTATCTACAGTATATGCAGCTTTCTTTGATTAAATAAATTATGTTTAATCAAAACAGACTGTTGTGGCTCCGTTGTCTGATTTCATTAGTTAAGTGTAGGAGAAAAATGCAGGAAAAATGCTTTGTGACAGAATCACTGTGGATTACAATCAGTATTTGTGATGATATGCAGTGTGAGTGTGATCACAAATTACGTCTTTTTGACACTGGTTGTGTGACTTCAGTAAAAGAAGAAGCTCACTGGTCTCTTGATGAGAACACCATACCTCGCCTTGGCGACAGAATTGTGTTTTTCAAGCAAGCATGATGTGCTTTTTCAGTTTTTGAAGACATTAACTCAGCAGGGAGTACCGGCAGTCAAGTGATTAACAACATCCTGCTGGTAGATGCTAATGCGCACTTCGCCTCCCTCCACCTGGCCAGCGATTATTAAAATTAAGCTCACAGGAAAAATCACAGGAAAATCGGCTAGTGTGGTGCCAGCTTGACATAGCTTGGCATTCATAGAGCCTAAATGGTAGGAATAACCACATACATCTTGTAATTAGTAATTTAGCAGATGCTTTTATCCAAAGCAACTAACAGTACACTTATTACATGGACAATCCCCCTGGAGCAAATTGAGGTTGAGTGCCTAGCTCTAGAGCACAGTTTTGAATAAATGAATGAATGAATGTTACACTTATATAGCGCTTTTCTGACAGTACACTCAAAGCACTTTACACAGTGAACAGGGGACTCTCCTTAATCACTACCAGTGTGTAGCATCCACCTGGATGATGTGACGGCAGCCATAGTGAGTCAGTACACTCACCACACACCAGCTATTGGTGGAGAGGAGAGAGTTAAGTTATAGAGCCAGTTAATGGATTGGGATTACAAGGAGGCCATGATTGAGAAGGGCCAATGGTGGGAATTCGGGCAGGACACCGGGGTTATACCCCTACTCATTACGAGAAGTGCCCTGGGATGTTTAATGACCACAGAGAGTCAGGACTTCAGTTTAACGTCACATCCTAAAGACTGGATGGATCCTTGTGGGGATCAAGCTAGCAACCTTCCAGTTTCCAGTCTTACTATAAGATTTAAGCCAAGTGCACTCTACACAACTCCCAGTCAGCGCTTTGTGCACACTTCATTCAGTCTTTAGTTTTTGGTCAGCATGACTGTGGGCAATGAACACTAGTTATGATCTGGGACTTCTAGTGGCTGACTCAAAACATAAAAATGCAAAAAGCCTGAGTCTGTGCTTGGCTAAACAGGTTTGAAATCTGACATAGCTAGTCACAAAACTGCACACACATTACACGACCACTGGCGCAGACTTGTCGCCGACTCAAGCATCATACCACCCCATCCACTCCTTCAAATAAATTATGCATCTCTCTGTGTAATTTGGGAGCAATAATTAATGGAGTAAAGTCTACATTATGCAACCAAGAAATGTAGATAAAATGGTTGCAACCTCAGGTTGTTCAGATAATTGAACGAAATGGAGGAAACCTCCATAACAAAAAACTAAATGACTTTCATGTACATAACACCCACTAAGGATCTCAAAAAGTGTAACCAGAAATCACAGACAAACCAACAGATGAGGTGGGAGATCAAAAGAACGGAAAACTTAAATTACCACACTGCAGACTTTTATATTAAAAAAAATTAATTTAAATAAATAAATAAAAAAATAGAATAAGACTTTCCAGAGATAGCGCGCCACTTCTGTGAGTCAACTCCAATACTGAGTTACTACATGCTTTTAAATCTCTGCATGCAGCTGTAAACAAATGAGTACTTAGGTGTTCTCATTCGTGTAGGAGGATTAGGAAGAGACTACTCGGGCAATCAAGTGATTAAGTCTCTGATGACAAGACATACCCACAACACTTTTTCCCTCACAAACAACGTGGCAAAATTAATTGTGGCCTGTTGAACAAAGTTAGTTGAACAAACTGAGAGTTTCAGAGTAAGTTTCAGGTTAACAAATCTAGACAGAGCCAAATGTTTAGGGGTTTGGCGATCTCAAAACGCTCGCTATATGCGTTCTTTGTCAACTCAGAGGTCGATCCTAGTATATGTAAAGTATATGTAATTTATATGTATACTAAATGTATAGTACATGTACAGTTAGAAGTTAAATAGGTCTATGTGTAATATGTTTATATATGTAGCACTTGTGAGGCATGCGATTCTGTTCCCTTGTATGTCTCTATATATAGCAGAATGACAGTAAAGCTCACTTGACATGACTTGACTGAGTTGGTGGTTAACCCTGAAGCTTGTGCACATGAATGAATGATATATTTATTAAAAATGTAAAAGCTTTTATAGACATTTAAATTAAAAGCCTAATATAATTTAATTAAGTGCAAGCCATGCCACTTTGCGTTATAGTCTATAATATAATTTTGTTCAAGTGGAAAGACTCATAACACAGTAAATTAGTATCAGAAGAGTAAGATTCGCCTTACGAACTGAATTAAACTAAATATTACAAGGGAAACCACTAAAACTGGCTTTGTGCAACAGGCCTCTGATCTTCTACAAGATTGTGTAGTCATTGATAATGTTAAGCCCCATTAGAGAGTGACAGACATTGAATCATTAGACAGAATGTTTTAAACATGGTGTGGCACTCACGTCCACATCGGTCAAATTAAATGAAATCAATTTGTATGGTTTACATAGTCCTAGATCAGGGAAAATAATCACTGGGAATCACAATGTCTGATGTGATTGCACAGCTCTTAATTAAAAACAAACTTTCATTGTCATTGTGTCAATAGAGTGCAGCTTGTAAGATACCTTCATACATTTTCCAGACTCATCCTCATGACATAAATAATTCTCAGTTATTTCATATGTGATAAATCGGCTCTCTGTGCAACTAAATGTGCAGTAACTCTACTCATAGGGAATAGCTTAAGCTCATCTTCCCTATGAGCTGATGGATTCTTGTCATTAATTGATTCAGTATGGCTATTATGGCATTTCAGCGGGAAGCATAAGCATGATTTCTCCTTGAGCAAAATTGAAGAAAGCCAAAAGTGAGAGCCTTTTTTTAAGAGAGACTTGTTTTTAAGAATGCAACATGATTTACAGCCTTTCGTAGCTGTACATCTCTTTAAATGCATATCATGAATCTCACAATGCAAAAGATAAAAATGAAAATCAATAACCTCTGGTCTGAAAGCTGTGGATGACAAGTCCACATTTTCCCCAATACCAGTCGACACCTGTTCCCTGCTTAGGGCTAAACTCAGACATCCTCCCACAGATGAATGCTCAGAATGTATCATTAGATGACTGGCAGATCAGAATAAGACTTTGTAGTTTTCTATTGTAGATTTGAATAGTACAAATTGTAACATTTAGTTGTTTAAATGTTTAAAATAGTACATTTAGCATCTGTAAACTCACTGGTTTTAGAATAAAATCGAATGTTATTCACTAATAATAATTATTCTAAATCTGGCAGCACATGCCTGCAGTTAGTAATAAGCATATTACCCACCCAATCCATCTCAATTTAAGGGCTTTCAGTACAATCTCACCTATACAGGTGCAAATGTATCTGTATGTCCTTATCTTAAAAGATTTCATCAAGATCAAGTAATGCCAAGTAGGCCATTCTCAAAAGTTGAAATGCAGACACTTTGTATATAGGCCTTAATTACACACGATCATATCCTCTCATTAGCCAGCTGTGCAACCGCTTATACTGCCTAAACAGTAACTACAGTACACATTTTGTCAATACTGAGTTATGACCAAAATCAGGTCTCTTATGATCTGTCCTTTGAGAGATAGTTTTGCCTCCACCATGCCTAGAACAAACAGTGTGAAAATTCAGTGTGAAAAACAGTACATTTGGCTGGACAGACAAAGAGCCTTTGGAGCCACTTTCCCAGTTTCAGTGATGACATACTGTAGTTAAAGTAGTACATTTTAGCTTTGTAGGACAGTATACAGTCTGCATTTTTAGGAAATTTGGGAAACAATACCAAAAACATGTTATAACATATTAAATTAAATAAGTAAGGCTTATTACATAGGGTCATTTGCTTATTCAATTTCTAATAATAATATACCTACATAAAACTGTACAATAATTTTGGCTTATAGGCCACAAGGAGCCTGTGATTTGTGTGAACCTGTGGCTTGAGTTGGTTCTAAATTTTATCCTAAATGTATATATTTTTTAAATGTAAGTGTGGACATGTTAAATAAATCATGATTTCTGTGTGAAAACTTTCACACACAGGATTTATGCAAAAATATGAGTGTACACACTGAACGAGACTTACACTGGTAATAAGTTTATTGGTGCTTTAAATGCTTTGCATCAGATTTGGTCTTTCAAAATATGCTTGGCATTCTGGACACATGTCTCAGTCATTCTTTCAGATAGAGGGTAATGGGTAGCCAAGGCTGTCCCTTTCTGAGGGGGAGCCAAGGAAATGCTTGATTTTGAACAAGTCAACCTTGCCAGACTTTGCTAGATGACTTATCAGTCTTAGAGTCAAGACTACCTGAAGTGACTGGTATTTTTTAAGTATCCAGGTGGAATTTTGCAGAATTTTCATCTCATATACTCTGGGGGCATCTTTTGTATCACTCCTGTTGACCATCATTACCCACTGAAGCTGCTGATTTTCTAATGGTTTGAGCTCTAAATGCTTGTGTTTTTCTTTCTTTTTAACATCTGATTTCGGTAACATTGATTTTTGTGCTTAATTTGCCTTGGATATTTAGCACCTGTCAACCCTGACAATTCATTTTAATTCATATCATATGATATCATAATGTGCAATGACTGTGGAATGACTGTGCAATGACTTTTATCTCTTGATAATATTTTTTTTAAGTAATTCCATTCCACTTAATATTCTGTTAATGATTAAACTTATATCAAATTGTTCATTCAGCCAAAACCATTGGCCTTATGAGACATTTGTATTTTGAATAACATGTCACATCACAATTAAGCAGTGTGCATAAAGGACAGCAGACACGAGTGCATCCATCTATCACTGGACACAAATCAGCAGCTGCACTGATCAGCTTAGATTGGGCCTGTCATGCTGTCAGCCGATAGGCTGATAATGAAGTGTCAAAGTCATAAAGGCATAACAAGAGACAGGTAGGCCCAGAGCAGGATGTCATCAGTGCTAAAATGCTGAAATAACACATCCTACAATCAGAGAATCCTCACCTCACTTAAAGCGAGAGGGCTAACATGAATCCTCTCACAAATTTAACACTTATCTATCCTTCCAATTAAGTACTGTGACTGCAGTAAAGTACAGTGATGGTTTAGATAACAATGCCATGATATTTCTACTATATATATTTTAACAGCAGTTAGTTCGGTTCTCGAATCTGAATCTGATTGGACGAGAGACGTTCCAGGGTGCTGATGTTTCAGAACAGCTTGGACTTGGACGCTTTACTGTTTTTATCTCTCTGTTTGTGTTTGTTACATTCTAAACTAAAGTGTAAGAGCAGGGCAGATGTGTTAAACGATAGACATTGATACATTTAGACATTATATGTCTTATATATATATATATATATATATATATATATATATATATATATATATATATATATATATATATATATATATATATATATATATATATATATATATATATATATATATATATATATTCCTGTGACATTAAAGATTTTAGCCAGCAGGTGGCGAAATGACAATTTTTATGTGTAATGAGCCAGTTCAGCTAACCTTCATTTGAGTGAGCACTGCCAGTCAGAGAGAAGTTTCTTTAAGAGGGATAGTTCACCCAAAAAATTTAATTCACTTATCATTTACTCACCCTCATGCCATACCAGATGTGCATGATTTTCTTTCTGAAAGAACACAAATAAATATTTTTAGAAGAATATCTCAACTCTGCAGGTCCAAGAAATGCAAGTGAATGGTGGCCAGGCTATTGAAGCTTGAAAAGGAGATAAAGTCAGCATAAAAGCAATCGATCATTCTTCAGTGTTTTAATCAATGTTTTCTGAAGTGAACCAGTTGGTTTTGAGTGAAAACAGACCAAAATATAACTTGTTTTTCACTGCATATGATCATGATCATGGTTTCAAGCTTGATTACATTTTCATGCTTGACACCATGATGGCAAAGAAGACTGCGGTCAAGATGAACAAATGTACATCCACCATTAACTTGCACTGAATGGAACTTCAGAATTGAGATATTCTTCTAAAAAGCTTTGTTTGTGTCCTGCAGAAGAAAGTAAGTCATACACATCTTAGACTGCATGAGGGTGAGTAAATGATGAGAGAATTTAAATTTTTGGATGAACTATCCCTCATCTCTTAAGTCATCTGTATTGTCTCTCACTCCGTGATTGCTCAGATTTATACTACACTACAGCTTGAAACATAGAGTTAAACTAACAGCTTCAGCATTAAGGCTAATTACACATGATAGACACACAGATGAAGCAATCACACAGATTCAAGGTTCTTATCTTACCTACTATAGTTTCCACGTGGGGAGGAGTAGTAAACATTCAACATGGCAGAGGAGAGAACTGAACCAGCTACCATGAAATACTCAGGGGGGACCCTGAGACAGAAGACTGTATGCATTTGACCAAAATTCCATTATCTTCAGCAGGGGCGGGCTACCAAGCAACCAAGCTGGGGCCCCTTTTTGAAAATGTTTGCTTACACAATTACAAATAAAATATTTTAAATCATACTTTTAAATTCATCCTATCAACCACTGTAGCCAAGTACATTCAAAACGTTTAATGAAATAAAAATCTAGTTAAAGACAATTAATGCATGCTTTCATGCAATAGTTTTGAACAGGATGTGCAAAACCTACTACTTCACCCAGTGACATTTTGGAATTCAATTGTTATTTTTAATTTTATAACCCAACAATTATTTATTGTTGTCCAGTTTGCCATTATAACATGATACAGTATTTTTATTACTTTGAGGATTTGTTGTATACAATAGTAACATATTCCTGTCTTATTTACTTTACTTTTACCTGGAGCTTATATTCTGATGCTGAGGCTGTATTTTATGTAAACATCACAGGCAACATTCGTAACTAACAATAAACATACAAAGTACGGCGGTCCCTCAGCACACTAGAGCAGAAGGAAAAAAAACAATGCCGTTTATCAAGCACTGAAATTTGCTTGTTGCAGAACAATCTGCAATAATTGTAGAAGTCCCCTCTTTGCAACCTGAACTTGTTCAGAACGTTAAATCTTTGTGACACCTGCGCTAAAAAAAACTATCTAGACACAGTTCGATGACTGATACAGAATGCATGTCTGAAGCTCTTATTAACATGACACAGTGTCTAAAAAATGTGCCAGTCCTCCGTGAGACACTGAAGAAACAGCGAGACACAGTGCAGCAGGTATGGACGTTCATCCAGTGTGTGTTTACACAGGAAAACAATTGCAAAACAGAGCATATGCAGGCAAAAACAGGTTAGGTGTGAACAGCCCCTAACTCATCCATTTGTGCATATCTGTGAGTGAGAGCACATGCGCGAAACAATTTTGGAAGGCCTATATATTTTTTCATACATTACAAACCCGAACCCTACTTAAAAAACTCAACTGTCCCGACCTCATCGGCTTCTAACATGCCCTCTCGTGGGCACCACACAATTGCATGGTTTGCGTGGTGGTTAAAACTACTACTGATCTTCAGTAAGCTGACTAACATTACAGCTGAGGAAAGGAGGTAACCAGTTTCAACTTTACTGTTCATCTGTTTTGACAGACGCAGGAAATCGCACATGCTCAAACTATATCTCTCTCAAACACACACACACACACACACACACACACACACACACACACACACACACACACACACACACACACACACACAAACACACCCATCATTGTAAGGACTCTCCCCAGACATAATAATTTTTATTCTGTACAAACTATAGGTTCTATTCCCTAACCCTAATACTAATACCCTCATAAAAAAAAATTCTGCATATTAATTTTCATACATTTTCAATAAAAATTGTTTAGTATGTTTTTTAAGTGATTTAAATTATGGGGACACCAGAAATGTTCTCATAAACCACATTTATAGCATAATACCATTGTAATTACCAGTTTGTAACAAAAAGTCCTCATAAACCACTTAATCCTACCCCACATGTCCACTTAACCACTTAATCCTAAACCCCCCCCCCCACACACACACATTCTTGTTTCTCCAATAATTAATTAGTAACAGCCCAAGCCATTGTTACTAGTTCTAAAGTGGCATTTTCAAATTAGTAAGGGAGGTAATGTGACGTAATAACATTAGGTAATGTATTAATGTTTGAGCAAAAGTAAATAAGACATGTCTTGTAAGCAAACTAGCAAATTCAAAGGACATCTTCAAAAGTTTGCCTCACAAGCCAATGTTTGACAAACCAACAACTGTACAACAGTTAGTTCCAGTCCTCTAATCCAAATGGAAAAGTAACATTCCAAGAGTGCTAGTTTTTCATATAGAAGCAGAGCACAATTGACAGCAATGAATCAAATCTAAAATCAGGTGAATCAAAATACAAAATTGGGTTTTCCCATTCAGAAAGCTTTAAAGCAAGCTTTTTTAGTTTTACACTTAAATCAACACAGATGACACATAACTGAATCATCTGGCCTTATGGGCAAACATGCAATCGTGAGGTAGCAGTCAATGAGCATATCTCCACACTTATGTGTCACTAGCAGCACAAAGGAAACGCTAGATCAATGTGATCACTTCAAGCGAGAACACAAATGATTGCGGTTCCAGTTCATTTCCCAGTTGGATTCTAAATGACTCACTAGTGAAGTAGGGAATACCTATAGGGTGCCAAATGACAAATAAAGCATGCTGCAAGAAGTGGAAAGATTTTCTAGATTTAGCCAAAACAAGCCTTAAAATAGATTTTAATAGTAAGAAACATCCTGTTTGTTATTTTAGATTGCAAAACAAGTTGCATCCGCTATATAAAATACAACAACTCCTGTTTATGTAATTTTAAAACTAGGCACTTAGAGAACAGTGTCCATGTGTGTGGGGTTTTTGTGTAAAATCCTTTCAAGATGCACTAACAAAAAATTAGACCATGGAAATTTTCCTCTATGCATGTGATTTTCTCATTCTTGTGCATGATAAATTGCATTTGCACACTTGGTTTCATTTGATGCCCCAAAAGGGAGATTGGCAGGCAGATCCATTACAGTGTGATAGGATAGATGTGGCGATGTCACACAATGTGACCTTTTCTTAGAAAGCTGTGATATTACAATCAGTTCTTGACATCGATTTGTCCGTAGATTTATGCTTATAGGAATAGTTCACCCAACAATGAAAATGCTCTCATCATTTACTCACTCTCATCCATCCAAGATGTGTATAACTTTCTTTCTTCTGTAGAACACAAATGAAGATTTTTTTAGAAGAATATCTCAGATCTATAGATCCATTCAATGCAAGTGAATGGTGGCCAGAACTCTGAAAGTCCAAATATCACATAAAAGCATCATAAAAGTAATCCATACAGCTAATCAATGTATTCTGAAGCAATCCAATTTGTTTTTGGTGCGAACAGATCAAAATATCACACATTTTTCAATATAAATCTTGACAGCAGACTCCTTGGTGATCATAATTTCAAGCTTGATTACACTTTCTATAACCTAGAGTTAAGTGCCTTGTTCAAGGACACAATGGTGGTGGCTGTGGGGATCGAACCAGCAACCTTCAGATTAACAGTTATGTGCTTTAGCCCACTACACCATCACCACTCCTTCTTCCACTGTGTCTACTGCATGTGTCTCAGAAATGGACATTGTGAAGTTGAGGGCTGAAATGGCATGACTCTGACGCATCCATATGAATGCTGTCAGACGGTACCACAGGGACCCCTCACAGTTCTCCTGAGAGACAGCACTATTTACAGGCCTATAAGGCAGTACGAATGATTACTGCAGATCATGCTACCTCTGCCTTGGCGGTGATCAAGGATCAGTGGTTTCAGGGTTAAGAGCCATCCAGGAACAAGAAAGACTGAGTCACTTAATCACTAAGACATGTGACTCTGGGAGAGTCTGGAAAACCTGATAAGACATGGCAACAGTTAAAGCCATGGTATATCTGGCACATCCTTTTACCTTTTCCTTGCTTTGGCTCTGTTGCAGGCAGAAGGCCATTGAACATTAACTCTTTCAATATGTTTTTCTAATATTACTTCCAATTCTGCCTTACCAACTCAAACCCAGTTTGAACCAGCATAAGCAGGTTTTCTGGTTATAGCTGGTTTAAGTTGGTCTCCCAGCCTGACCAGCTTACAAGTGCCCAAAACCCCCTTTAAATAAAAAAGCAGCACCATGGGAGACCAGCAAAGGGCTTAGCTGGTTTAAGCAGTTTTTTTTGTTTTCAAGAGATGTGAAGGCAAAGGTGGAGATCATGGGAAAAAAATGCAAAAAGCTTTGATGTAAAGCCTTGTGGACTTCTATTTTGTCATTATAATCATTAGATTTGATTAATCAACATACGTATTAGTCAATGTTACCATTAAAGGCTAGGGTATTCTTAGTTTTCCATGTGCCATTACATCACAAATGTTCTAGCCTTTAATAGCATACTCTTTTGACTGCAACCCTGTCTACACCTGACATGAGTGGCACAACAGTTAATTCCCATTTTGCATTTAGAACGTTCTTTTCGCCACATCCAGTGTAGACAGGGTGCAAGCCTGTATGGACATGTGTTCACTTCATGCTTTGTGATGCTCTTGTAGCACAGTCAACAGCAGGCACACGTGCAGATGACACACACAGATGCTAAATGTTCATGTTTCTAGAAAAACTGGGCTGTACATGCATACTGTACTGATGATGAAATTTACATCATGCGCACTGTGTTTGAGATGTAGCAGCAGGCAGAAAACCAAAATAAACTTTGGCCTTAAGAGGATATTTCACCTTTATATTTTAATTATACAAAATTACAATTTATCATTCTCTCATAATTTACTCACCCTTATGCAAGGGCAAAGATTTAAAACATTTACATGTTTCCATTGATCATGGTATAAATATTGGGGTACCTCCACTCCATCCCCCCCCCGGAATCTATGCCCTTGCCCTTATGCCATCTCAAACTTTTATGACTTTTTCTACTGTAGAACACAACACACAAAGATATTCTGAAGGATATAAAGGATGAATGTTGATGTCCATACAATGTATGTCAATAGGGTCCAACATTTTCAAGCTCCAAAAAAGGACATAAAGGCAATCCATATGACTCAAGAGAAAGACACATGTCTTCTAAAGCAACATGATCGATTTGTGTGAGAACAGACCAAAATTGAAGCACTCTGTGTATGCGTCAAGCAAAAGAAAGTGTATTCAAGCTTCTTTCATGAACACACCAAGGAGACTGCAGATGGCAAGATTTATTGTGAACAAGGACTTCAATTTTAGTCAATTTCTAACCCAAAACTGATTGTATCGCTTCAGAAGACATGGATTAAACCAGTTGAGTCATATGGATTACTTGTATGCAGACTACATGTCCATTTTGGAGCTTATTGCATGGACAAAAAAATATCATACTGAAAACAATTAACTGTGAAGTCCAGAGGCAGCTCCTCACAGGGTCACGGTGGTGTGTGTGTGTGTGTGTGTGTGTGTGTGTGTGTGTGTGTGTGTGTGTGTGCGCGTGTGTGTTATAGGGTGTGGAACATTGGGTCCTGTGCAGTGAGGAAGGATTAACAAGAGACTCCTTGCCAGAGATTCAGGGCTCACTACTGTGACCACACATACAAAATGACCACCAGCACTGAAGCTCACTACAGCAAACAAACAAAAAAACTGCCTCCAACTATACAAATTAATTCAGGGGTAGAGAACTGAGGCAAGGGCTTGACAACCTCTAACAAAACATAACTGGTCAGAAAAAGAGCAATCTGGCTTCAGGCACAAACTGGCCATTCCTTCTGGACCTTCTTGTCTAAACCCATTGCTAATACCATAAAAATAGGAAATGTTGTACTGAATAAATGATCTAAACATAAATCTTTATACAAATACATGGATAGCTTCTTAACCCTCATGTTCTGTTGAGTAAGACTATGGTTTTTATGTTTGGGTCTTAGAGACTTCAATGATGTACATGTTAAAATAATAAAAGTGATTTTAAGATTAAGCTTTTATTGTCATTGTGCAGAGTACAGGTACAGAGCCAATGAAATGCAGTTTTTCGCATACCCCAACTAGGCTGGGGTCAGAGCGCAGGGTCAGCCATGAAACAGCACCCCTGGAGCAGACAGGGTCAAGGGCCTTGCTCAAGGGACCAACAGTGGCATCTTGACGGTGCTGGGGCTTGAACACCCAACCTTTCGGTCAGCAACACAGAGCCTTAACCGCTGAGCTACCACTGGCCTAATTTTGAATTAACCTCTAATTTTAAAGATTATCCCTGACTGCAGCAGAAACACAATATACATTTAAAATACATAAAATACAATAAAAGAAATTAAAATAAACAACTGGCAGGAGTGTTTATACACTGTGTACAGAGTGTACACCAAATTCATTGCATTTAGCCATGTTTTACGCCTGGGGTCTCTGAGACCCCAAACATAAATAATGTAACATTTTTCATTGAAGACGGTTAAAGCATGTTATCAAGTTCAAATATAGTTTTGCAATCAGTTCCTATAAAAATCATGATAAATCAACCAGGATCTTCAATGCTATATTTTTTAGAGCTATTAAACTGGCCTTGGGGTCTTTTAGACGCTTAACAGAACATGTGGGTTGACCATGGCAAAAGGTTTTTTTAGGAACTGCACATCCAAGAAATGTGGAATGTATGCATTATTGCTGCATTGCTGCATGATATCTCCAAATATCATCTAATCCGCATTATGCTTCAGCCTCACAACCAATGTTTTGCACATTAAGTTTGCAAATTATTTGTTTCCCTGACACAAACAAAGAACTGTTTACAGATATGTGAACAAATTGTATTTGGGATCTATGAAAAACTCATACAAATTCAGTCATATTGTCTCACCATAGGCCACAAAACTTTTTCATCACACAAACAATTTTTCTCATTTACCGTACTCTGCATTATTTGAACCCCTCAGGGTCATTACCCAGTGTCAGCGTGCCTCTGCTCTCTGAGGGGAGGAGATAGCATCTCTATGCTCAAATTTCAATGCAATTTTAGCACGCTCACAACTGTCACAGCATTCCCTGAACACATTATTTCTCTGCTCGCATGCCACACAAATGGAATGCCAGCATTTCTCACAAACGAGCCCCTCTTTCTGTGATATCTTAGATAAGTGCAATGGCTCCTGTGATAGCTGCGGATTGCCCGATATGCTTCCCTAATGAATAATACATGCAGATTTTACAGGCATGCAGCAAACTTGTTAGATGTATTACACAAGAAGCAGCTGGTATGAATGCGGAGAATGAGGTAAGATGTTGGGGGAGTGTGTGTGTGTGTAGAAAAATAACACCCACATTCACATATAGCCATATGCTATATATTATATGTACACATAAACACTAAATCTCAGTTTCAGATATCTTTTTTGTGTGTCATCAGTAAAGGCAGCACAGAAGGTGCAAAAATATGGCAAAAAGGTGCATTTACACAGACTTAATGTGGCATAAATGTATTAGCAAAGGAATCACAGTCACTGGAAACTAAGAATCAGAAGCTCGGTTATGAAATTTTTGTATGTTTTTGAAAGATTTTCTTCTGTATAATTACAACTTGCCCCGCCTGTGTAAGCCCCTCCCCTCCAACCACCTATCATTTCGAAACCACTTTGCAAGATCCAATCAATTCCTGATGGATAAATCATGTATCGCCCTACTCTGCTGAAAAGACCAGCATTAATTTCCATGCAGGCTCACACTGGTTTATGCTGGGCTAGCTAATGGACCAGCATAACCATGCTTTTCACAAGTAAAAAAACACAAACAGAAAGAAAAAAAAAGCTGGTCAACAAGCATGTTTTCCGGTGAAGCTGGTTGACAAGAAGCTCTTGCTGATTAAGCTACTTTGAAAGCTTGGTCGAGACACCAGCCCACCTGTATCCCACTCTTGTGGATCAGCATCCAAAACACAACATGTGCTTATGACCAGCAATGCAGCATTCATTCCTATCTTGGCAGTGTAAAGACAGCTTAGAAGAGCTAGTTAATTCTACACCTGGATGTCTGAATTGTTTAACACAACACCACCAGTCACTAATGCACTGCTCACTGTCAGACAGACAGCACAAATGAGCACAGTGAGAAACAAATACCTCCATGCTGTCACAGTGAAACAATCCAGTCATGCCCTATGCTTACCTTTACACTAATGTTTAGAATGAAAACTTCCATTTCATAAGGTGAGGAAGAGGTGTCTGTTTTTTAGCAGACTTGATGAAGCACTGTGTGTTTCTGTTCTTGAAACATTGGAAGCTATTCTGAGCTCAGCTGTGACAAACAAACAAAACACACACACACACACACACACACACACACACACACACGTCATGTCATTCACATGACAGACAAATTAAATGTCACACATTCCACCTTCAAAAGGAAGGAAATGAATGAATAATCAAGCACAAGGAAGGATAAGCACGAATATGTGATTGAGTCAGTCAGCCAGAACATTTACATGCTTTTAAAAGTTTAACATCAGTCGCACAAAACAATTCTATGTCTTTTTAAAGGGGTGTCCATTCTGTTTTTATTGGGGGCCACACGCAAAGAAAATTAAGGTCATGCGGATCAATGCGGATGCATTGTTGTAAAAATAATAAATACTATACTAGATTAGATACTACATTGGCACTATTGCATCATCTTTATATCATATGCTTATTATTATGTTTTAATCACACTTTGTGTTACAGTTTTTGCCCGTTGCTTGAACACTATAGACACATGCTTAAACCAAAGTAACATAACTTGAAGTTGTTGTTACTATACCTTAAACAAAGTGTAACCATACCTTAAACAAAAGCGCTGCTTTGCACTTTAGTTGCAATTCTGTAACCCACTGGCTCCTTTCTTCAACACACTTGCTCCTAGACACTACACAACACTATTTCATACATAAGACACTCAGTTCAAAAATGAAATCTCAGGGTACCATTGGGAAAACACATCTATTCAAAATACAACACACATTGGTTAATTGAAAAGACAAAGACACACACCTGAAAATACTTACTTACAAAACTGAACACCAATCAGCCAGCTACAAAAAGGCCTCAGTTAAGACATTTTGAGAACGTTGCAAGCATGGAGGCAGGGAGAGCTAGAGGCAGAGGAAGAGGAAGACAGAGAGAGAGAGAGGAGGATGTGGTCGAAGAGGCCACCCAAGGACCATTATTTCGGATGACATAAGAGCAACTTTGGTGGACCATGTCATAAACCATGGCCTGACTATGAGGGAAGCTGGGCAGAGAGTCCACCCTAATCTAAGCCATTTCACAGTTTCATCCATAATAAGGACATTCCGACTGGAAAACAGGTATGTCTTCAACTCTCTACTCTACTCCGACTGTATCTAGAGTATACACAGTCCTGTAAAAAAGAAGCAAACGAGAACAATTTGTGGTAGCATTTTTCTACAGAATGACTAGAAGACCTACTGGGGGTGGACGGCAACGCCTGTTCACCCAACAGCAGGAACTTGCCATAGTGAACCTAGTCAGAGCAAACAATGCAATCCGTCTCCACCAGCTACAGCAACAAATACTTGCAGATAGGCAAGTATTCAACAACATAAATCGAGTAAGCATTACCACTATCAAATGCATCTTGGTAAAGCACAACATGACCATGAAGCAATTGTACAGGGTCCCATTTGAGAGGAACAGTGTCAGGGTCAAAGAACTTCGACATGAATATGTACAGGTAAGTGTTTCAGTCCTTTACATTTACTATACAGAATGGGTGCAGTTCAGTAGCAGATGAATATGTACTACTGGATTAGTACCACATAGATACATTCCGAAATCTACACGGGAACCTGTCTGGTGGAGTGGGTCGGTTCTGTATGTGTAGTAGTGTAGGTGTGTGCTTTGAGTAAAGCCATCCACAATATGTATTTTTTGTTACAGAGAATCTTGGACATGGATGGAGCTGCCCAGCTGCATGAATGTATTTACATTGACGAGGCTGGATTCAACCTTAGCAAAAACAGACGACGGGGACGTAATATAATTGGCCAAAGGGCAGCGCGGGAGAAATATCACATTGTGTGCTGCCATAAGTCTTCGAGGGCTACTGCACCATCATGCCAAACTGGGTCCCTATAATGCACAACACATAATCACATTTCTAGATGCATGGACTAATGGATGGACCAGAGCAGCCCAGGTTTGTTTGTGTCTGGGATAATGTTAGTTTACATCGGGCTGCTCTGGTACAGAACTGGTTCACCAACCATGATCAATTTAAACTTGTGTACTTGCCATTTCTAAATCCTATAGAGGAATTTTTTTCCGCTTGGAGATGGCGCGTATATGACCGTCAACCACATGCCCGTATGCCTCTTCTGCAGGCAATGGAACAGGCCTGCGGAGACATTGAGGTGAGGTCAATCCAGGGATGGATTCGGCACACAAGGGGATATTTTCCCCGATGCTTAGCAAGAGAAGACATTGCTTGTGATGTTGATGAGATCCTGTGGCCAGACCCCAACAGACAGCAGGATCCATAACCCCACTTGCGCACAATTGGGTTTTTCTGTGTTTACTGTAGTGTATTGTTTGTTTTATTTTTGATTTAACTGAATTTACGGTACTGTAAAATATACTACTGTAATGTAATGATTTTGAATTCAATATTTCATTTTTTGGTTGTTGTGAAACCATGCCCTCTTTGGAACTGATTAAAAACAGTGAAAACAAAAGACTGCGGTGTTTTATATAAAGTAGACTAGTGTGTTGCTGCTGATCTGAAAGTGTATTCATATGATGCAAGTGGGTATCATTTTGTCATCAGAGTGTCATTTTGACAAAGGATTGTTAGGTTTTGATAGCAGAGTTTCAATTTGACATAGATGTGAATGGTTTATTTCCCAGTGTTGTGTCTTATTTGCTTGTGTGTAGAGTTTTGACACAATGAGCCAAGTTTTGCAAAACGTGTTCAAGCAACGGGCAAAAACTGTAATGAAGGATATTTCTCTCACCAAGAGCACTTGAAATGGAACCGTGATGTAAAATTTTTCTACAAATATTATACTGTTACTGGTGTGATTATAAATATTATATTGAGCTTCTGTTACTTTCACTGCCCTTGGAATTTGCATTTGTTTTTTTGACATCCATTCAGTTTCACTGCAAAACACATCAACGTAACCCGTACTGTGACAGAACAATGATCAAAAACCAGATTATATTTTCCTGCTAAAATGTGATTCAAGGAATTACACTTTATATTCAGTAATCCAATTATAGTTTCTGTTTGGTTGTTACTTGTGTTACAAATAAAAATTTTATTTGATAAAAATTATTGTGCTTGCTTTTAATTGGTAGACACGCATGTGCAAGATCAGGGCACGCACTACAAGCATAGACGCGTGTGAGTGTATTAAGCTATCTCACTTATGTCCTCACTCTCAAGTGGTGTTGGGAAGCCCATGAACCATTTTCCATGTTTCAATAAAACATCAGAATGAACCATTTCATTTCAATTAAATAAACCTCCCAGTACCACAGAGGATGGTTTAAGAGAGTATGCTTGGCACATTTGGGCCGCATGCACAATGGTAGCTCAACTCAGTTGTCAGATGCGTGGGTATGGGGACATTGTAAAAAGAATGAGTACATGATCTAACCTGATAGCAGTCCTATAAATTGCATCCTTTTTCTGAAATCTGGAGTTTTCCAAACTCCTGCTGAACTCTGCAAGTCCATGCAGCTGGTGACAATTGTACAGAGAATGCCCAAGTGCAGACACTGCGCCATGAAATATGGCTGTATGTGACAGTGACAACCAGTGTTTAGAATATGAATTTCATATAATTACTCAAGAGCGGGCAAAATCCCATTCTATTTCTGAAATTTCTCACAGGCTGCATCAGAGCATTCATTGGGCCGCAGATGGCCCACGGGCCATAGTCATGCAAACACTTTAGTTTAAATGAAATTGTACTAGTCCAATTTTTGCAAAGTCAGACTAACAGACCTATATAATGCAATTGTAGCTCGGCTTCGTTCAGCATGTATACATGTTTATCGGATCACAGTTGGTTACAGCGCCACAGTGTATGCATGATCCAAAAGAAAGCGGTGATGCGCAATGTGTAGTTAACACTTCCTCAACTGAACTCTGTCCTTTAAATATTTGATTGCACATTGTGCCATGTTTACTTGGACAGACAAGATGAAGACTGTGGCACAACTAAGCAAAAATCTGCTGTAGATTGATTATAACTGCACCTGTAAATGTACTGAGTGAGAAAGTGAGTGGGTAGGCGGGTGAGTAAATGAGTGAGTGAATAGGAGAAAAAGAGGTGTGATGAGAAGGGAACAGCTGGCGTAGAGGGTTTGGACCTGGAAGAAGTGGATATGGGTGTCTGGAGTGAGGAGACAGAAATAGTTTCTTTTAAGGAATGAGAGAGAAACTGGAGCACAGGTCCAATCTCCATTAAATCTGAAATATGGGGACAGTGGTGTGTGTGAACACACACACAAACTTTATAAAAGGAAGATGGGTTCCTGAAAATAGCTCTTGGTTCCACTTTCATTTTCTGTGCTCACATATTAAATTTATTCTGGCCATGCAAATCATACAGCGTTAATGGACGCACACACATTCACAGGGCAGAGGCTGCCTCAAACCTATCAGACATGCTGACAGGGCATCTTAAATCAAGCATGAGGAGGGTATACTTGAGCCGATCAAGAAGCTGGAGACCATTTGCAAAAGCAAAGACAAGAGGAAAAGATTAAGGGTGATTTCCATTTCTGAGAATCTCCTTGTGGACATCTTTGACATGGCTATGCAGTGCAATTTACAGCACATATTAAACACGAGGGAAGCTTATTACTTCTGCCCAACTTCAAAGGCTTGGTCCGTTTAGAGCCCCATTCATGATTTGGCCATTGAGGGAAGCTAATTCCAAATCCTCCATTTAGGATGGGAGAGGGGAAAATGTCCCTTTTCACCTCAACACTGAAACCGCAAATTATCCAGGGAAATTCTACATAATCAGGAGCTGATAGATGATGCAATATGTTTTGCCTCCGTTCAACAATACATAAATAAAACCACATGGTGTTTCACAACAAAATGAGTTAAAATAGACATTTTTAACCAAATTTGATTCACTCCTGCAATATTGAAACCCCAGAAATAGAAAGATTTACTTCACAAACACTAAAAATAAAATATTGATATTCAATATATGGTTCACAGACATGCAGGACAAAGCTGTCTTTGATACTTAAAGCTTTGTTCATTCATCTAATTGCTTTGAGAGATCGCCTGTGTAGGTCACTGTCAAAAAAAATAAAACATAAAATATCAAAGAGTATACCAATCAAACCAACAGTATTGTGAAGATCACTCAAGAAAAACATAGTTAATATTACACCATATGAGAAATCATAGAATGTTCATTTCAACCTTCAAATTAAAAAAGTTTGCTGATTAACTTGCACACTACAGGTCAGAATACAAGGTGATTTTCAATTCTCCAGGTAGAACAAGCTTTTATGGAAAGATAGAGGTTGGATTTAGCTTTTGAACCTTTTTGAACCCTTTTGACTGCACTTCTCACATCTGAAGCTGTGGGTGATATTTTTCTGCTCAACAGAATTGACCCATGAAAGCAATACAAGTCAAATGTCTTTAGACATGGACTTCAAGGACTTCCATTGAATGTCATGCATGATTTATCAAAGTAAGGTCAGGGTTTTATTGTCCAAGGTCTTGTGTGATCAAAGTCTGGTGCAAAAAGACTGTTCCTCAGAAAATCACTTCTCAAGTATCTCTATGGAGGATTTACCATACTGTCTGCTGTATTAATGGAGTGAATAACGATAACTGTAATTGTGCCAATGATAAAATGTCTACCTTCTCATAAAGCTATATGCACAATAATGTTTTTGGCATTGGGATATCCTAGTTTTAGTTTAAAAAATACCCAGTATAAAAGGTTCATTTGAATTATGGGGACACTAAAAATTTCCTCATAAACCATGTTTATAGCAAAATGTTGCTTTTGACAAACATGAAATTAAACAGGGAGAATAAAGCTAAAATTAGTCTGAATTCAAATTAACTACAAGAAAGTAAAAGTAAATGTGCAAATGAAAAATGGAAGCTTGACACAATGTTTTACTTGGATTCAGCTCGTTGGTGGCTAATACATTTATTATTATGTCTTGTGCAGAACTTACAGTATTGTACAGAATACTGTAATTAAATTTTGTAATACATCTACAAATCCAAGTTCTGTAAAAGTGCATGAAAAATGTGTATATGTGGCTTAATACTTTTGAGTATTTTCTTTTGGTCTCTATTTGTGTGGTTGTCGTTTCTATGAGAAGAGCTGAATTTCAGTGTACAGCAGAATTGAAAAAAAAAATGGTTCATCACTATTTCAATCCCTTTTCACATAGTGAGCATATTAAAGCAAGCATGGTTTAGAAAAGAACAAAAGCAGAAACTAAGACAAGAAACATGAAACAGAGCCACAGAGAGAGAGAGAGAGATGAGATTGTCAGAACGTGTCACTGAGATAGAGTAGCCTGCTATTCAATATACAGTATACAGGCCTAACACCTGGCACCAACCCTTAGGATATTTGCAGTGGTTAAAATCTGCATTTGTACTCTCTGAAGTGCTCTGAGTAGAGTAGTGGATTATTGTCTTTAGACTGGCTTGATTGCAGAATCTGAACTGGACAGCTTTGAATATTTTTTTTTTTTTAATGTTGATAATAGCTTAATTTCATTAATAATAAAAACATAAGTGATAAAATAAAAAGTGCTATTGTGGTCTGAATATCTAATTTGACAATTAATTGACTTAGGCCTGTTGATATGGAAAGATGGGTAATAGTTATATTAAGACTGTAATCCTTAACGTCATGGTTACTGTTGTAACCTCTGTTACCTGAGGGAGGGAACGAGAAGTTGTGTCCAATGAAGTGACATAAGGGGTCTTCCTGGGACGCCGAACGTACCTCTGAACCTGAGAAAAGGCCAATGTCAAGTTGGCAGACAGAATTTGCATGCCCCGCCCCAGACATGCGGGTATAAAGGGAAGCGGGGCAGCAAATGCCAGTCAGGATTTTGCACTGAGGAGCTGAAAATAAGGTACGGCCATTTACAGAGCTAGGTCTAGTGCTGTGGCAGAAGGGACACAATGTCTTGTTCCCTCCCTCGGGGAACAGAGGTTACAACAGTAACCATGACGTTCCCCTTCTGTCACTCACTAGACGTTGTGTCGAATGAAGTGACACAATGGGTCCCATATAAAAGCGCCGCGCACTGACCGTGTTACGTGAACTGTCGAAACAGTTGCAAAACAGGCTATTGCGTGCTAGAGGCATCTGTACCAACTGCACATAGCCCTCCCCAACACCTCCAAAGAGATTCCGCATACAGACCATAGGTTTCCCGCACCCCTGAAGAGGGAAACAGGTGCTACATGACTAGCATGGGAGCAAGCCCAGCAGCCGCAGCCTTCTCTCTCACTATGTCTCTCTTGTAGGATGTGAAGCGGCTGGGGCCTATCTTAAGCCGGGGAAGGCGGAAGAGGGTCCCGAGGCTTGGGTGCTGAGAGAAGACTTGAAGCACTTACCTTGCTCCACACACCCAGAAGGGGGCGGGTTAGAGACTGAGGAAGAGGCCTAGAGCGGCGTCTTCAGAGCTCGTCAGCGCTGGCGTGCCGGGGCTGCAGTGCGGGGCCGGAGGCGAGGGAGCTGCGTCCGGGGAGTCCACTAATTTCCTATTCTTTCAGGAGGGAATGACCTTGCAGAGGCCACACCCTGCCCAGTCTAGGGGGAGGTAATGTGTGGCAAATACACCACGAGGGTTGTGAAGCCAGACGTGGGACACGGCCTAATGAGGGGGACTCTACATGCACGGCGACCAGGGCAGCGGGGCTGCCGGAGGGAAACGAGGGTCCGCCGACAGGGGTAGAAAATACATCACGGGGAGTTAGCCTGTAGAGGGAACTATGCCCGTGTAGCCCGAACCTAGTACAGAGCACCTGTGACTCATAGTGGATCTGGCCGCGAATTGATCCACTGAATTCGCAGGCCAGAAGGCTAGGGAGGAAAAAACATCCAGGCAGCGATGCTCAGTGGCTAACCTGGGACAGAAGGCACACTGGATCAACTTGGTGAAGGGCACAAGGTGCAAGCGGAACACCCGGTCGGTTGTGCCACGTACCGAGTTCTACCGGCTTGGATCTGACAAAACACGGGACGTGATCGACTCAACCCTTAGATTGTAAAATCTGGCAAAGGTGTTGGGTGTTGCCCAGCCCGCTGCTCTACAGATGTCTGCTAGGTAGGTGACATGGGCCAGTGCCCCGAGGATGCCACACTTCTCGTGGAGTGTGCTCGAACCCACAAGGGGGCGGGCACGGCCTGGGTATGAGAGGCTAAGGAAATAGCATCAACGACCCAGAGAGCTAACCTCTGTTTGGAGACGGTGTTCCCTTTCCGCCGTCCGCCAAAGCAGACAAAGAGCTGCTCATCTAAAGCTCTGCGTGAGGCCTAAATAGGTACGCAAAGCACGCACTGGTCACGGTAATGAGAGGGCTGGGTTTGCCTCCTCCCGGGGCAGCGCATGCAGGTTCACGAAAGGGGTCGTAGGAACCTTGGACACGTAGCCTTAGATACGCCTGGCCTGGATGTACGTGTCCTTCAGGTCTACCACTGCAAACCAATTTATCTGTTGAACGCAGGTGAGAATCTGTTTGTGTGTGAGTTCGTGCAAGGCCCAGGTTGAGAACTCACAGGTCCAAGATTTGTCGCAACCTGACGCTTTTCTTGTGTACGATGAAGGGCTGTTCATCATACCATCCATCTCGGCTGGAGGGACGGGCTCTATCGCATCCTTGAGGAGCAGGGTCGTGATCTCTGCTCATCAGGCGCTGGCTTTCTCGCCGGTGCACGGAAGTGGAGCGAATACCACTGAAATGAGGCGGGAGCCGGGCAAACTGAATCGCGTATACGAGTTGGATGGTCCTGGCCAGTCAGCGCGATGGATTGGGAAGTGAGAGCCACGCATCCAAGCTCCGTGTGAGGGGCACTAATGGGACGATTGCTTTTGACGTACTGGGCAGGGCTTCGCGGCGGGGGGGAGCAGGTAATAGTGCTTCGGGAGTCAGAAGAGCATCCTGAGGCTTGGGTGCTGAGAAAAGACTCAAAGCCCTTACCTTGCTCTGTGCACCCGTCAGGCAAGCATGTCGGCCATCTGCGCATCCACCTCAGACTGGGCGGGCTGGCCCGAAGGTGGCAGCCCAGTCGATTCTTCCATGTAAGACACCTGGGCGCTCTCTGATGCAGCGGTGATGTCATCATCCAAGCCCAGGGGCTCAAGGGAGAATGCCGGCTGGCAGTGAGGCGAGTCGCACTCATCCCGAGCTCGGACGGAAGCGAGCAAGCGTGTCGGGGGGCGGGTGGTTCGTGGGGATTTACCCGGCAAAACCGACTCAGTAAGAGACAAAAGCGTAACGTGTTTCATCAGGAAGTGCGTAGGGGATGTTGTTCCGACAAAAACCATACGGATCTACCCCAACCAGAAACCATGGTTTGACGGCGATGTTCGCGCGGCACTTACTGCGCGGACCTCCGCATTTAATTCCGGGAACGCGGAGGAGCATAAACAAGGCAGTTATGCCCTCCGTAACACTATCAGTGCAGCCAAACGCCAGTACAGGCAGAAAATTTAAGGACAGTTCAACACCACTGACTCTAGAAGTATGTGGCAGGGAATTAACACCATCACAGACTACAAACGGAATAAAAACTCCGCCATGAACACCGCTGCCTCTCTCCCGGACAAGCTTAATACATTTTATGCTAGTTTCGAGGACAATAACATTGCCCTCGTGGAGAGAGTACTTGCGGCTGACACTACAGAGGTTGGTTCACTCTCCATCTCTGTTGCGAATGTAACCCGATCCTTTCGCCGGGTGAATATCTGTAAAGCCGCTGGTCCAGACGGCATTCCCTGCCGCGTCATCAGAGCGTGTGCGAACCAACTGGCTGGTATTTTTACGGACATTTTCAACCTGTCCCTCTCCCTGTCTGTAGTCCCCACATGCTTCAAAACATCAACCATTGTGCCTGTACCGAAGCAATCAAAAATCACTTGCTTAAATGACTGGCGTCCTGTTGCTCTGACCCCCATCATCAGCAAATGCTTTGAGAGGTTGATCAGAGATTACATCTGCTCTGTTCTGCCCACCTCTTTGGACCCATTACAGTTTGCCTACCGCAACAACCGCTCCACTGATGATGCCATTGCATCTACAATACACACTGCTCTCTCCCATCTGGAAAAAAGGAACACATATGTGAGAATGTTGTTTGTAGACTACAGCTCAGCATTCAACACCATAGTGCCCTCCAAGCTTGATGAGAAACTCCGGGCTCTGTGCAGATGGATCCTGGATTTCCTGTCAGGCAGACGTCAGGTGGTTAGAATGGGCAGCAACATCTCCTCATCATTGACCCTCAACACTGGAGCCACGCAGGGCTGTGTTCACAACCCACTCTTGTATTCCCTTTACACACATGACTGTGTGGCAACACATAGCTCTAATGCCATCATTAAGTTTGCTGACGATACGACGGCGGTAGGTCTGATCACTGACAATGATGAAACAGCCTACAGAGAGGAGGTGCACACTCTGACACGCTGGTGTCATGAGCACAACCTCTCCCTCAACGTCAGTAAAACCAAGGAGCTTGTAGTGGACTTCAGGAAGAAAGACAGAGAACACAGCCCCATCACCATCAATGGAGCACCAGTGGAGAGAGTCAGCAGCTTCAAGTTCCTCGGTGTCCACATTACTGAGGAACTCACATGGTCCGTCCATACTGAGGCCGTTGTGAAGAAGGCTCACCAGCGCCTCTTCTTCCTGAGACGGCTGAGGAAGTTCGGAATGAACCAGCACATCCTCACACGGTTCTACACCAGCATTAGAGCATCCTGACTGGCTGCATCACCGCCTGGTACGGCAATAGCACCGCCCACAACCGCAAAGAACTGCAAAGGGTGGTGCGAACTGCCAGAAACATCATCGGAGGTGAGCTTCCCTCCCTCCAGGATATATATAACAGGCGGTGTGAAAAAAATCTCATAGGATCATCAGAGACTCCAGCCACCCGAGTCATGGTCTGCTCTCACTGCTTCCATCAGGCAGGTGGTATCGCAGCATCAGGACCCGCACCATCTGACTACATGACAGCTTCTTCCCCCAAGCAATAAGACTTCTGAACACATGATCTCTCACGATCATCAATCAGCACTGCACTTTATTAATCTTCATTCTGTCAAAAATATTCTCCCCAATTCAATTAGTGTATATATTTTTATATACCCTTATCTAGTGTATGTGTATTCTATATTGTGTGTATTGTTTACTGTACATTGTATATCAGTACTATGTTGTGTAATTGTGTACATTTGATATGTATTTGTTATGTAAATTGTGTTGTGTAAATATGTTGTTTATTGTAAAGTGGTTTACATCTCGTCACTGTCATGACTGCAATGTTGCTCGGAACTGCACACAAGACTTTCACCTACTGTTGCACTCGTGTACACAGTAGTGTGACAATAAAGTGATTTGATTTTGATTTGATTTGAAAGATTGTCAGGTGTGCTGTGGACAATTGTCAAATTCCACAAAATAAATAAATGCACAAACAAAGTCATAATTTCAGGGATCCAAACTCTTCACTATAGCAGGGAAGTTTGAGACGAAACATAATAGAAAAAGGCAGAAACTCTAGATTCCTTTTCTTCCAGGTGGATTCTTCCCGCAGGGGACTGACAGCGCTTTTGGTGTCACAGTACAAAGACGCTAAAGTATGCCTGAGAGATGGAAGATCCACCTCAGATTCATCCAGCTCTACCTCGCAGCCCCACTGTGCTTCCTCATGTGGTCCCTTGAGACTTAAAACAGATGAAGCGGTCGGGAGGGCACAGGAGCCGGAATTGTCCATCAGGACGAGGGCAACCCTAGAGCGGAGAGTCTTGAGACTCATTTAGTCACAGTGAGGGCAGTCTGTCCCCATGAGAGGTCCTTTGTCATTGGTGTGACACAGGCGGCGAACACAGCTCTCATGTTGGTCTGACAGAGCGATGTGTTGCTCACAGGAACTCTTGCGATATGATATCTTTAAAAAGATGTGTTCACACAAGCAGAGTGTTTTATGTCACTTGGATGGAATATTACATATATATACATACACTACCGTTCAAAAGTTTGGGGTCACATTGAAATGTCCTTATTTTTGAAGGAAAAGCACTGTACTTTTCAATGAAGACAACTTTAAACTAGTCTTAACTTTGAAGAAATACACTCTATACATTGCTAATGTGGTAAATGACTATTCTAGCTGCAAATGTCTGGTTTTTGGTGCAATATGTACATAGGTGTATAGAGGCCCATTTCCAGCAACTATCACTCCAGTGTTCTAATGGTACAATGTGTTTGCTCATTGGCTCAGAAGGTTAATTGATGATTAGAAAACCCTTGTGCAATCATGTTCACACATCTGAAAACAGTTTAGGTCGTTACAGAAGCTACAAAACTGACCTTCCTTTGAGCAGATTGAGTTTCTGGAGCATCACATTTGTGGGGTCAATTAAACGCTCAAAATGGCCAGAAAAAGAGAACTTTCATCTGAAACTCGACAGTCTATTCTTGTCCTTAGAAATGAAGGCTATTCCATGCGAGACATTGCTAAGAAATTGAAGATTTCCTACAACGGTGTGTACTACTCCCTTCAGAGGACAGCACAAACAGGCTCTAACCAGAGTAGAAAAAGAAGTGGGAGGCCGCGTTGCACAACTGAGCAAGAAGATAAGTACATTAGAGTCTCTAGTTTGAGAAACAGACGCCTCACAGGTCCCCAACTGGCATCTTCATTAAATAGTACCCGCAAAACACCAGTGTCAACATGTACAGTGAAGAGGCGGCTGCGGGATTCTGGGCTTCAGGGCAGAGTGGCAAAGAAAAAGCCATATCTGAGACTGGCCAATAAAAGAAAAAGATTAAGATGGGCAAAAGAACACAGACATTGGACAGAGGAAGACTGGAAAAAAGTGTTGTGGACAGATGAATCCAAGTTTGAGGTGTTTGGATCACAAAGAAGAACGTTTGTGAGACGCAGAACAAATGAAAAGATGCTGGAAGAATGCCTGACGCCATCTGTTAAGCATGGTGGAGGTAATATAATGGTCTGGGGTTGCTCTGGTGCTGGTAAGGTGGGAGATTTGTACAGGGTAAAAGGGATTCTGAATAAGGAAGGCTATCACTCCATTTTGCAACGCCATGCCATACCCAGTGGACAGCGCTTGATTGGAGCCAATTTCATCCTACAACAGGACAATGACCCTAAACACACCTCCAAATTGTGCAAGAACTATTTAGAGCAGAAGCAGGCAGCTGGTATTCTATCGGTAATGGAGTGGCCAGCGCAGTCACCAGATCTGAACCCCATTGAGCTGTTGTGGGAGCAGCTTGACCGTATGGTACGCAAGAAGTGCCCATCCAACCAATCCAACTTGTGGGAGCTGCTTCTGGAAGCGTGGGGTGCAATTTCTCCAGATTACCTCAACAAATTAACAGCTAGAATGCCAAAGGTCTGCAATGCTGTAATTGCTGCAAATGGAGGATTCTTTGACGAAAGCAAAGTTTGATGTAAAAAAAATCTTATTTCAAATACAAATCATTATTTCTAACCTTGTCAATGTCTTGACTCTATTTTCTATTCATTTCACAACGTATGGTGGTGAATAAGTGTGACTTTTCAGGAAAACACAAAATTGTTTGGGTGACCCCAAACTTTTGAACGGTAGTGTATATATCAAAGGATACAGCTCATGCCTGGATGCTGCAGGAAGCAGGTAGATGTCTCGCTGACGAATAAGCAGATCTGGCGGGGAGGCGGAAAGACTTCTTCGCCGGAACACAAGAGGTGGCGGGTGAATCATTCCCTGCAGGTGCTGAGAGACATGCAAAGAATATCCTGATGTGTCTGTAGGGAATCCCTTCTGCTGATGGGTGTCCGTCGATGGCGAAGAAAGGGCTGATCCAGAAGCGTAGTCAAGACGAGATGATGTCGGTCCTGAAGAAAATTCTGAAAACATTATGTTTAAGTGCCCGCTTATATAGGGCAAATGCGTGTCTATAGGGGCGGGGCTCAAACATCATTGAAAATCATAAGATTGGCGTTATGATACAAGGGCTTCAACTAGGTAGTGGCAAAGGAATTTCCCATAGCGTTCATTGCAATGTAAAATGAACTGAATCGATAGGGAACCATAAAACAGAGCGGACACCTTTAGACCCTCAAGACAGAGTGTAGTTTTAAAAAAATATTTGATATTTATTTTGAAATTTTTATGAAAAGGCACATTTTGTTCAAGTCATGTGGTGGAACCCTGAGAGAACTTCTTAATATTTTTGACTCAAAAATGCATAATATTTATAGAAAATGTGTTTGAAAACTTTTTGGAAATTAACAATTAAGTTGTCTATACTCTCATGTATTCCAGGCGCAAAGAAAGTATTATAAAACTTTTTTCTTGATGGTTACACCATGGAGCACCTAATAGTAAATGGCAACAAAACTTATTCACAAAGGACAGTAAGTACAACGAATTTCTCTTGGTGCCAAATGTAGCAAATATTCAATACAACTTCCTTTCACAGGATAAACACCAGAGACAAACAGTGAAAAGACACTTGTTCCAATTCAACAAGGGGTAGCCTAGAGTTCACATGAGAAATGAATGAATATAAATATGTTTGTGGCCACTATGCATATAATTGTCTCTCTCAGTCTCCAACATTTAGTTATGCCGACACATCTAATTCATCTTAATTATCACAGATGTCTTTAAACAATATTGTTGCGGAAGTTGTTAAGGACAATCTGAGCCAATTTCACACATCCTATCCTGTCAATTGCTAAATGAATCATAAAATCTGTTGCAAAACTTTACATACACATTTGCAGTACCTAATCATGCAACAGTTGTCACATCAGACACACAAAATATGGTATCATTTCTCTCCTTGATATACAGTTCACTGTTCACAGTCTCTTTGACCTGCTAAGAACAGTTTGGGAAAAGACTGTTGCTTTGCTTCATTAATTTTGCCTCCCCATATTCACATCAGCAATCAACATTACAGTTCGGTCGATGTCCAATTTAAACTGCTTAGGTAACGGAGAAGAAAAAAAATAACGATACTGCAATAACTTGCAAAATATTTAATCTCATAAAGCATTTATTCTGACCTTATTCAGTTCTACAGAAGCCTATTGGGGTTACAGTGTGAATCAATTACTTATTTCCATTAATCATGCTATAAATATTGTTTTTAAATATTGTCTTTAACCATGTAAAATTGCATTGTGTAAGGGGCCCTTTAAGGACGTTGATTTTGTGGGCACATGTGATCACCTAGGAAAAGGCGCAAACAAACAAAAAAAAATGTTGTTCTTGTGTTGAGACTTGCTGAAATTCTGTAACAATACCTGATGAAACTCTAATTTAAAACTATATATTCCCAGCGTGGTGAGTAATAGTTTTGTTGTTAGAAGTATATTGATGGTTCTTGATGTATTGCTATAGATCGCTATTTGCGATTAGTCCCTTAATTAGCGCCTAAACGACTAATGTTATTGATGTTTGTGTAGACATCTACTGTTTTATATTACCTGTTGAAATATTCTTTCAATATATGTTGCATTTGGTTGGTAAACAATGTTTTAATAGGTTTTTGTAATACAGAGACTTTCTCTGTATTGATGGTTGTATCACATTTGTGATAATGTTTCATGCAAAAATTTTATATTTATATTTTTTTTCTTTGATTTATAAGCAAACATTTTAGTGTTTGCCATCTAATAGCTTATGTTAGAATTTGCATACATTTATTTGGTACAATAGCAATACAATAAGATTATGACATTCAGAAGAGAAAAGGTGTTCTGTAACTCTTTTAGAAAGCTGTATTATAAACCTCATCGCATCTGTGGTAACAGTTTTTTTTTTTTTTTTTTTTAGTTTTTTTTTTTACTAAATACAGGGTTATATAATACAAAGTTTAATGTTATAAATTTACACTAAATAATAAAAAAGCACAAGCATGTGAATGAAAATTGGTACTCCCTGCATGTGATTCATTACCAGGTTTCCCTGATAACCAATGAAGGCATCAGCAAATTAGATTAGCTCCAGTGCCATAACAGATACAGCCACACCAGTCACACACCTTCATTTGTGGTATTAGCATTACCTCTGGGAGGTCTAAGGTGTTGCTATGCTGCCTGCACAGCTGCCACCCACCAGCTTCTCAACCTCTCTCCCAAAGGACACACAATATCATGTGTACACTAGGGTTGCAACGGTATGAGATTTTCACGGTATGATAACATCTCAGAAAATATAACGGTTTCACGGTATACGGTATTAAACAATTACTATTATCAGTGAAAACAGAAGGGTTATTTTATTTATTTATTTTTGAGCAAACACTTTATTATAATTGAAACTTGAAACCATTTATTTTATTGAAGTATGTGTAAAAGATGATCCCTTTTGAAAATAAAATAAATAGAAAAATAAGACAGAATTATAATAATAAATCGAATTACAAACATTGTAAAAAATAGCATGTAACTATAAAATGGTATATAAGTAAAGCATGTTAGTTTATATGTTAAATTAACTACTAAATGAAAAATTACATCAGCTGTGTGAGTTTTTGAAGTAATGTCCTATGATTATTAACAGTTAACTCAGTGCTTCTCAACTGGGTTTGCTTCAGGACAGATTTTACATTGGACATCAAGTGGCGACCTGCCATAGATTAAACATAACCTGTATTTAATGTATCTTGGGTTGCATTTCCTTTTATGTTGCATAGTTTTGTTCATGGTTTTCCAGTACAATGGCATGCATCAAGTGACATTATTTGTGTTGTTGATGTAAACATTTGACTTTCAGCATACAACTGAATAACACAGACTGCATGACTATGATAAATGAATCCTGCAAGAGTTAGATTAACATACAGGCGCGAAGGGACTTCAACATTTCTAAATTGCACAAATAATAAATACATATACATATTTGTCTCTGGCTTGCTTTTGCTCGCATGTCAATGATTACTCCTCCGTGTGTCAATTATGCCGAGATCTACTTTTATATTTAATTTAATCACTGAGAAGGTTTACCTGCAAAATTAGTAGCACCAAACATCACAAGCAGCATAAAGAATAGACACAGAGTAGCCGTATAACACTTTTCCTTGAGCAGAATATTGCACTGCAGATCGTTAAATTTGTTCAAAAGGGAATGCAAGATGGAAATAGCGCACTCTCGTGCATGGTTGCCAGATTTCACAAAATAAGTATAACATTAGGAGTAATATTTTCAATTTGCGCAAGTATAAATCTCAAACTGGGGGTGTTGCGTCTCTTATCTGGCAACCATGAGCATGATAAACGCTTGTGGAGAGGCGTTAGGTCCCAATGCAAGTTAACTGAAACATCCAGTGAAAACATATTCCACATTAAACCATATGGAGGGCCTGATCCAGCCGCAGGCTGTAAATTGCCCATGTCTGCTTTAGATGTTTGCGAGATTATCATTAAATCTGCCTCGGCAGTCCTAAATAGTCTATAACTTGGGCGGCCGCCTAAATATCTTCAATGGGAGAACCATGGCATTGCTCTTTCCCTGCTGTCCGCGACCCAGTCTGAATAAACCAGTTGAGAAACACTGCTTTAACTCACACACACAAACTCATGTCAGACACCCTCGCCTCGCTTCTGTGACATTTTCTCTGCTGCATTTGTGTGTGACGCAAATTGACGAGTCTGACAGGCAGACAAGAAGGAAAGGAGATGCGCATGTGAGATTCTCTGTCCGGTTGCATTTTTTTCTCAATACCGTAGATAAGAAAATGTACATGGTATGATAACCGTCAATTTTCAAACCATGGTATACCGTGAAACCGGTATACCGCTGGGACCCTAGTGTACACCCATACGCCAATGCTCTATTGACAAACTACACCTTAGAGCAGACCTGGACAAACACACAGCTGTTGACTGGTTGCAGAGAACAAAAATATAACCCCATATCTAGGACACCAGTCTTCTATCAATCCATCCAACCCATATACCCTCACTTGTTCTGGTCAGTCAACTACAACCCTGCTGAAAAGGCCTGCTGAGACCAACATGGGTTCCCATTCTGGTTCAGGCTGGTAAACTGGAGTGATCCTTCAGGTTAAGCAAGCAGACCTGCATATTTTATTGGTGAACATCATGGCTATGCTCATCCACCAGCTAGACCAGCATAAACCAGCTTGGACCACAATTTTAAAGCACATATGCCCTATGGCCCCATGCAATCAATAACGCTGACCTGAAAGGTCAACATAGAGGTCAAATATGCACCATTGTTACAATAATAATAATAATAATAATACGTTTAATTTATATAGCACTTTTCCTGAGCTCAAAGTGCTTTACATGCAACAACAAACATAAATACATCAAAACTAAACACAAAAACAATAGTCCACACAAATACAAATCACTAAAACAATACAGTCCACAAAAGCACATCATAACAATCTAGGAGTAAAATGAACAGCCAAAGTGAAAACGTTTATGTGTACAAGTTCGATCCAACAGTTCAAAAGAAATGAGCAGAGTGCGAAAAAAATTACATGGCCAGAGTTGTCCCTAGTGCAGTGGATGGAACCAAGAAACCGACCCGTGCCGAACCGCATCTCCCCCTGCTACAGAGCCAAGACAAGTACAAACTCCAGGACGCCAAATGGTGAATGGGAACACACAATGATGACAGGCACTACAAAGCAAAATCCCTCTGTCATAAAGCACAGCCGCGCCGTCCACAGCAACCACGCTAAAAATTCTGCCAGGTTGGCAGGCCGGTGGAATCAGGTAGACCGGGTAAGAAAACGTACCAGGCTGGTGAGTAGAGCAGCCAACCCCCACACAAGCGGGAACCAAGCAAACTGGCGAAAGTCCATTGGAATTAAATTTAAAAACGTCAATTTTATGGGTGTGTGAAACATGCACGGCGTACTCACAATGGAAACATGACATTTTGTGCTTAGGTTGAGATTAGGAAATGATTAGAATAAATAGTAATGTAAGTCAGCAATGTAAACGTATCATGGAAAACACAAGCACAGCTCATACATTTGACTGATGTTAGCAAGCAAAGAGGTGCTGTTTACTATAAATCCACTCATGAACTTACAGCTATAAATATGCTCCAGTCCTCTGCTTTTCACAGCCAGAACAATTGTGAAAAAAATCTTCACGACACAACATCAGAGCATTCTGTAATAGTTCTCTGTAACACCCCACCTCCAGATGCTGAACCCAGAAAATAATGATCCACTCATAACATTATGAGTCATAACCCGGAAAGGATTTCACTCCTGAATTCGTAGAACATCACAGCGTAAGCAATGTGACCGTTCTTCACTTTACTATAATACTAGCAGAAAATTAACTACAATATGTAATATAACCCACTATAATACTAGATCAAATTACACTGAATGCACTTTTATGCAATTGGCAGGTCATTTACTATGCCACAGTATCACTAGATATCTCTGGATCTTTCTCTCAGTAATAAAGCAACTAACATGGCCCCAAGTGTGCAGCAAACATTCATTACTTCCTATTAGTTCACACCTCTGTGTAAAATACCACAACAAAAGGTAATTATAATCTTTATCACACATACAATTTATATGTTTTTGATTTATGTGAAATGCAATGCAATGTTGTACAAGTCCACACAGTGCAAGTTCACAGTGATTTGCAGGCGAGCAATAAAGCGTGACTCTAGAGAGGCTAATAGCACTTATTGCACACCATGTGATGCAATTTTTAATTTAGCTGATGAACCTTCAGTTCTGTTCAGAGCACTTCAGGCTATGACAATGTGCTTCCACATGAGTGGGGTACCTGCCATTATCAAATAAGACAGAGAAGTTAGCTAGGATTCACAGCAAAAAATCTCCAGTGAAGAGCACTTCTTGTCTGAATTTCAGAGCGGATGAATGACGTTTTGAGCTTAATGCTTTAGAGAGAATGAGTCGCAGAGAATCACTTACACTCCTCATATCATGAGGAACAATGCATAGAATAAAGGATGGAATAATTATTTGGAAAGCTTCACCTTTCTTATTCACATTTCTCTCTTTTCAACACAATTCTACCAGTGCAAGCTTAGTTTTAATGTTCTATAATTCTCTTTTCCTATAACTAATTCTACCAATGCACGCCAATATGACATCTTTTAAAAGATCTTCTACCATCCTCCAGTCATAAACTACATCATTTTCTTCTTCCTCCCCCCATTTTTCCATCCCACGAGTACCTTTAGCAGCCGCACAGAGGGAAGAAAGGCTGCATGGCACAGTTTCCTGATGGTCCAGTTGAGTGGCCGTGGAGCATCCAGTTGGTTCATCGCTCCTGGCCGGATGTTCCCGCCATCCTGAAAAGGACCCCACATTGGGGCGGTGATGTGTGAGGGGTCTCTGTCCAAAATCCACTTAACTCATGAAGCATGACCCTCCTCAGCCCTGCCGCAAAACCGCACAACCTGTTTCCTCCCACTAAAGCCCATCACACGCACCCCCTACCCGCCCTCCCTCCCCTCCCCACAGATCCACAGGGTCGGGAAAACACCTTCAGACCATACAGGGTGTCCGGATCCAGTTCCACTGGCAGCAGCAGCCACACAGACCCGACAGTGCCAGAGATGACAGGGAGCATGCGGTCTGAATGAGTGGAGAGGAGCAGAGAAAGAAGAGTGAGGTGGAGTGGAGGAGAGCAGAGGAGAGCTGGAAACAGAAGCTGTGATGTAGAGCAGTGCTGCGCTGTCTTGAAGAACCATGTGAGAGAGAGAGAGAGAGAGAGAGAGAGAGAGAGAGAGAGAGAGAGCAAAGACAGAGAGAGAAAGAGGGAGAGAGATTACAGGAGAACCCAGAGGGGAGGATAGGAAATACATGGATAAAATTAAACATGCATGAGAGTATGAACTGACAAAGAGAAGAAATAACAAAAGACACAAGATGAGGGAGCTCATGATTTTGAATGAGGTTGAGAGTTGCAGTGACGGTTAAGCGATGATGAAATCAAAGAGTAATAAGTGAAAGTGGATGAAAATGTACAATTTTAAATGTTTAAATAAAATACAAATAACTGGATTTTTTTTTTTATTCCACGCAATCTTTCTCTTTGCCAGTTTAGGTCTTTGAGGTCACAAATGAACAGATTAATGAAATGAAAATATATTCCTGATTTCCACCCTATATCTTCTATCTGCACTTCCCTGACCTGTTCTCCTTTATTCCTTCTTTTATCTCTCCTGCTATGAAGTCTCCTCCTCATCCTCCGGCTTGCTCCATCCTTGTACACTCCATCATCTTCAAACATATGACGCATTGACCATTGCCAGGGTAATGTGGTAGAGAGAGGGGGGCTAAAAAAAAAGCCTTCTCCGTTTTGCTCTTCAGTGCACTGGATTGAACTACTCCCTTTCCATTTGATGATTTTAATAATACAGTGTTTGTTATATAGTCTGCTTTTGTCTCTGAAATGTTCCTGGAAAAAAATATCTCTGGGGGGAAAGTGTTTAAGCAAATTAATGGTGCAGTATAAAGACAGAAAGAGACAGAGAGTAATGCGGAGAATGTAATGCAAGCAAACACACAGAGTTGGCTATCATGAATTGCTGTCACCAGGTCAGAATCCCTGAGGAGTAAGGCTGTAATAATGAAGATTTACAATCAATCCTCACTCTCAACAGACATCACCTGGCCATGCAGATGTGAGAGATGTCATGGAGAGCTGGGTGGAATACTAAGTACCAAACTGGAAAGCTCCTCCTCTCTCTGCCTTCTCCTTGGATGCAAGCTTCTCCTGTCTCTCAAGGTGCCTTGAGATGGTTAGAAGATTATTCCCCTCTTTAAGGCAAGGAATGTATCCATAGCAACCTATGTTTACTCATGTCAGTATGACATCGGGCTTAATGTGCAGGTATGAGGAGAGAGGTTTGTCCTCCAATCAGATCTGACAACACAAGCAAGTTGCTCCCAGAGCAACTCTCTTCCTTCCTATAGGGATGGGTAGGGGATGGAATAGTAAAATCTTAGTAAATTAATTTAACATATTTTTGGTAAAAACGAGATTAAGCACCATTAACAGTAAGTCTGTGATGAAACGTACTGTAGCATTAGGTGAACGCACAATTACTTGTATTAAATTAAAATCCAAACTCAAAAGCAGCTAAGAATATGGTTGCACAAATAGAGAGGTCCAATGATGACGAAACAGAAACAAGTTATCAAAAGATTTAAATATATCACAGTTTTGAATAACTATACACTAAACGTTAATATTCCAGGTTCAATACAAAATAAGCTCAGTCGACAGCATTTGTGGCATATTTTGATGTGATTACCACAAAAATATTAAAAAAAAGCAAAAATCGAGGTTACGGTGAGTCACTTACAATAGAACTGAATGGGGGCCAAAAATAAATATTAAAATAACGCTAAAAAATTCACTCACAATAAACAATAAGCATGTTAACATGATTGTAGTGTAACAAAATCGCTAACTAACCTTTTCTGTGTAAAGTTATAACCAACTGTACAGCTTTGTTGCCATGCCAATGTAATGTCAACAAATCCAAAAATGTCTGTAAATATTACGCTTTAAACAACCTTACAGCTCAAATAATAAACAAGTGCTAACAGAATAATTCATTTAAGAGCTTTTATATAATTATAAATGTAACATTTATGACTTTAAACCTTCCAAAAATTTGCCACATTCACTTCTATTGTAAATGCCTCACTGTAACCTCCATTTTTGCTTTTTAAAAGAAAATTCATTTTTATGGTAATCAGGGCCATAGCTAGTGGGGTGAAAGGTGGTAACAATTCTAGGAGCCCAATGGTCCAAGGGGCCCCACAACAAATTCTAAACTGGTTGTTTTCATAGGAAAGGGGCCCAGAGAAATATACAGTCAGGGGGCCAAGATTACCTTGCACAGTAAAAGGCAGGAAAAAGTGACATGAGAAGAGGCAGTGCCTCCCTTTGGACCATAATTAAGTAAATACACTGTCAAAGGGGCAAAAGAGTGCAACAGTGCCTGCACACTTTTTCAAATGTCTTTGCTCTGGAAGTACTTCCCATTCATTTTTCCCATTGGAATTTCATAAAATTCTTCATAAGAGAGTTCTAAGTCATGAACCAAACCAACCAGCTATGTGAAGAATCACAACATCAAAAACTTGGATTTAAAGCAAAAAATCTTTTTTTTTTTTTTTTTTTAAATCGGTCAAAAAGACAAATGTCTTTAATGAGGGAATGAACTACATTCTCATGAGTCATTGCAAATGACATAACCAAATTAAAAATGGTGGGAAAATATAAAACTATTGATTTAAAGTTGTTGATTAAAAGTACTGATTGCTTGTGCAGACTGATGGCTTCAGCAGATGCATATACCATCTATTAACAACCTCGGTGCTCACGGCAGGTCTGTCATGAAAGGTTTACAAGTTTTTGTTAATCAATGAATGGGATTGTTACTTCCAGAACTAAACTGTTGCGGTCTATAATATCCATAATTGTCATAATTTTTTAAGTTAATAAATTACAACTTTAAGTAAGCAGAGCCGTCAGATTTTGATTTTGTACTTCTCATGCATGTTGATTTTTTTCTTAATTTGAAATACTGAATAAGCTAACAAATGCATTTTAATGATGCTTAACTTTAAATGTAACTCTTTGGCTGAACTTAAAATTACCATGTATGCTCAACTTAAATATGTCAAGTAGACCCAACTAGCTAGAACAAGCTTGTACAGTGAATGTTAGCATGCTGAAGGCATGCTAACTGGATAAACCATGCTTTGATTAGAAGCAATTGCTCAACAAGTATATCAACATACTGTAGAAAGATCTCACATTGTACCTGTCCTCAAACTAATCTCAAGCTCCGCTATTCACCATAATTCTTCTAACCAACACAACAAAACATTAAACACTAACAAGTATCTCCCTTTACATTCATCTTGCACAAAGACACACTATAAAACATTTAATTTGAACAATTACTCTACTGAAAGCATGCTGGGAAATAAAAATCCCCTTCCCAGTTTCAGGTCATTTAAATTCCTGTAAATTTAAAGTGACAAGTTAATTAAACTCAAAACATTAAACAATTCAGTTTACTCAAAAGGTGTAAGTTACGTGAACACAAAAGAAAGAGAAGGTTCTAAACAAACATCAAGGGTTAATTTATTTGAACTAATGATCAAAATTTTCCCTACTCAAAACAATTAATTATTTTCAGCATTAGGGTTTACAGTACACAGAACTGAACTGAAAAACTAGTTGTTAATTATGTGATTAATAGAGAGTGTGAGATGTGACCATCTTCACCTGGTGCACATCACACAAACAGAGGATTATTTCTTAATTCATTCATATATTCCAGCCCCGCTCCACTGTAGTTTCTCTCATCAGCCCTGCGGTCTTGAGGTAACCTGTACATTACAGTCCAGAGAAAGTGTGCACATTGTTTCACAGCAGCCGCTTAGACGTGCATAAACAAAACATGGCGATTCTGTCAACGGCAGCAAACATAACATTACTGGATGATAATACGTTCATGCCATCCCAGATGTCTATTAATTTTTTTTTTATGCAGAACACAAAGGTTTTAGAAGGATATCTCAGCTCTGAAGGTTCATACAAAGCAAGTGGATGGTGGCCAGAACTCAGAAGGTACAAAAAGGAACATTATGGTACATAAAGGCACCATAAAAGTAATCCATACACTCCAACGTTTAAATCCATGTCTTCAGAAGCAATATGATAAGTGTAGGTGAGAAACATATCAATATTATTGATACCTATCATATCGCTTCTGAAGACAAGGATTAAATCACTGAAGTCTTATGGGTTACATTTAGGCTGCCTTTATGTCCTTTTTGGACCTTCTGATTTCTTGCACTGGTAGGACCTACAGAGCTGAAATATTCTTAAAAAAATATTTGTGTTCAGCAGAAAAAAGAAAGTCATCTGAGATTGCATGAGGGTGAGTAAATGATGAGACAATTTTCATTTTTGGGTGAACTATATCTTTAAGGGATTCACTCCTGCATTTAATTTAAAACTTTATAAAGTGTATGAGGCCTCACATCCCCACTTTCATTTACAAATTGAAATGAACCAGAAATGCATTCGAAAAACAATATGTACTGTGAGTGTTTAGTGAGCACACAGCTCGGTTCAATTAAAAATTACCTTCCTTTCACCTGAGGTGTTAACCAAGCATTTGTTGACTAATGGTCCAGAAAGAAGGTGAATAATAATTGCCAAATAACAGCAAGCAATAGTGACAAATTAAAGAAACACTAAATATGATTGTTACTGTATTAAGGTAGTTATTATTTTTGGAACTTTGTAGACATTTCTTTAAATATATAAACTGATTAAATTTTGATGTGACTTGGTTTCAATGAATAGTTTAATATAAACATTCAAATACAGTATATTAGGGTATTGGTTACTTGTTGATTGTCCTAAACTAAAAGCTTTAACATATGCCTTTAACCCCCAAACTGTAAAAGCATCAAATAGAACTGGAACAAAACTTACATTTGACTTAAAAACCTCAATGCAAAAAAGGGACTTCTTAATTTCAAGAATTCCACCACACACCACAGTGATTTATGGATTACTGAATAGATACTAATAGTACTGAGGAAAAACAGTTAATGACATATTTGTGGATGTGACCAGACAAGCCCTGACACTATTTATCAATTAAAACACCCAAACCCTGGAGCTCTATCACACTGGTGAAAAGTGAGTGCAGCTTAGGGCGAGAGGACAACTCAACCACTTAATCACAAGCATTTATTTTAACTTCAGCACACATTACACAACATCTGTACTCTGAAATCATGGCCAGCTCTTCATTATACACATGTACACGCATACAAACAAGTAGCAATTATCACATACTGCAATTTACATGTCACTACCTTCTACTAAAGAACAGTGGTGTGGAAAATAAGTTCTAAAAATTGTTAGTGTATTTCAGAATCTGTTTATATGCATTATATGTTTGTATGCATACATTTGTGTGAATTAATTAGAGATGATTTTGACCAATATTGCTTATAATACCCAGACTATATTAGCAAGAACTGCCTTTTATCAAAACTGTTCCATTATCAATTTATAAAGATTTCACACAAATTCAACTGCTAAACAGGATGATCCTTAAGAGTGGCATATTTCTGTTGAAACCAGTAAAACACTATAGCAAGGAAACCGTTATCGTTATTCAGAAGTGATGATAGAGTGAGAACTGTCTCTTTAATGAGCTCTTGTTGCAAGCCTTATTAGTAAAGGAGCATTGCAGTCCCAACCAATTTGAAAGTCACAGACGTCACTGCTCCAAAATATCATCCTTTAATCTCTACTAAATGCTTTAGGACTTTGCACTCTTCATTTTTCAAAGAGACATAAAAATCCAAACACAACCCATTTTGCAAGGTCAGTTCTTTTCAAGAATAGCTATCCTTCATTCTGCCATAAATTATTATTTTCATAATTTTTCCCTATAAATATTATACTTGTTTAAAACTCATACATTTCCAGTACACCAACATCACATTTGTATCTCATTTGTACTCACAGGTAGCTCTAATTATGTGCAATGTATGCTTGTTAGAGCAGCAGAGATTGTGTTTATTGTGATGGATGCTGTGCAGTTGTGGGCAGCAAAATCAAACGCCCCTTGGTCATCACGATAATTAGCCATTAGCTTTCTTTACTTTCAGAGAGACCCAGTGATTATTTGTGGCCTGCCTCATTTAGCAAAGTTTTCGAACTGAGAGGGTGTATCTGTGTTCTACTGTCAAGGCTCCAATTAGAAGATGTTTCACATATTCTTGTTAATGTATTATTCCATTTCTTTCCTGCCCAGATGTGGAACTTGTTTATGTAATACTACATAAAATGATTACTGGTTTTAATTTGTTTTAAACTATCATTATCCAACCTATGTTAAGAATATACCTTGAAATTGCACCACTCGTGGGACCAGAGATCGGACTTAACTACTATGAATCTAACCATTTGATATGATGTATTTATTATGTACATACATGTTGTTGCATTGTAACTACATTTCAAGTACTTACATTTAACTACATTTTGTAGTTACACTGTTAACTTTACCCCAAACCCTAACCCAACACATACCCCAAAACCTAATTCACTGATTTAGAGACTGAGGAAAATGTGAGCGAGTAGAAATTAGAGCAAAAAATTCAGAAAGATAAAATTAGTGTCCAAACAGTATTTTAAATGGATACAAGCTACCCACCATCAACAAGTTATAGCCTTCACCCTACCCTTACTCATAAACCTACCCATACCTCAACCTCAGTAGCTGCAAATGTGGGCATTTTGCAGAACAACATGTAGCTACACAGTAAATACAATGTTGTGTATGTATTTAATGTTAGTATTAGTTGAGGTCATCTAATATAAAGTGTACTCTTCTGTATAATCACTGTGAGCACGAAGACAAATTGTTTTGTGTGATTCATTTATTCAGACACTAGATGGCCATCACATAAAACAAATCTAGACCCCTCTCTACTGAGCTAGTGAACATGGCACCTTAATGATGCAGCTTTTCCTTATTAATTTCTTTATTTAAATGCATTGATATTCTTTTTATTATGTGAATGTCAGTTAAAAATTCCTCTATATAGAATACGGGTGGGAAACAGTTCCCTCACACAGACATAAAGATCCAAAAAGTTTTTTATATATAGAAAGATCCAGTTCCCCTGAAACAAAAAGCATTCCACAAATTTCTCCAAAGCACAAATATTGCCATATAATTGGGGAAACTAGCAGAATTTTAAATAAAAGGCAGAAATTTCACAGACATTTTGTACAAATGCTAACTGGCTATTATAGGGCCCTAGATATACTGTAGAATATTGTGTGCTGCAACTCAAAAGAAGTATTCAAAATATTTTAAAATATCATGTTTTTATATAATTAATTTAATTAATTATAAATGTTAAATCTATATATTCATTCTTAATATTAATCTCTAAACATGTATAGCACTCTAATGAAGCAAATATTTGTTGTTGAATATTTGCTTCATCAGAGTGCTATACATGTTTAGAGATTAATATTAAGAATGAAGATATAGATTTAACATTTAACTTTGCCTATGCTAGCTCTTAATAGAAAGCCTAATTCCTCTGCTGCCAGACTGTTTCAGCATTTTTGCTCATTGCTTCAACTTTGCTCAAAGGCAACACCAATTTGTATATATACTTATATACAAATTGGAGTTGCCTTTGAGCATTCTTGTACTGCATCTGGGGAGCAGTAGTATCACTGTAGCTAGTTGATTTTGGAAGTATTCAAATAACACTGTGTAACAATTTTTTTATTTTATTATTTTGGTTCCTGGGTAGTAAGTGTTATTTTCTAAGACATAGGAGACTTAAAAATTGAGGCATTCCTGATGGATCACCAAGGTGGTTTTACCAAGTTTCCCTGCTATCTTTGCCTTTGCTTTTGTATTACTTCAGTATAAATGTTAATTTAGATTCATGTGTTGTTTTTCTGACTTTGTGAATGAAAATACACAAATCCGCCCATTTTCTCATTGGAAATAGGTACATTTCAAAATATCACTGTCCTTGTCACAAAAGCAAGGTTTGTGGGGAATAATAGCCATTTTAGATACTTTTGAGGCATAAGCAATTAGGAAATAACTCTTCCTACCCAGGAACAAAAATTGTGATATAGTGTAATAGATCAGTTAAGAAGCATTGGGGAAAAGAGAAACATTACAGGTTAAAGCTATTCTCTTCTGCTGTGCCAGTCCCAGATTTAATTTGTGATTTGAGGAGTGTGAATATGAAATCAATTCTCAACTGCCAGTCAGCAAATGACATTGTATTGCCAACTGTGTGAACTGGTTCTGAAAAGTATGAATTCATTAAAATCACATTGTATACCATGTACAAGTGATGCAGGATAACAGTACAGCTAGTGGTGAAGACATATTCTCTATGAATATAAATGTATGCTACTGCGAATAGAAGCATTTGTTTATGGATACAGTATGGGCATGACTGAATGCTAGAATGTGTGTGCCCCTGCAGGCATGTTTGATTACAGGTTTGCATCTTATGACAGGTACTGCAGGTGTATGTTTGTTTTAGCGTTTTAATATTTTGTTCCTGATTCCTGAATACAGGAGTGTGCCTGTGGTATGAATAATTGAGATGAATATTTGAGATATGTGTGTGTGTGTGTGTGTGTGTGTGTGTTGTGTATCTGAATGTCTTATAGTGAGAGTACTGCACTGTCACTTCTAAGCCTGTGATGCTGAGCCTGGCCCTGAAGGCAAGAGGATAATAGCAGCTCTGTGGAGCTGTGGAGGTGTCAGGGGATGGGATGTGTCTCCTGCTGTGTCTCCTCCCTCTCTCAGGAAGACATCCACTGGCTGATCTCTCCCCGCACACTGCATCTAAATCCATCAACCCACAGGACCCAGTGAGCTGCCACCAAAAACCAACCGCAACAGCACAGAAGCACTGACTGTACGTGTTAGTCATAACTATTCACAGACCATGCTATACTGACTACTTTCTGGTTACCATGTAGGGCTGTGCAAAGTGCACACTTTTTAGAATGCCCAATTTTACCAACCTCAATTTGAATATATAAATGAAGTCATTATTTATACTTTATGTATATAAACATGTCCCCACCATCACTACCACCAAAATAAAATATATGCCTCTCTTTAAAACTACACCTGCATTCAATGGCAATATAATACGTTTTTTAAATAATATAAAAAGTACAACAATTAAGAAGCACAAAACCATTCATGAAACAACAAAAATGGAAAAGGTAACATAAAAAATATGAAGACATTGTTTTGTGCAAAAAAATACTGTCATTAATTCAATTATATAAATGACGGTTGACTTTTTATGAAATTTAAAAACTTGTAACAACACGCCCTGAACTGACTTTCCAGAAAAAACCTATCTCCAAAAAACATATTTACATCAGTCTGTAAACACCTACCTAGTTGACCCTTGCCTTAGTGTACACCAGTGTGTGCTTTGATCATGTTCACTCATTTACTCAAGAGACAAGACTAATATTAAAAATATGATGACAGTTAAACATTACTGTGGATGATAGTGAATGATTTGTGAATTCACAAATTTTTTTTCTATTTTCAGAGGGTTTGAAACCAACATAAAAAAAACCTATGCTAAAGAAAATAAACATTTGCACAACTGGACTTTTGACTCCAAATATTATAGTTACTGATATATGTGACCATTTCCCTGCAACTAGCTCCAGTCTACCCTATACTGCAGGACTCAACATTAATGCTTGTCCGGGAGTGGATTTTTGAAGAGGCAAGTGAAAAGAATTTTACTTGCCCAAGCCTGATTAAAACCTCAATAACCTAAGTAACGAAAAAATAACTCAGGTCTGAAATGTGGCACGGGAGTGTGGGGAATTATGCACAATTTTAATAATTCCTGTAATACCACATTCATAATGAAGAGAATTCCCTCTAACATGTCCCTCTCTCTCCCCCTCTCTCCTTCTCTCATGCAGATTCCAGCAGCTCATTGAATGCTAATTTAAGAGTTTAGTTTGAGCGCTTGCAGTGAGGAAGTTTACTGAACTTAAGATGTTACAGCTAGAACAGGGCATAAACCATCCTGGTTACTTCCATAACCTCCATAACGTTCACTGATGTAGGGAACGAGACGTTGTGTCGATGTAGTGACACTAGGGGTCACTCTTGAGAGACCAAGACACCTCTGATCTTTGATAAAAGGCCAATGGGAATTGGTGAGTAGTATTTGCATGCCCCTCCCCCGGACATACGGGTATAAAAGGAGGGGACGTGCATACCGTTCATTAGGTTTTGTGCTGAGGAGCCGAGAATAAGGTCCCGGCCTTTTCAGCGGGTAGTTCAGCATTGTGGCAGGAGGGACACAACGTCTCATTCCCTCCATCAGGTAATGGACATTACTCAAGTAACCAAGATGTTCCCTATCTGTCACACAATCAACGGTCCCCTACAGAAACAGCACAACTAGCTGAACTGTGTTACGAGGATCAGCGGTGCGAGACGGGCAAACTGCTTTGTGCCGCATAGCCATAACCCCCCCTGGCGCAAGTGTGAGTGTCGATCAATGGTCGGTCCACAGTGCGAGCAGCTCAAGGGAGTTGATGTGCCAAAGTAGTCGCGGGCCCGTCCAGGGGCCAGTGGCAACGTGCCCGTAGCATATAGCGCCCCAGCCTGTCTTGGAGGTGTCGGATGCGATGAGCCTGGAGACTTGTTCTAGGAAAACCCCTGCCCATAGAAATACGAGGTCATTCCAAGGGCTGAAGAGGTGGTGACAGATTGGCGTGATGGCTACGCGATGTGTGCCATGGTGCCATGCCCATCTCAGGACTCGAGTCCAGAGCCAGTGCTGAAGCGGTCGCATATTCATTCCGAGCAGTGTTGCCACCGCCGAGGATGCCATATGCCCCAGGAGCCTCAGAAATAGTTTCAGTGGGACCGCAGTCTTATGTCTGAATGCCTTAAGACAGGTCAGCACTGACTGGGTGCGCTCAGTTGTGAGGCGCGCCGTCATCAAGACTCCAGACCGAGAAAAGAGATGCTCTGAACTGGGAGGAGCTTGCTCTTTTCCCAGTTGACCCGAAGCCGTAGCTGGCTGAGGTGCACGAGCACCAGGTCCTTGTGTGCACACAACATGCCCCAAGAGTGAGCTAGGATTAGCCAGTCATTGAGGTAGTCGAGAATGCGGATGCCTACTTCCCTTTACGGGGCAAGGGCAGCCTCTGCAACCTTCGTGAAGACACGAGGGAACAAGGACAGGCTGAAAGGGGGGATTTTTTACTGGTATGCCTGACCCTCGAATGCAAACCGCAGGAAGAGTCTGTGTCGAGGTAAAATCGAGACGTGTCAATCGAGTGCCAATATCTTGAACAGGAGTCTGTGTAAGGCCTGGTTCAAAACTCGTATGTCCAAGATTGGCCACAACCCACCGGTCCGGGTCCGGGTCAGCCATCGCGACGGGTTGGAAAGCATGAGCCATGAGTCCAAACTCCGGGTGAGGGGGAGCAGAAGGGAACAATTGCAGGGTTGGGCCTTCGTGGCAGGGCGGAGGCCACATTGACGGGGTTTGAGCCCTGTGGCGGTGCTGAGTCGAGAGACATCAAAGCACATATTGACTCCAGATGCTCACCGGTGGATCAGTTGAGGAGGGGGGAGGAGGTGTTTCATCCCCGCGGCCTATCGAAACCTTCCCGGTTTGAATATGTCTGTGCCACAGCTTGGTGCACCAGGGCGGGGAAGCTGCCACTGGGGCATTGAACCTGCCAGAGAGAGACAAAATCGGTGGTTAGGGTGATGGCCGAATGAGGAAACTGCTCTTTTCTTGAGTGTTTGGGTACCGCAGCTATTGGAGCGAGCAGCGAAACAAAAGGAAAAGGGAACAAAAGATTCTCCTCCCAGCCCTCCACGTGGGGATGGAGTGGTCTGCTTTCCAGCTCCAAAGCAGAGGATCCTTGTGTTCCTGGGTCGCCCATTTCAGGGGTGCTTCGAAGTCTTCTTCCTAGTGGATGGCTATGAGATGGGTGGTGTCTGCTTCCTGTGGGGGGCTTGATGCCAGGGCGGGGCCGCAGTGGCAGCCGCCGCACAGAGACGCCCTTGGCGACAAGCAGGCAGGGTGCGGGATCTTGAGCCGTGCCGGGGCAGGATGTGTTGAATGGCCTCCGTCTGCTGTTTCACCGTTGAAACCTGCTGGGCAAAGTTTTGTCTGCCTCGTGCATCACGACCAGGTTCTGCCACAGATGGCGCTTCTGGACCAACAGTGTGAACATCGTCCTCCCGAGAGACCACGGCGTAACGGCGTGGGCGGCGCCCAGGCACAAAATACAGCAATCGTGGCCGTCAGAAGGCAAGAGGTATCGACCGTAACCAGGAATAATACACAATCAGAAAGGCATCTTTAAAAAGACGTGTCTTGAAAAAGACGTTTCGATGTGTGCTGCTCTTTTATAATATACTATTTTGTGAGGGAAAATGCTCTGTTAGAATATACTCTTAAGATCTGCTGATGCGCCCAGGGGTGATATCTGCAGTGTACCCATGCAGAGAGGGGAGAAAGCTGCTGTAATGCGGCGTAAGGATCTAGCAGAGGTGAGGGATGGCAATTGCTTGACTCAGCCTGAACCATCGAACGTTCGGCTCTGAAGAGAAAACCTAATGAGCGGTATGCACACCCCTCCTTTTATACCTAAATAATCTGATATCTGAAATAACACAATCATCATACAGTCATACAGTACCAGTGCCTGACACATATGATTTGAATGATTGTTAAAGTAAAATCTTTGTATTTCCATGATTTCATCTACAGTACAAGACCAACTAGACAGATGCACACACATGCATACATTTACACAGTCCATCTTTAAGTAGCACTGATACCAGTGGAACTGATATCACTATAGCAACAGACCACATTATTTAACTCCACTTCAAACTTTGGACCATTTAAAAGTTTGCAGTTTCATCTTCAGACTGTCCAGTCAATTACAAGAAAAACCTTAGTGCATGATTCAATTCTCCAAATTCACACTCATGCAGTGCATTCCCTTCTTGTCCGTCACAAAATGTCTTCTCCTTTCTGGGATCAACCTCTAATTTTGCTTTCCTTTCCATTCCATTCTATTGCTTTGCTTCATCTCAATAACATGTTTTACTAGAAGGGAGTGTTTTTAAACAATACAATGTAATGCAATTATATTTCACAGTCAAGTCTTTAAAATGTGTTACGTAAATCTTCAATTAATCTTCTAATAGCTGAAACTCTGCAGCAAGCTTTAACTACTCTGTTGTTATCAACCCTATACCGTCCCATGTGTATAAATAAAATGCTCTGCATAGTCAATTTGTTGAACAGTATGAACCCATGGCTAGTTAGTATGACTTAATCAGTAGAGTTGACGTTTGGACATAATTAAAGGCCACTGGAGAGCAGCAATAGTCACAGTGCAGGTCAACACACCACTAGAAAAAAAGGGAAAAAAAGGAAAAAAAAAAAAAAAAAAAAAAAGGAAAAAGAAGCTAACTTTACTCTTAGAAAGAAAAATATTTTTTTATGTCTTTCAATACTATTTTTCTGGCATTTTCTCATTTGCTAAATGTGGCTGTAAAAGAGCACAATTCTTTCCATTTGATTTCTGTCTCAGCTCAAGGCAGCATAGCAAGTCTCAGATGGCACTACGATGACATACTTACATGACCTGTAACTCAAAGTGCCACTCTGTAAAGAAAAAAAGAGAAGAGCTTTCCAGAACATTCCCTTAGGCAATCAATTAAAGATTTAACCAGCACATTCTAACCTCACAGAAGAGGGCCAGAGTAAATAATAATAAAAATAAAATAAACTGTAAGGTTGCATTGCAATTAGAAAAGACCACATCTCTCTGCAGGAGAACACTCTAATTAGAGTCTAAATAACTCAACAGGTTATGAATCACCAATGATGTCTCTGTCTTTTAATCTTTAGTCTTTTAATCACAGACCATCCAATCAGAAGCCCTCAAATTACAGTATCTCACAGGTTGTGAGGCTCCAGCAATTGCTAGTCAAAGGTGCCATCATTAAAGGCATCTCAGTTACTAAACTGTGATGCATTTCTCTGTAGTTTGAGATCAAAACAGAGCTTTTATTAAAGAGAAAGGTATAAAATGAAAAGTCCTGATAAAATGACCTCATAAAAGAGAGGGGAATGAAAAATAAAATAAAGTCTGCAGAAGAAATTCAGTGGGGTCAAAGACACAACATAAGAGGAGGAAACCAGACAAAGTGACTGACAGCCTTCAGTTTTCCACGTGCCGCTCTATGAAATTTGTAAATCTTGTTATGAGCACAGCAGTGGCGGCTGCTGGTCTTTCAAAGAGGGGAAGCTCATTTTCGGCCTACATTATAAACTTGTCCATTTATTTAAAAGTAAATTCTGCCCCACGTTCCTTTTCGAGAAAATGATTGCAATGATATCAAGAAATAGGTTGCAGCAGTTTGTCTTTCGACTACACTTGAGAAATCCGCGATGGGACTGAGCGCGAATAGCTTCAGCAACTTCTTATAGTACAGATTCACTGTCAGTCAAAAGGAGATGCAGTCTTTCGACAGATCCTCCAATCATTACGCGGAAGCCCGGAGTCTGGGCCAGCCCACTCCTCATTCACCCCCAGAGACGCTGAGCGTCCATGGGCGGGACATAATCGCAGCATTTATCCAATGACCATCTAGTTTTGGAGAACTGAAAAAAACTGTTTAAAGCAGCGCCATTGAAGTCAATGAACGCTCGGCTTCAACAGGGAAATGCACTGTGACGCTACGGGAATGTATGAGAATGAAATTGAGTCAGCCGACCTGCGTAGCTGATTCTGAACGAACTCGTTTTCGAGATGAACATGTTCTAACGCATTTTTAGTCAATAAATTGTTTACACAATAGTAAATATTTGACCATTATTTTTTTGACATTATAGGGGAAGCCGAGCTTCCCTTGCAGTCTTAAAGAAATCCCCACTGGAGCACAGTCCCTGTGGACTATCTGGATGTGGTTGGGGGTGTCCTGTGTTGAGGAATTAGCACATTTATTGGCTCTTCAACTCTGCAGGCTTTCAATGTGAAGCTTGAGCTATTCTTGCCACAATTTCCCTCTGTCTGAAATTTTGTCTGACTAATAAGGTCTACAGTGGGATATGAAGACCACTTGCCTTATTTGAATGATACAAGATCGTCTGTCCTGAGCAGATGAGCTGATTAAGAAATGCAAAAGACAATTGTTACACCGATTTGGTGACATTCCTTTTACCTTCATTATAAAAATATCAGTGCTTAGCAAATGACTCTGCAAATATGCTAATATATTTCTCATAATTATTTGCAGATCATTTGCAAATCTTTGCAAAGCACATGTCCAATCACTTTAACCCTCAAATAATCCTTGGGTAAAGACTGACCCATTTTGATTTTGTTTCTTTAATAAAACTGGTATCCTTTATCTGTGTGGTACAAGATTTGGTGATTTTTCTCCATTTGCTATCTGAACACATACCAAAAAAATCTGGACTTGATTCGATAAATCTAAGTGGTTGTAAAAAATATATATATATATTTTGTTTGAGTCAAAATGTACCCTCCTTTGGAAATGAAAGGGAAATAATAAAATACTGAGATATATCAAATAAAAATCAATTAAATAATCAGACACAATGCAGAACAAAACCACACATATTATATGACTATAATACATCCACAATGCAGAAAACACATGCACGCACACACCCACAGGTTTGCTTGACTATATTTGTGATCTTTTATAGACTTCCATTGATTTCTTATCAGGCTAATGATATTTTGTATTTCCAAACACTATCCCTAAGCCTAGCTATCACACAAACATGTGCACATCTTTAGATTTGAAGATATACATCATCTGACCCATTTAAGAGCTTTATTTATTTAATTTTTTTACTGATGAGGAAATGTGGCCCTCATACGTATAGACAAACCTGTCCACACATACCAAACATACCACACAGCTCTAACTCTGAGTCTGACCCCTGTGTAATATATTTTATGTTTTATGTTTGAAATTAAAATAAATGGCAGGTAACAAAATATTTTGGATGAGACGCCATGGTATTAATATTTGGGGCCATGGTAGAAGTGTCGACATCGCAGCCCTTGGTAATGGCAATTCTACCACCAACAGAGTGAAGAAATCTGAAGTCAACTCTGCATGACAAAGAGAAAACACCCCTGAAACAGAAGCAGCAGGTGGTTTCAAATGAAAGGGCCCTCTTTACGATCGGCTGCAGTAATAAGATCAGCAAATGCCGAAGGGCTCTTAATCAAAATGCAAACTGCTGGCTGACCTATGTGGCAGAAGTAAATGTTATGTCCTCTGCCTTCAGGAGATTAATAGAGGGAACAACAAAATCCGCCCCAAGATTCCTGGCTATGACCTAGTTGTCAAAAGACAGCATTGTCAGTATGGAAGCACAGTCTTTTTTTAATACAGGCATAACAGTTGAAGCAACTTTCTAACACTGATAACATTGAAGTGCTAACAGTCGAACTGAGCAGCATTGCAGTAACATCAGTATACAAACCTCCAAATGGGGCCAAATGTGGCAAGAAAGGCACTTACAGACATGCATGGCATGCCACATAAAGCCTTGGAGACTTCAACAATCACAGCACCCAATGGGGCTGCCCCAGCACCAACAAGAACAGCAGGGAGGGAGCTGAAGAGTGGATGGACTACAATCAGTTGAGTCTCATTCATAACTCCAAGCTATCACCATCCTTCCACAGTGCACACTGGAAGCATGGCTACAACTCTGACCTTACGGCAGTATCAGACAGAATTGCAGGACAGTGTCAAAAGATTGTACACAACCCGATACCCAACTCTCAACATCACTCTATTGGAATTTAATTCCATGCTGTTGTTTTCACCAACACAGTACCGTTCAGGCAGTGCTTCAACTACAAGAAAGCAGATTGGGCAAGACTGTGAAGAAAGCAGCTATAAATCACATCCCTAGAGGATGCAGAGTTCAATACGTTCCAGGCTTGTCCGATGAGACCACTGAGCTCTACAAGAACTATATCACCATGTTTGAAGCTGATACTTTCTCAGAGGAAACAGTCAAAATGGGTGAGACTTTTATGAAGAACATCTCCCAAGAGCGGTGGAAGACCTGAATTAATCTGGTTGAGACAACTGATATGTCTAGGCATGGAACTTAATCAGAAAGCTCCATGGTGACCCTACAGCAGCGCCTCAGTAACCCAAAGTGATGGCCAACCAAGTAGACAACCAACTGCTTTTGAATGCCAAGTGTGGAAAGAAGAAGAATAAGCAGAAGGGAAAGAATAAGCTTGATAGAAAGAAGTACCCTGATGACCCTGGTTACCATGGAGAAGCTGGAAGCAGGAATAGCCAGTTTAACAACAGGGAAAGCCATGGGACTAGACAAGATTGCAACTGAGGAAATTAAACATCTTGGCCCAGAAGTAAAGAAAGGGCTTCTAGAATTGTTCAACCATTGTCTGTCAACAGAGAATTTATCTAAAATCTGCATGACTGCACCTGTGATTGCCTTGCTTAAGCCTAGTAAAGACTCAGTTAGCCCCAAGAGCTACAGAGCCATATCACTGCTATGTCACACTTATAAACTGAACGCCTCCCCTTGAATCAATTTGTACCAGCTATAGATTAATGCCTCAGCCCTGAACACAAAGGTTGTATGCAAACCACAACTGAAATCGCAATACAAACATCCATGGTCCCGTGTCATGGTTCGAGAAGACCAAACCATGACACACGTCCCTCTCCAACCCCAGCAGCCTGCCATCAGTTAAAGATGCAGTCCCTTGAGCTCTTTACACACACTACAACAAAATGTATTTTCTCATTTCACAGTAAACATTACAAGTAAATCATTAAATTATTATTCTATTTGGTTAGTAAGTTAAGGCAAGTATGACTCTACACTTGGTTTAGCATTTTCCAACTACATGTCATGTGGCCACTTGTACATGCCTGCAAATTTGAGCTATTCAATTATCTCAGTAGTATGGGAATATTTTTGTTATCCAGTGGAGTATAGGGATGGCAATCGTGTCGTAGATCACCCATAAATGTTTTACAAAACTTCCTCAGGTGACAGGCAACACATCAAATATGCACACACATATCAAAAAACATCATCCCGACATTAATCTAAGCAGTACATGGAAGAAATCTCAACACCAGCAGGTTACTCTTCCTAATGCCTTTCAAATGAAGTTACCAGCCAACTCGACCATGCTCAAAATATTACAACACAATCAGCGCTTTCATGGCCCTGAATATGTGTCCCTTTTCATTGGTTGAAAACAACTGATTCTTTGTGCATACTCTAAATCTGGCTTCACAGAAGGGAATGAGTGTTAACCAGATGTCCCAGCTTTAATGCAGAGTGAGAAAAGTGTTCACTTTTTTCCATTGAAGTACTACAGCTGCAGCAGTGTTAAAGACAAAACAAGAAATGCTCCAGCCTCCTTCACATAAGCTAATGCAAGATGTACTGACCAGGTGGAACTCAAGACACAACATGCTTGAGCACTACATAGAACAGCAGGCTGCAGTTGTCTCTGCACTTACCGATAGGAGTGTTAAGAGGAACATCAAGCACATTGTTACTTTGTCTGATGATGACATGAAAGTAGCTGAGGATGTGGTTCAGGCTCTCAAACCACTCAAAACGGTGACAAATATTATGTGCACTGACCTGATGCAATGATAATGCCACTGAAACACACAATCTTGGCATCCATGAGGCACAATGATTCAGATACAACATTTGTAAAAGATGTAAAAACTGCCATTGCATCTGACATCCAAGAGAGATACCCTGATAGTTACTCAACACTAACTCAGTTCCTTCATGTGAGCACTGCACCTGACACACGTTTCAAAACTCTGCCTTTTCTGGATGAGACCATCCGCAGCATGATCTGCAGGAGCCTGATTGACATTATTCTGGAAGACAGTCCTACACAGATATTTGTTAAATAGTTTCAATCTAAACAGAATTTATTTAAATAAAATGCTGTGAAAAGCACAATGCAAATCAGTTTTATTTTAATTACATTTCAGCAATTAACTATAGTCAGATTATGAATTATGTTTTTTTTTCTGGATTTCCATATTTGGAAAATATTTGTGTAATAATATCTGATATCATATTGCAATTGTGTTTGTCTTTGGTAGGCCCAGGCCTCTGGAGAGGAGACAGAGGATCAATCAGAGATGGCATCCAGCAGCAGTGACACCACCACCACCCTTGACCCTCCCAGTGGAGTCAAATCCACTTCTGTGGTGGAATGACAATGAGAGCCAGTTTCACAATTTAGCCAAGTTGGCTAAACATTACCTTGGAGTCCCAGTGAGAGGGTTTTCTCCACTGCAGGGGACATCGTCATAACACAGAGAGCAAGGCTCTCACCAGACACTGTAGACATGGGGTGTTTCTAATGAAAAACTTTAAACTTACTTGAATTATGTTTACACAGACATTTTTTTATTATTTAGTTTTATTTAATTCTGATCACAAAGAGAAAATATATTTACTTTGTTCATGGGTAACAGCACAGACTGCTGGCCCGTTACCTCAGAGTATGAGAGAACTTAAAATGATTTGTTATTTATCGCTATTTATTAATTTTCCTTTTATTAATTAATCTTGTTATTTAGTGTTCAAGTCAATCTAGGTAATTATGTTATTCATACTCTGTTTGTCTAGTGTTCCAAATTGTTGAACCTATTGGTAATTTAATAAAGGTTTTTGTTTTTAATATTTATTTTTTTCTTGTTCTTTTTTTATTTTTTTTTTGCAAGAACAGAATTATCATTGAGTGCTGCAAAAAGCCTCAGACATCTCAGCTTAGGAGGTGTTTTTATTTCAGTTCACTTTATTTCCACAGAGCAGTTGATTATTATCATCATTTTAATAATTATTTTTACATTTTTAATAGTTTTTATGTCTTCATTTGTGTACGTGTAATTTTCTGCATGTTTGCCTTACGGTAAATGGAAAGTTGGTTCCCCGTCTGTCACTCACTCGAAGTTGTGTTGATGAGTTGACACTAGGAGAGTGCACTCACGACTGAGCCTACGGTGCCACTGGACAGGCCACCTCCGCCCTGCACGCCACGGCTCTCCTGCAAGTGCACCCAGCCGTGGCGCTCAAAGAACTGCACGAGGGTAGTTCTGACCCAAGATTTATGCAGGAGCTGCGCTCAGTGACTGGTCTTGCCCCTGAGTGATGATGGTCACGCGTGGTCTCTCGGGCAGTCTCTTAGTGGTCCAGGAGTGCCACCTTTTGGCCCAACTTGGTCGAACTAGTTTGGCCTATTCGGCGGCACCATAGAAGATTTCGGCCAGTAATCCTCAGTGGTTAAAAGGCAGACGGGGACTATTCAACACATCCTGCCCAGCGCGACGCATTGTCTCGCACCCCTGTCTGTTTGTCGCCAAGGGCGTCCCCCTGCGGCAACACCATTGGCTCCGCCACAGCCCGCCCCAGTAGGCTTGCCCCGGTGTCGAGCCTCCCACAGAAAGAAGACGCCACGCGTCTCATGACCGCCAAGACGGGCTGCCCAGGAAGTAGGAGACCCACTGCTCAGGAGCTTGTAAGAGCACCACTCCTTCCCCCGGAGGAGGGCCGGGAGGAGGTTCTTTATTTCCTTTTCTTACCTCATTGCATACCCCAAGGGCCACGGTACTCACATTTTAATAAAAAAGCAGTCCCCCGTGCGCCCGGGTGTGGCAAAAATCCTCCCCGACGTGATCCTCCCCGATGGTCTCCACGGGCTATGAGGACGAAAATCATCCTACCCCATCCCAGGCTGTTCCAAGAGCGGTCACAAGGAGCCAGGTAAGTGCTTTGATGTCTCTACACTCAGCACCACGAGCTCCGCCCTATCGCGAGGCCCTGTCCGCCGGTACATCCAACGCTGTAGTTCCCTTGGTCCCGCTTGCGCGGAGCTTGGGGGCATGGCTCGTGCTCCCCAACCCATCGCGTTGGTTGATCAGGACCGTCCGACTCAGCTACGCGATTAAGTTCGCCAGGCCCCCGCCCAGGTTCAGCGGTGTCCGCTCCACCATGGTGAGAGGCGAGAACCTCGCTGCCTTATGCACGGAGATTGCGTCCATTTTACGAAAGGACGCAATAGAGCCTGTCCCTCCAGCCGAGGTGTAGAAGGGGTCTTACAGCCCCTACTTCATTGTACCTAAAGAAGGCGGTGGGTTGCGGCCAATCCAAAACATGTGAGTTCTGAACCGGGCTCTGCACAGATTCCCACCAAGATGCTCAGGTGGAAACGCATTTTAGCAAGCATCTGGCATCAGGATTGGTTCGCGGCAGTAGACCTGAAGGATGCGTACTTCCATGTCTCGATCCTTCCCTGACACAGACCCTTTCCCTGGTTTGCCTTCGAGGGTCAGGCATATAAGTACAAGTTCCCCCCTTCGGCCTGTCCTTGTCCCCTTGAGCCTTTATGAAGGTTGCAGAGGCAGCCCTTGCCCCGCTAAGGGAAGTGGGCGTCCGCATCCTCAACTATTTCGACGACTGGCTAATCCTAGCTCATTCGCTGGACATGTTGTGTTCTCACAGGGACCTGGTGCTCAGGCACCTCAGTCACTTGGGGCTTCGGGTCAACTGAGAAAAGAGCGAGCTCGCCCCGGTTCAGAGCATCTCTTTTCTCGGTATGGAGTAGACTCGGTCTCAATGACGGCACGCCTCACCAACGAGCACGCGCAGTCAGTGCTGAACTGTCTGCATGTGTATCAGACAGAACACGTTGGTCCCACTGAAATCCTTCAGAGGCTCCTGGGGCATATGGGATCCTCAGCAACGGTCACGCCGCTTGGGTTGATGCATATGAGACCACTTCAGCACTGGCTACAGATCCGAGTTGAATGACGAGCATGGCGCCACGGCACACACCGCGTCCTTGTCACGCAGGCTTGCTGCCGCTTTCTCAGCCCTTGGTCAGACCTAGCGTTCGTATGGGCAGGAGTTCCCCTAGGCCAGGTCCCCAGGCACATCATGGTTACGACAGATTCCTCCCAATGGGCAGGGGTGCCGTATGCAACGGGCACTCAGTCGTCGGCACTGCCTCGAGTTGCTGACAGCACTACTTGCCCTGAGGAGGCTATTGCCGTTGATCCGGAGCAAACATGTGTTGATCCGGACGGACAACACAGCAACGATTGCATACATCAGCCGCCAAGGCGACCTACACTCTCGTCGAATGTCACAACTCGCCCGTCGTCTCCTCCTTTGGAATCCTCAGCGCCTCATGTCGCTGTGAGCCACCCATCTCCCAGGCCACCTCAACAGCACAGCGGACACGCCCCCCCCCCCCCCCCCCCCATCCCCCGTGTGAGCCTACTTGCACAGACGTTGTGCAAGGTCAGGGAGGATGAGGAGAAGATCCTCTCAGTGGCCCCATATTGACCCTCCCGGATTTGGTATGCTCCTGCGAATTCCCCCGAGGAAGGACCTTCTTCTCAGGGAAGGGGCACCATCTGGCACTCACGACCGGACCTCTGGAATCTCCATGTCTGGGCCTTGGATGGGATGCGGAAGACTTAGGTGGCCTACCATCCGCGGTGGTAGACACGATCACTCAGGCCAGGGTTGTCCCCCTCCACTTTGAAGGTGTATGTAGCCGTAATATCGGCACATCACGATGCAGTGGAAGGTAAGTCCAAGATAAACCACACTTTAAAAAATAAAGGTTCCAATAAGAACCAAAAAGGGTTTCACAGCCTAATGTAAAAAAAAACTAAACTGGTTTAGCTGGCTTTAGATAGGTTTTTGGCACTTTTCAGCTGGTCAGGCTGGGAGACCAACTAAACCAACTGTAAACCAGTAAACCAACTTAGGCTGGTTGGTCTAAGATGATTTTCCAGCAGGAACATGAGAATTGTTCCACAAAGAAACTTTTTATTCTCTTGTTCTTTGGAAAACCATCTAAAGATCATCCTTGTTCTAGAATCTAGAAACCAGTCAGAAATAGTTCTTGACAACAGAAGGGTTATATGCTGAACCTCAGCACCACTGAAGAACCTTTATTTTAAATACTGTATGAGAACAGTTTTGAACAAATATCTATTACAACAATAACAACAAAAATCTGTATATTGGCAAAGCGAACAAGACCTATATTCAGCATATGGCACCCCTGATCCCTGAGCTGTGTGCAACATGCTTACAAAGAGTGAGCACAGGAAATGCCATATCCGCTTGACATAAATTTTACATAAGTTCCCTGTGCCAAGTGTGTTACCAAGGCAACCTGGCAATTAGTGGCTAATAGGAATAGTGCAATAAAGGCTCACAGCAATGAGTAAATATAATGGTGTTGGTTACAGTCCTCTTACTCCCTTTGACCACTATAAAGGGACCATCCACACTGAAACTAATAGATGCATCTCAGTGAGGGTGTTGTAATGGAATGAGTTAGGAATGCTTTGGAAGATATGTACAAGCTTAGGGTAAATTCTGCCCAGATAAAATATTTGCTGCAAATGCATTGATTTGTTGGTTGTTGGCTGTTATCAATAGACCTTCAATTGTTTAGAGACAATCTGTTGTGCCAGTGTGTGAAGAGATAAATAAGTTGTACTATATGATACTGACTTTGAAAAATATAAATCATTGCAAAATTAGATCTAGAATCTTATTAGGATAATAGCATATGACTTTCTTGCTTCAGTGGAACAGCCTCGGTCACTATTCACTTTACTGCATGGAAAAAAGAGGCAATTAATAAAAATGGTGATTGAGGCTAACATTCTGCCTAACATTTCCTTTTGTGCAAGAAAATTATGATCTATCCCATTAATTACTCATTTAAATGCATATTGCTGAAAATGCTTTCCTCACTTGGTGTGAAATGTATGTATTTTGTAAATGCATACTTATTAAAATCATGTTGTGTCTGAGGCTATCCGGCTATTTCTCTGTGGTGACTAGGTTTAGAGAAAAAGCTTTTATCAGAAATATACACAGGCAGGACTGTGAGCTCATTAATCTGCTGAGAGGAGTGCTGGGCTCCGTCAAGCTTTTTCAGCTGTCAGAGACTCTCCCTGAGCCCAGCCAGCTTTACCACAGGGAGAACCCTTCCAATTCACGCCTGCCATTCCATCTAATGCTGAGGGATGGTTATTTGAGACCTAGGCACCTAGGTTTGTCTGCAGCAGCATGCAGGACCTCGAAAAGGCAAAAACTGAAAAAAAGTTTTCATAGGAATAAATTCTGTAGCATTTTATACAGATATTCTTTTGTTTATTTTTTTCAATATATTTGTTATAATTTATAATATATTTTAATATTTTAAACGATTTAATCCCACCGTTTACATTTGTTACTAAAATGTTACCTGACATTTGAAAGGTGTAAAAAAGTTGTTGGTGCATTTTACACAGTAAAATGCATCAATGCCTCCACAGTAATTTGTAATTGTTACTGTATTATTTGAAATTTCTTATGTGATCTAAATGAACAACTCAGCAAAATATGGTTTCCATATTAAAATTGTGAAGATTAAATAATATACTTTCACTAAATAAATTACTATTATTATATTTGCAGTTATTTTTTTAAGTCATGTAGTTTGTTTCATTGGGCTAATATAATTTTTTTCAGTCAATTTGGGATTACATTTGTTAAATTAAGATTTTACACATTTCCCTTCTTTATACAGATATTTTAAAGCTAATTTGGCTTGTGACCTTGCCCTATCAGCCCAGAGAGTAGAGTTTTTCTCTTAGGGGAAAGAAAGTGATTAAATAAAAGTACAATGAGAACTGATCAATATTTACATATCATAAATACATTGTATAATAAAATTAGAAAATATTGGGAGGGGGAATTATTTTGCCACAAATGCCTTCCTCAGGTCTGAGCATGCTCAAAACTTTGTAAGTTCTACCTTCACCAACAAACTTGACATTGTATTTGTTCTCTGTTGTAAGCTGCTCTGACTTAAAGTTGACTTTAGTGATTATTTTAAGCAATCTAAACTTTTTCTACATTAAATAGTTCAATCAACTTAAAAATGTACTTTACCTGACAAAACTGAAGTTGGATTTTTTTACAGTGCAATTTAGATGTAACTAATTACAGTATAAAAAACTGTAGTGAATCTGAACTTTGGTGATATACTGCACCTGTAAATATAGTGAGAACACGACTGTAAACGCTGTGCTGGGCAGTATGTGCTACAGTTGCTATAACAACCAAAGTAAGCCACATCCGCCAGGCTTAAAGCCCTGTGGTGGTAGCACAAAATCAGACCCCCGAGGTCCTAACAGCTCATTCCAAACTCTGATCCGCTCCTATTTCAGTTGACCAGCCTAATGCTGTTTAAGACTGCCTTAACTGGGCACAAGATGGATTTTATAAATGTTTAGAAAAAGAAAGTCATCTTTGTAGTTAAACAATGGGATACTTTTCAGATGACTCATTTCAGGTGAGGGTAGAATTACTTTGGACTGTGAATGAACAGAGATGTTCCAAGTAAGACTTTAAAGGGATAGAAAAAAGTAAATCATAATTTTCCAAACCTGTAAGAATTCTTTCTTCTGTGGAACACAAAAGGTGATGTTAGATGGAATGTTAGCCTTAGACAATATTCAATTTCATTGCATCTTTTTTCCATATAATACAAGTGAATGGTGACTGTGGCTGTCATTTAGGGATGGGCGATACCACTTATTTTCACTTAGTTAATACAATATTACTACAGTAAATCCATGGGTAGTTTTCATATGGGTATCATTTATTAATGAGGATTAAAGATCATTATCAATGTTTTAACACCTGAATTTAAATAATCCTGTAAAAATGGTCACACAAGCCCTTTATAATACATGTCACATATAGGTTTGTCATTACTTATTGCAAATAACTCCAGATGCTGTTTTTCTGTCATTACCTCAGGAAAGCACTGCTCCCTCTTTGAACGAGTGACTGAAAGGGTGAGTGCTGCTAGTGTATTTTAGCAATTCTACGTGTCAAGATGAGCGGAAGAAAAAATAGTTCTTATGCCATGCAATCATTTTTTTTCCACTTCTAAGCTTATGAGATGCATTTAATTTCATGTTATCTAAATAAGAAGATCACTAGTTAAAAGAAAAATGTTAGAATCGCTATTTTTATGTGAGGATCGATATTCTTGCTACCTAATCAGTATCAGAAGTATTGATACTTTAGTATCGATCTGCCCATCCCTACTGTCATTCCACCCAACATTTCCTTTATGATGACAGAAATGACATTTTGGGTAAATTTTGGGTTTTTAACGTAAAGACCAACTAGTGCACTATGACTTGGGCTGCAACTAAAGATTATTTTGACAATCGATTAATCTTCGATTATTTCTACAATTCATCGATTAATCGGACAAAAATAAACATTTATTAAAATATGATAGAGGGTGCAAGGATTTGGTTCAATTTATAGTACTAAATTCACGATTTTATATTTGAATCAATTCTGAATCATGAAACGTGTATTAAGTTTTAAGTTTATTATTATTATTACTACTTTCAGGGCTAATCGTTAAAGTGTAAAATGATCAATAAGGCATCTAATTATATTAGATACATATACATAGTATTATAATATTTTAGTTTTTAAAATAGTATTTCCACTGATAACATGTTTCTAAACTATTCTTTAAAAAACATTTGTGTATGCTTAATCCAGTAAAATAATGTTTGCCATAGTATCAATTTACTAGTGGAATGTGGCATTATCAGGATGAATTTCAAATATTATGACCCTTAGCATTATTATACATTATTTTCAGCATTACATACAGTTTTATATAGTATTATCATCTGTACACCCTGTCCAATTTCACTCTTGCGCTGAAAAGACTCATCCCAGTGCACAATTATAGCCTACATGCGCTCACATGAACAGGAGAAAACACTTTAAAAACCAGCACACCTTGGGTCAGTTACAAAACAATAGTGAGCTGCCTTTCTGTCTCTCGCCTACATAGGCAGCTAACTTCTATGGCAGCATCCTTACTGAAATGATGCCTCATAAGAGAGCAATTTGGTACGCTCTACATATGCTGCAACTTTATACATCTTTCAAATATATCTCCTCACACACAGCGCACGAGGCTTGCAACGGATTTCAACACAGGTGAAATGAGGAAAAATGCGATCCTCTAATGAGCATATACGCATAGTACACACAGATTTGGGGTAAAACAGCAATTTTTCTATGACATTAAACTATTTTTATCGATCCTTTTCATATTGAATGAATATGTGAGGATATTTATAATCCAAATTTGTCTCACTTCGTCCACCATTTTCGATTTATTTTTCTACGGAGCTCATCACGGAACTTGGATTCTGGGATCGCCTACCCGGAGAAGGATACTTACGATGCTGACTTAGAATTCGGCCACAATTAGATATCTTATGAGGCAGCAAAATTAAGATACCTAGCTTTTGGAACAGCCTTTGTGTTAGGAGCATGCCTATGATGCCTCAAAATGCTGCCTCCGAAGGAAGATCACTGGGATTTTGAACAGACCCCTTGACTGCTGAGACTTCAACTGATTACGTCGAAACTGAAACCGTGATATGATGTTGGACAGTTTAATCAAAATTCTTGCGCAGTGCTCCCTTTCTCACGGATGTGCATGCTCGCTTATTCATTAGATTTTAATAGAGACTCGCTTGTGGAAAGAACAGAGTATAGAAATACGCAGCTGATTTTGAATTCATAACATGTTCACATTATAAAACATAGAAAGCAGCAGTAAAATATATGTTAACACACCTGGTAAAGGAACCGCTCCACATTAAACTGTATGATTATTATGATCTTTTTTGAAGAGTTTATAAAGTGTTCATGCGCTGGACAACTTCGGTCGTGTATGTTCTGCTTCAACTTGTTTTTCAAACGAGTTTCATAATGCAACACATTTTTCACTTGGCTGTGAAGTCACGTCACTGACGGGACTTCTCCATGCTTAGGCCTACCGCAAATATCCAACTAATCGATAATGAAATTCGTTGTCGATGATTTCCATTATCGATAATTATCGATTAAGGTGCATCCTGAATTGTCCACAAAACCCTTTAAAACATCATCAAAGATGAAGTCCAAAATTACAAGGACTGACTTAATCAGCACATAACACTTGTTAAGTACAGAATGTTGATTGAGAATTTCTATGCCTTAGAACTATCCCACCTCTTGACACCTCCCACTGAGATAAGCTCATACAAAGAAACAATGATATATAAATGCATGACTGTGTTTCCAAGTTACAGTTACCAAGGTTTGATCCACACATACTCAAACAAAAGCCTATATGGTTCAAAATTATCTTGATTGCATTTGTATGTTATAGAACAATTACCCTGTTTGAGCATTTATGTTGGCATGCACACGCTCCTCACTGTTTACATTGCCACTTAACATTGGAAGTATCAAAATGTTCAGTCTGCCAAGCATGAACGCGAACTTCCTTCGAGTTGGGATGTAAAACTCAACAACTGTTGGAGTTCCTCCTAACTTAGGCCAGAAACATACTATAAAAGCACATGAATGTAGAGGCTTAATTCATAGTTATTCAAGCTCGATCTCATGCATTGTTTCATTCCAAAATTTGTCAGAGCGCAATTCATAACGCAACACAAGCATTGTCTTATATAGTTTTCTGTTTCAGATCATCTACTGTCATGGAGGAGCGACAGACTGTTTCAGAAGAAATGTCCTCCAGATTCTTAATGGATGTAGGGTTTTATGAGCATGTTTTTTTAAAATGTAACAGTCTTGAGCCAGTGGATGTGGTCGGTTCTTCAAGATTAGATCTGTCTCAAACTAGAATATTCTATATGAATTTATGGTGATGTGATCCAACATTTGGACAGTCTTCCAAATGATGCATCAAAGTGGAGATGTTTCTATAGCAACATAACCACAAGTAATCTAACACCGCCTACAGTTAATACAAGACAATACTGTTAATACTATGGTAGCATTTAAAAACAGTATTTAAAAAGTATTTAAAAGCTCAGGTCTGAAACACACAAGTGAACACCAGCTGTATGGATTTGTAATCAACATCCTGCATATTTAATATACTGTGGATGAGAGCAATCTCATTCAGAGAGCTTTAGATATACTCTATTATCAGCTTGTTCTCAAACTCTGGCCTTTTGACCTTCATATGCATCTATGGCTTTATAAATTCTTTATGATGTTTGGTAATATTGCCAAGTATCTACCCCTCTGGCTAAGTCAATTACACTGTGCAACTGAAGTTTGCAGAAGATTGGCAAAAGAATGCTAGAAGAGAGAGATTTTGTGCAAAGAGCATGAGGCATTGCTGTGTGACAGATGGTTCGGAGCGTGCTTCAGGGCATGCTCTTGTGCTTAGCAACAGCTGACCCACTGAGTTTTCCTAATGCAGTAATAGTCTGTGCTAATCAACAGTTATTGACTCTAAATCAGCAAAAATGAGATCACACCTGAGGGGTTTGCTGTTTTCTCACTTGGATTGTCACATGCTCAACACTACTTTGTTGGGAAAAATACAACATATCCACATACACCGATCAGCCACAACATTAAAACCACCTGCCTAATATTGCATAGGTCCGACTCGTGCCACCAAAACAGCGCCAACCTATTCTTCTCACCACAATTGTACAGAACAGTTATCTGAGTTACCGTAGACTTTGTCAGTTCGAACCAGTCTGTCCATTCTTTGTTGACCTCTCTCATCCACAAGGCATTTCTGTCTTTCCCATCTGGCACCAACAATCATACATGTGATTATCTAATCAGCCAATCATATGGCAGCAGTGCAGTGCATAAAATCATGCAGATAAGGGTCAGGAGCTTCAGTTAATGTTCACATAAATTAATCAGAATGGGGAAAAATGTGATTTCAGTGATTTGGAGCGTGGCATGATTGTTGGTGCCAGATTGGCTGATTTGAATATTTCTGTAACTGCTGATCTCCTGGTATTTTCACACACAACATTCTCTAGAATTTACTCCGAATGGTGCCAAAAACAAAAAAGATCCAGTAAGCGGCAGTTCTGTGTATGGAAATGCCTTGTTAATGAGAGAAGTCAACAGAGAATGGCCAGACTGGTTCGAACTGACAAAGTCAAACATTGTATGCATGCACAGTGAGTTTGAGTGAATGGGCGCCTCTGTTGACACACAAAAATATACGTGCAGGCTGGTGATGCGCTCGCTGCTATTTAAGCGCACCACACAAACAAAATCTCAGATGTACAGTAGATGCTGAATAGTTTTGATTGCTTATAACATGCATTTACAATGGCACTGGAGGACCATTTCTCCAGATTATGAATAAAAAACAAATTAAACTACTGTGAACTAGCCTACATATAGACTCTTACAGGAGATCCTGGAGTGTTCCAACCATCAAAATAAAAGCCAGAGGGTTTTAAAGTTAAAGGTTCACGTATGAAATATATTATTCTTGTATTATAAAATTCAATAATAAAAATAATAAATACTTTATTATCATTATTATTTGTTTACAAATTACAACAATATTTAAAGCTGTAACTTTTGGCCCTCTAGCGGTTAAAAAATAATACTGCATACATCTTGCGGAAGAGACGCAATGGGTAATGATGTAAATTGTGCTTCAGCTCTGCTCCTCTGCATGGGTGAATGTGGTTCGAGGCATAGACTGGATACAGGATATCTTATAGAGCGAATGTACAATTAAATAACAAAAGAAAGGAAAAAACGGATATCCAAAAACTTGTCATCTGAGCAGGTCAGTGCCATAGCTTATGCTGTTGTTTCGACTTATTGGAAACATTGATGTTTTGAAATAAATTATGTTACAAAAGTTAGGCAACATTCGTTAACAATAGACAGAATGATTGCTAGTCTGACAAGGTCAAACGTTTTTTTATAAAGACAGGATATTCTGGCCAAATAGACCACGATAGTAACTAATTTATATATTGTCATTGTTACCAGCTAGTGGTCAACATCATTTCAAGACTCACATATCCTTGGCAAGCCTAGGACTAAAGGATTTATTTATATAAATTATTGCCGTTATAAAGAAAAATACACAAGTGTTCTAGCAAGTGAAAATTTCTGCACCGATTACAGTATAATTATTGTATTTCACTACACACATACAGACGTGTGTGTGTGTGTGTGTGTGTGTGTGTGTGTGTGTGTGATTACACAAGTATACATGAACCATATCAATAAAATATCTGACCCATTGAGTAAGATAAAAGCCATCTCTGGGTCGCTTTTAAATCCTTTCAGATTTCTGAGTTATCGCCACCTCTGAAAAGCCAAGCCGATGTTGATTCATGTTTTATTACGGACTCCGTCGTTTTCCCCTTTTGCTTGTAGACTCTGCTCTGTTCTGGGTTTCTTTGTTTTTATAACCGGTGATTCCCCGGAGGACTGACATTTTAAATGATCCATGGTCAATTTTTTTCTTGTTTATTGTGACAACAAGACAACAAACTTTCAGGATAATGCTACTCCCACACATGCGCTACAGATGCCGGCGCTTATTTTCTCTGTGTACATATATGACATCAACACGCGCAGGCGAATGATGTACCATAAGTATGCAAGTTCCCATGAAATCCATCCCGACAGCTCTAAAATATAAATCACTATTATAGGTTTATCAAAGTGTTTTTGGGTAAAGACATGGTTTGGAAGATGGATTTATATTGCACTCTCTCATTAATAACATTTGGTTATTTTTTTAACAAAGAATGTTACATACTGTAGCTTTAAGATGAATGAGTTCCAAAAAAAAAAAAAAACTGTGAGTGAAAAGTGGAATGATATTTTAAATCTGAAGTGTTCAAAAAAGAGATCTGAAAAAAATTGCAAAGAAAACTGGTTTCTTTTCTACTAAGACTTTCACTGGAATTACTGTTAACTTTGCTGCTATATTACGAGTAGACTAGTTAACAATAAAGTATTTTTTTTTAAATTGGCTATACATTTATATTGAAATAATGTGTAATTTAGAGGTTTGTGTTTCTTTACATCCAAAAGTGGACCCCCAATTTGTATCACACAGTGAGGTGTAGATGTTCTACACTGATTAAGAAAAAACAAGACTGAGATTTCAGTTATTGTAATCAGATCGGGAGAGAAAAAGTGGTATCGGTGCATCCCTATTCAAAACTCATGCCATTGGTAGAGCAATGCTATTGGATTGGTCAAACTTTTTATAATAAGTAAACAAATGGCTTACTTTTAACATGCAAAAAAAAAAAGTCTCCTAGACTTTGATCTGTCCTGTGACAGACAGGTATGGCTCAACTATGCTCAGATTCAGAGAAAACTAAGTGTGAAAATTGCAGTAACTACAAAATTCACATTATTCCAACCAAATCAAACACTTAAATCCAGTTTCAGTGTTGGGTTATTTACTGCATTTAGTTTCTGTAGGGCAGTATAGTTGTCTGTGCATTTTAAGCTAGGATAAGACAAAGTATTTAACATGGATACACAACACACATCAATGTGTTAATGCCACAACACTAGCAACAGCTACAAGTGTTACTTTTCAATCTGCTGAATCTTTCCAAACACCAACATCCTCGGAAGGGACCTTTAGATTCCTGCCTGCTTAAACCAGACTCTTTCCTGCACCCCACTCTCTATCTCTGTGTGATCCCATGTCCTCATTCTCTGCTCTTTCTTCCTTTCACCAGCAGTCCCTGGCCCCCTCACTACAAATGACAAAATCAGGGAGGATGGAGAGTGCACACAAATGCTGTTCCTCTTACCGCTGCATGCTGTGCGGCCAGTCCTGACCTCTTAGTAGACCCCTGTCTAGAACTTAGTCTCTTCCACGACTCAGAGAAGCGCCCTCTGGTGGAGGGGCGTCCTGGCCCCTGTGCCTCCTCCCTCGTAGAGTTGACCTTGAAGCCCTCTCTCCTCCCCTCCCACTTTCGTTTAGTCATAACTTTGAAGGTTTTCTTGAAGACTCACAAACGAAAAGCACAAAAACAAACTCTATATTGTGACGATGTTTCTTCCTCTAAACTCGCCACAAGTGTCAGGGCATCTCGAAATGGAGTAAGTTTGGCATCTACACCCTGTTGACTGTGGTGCTGCTGCTTCAGTTATTGATGTGGGAGCTTTACCCATGGAAAGAGAAACCCAGAAAGAGAGATACAGAAAACGTAACCAGTGTAGCCCCGCCTGTAAGGGTTCCTCTCTGGTCTCGGTCTCCTGATGTCTTCAAACTGAGCAGGCAAAGGCAATTTGAGTCGTTCTGGAACTGAGCTTCATCCTTACTCTCTCTCCCCACCCTGATTCACATACTCTCCCTCCCTCCACTCATTATATCTCCCTCTCTCATCTGCTTCAATACCAGAGTTCACAGCTCACGTGTCGTCCGCTCTCTCCGTCCTTTGTTTGTGGGGATTAAAGAGTTATTCAGAACAGAGGCTAAGGGTTTCTACAGGTTCCGCCTCTCTTTCTCTCCTGTGGTTCTACACTGTTTTTAATCTACACAAGAATGCAGTCTTCAAGTCAGCATAGCCCCACACGCTAGTTTGTAATTCCAAATTCAAAGCAGAACTCTTAACATGAAAGGTGCTACATCAATATCTGCCCATCTGAAGTCCCTAACCCCTTTTGGTAGCACAGACAGGTGGACATTGGAGAGACGGTACTGTACAACCAATTGTAACAGTGGACTGTGATCTCTGACAGTAGCGAGACTGGATCATTTTGGTGCCTGATGATCTCCTGTAAACATTGCCACACTTGTGCACAATGTGTTCAGCAACTGGGGGAAAACAGACCTACTTTGCATTGATAGAAAATATTAAATCAATTTCCTGCTGTTCACAGCTGAATTGATACAAATAGCTTTAAAGAAAAAAAGAAAAGAAATGGAAAAAAAGCCCTGTGCTTTCAGCAGCAATGCAGCAACACAAAATCAGCATAATATAGACCGATTTCAAGGTAACCCTAACCTACCCAATCAATAGCTGTATACTGTGATGTAACCTTTGTAAAACTCAACCACTTTTAGTTGCCAAGGTTACCTCAAGAAAACACTGGTCCAGCATGGTTGATGGTTCATTAGCGTTCCAGTATGCATCAAGACTTAAAAACTCCATAAATGTATGAATATCATACTCAAATTCCCAGGTATGCACTAAAATAATGTGTGAAAATAGTGTTGCAAAAATTATTGAAAATTTTTCTCAGAGGCATGATTATGACGTATGCCAATCTTCAAGTTCATAACTGTAATAATTTAGCTAATATTTAAATTCACAAATTAATTCATTTTTGGCTTTATCCAAAAAGGACAATTAGTCAAGATTATTTTCTGTGAATTCATGAAAATCTATTTTCAGTGTCTCTGATGACAGCTGCACTGATGACGGCATGTGGATATTCCAACGGGCTTCATTTGATTAGCAGTAAGAAAGCATGTAACATATTTCTAAAGGCTTTACCACATGTTTAATTAAAAGTTTATGCAAGGAGACTCTAAAGACCTGAAAGAAAAATCTCAGCATGTAACCTCATGTAAAGCCAAAAGCACAATGAGTCATCACCCTTGGAAGTAACAGTGGCATTTTATTAAAAAGCTGCTTGTTAGATCAGAGAAAACAAACAAGACTAAAATATATTCAAATCGGAGCTGTATATTCAAAAAAAGAGTTGTTGATTTACTGTGGGTTTCACTTTTTTAATAACAAACAAAATTAGTTCTAGAAACAAATGAAACTTATCAGAACTTATGGAAGTATTATTTAGCTTTCACAGTGTAGGTTTAATATTTATAGCAACTGTAAGTAATGATAGTTTTACTACACAAAATTATTGTCATTGTTTAAACAGATTTGTTATTGTATATAAGATTTGTATATAATTATCTGGGATTATTTAATATTACATTGACTGGTTGATAAGATAAAAAAATTTGCTTCCAACCTGCTGACATCTGATTCACAGAGGCCAAAAATTTTCCATTATTGACTGTGGTCATTTTATCCATTATCAATTTTACAAAGTGCACAGACCAGCAATTTTGTGACAGATTAAAATGTTAATTTGTTTTCCAGAGTACCTAAGAGGTCACAATGAGCATGTTTACATGCACACAAATACACTGATTACAACCAAACATCAGCTCAATCAAACAAATTTGACAACTAAAGAAATTAGTCCAGCCATTTCTTCCATAAAATATCTACAGCACTATGTAACACATTTGCTTAATACCCGCCCTCAAACAAATGTAGTTATAGAAGATGAGGATGAGTTGGTTTAGTGTTGTCGCCATGTCGAAAAGATACAGTTTTCTTCACTGCAAAAGCAAAACCTCTTTGTTTGGACTTCCAAAGGCAGATGAATTGAAGAATCAGTGGTTAAAATTAATCTTAATTATTTAGCAGTACAATCAATGCCAGATTTTCAAGATGGTTACTCCTGAAAGATGGTGCAGTTGGGACAATCTGGCACTTCAGGATCACAACCTGTAATTATGCTTGATTATTTGTGGATTTATCTGCTACCGAGAGTTAAAATGCAGAGTTTTGTATCGTAGCTATGGTGTACACCCAGTGCACAGCTGTAGGCCTCTGCTAACCTGCTAGCTAGCGTTATTGTGTTGAAATAGTTTTGCTAATCAGCTGCAGGCCCACTTTTACCTACAACTGTGTAGAATTATGCAGATTGTTTGTCATTCTTACTATCATGAATAGGGATCAAGTGTGGAGATGGATTTATTTTTACAAATGGTAATTTTACTGCAATCCACGGCAGAGATCGGCTAACTTGCTCTGTTATGTTATTGTTTTGGCAAGGGTTTACTATTCAGCTGTGGGCCGGCTTTTACCTAAAACGGTGTAACAAAATGGTCAGCCTCAAGAGTCTTATATAATTATATAATTACAAGCTGTAATGTTACGACTGCTAACCATGTAGTCCACGGCTAACTTGCTCACTAACTCTCTAATACACACGGTAATGTCCAATCAGGAGTAAGCCTCTGTTCTCCGTTCATAGCTCAGGCGAAAAAAGTTTGGCTACGCCCATTCCAGCAAAAGATGACTAACTTAGATGCGCTACATGTCTTTTACTTGAAGCTTTGTTAGGTTCACAATAATAACAGTGTACTTGTAAGAAAGCTACAAAAGTAAAACTTACCACTGTGTAACATCCTGCTCAAGTCGTGCTTGCGAAGGTGGTTCGGGTCGATCAGCTTCCAAACATTCATTATTTAACTCAAACTTGTACGGCAAAAACCGACACCATTGTTTCCATAGTTACAATAGTGTTTACAGCTGTTAAGGAAGCCTGAAACTCGGTTATGTTAAGGGGTGTTACATTTCCGACACAACCTCTACATGGTTGACCAATCACTACAGATTAGGCCAGCGCACCAATCAGAGCAGACTGGGCTTTTCAAAAAGAGGGACTTTAAAGAGGCAGGACCTAAATCAAATAATTTGAGCCAGAGGATGAAAATAGGTTTAGCAGTAATGTACAGTGAGAGACAAATAACTTTTGAATATTAAAGCATGTAAACCTATTCTAGTAGACCCCCAAAATAAAACCATGAACCTGTAAATTAGAATGATAAGGGCTCTTTAAAGGACTTCATCGCAGAACTGAGATCCGTCTTTGGGAAACTCCAGTCTTACCTTCATTTCTGTGAAGAGAGGTTGCAAAACTCTTCTGGCTTGTACTTTTCTGGTCATGGAGTCCTGTTCAAAAATGATCACACATAACAGAATTCATTTTCTATTTTTGATGAACAATTTATGCCTGTTAATGCAATGTTTATGAAAACTTGTATGCTTAGTATGATCCCAACCCATGATTTCACTTTTGATTTTAACTTTTGTAATGAGTATTCATGGTTTCAAAAGATGTTGGGCCTGTCTGAACCCTGCAGAGGAGGATTAATACTTTGTCTTAGTCTAAACCAAATAATGCATGATTCTTATAAAACTGGGTTTACAATCCAAGTAATAAAGGCTTAAAGGTGTTTTAGAAGCTAAATAACATCACACAGAATGAGGGTGTAGGGTAGTGTATGAATAATGGCCTACATTATGAGATGCTGGAGAAAGTCATGACAATTTTTCAGCTAAGAGGAATAAAACCTTTCAGTCTGTATCTGTCAGTGTGTGTGTGAATATATGTGTGTGTGTGTGTGTGTGTACAATGACTTTGGAGAGACACATGAACTGAAGAAAATATATTTATAATGGTAAGATATTTAAATTTCATTGAATTTGCTCTATGAAAAGTTAAATGATTCAATTATAATGACATTGAAACCTCTAGAGTATTCTGGTTTAACTGGAAGATATAAACTATTCATTTCCTTATGTCTCAGTATCAGTTCCTCTGAGGAGGAAATACGGCAGCATTTTGAAGAAATTGATATTCCACTCAAGTAAAATTTGAAAGAAAGAGAAGATGGAGAGAGAGTAGGGCAGAGAGAGAGAGAGAGAGAGAGAGAGAGCTTCCATCCTGAATAAACTAGCCCAAACCTGCATCACATAGTACATAAAAGTACATAAAAACATTCATCTAAGTTTCTCAGATCTTTGATCTTAGGTGGCATATTCAGAAAGCTCTTTAAAAACAAAGGCTTATGTTTGCAATTCCATTTGGTAATGCAAGTGGTACATAAATTACACACTTCAGCTTAAACAAGATATCACAAGCAGAATCCACTGAATATTCCACTTTAATATTTTTGACTGTAAAATAATTGGTGCTTCTTACATTTTGGATGAACAGAAATTCAGATCACAAGTCTTTATTACACACTTTTCAATGTTTTTTTGAACAGCACAAACATTTGATTTTTTTTTTCCCCATGCTATTATATTTTTGCATTGTAATCTATTTCAGATATACCCACACATTAACCACAGTTTGTTTTGTTTACCTTGCTGTTTGTCACTTTTATGTTGGTCAGATGGGTGGTTGGAATAAGCTGAAATGTGGACATGACTTTATGCCATTAGTCCAAATTTGGGCTACCCGAGACGATACCTATGATTGTGTTAGGCTTATTAAATTTGTGTTCTCCTTTATTTCAACCTTCACATACTGTATCTAGCTTGTTAATGTGAGTTCGTAAAGTTTCAAGTTTAATCATTTGTTATCTGTCAGTCCTTTGATAGGCTCTTAGATTTAAAGCACAAAAAAAATGCTCAGTCTCATTCTCTATATTAGCAAAGTGTCTATTTTTCACACTTTATTACACCTGGTTCTCTCTTGGTCAAGATTAAAGAAGACTTTGGATTGCTCTACTAATTGGTTCTTGGTTGTTGAATAATAAAAAGGTTGGGGATGCATTTTTTAGCAGTCTGGATCATCAATTCAAGCTCCACAACAACAAAGTCAGTAGGTGGTTGTATGTGTGTATGTGTGTGTATGCATGGATGTTTGACTAAGCCTTATATTATCAATATAATAACTGGATGAAAATTAAGTATTTAAACTAATTGGTTCAGTGGATGCCAATTAAGCATAAACTTGCAAGTATGCAGATGGCCTTGCTATAACTTGCAATGAATTCTCATTTAAGATCCTTTGGTCAAAATGGTTCCTAGAATTATTCTATTCCGGATCAGAATAAGCAGATTAATGGAGATGCAATAAATCCTGGGTTTTTGAACATCACAGCTTGCCAGACACATAACTTAAGTTATGCAGAACATATCTTAAAAGGTGAGCGAGTGGTTTTCTTTGACAACCTTCTAATTATCAGTTCTAAGTAACATTACACTTTGTGGCATGAAAGTACATCATCAGGCTAACATGACATGTTTGGCACAGAGTCAGACCAAATGTAGCAAATGTCAGTATTACCAGATTGCTTAAATCCACTAGAAAATTAGTGTTGACAATTGCTTAAAGGAATGTTTTGACAAAAGCATAAATTATTAGTTACAAATATACTTAATGTAGTATTAATGTTCATTGTCTGCCATAGGACAAATCTGTGAATATGCAAACGATTTGTGTGATACAGAATAGGATGAAAGGTTTCTCCTGTAAGAGCAGCGTTTCCCAACCACTGTTAAAAAGATTGTCAGCTGTGCTGTGGAAAATTATCAAATTCCACAAAATAAATAAATGCATGAAAAAATATATATAATTTCAGGGATCCAAACTCCTCACCTTTCGGAGAAATTTGCAGTTTTGAAACCATAATCGGTCACTTTTGTAATTGTGAAGAGCTATGATTAATGTGCCAATGTGAGTGCTATTTATATGTGTTAAGGGTCTTTCTCATGACTCGCGTCACAAGTCTATGAAGTGACACCACTTTACACCAAAGTGTTTTTTACACACGTTTTTGCTTCACCAATAATGTCTTTGAGAGTACTAAGCAACAAGAAATATTTAAAAACTTTCCAAATTTGTGAGGAGACATTGAATGTCTCATAATTTCTTTTAATTAAATATCACCTTATCGTTTACGAATATCAGAGACCCCAGTTATTGAACTAATTTAAATTCACCAATAAAACGTTGGACCTAAACATAAACGAGTCCTTTTATTACCTTCTGCTATCAAAGCAACTGCAAGCTTTTTTCTCTCTTCCAAATACAGGTTTTCAATGTTTATTGTGCACATCTCCTGCTTTTTTACCTGGAAAACTTGTAAAATCGCCCCGTGATGCTTTCTGCAACTCTTGTCATGTGGAGGGCAATGCGGCGCTCGACACAACTCATGTGTAATGTGCTTTACAATGACGAAAGAAAATTATTGAAACTCAAAATTATTATTATTTGTCTATTATTGTGGTCTTTTCTGATAAAAGCCATGCTCAGCAATTTAAATAGGCTACTGTAGGAAAATGATGCTCTGCTTTGTGTTTATAATTCTTCTACTGAAGTCAGTAGATTTGTAGCCATGCAACTTTTGATAAAGGAGAAGGTAAGGATGTAACTGAAACTCACTATTATTAGACTATTATTGTTGTCTTTTTGGATGAAAAATAATGCTCAGATTGAAGGAAAACTATAGATCTGCTTTGCTCTTTTAATGCTTAAACAAAATAAAGTCTCTTGGAAGATTTCAGTCATGAATGACTCAAAATGATTCACTGACTCACTCATAGCAAATAAGACACTCATTTGTCGCCACCTAGTGACATTTCCAGAAGGGGTCACTGAACTAATCAGTTAATAAAATTGAACAAATTTGTGAAACAGAAGCAAAAAAAAAATACTATTTATTTTGCAGCTAATTCTGCACAATTGTAAACTTGAAATCACTAAAATAGCTGGAATTGGTGCTTTTAGCTAATTCTTTAAAATAAATATCCCCAGAATTTTTTTTCCATGGACCAGTGATAGTCTTACCTTTTTCGCCCCTCATGAGTTTGTATCCCTATAATTTGTTGTGGTATTGCAAGAACAAATCTACAAATTAGAAAAGAAGCAAATGTGTCTTTTTGTGCTCTTCCACCTGTGACCTCACACAGCATAGCCTACCTATGTGACTTTTCTTTTTTTTTTTTTTTTTTTTGTATAGCCAAATTTCAAACATTACAAGTAAACACGCTCCTAATATGGACAGAAAACTATAGGACAGAAAACTAAGGAAGAATATTGACGACGGTAAGCCTATGTGGGATAGTGGTGTGCCATAGAATTTTTTAGTCGTAAAAAGTGTGCCGTGGCAGAAAAAAGGTTGGGAAACACTGTGTTAGAGCATATGTTAGAAAGTACTCTTGCTCTGTACTCACTGCACAGATTGCAACAGATGGTGAATGAGTAACAGCTATCATTTATTTACCATTGCACAGTTCAAATGCATGCCACGGTGACCAATTAGCTGCCTTATTATCCAGTACAAGTTCAATAAATTCTGATGATGATGAAATTATGATATTAAAGAGTATTTTAATGGCAGTGTTTTATGTGAAGAATAAAGGAATCTTATGTTATAGTTTCTAATGAGACATCTCTCTTACCAGTCTGAAGTTTGTTGAGTATTCTCCTAGTTGTTTCTTTTCTCGAGGATGGCTCTCTCCTGGTACCCAGAGAAGAGTTGATGATCAAACTCTCAAGGAGGTGGTGAGGCCAGGAAAAAAGAAATAGGTCCCTAAGAAAAGTTTTTAGAAACAAAATGAGTGTGGATTTGGTTTAGGAGATACAGGTGACAGAGTATCTCAGAGACAAAGGCTACATTGACCTTGTGACTCATTTGAGAGCAATGGGTTTCCCTTGGGTCTGTTCCCTGCGGTCATGACATCTGGCAGAAATAGGCAGCTGTGAGCCCGAAATCTCCCATGCGTGCTCCTTACAAACTTGCTTCCCAAACAACTACATAACCAGTGTCTAATTCAAGAGTGTATGTTAAGTCCTTCAGGATCCAATAGAAGTTACGCTGCACAAACTGATATGTAATCTAGGTGGCTCATTCAAACAAGTGCCCGAACTTATACAGTAAGTGTCTACAGAGAGGGAGAGCGCACACGAAGGAGAGAGTGTATGTCTGTCATTGCCCTGTCACCAACGCATGACACACGTCATCAGGGGAGGCACCTGGGCCACAGACATCCGTTTGACTCTCCAAACGAGACATGGGAGGTGTTGGGACCAGAGGGTGGTAGGGGGGTCTGGGAGATGTGTGGGCCGAGGGTGAACGAGGGGGGCTGGGGTAGCAGCGCCTTCCTATCTGCTCCTAGATGCAGGTTGCTAGGTGAGGGGCTATAAACGTTCTCTTATTGAGGGGAGGCTAATAATGTCACATAAAATAAAGCAAACAGTCGGTGGCTAAAGAGGGCTAATTTAGTGTGCTCTACGTAATGAATTAATGACGAGCACCCCACTGATAGAAATGGCGAGTGCAATAAATGGCAGTATACAGTGGACTCCATTGAACAGAATAGGGGGCTGTGAATCTACTGATTTCCCAGATGATTAAATCTGCTCTTTTTCACCTCCTTTGCCTTCCTTCTTCTACTTGTACTTCTAATTTGATCAAATGTAAAAATGAAAGGAGAGCAGTTGACAAGTCTGTTGTTGTAATGCCCCCCCACCCCCACCCCTACCCCTACACCTACACCTACACCCCTCTCTCTCTCTCTCTATCTCTCTCTCTCTCTCTCTCTCTCTCTCTCTCTCTCTCTCTGACTCTATCTCTCTAATCTTTCTCATTTTCATGGTTTGTCTGCAGTTTGGATTGAGGTTGTGTGGTTTGATTTGGCTTGTCTCTGAGTTTGTCATGGGTAGAAGAAACCGGATGAAAACAACACATTTGCTTCCATGCTCCTCCATCAAATGGATCTTGTGGAAGCGAGAGGAAATTTTTCTTCCCTCTGCTGAAAGGAATTAAAAGACTGGCAAAACTTTTGTTAGAAAGAAACTCTCTGATGATCTAATGTGCTGCCAGTCACAAAAGTAATAGGAATGTACATTGTAATTTTATTTTATGTATATTTTTCAATATATGTTTTTTGTGAAAAATTGCTTAAAACTTTGTCTAAAGGTTAAAACACTAACAATCTCACAATCGAGTGAAAATTGTGACTATATATGAAGTGGGTACAATTCATTAACGTCAGTAAATGCATTAGGTATAATAAACTAACAAAGTACAGTGATTTTTAGAGACTGTATTAAGCTTGGATAATGTTTATTTACAAATTCGATAACTATTCTATATGTCTCTACATGTCTTCCAAGTTTCAGAGTAACTGGTCTCAGTTATAAACAAGACATTCACATTAACTGATTTGTTGTGAGTAGCCACTTTGAAGGATCACTTTAAATTGGTAAGATGTTCTTATGATGAAGCTTGTCCATTTTTAGCTGAAGCAGCCAAAGCTTTAGCTTTATCAAACTCATCATATTCCTTGATGTGTGAAATTTTAAGATGAGAAATCAAATTAATTGTGTTAAAAGTTTAATGGTAGTTTCACTTCCTGAATTGCTAACCGTGCAATGCTTACAAACTGCAACTCTTCTGTTATTGTCACCCAGAATTCAAAGCCATTTCTCACAAAGAGACATTGTCTTTCACACATAGCACAACTTGTCTGATGCATTTGTTTTTAAACAATTGGTCGATGTCTGATGTGCAGATGTCTACCATCAGTGTAGATAATAGCATTTATCAGCCGATATAGATATGGTGCATCTCTATTTCCAATTTTCAGTTCAATTTCATAATGCACAAAGTAATGTTAATATATTTATAAATAAATGTATTTGCGGTGTGCAGAAGTCGCGTTTGTTCCCGCGCTTGGTGCCTCGCGCGATCCTCAGTTTCTGTTTCGGTTGACCACGTGACTAGCTTCGTTGTGCTAAGTAGCATTAAGGTGTGGCTGCTTTTTCCACTGGACGGCTCGTTAAAGTGTGTATTTATTGGACTGAATGCTGATGCGGAAGTGGCAGCGGAAGTGGTAGCCCTCGTGTTAAGCCCTCCTCATGTGAAGACCTACTTGGGTAAAGACCAGCAAGTCTACCTGTACGAGTCTACCTACTTGGGTAAAGACCAGCGAGTCTACCTGTGCGAGTCTACCTACTTGGGTAAAGACCAGCGAGTCTACCTGTGCGAGTCTACCTACTTGGGTAAAGACCAGCGAGTCTACCTGTGTGAGTCCACCAAGCAAGGACACTGACAAGGCTCCACTCACCAAAGCACTTAAGTATTTTTTATTTTATCTCTTTTATTATTTTACTTATACATACATACATACTAACATGTCTAGTTCACTAATAACACATGCCTTCAACCACATCCCTGTTATCTGTTGTAGAACATTCACAAGATACAGATGCAAGACCAAACGCAACCCACACAACCTACGGCTGCTTTGCACTTCAACACCTGCTCCACTCTCATTCTCAGATGGACACTGGAACTGCCAGTCTGCTGTGAACAAAGCTGCCTTCATTCCAGCTTTTGCCACACAGTCCACCCTCAGCATCCTGGCACTGACGGAGACATGAATACGTCCTAAGGATACAGCAACACCTGCTTCTCTCACCAACAACATCTCCTTCTCTCACACCCCTCAACATTCTGGTAGGGGTGGGGGAACAGGTTTGCTCATTCATAATAACTGGACTTTTTCACGACAAGCTTCACTATGTAACAATACATCCTTTGAATTCCATGCCATTACTACAATGCAACCCACAAAAATACATGTTGTTGTCATCTATCGCACTCCAGGTCAGCTGGCAAGCTTTCTTGAGGAGTTGGATGTCCTGCTGTCCTCCTTGCCAGAGGATGGCAGGCCACTTGTGGTTCTTGGCGATTTCAACATACACCAAGACAAGACCCAGGCCATTGAACTGAATACTCTTCTGGCCTCATTTGACTTGGAAAGAGTACATACCACAGCAACTCACAGATCGGGCAACCAGCTGGACCTAATTTTTACACGTAACTGTACCACCTCAAATATTCTTGTTACACCTTTACATGTCTCTGATCACTACTTTATTCAATTCAACATGATTCTTCCATCCATAGTAAAACCGACACCACTTTTGGTTTCCTTTCGCCGTAACCTCCGTTCCCTCTCACCCTCTCGCCTTTCCACTGATGTCTCGGCCTCTCTTCCCACAATAAATGTATTTTCCACGCTTGATGTAAACACTTACACAGACACACTTAGCTCTACTTTAACAACCTGTCTAGACAACATCTGTCAGCATATACTACACCACCCAGCCCCTGGTTGTCTGACTTCCTTCGTGAACATCGGACTGATCTCAGGGCAGCTGAGAGGAGATCAAAAGATCAAAAGATCCAGCCGATCTAGGTAAATATCAGCTTCTGCTTGCAACTTTTTCAGATAACGTTAAAGCTGCAAAAACTTCATATTAGCAGACCAAGTTCAACAGCACCACAGACACTCGTAGCTTGTTTAGAACATTCCACACACTTCTCTGCCCTCCCCCTCCACCACCTGACACATCACTGACATCAGATATCTTCACCACATTTTTTACTAATAAGGTTACAGCCATCAGCAATACATTCACAGCACCACACCCTGTCAAACACCCACCTCCTGTATGAAACTCTTCTTTCTCTATGTTCTCTCCTTTAACTGACACTGAGGTCTCTAAACTCCTCCTCTCCAACCACCCCACCACCTGTTCCCTTGACCCCATTCCATCACACCTTCTCCAGGCCATCACTCCGTCCATCCTACCTGCACTTACACACATAATTAACACATCTCTTCTTGCAGGCACTTTTCCTGCTACATTTAAGCAGGCTTGAGTAACCCCGCTGCTGAAAAAAACTGCACTTAACCCCACTAGATCCCCACTTATCCCATTCATGGCAAAAACACTTGAAGGGGCAGTTTTCAATCAGGTCTCTGCCTATCTCTCACAGAACAAGCTGCTGGATGACAATCAGTCAGGCTTCAAAAGTGGACACTCCACTGAGACTGCCCTGCTGTCTGTCACTGTGAGTCGCTGAGACAGGTGACAGCTGAATCCAAATCATCCATTCTGATTCTGCTGGACCTTTCTGCAGCCTTTGACACAGTCAACCATCAGATCCTACAATCCACCCTCTCTAAACTGGGCATCACTGGAACTGTGCTTGGCTGGTTCAACTCCTATCTCTCAGATAGGTCCTTCGAGGTAGCCTGGAGAGGGAAGGTATCCAAGCCACATCAGTTACTTACTGGGGTACCTCAGGGATCCGTGCTTGGGCCACTTCTCTTCTCCATATATCAAATCAATCAAATCAAATCACAACGTCATATACACAACGTCATTAGGACCCATCATCCAGTCACATGGTTTCTCTTACCACTGCTACACTGATGACACACAACTCTACTTCTCTTTCCAGCCCAACGACACCACAGTGACCGCTCGAATCGCTGCCTGTCTGGCAGACATCTCAGCCTTGATGAAGGAACACCACCTGCAACTCAACCCAGCCAAGATCGAACTCCTTGTCTTTCCAGCCAACCCTGCTGTTGAACACAACATCACCGTGCAGCTGGGTCCAACTACAGTGTCACCTTCCGAAATGGTCAGAAATCTAGGGGTAACCATTGATGATGAGCTAAATTTCACAGACCACATCTCAAAGCCTGCAAGATCATGTAGATTTACACTCTAAAATATCAGGAAGATAAGACCTTTCCTCTCTGAACATGCCACACAACTGCTTGTTCAGTCACTTGTCATAACTAGACTGGACTACTGTAACGCTCTCATTGCAGGCCTTCCTGCATGTGCTATTAGACCTCTGCAAATGATCCAGAATACAGCAGTACGTCTGGTTTTTAATGAAACAAAGAGAGCACGTTACACCACTCTTTGTCTCTCTCCACTGGCTGCCGTTTCATGCACGTATTAAATTCAAGGCCCTGTTGCTGGCATACAAAACAGTCACTGGGTCTGCTCCAGCATACTTAAAAACATTTCTGTGGAGCTACGTTCCCACCAGAAGCCTGCGGTCAGCTAAGGAACGTCGCCTTGTCATACCAAAACAAAGAGGCACCAAAACACTTTCCCGGACTTTCAGTTTCATCATACCACGTTGGTGGAATGACCTTCCCAACTCAATCCGTGAAGCTGTCTCACATTCTATCTTCAAAAAAACGGCTAAAAACACATCTTTTCCAAGAGCACTTAACCAGTCACTAAAAAAAAAGAAAAACATTTTACAATTCTTGTTGCACTTAAATCTGTTTTGTATACTATTCTGATGATAGTGAAACTTCGTAGTATGGCACTTTTCGTACCACTGTCTCCTTAAGATGATTCGCTTATTTTTTTCGTCTTTAGTAAGTCGCTTTGGATAAAAGCGTCTGCCAAATTAATAAATGTAAATGTAAATGTTAAAGGGCTAATTAACCCAAAAATGAAAATTATTTACTCACCCTCATGATATTCCTGGTGTGTTTCTTCACCAGAACACATTTTAAGAAAAATTGAAAAATACCTTAACTCAGTAGGTCCTTAAAATGCAAGTGATCTAATTAGTTGATCTAATGGTGATCAGACTTCTGAAGCTCCAAAAAGAACAGATTGTCAGCATAAACATCCTCCATACGACTCCAGCTGTTAAATTAATGTCTTCTAAAGCAACACAGTCACTTTTGGTGCGAAAACTATCAATATTTAAGCACTTTTGTCTCTAAATCATTGCTTCTGGTCAGCAGCGATATGCGCGCAACATAATCACATTAGCACGTGAGACACACGAGAACTGATGCATGTGTGACACACCCTGAAGAGCAGCACTGTTTACATCTGAGTAGGAAGAACACTGTACAGACGCTTTGTTGGGTTTGATTTAATCTATATTTGTATTTGTTTTTTTACTCACAATGGTGCATTTGTGTGCTTATCAAGGATGTTTCAACTGAGAGATGAATGTGAGATTATGTCTGTAACATTCCAATGTTGATACATCACACGAGAGACCGTGTGAATTTCACCCTTTCGTGAAGCTTATAGGAAGCGATGGTGAGCTATCCCTTCAAAATATAGTGTGTGTGCGTGTGTGTGTATACATCAGCACTGCTGTGATTTGGCGAAGTTTGTAATCACAGCAGTGCTGATTTAGGGCCGTATAGCATGATTGCGAGTGTATTATTGTTTATATACAACTGTTCAATGAACAAGTACATTTTAAAAAAGTAGGAAAACCAGAGTATAGTCACAAATATACACATTTGTGCAGGGAACTACTAAAGAAAATCTGCATTTGCTCATTAAAAAAAATTATGCGTCCAAGCCGTTGTTAGTAATTCACAGACAGCTTTCTGAAGATAATATAATTTTTGTGAAATTCATCCTATATTCTCAGTGGAAAATATCCATCCAAGTGGGGGTATTCCTCTGTGTTTCGCGGTAGCTGTTCTGCAAGTGTCTTTCACTATCCACCTCATTCCTTTGCGGGAAATGTGAGAGGTACTTCTGCTAAGAAGTAAACACAGTTGTACAGCCGTGGCCAAAAGTATTGGCAGTGACATAAATTTTGTTTCGCAAAGTTTTCTGCTTCAGTTGTTGTGGTGTTGATTCACATTGTTTCTCGATTTTTGTGCAGAGAGATCAAATGCATTTGAAATCAATGCAAAAAGCATCATTGGACAAAAAAAAACATATTTCACTGTTTTTTGGCCCTGGCACAAAATGACCAGCTAACATTCTTTCACTAATCATATCAGCATTACCTGGGAAACTGTGAATGAGTACTAGTCATGTGTCACCCAGTATGTCCTCTCCAATGTGGAAAGTCCGGTAAGAGTTAAGCGCCTAATGTTTGCATAATTAATCAGTCTGTCAATCATAATTAATCAGTAGCTTTGATGAGCCTTAATGATGAAGTTGTTAGTTTAAAGCTGTTTAAAACGATTTCCTAGTTTTAGTAATGTAGTAGTAATACTCATGGAGTTCTGTTGAATGTAAATACTGAGTGATGCTGAACAGGCTCATATTACACACAAAAAACCTTTTGCCTCCACCTGCTGGCTCAAATATGAAATGTCACAATATTAAATGTAAAGAGACAGATGGCTCTTAACACATTTGCACTGCTCTGACACTTTAGTTTAGAACAGCATGAACACAAGCGGAGTGATAAAACTGTGAACCATCTGAGTGCTCTTGTCCAATCAGATTCAAGGACCGGAACTATATATGTTAATATTTAATGTTAATATACACAACATTTAATGTTAAAACAATTTACTTGTATATGTTGAAATTAAAATTAAGCAAGATAAATAAGTGCTGTAAAAGTAATTGTTTATTAGTTAGTTCATGTTAACTAATGTAATTAACAAATGTTAATGAATATAACCTTATTGTAAATTGTTTATGACAGGATACATGCATTTGCATTTTTACATTTCTTCATTTAGCAGACGCTTTTATCGAAAGTGACTTACAAATGAGGAATACAGCAAAAATTATTTATCCGAAGGAGGCAATTAAATGAGAAGTGCTGTAATACAAAGTTTCAAAATACAAGTAGAGCTTTAAAAATAAGGCTGAGATTTAGGTTTCACTCTGTTCTTTGCTTTTTATCTCTCAGACCCTGTCCATCAAATGACTGGGCCATTTCTAAAAGGTTATATGGGGTAAAGAGTGCAGCCAGCCATGGGTATGTTCCATAATAACCGTAATGTGATGAGTCAATTAGCAGTGATAGAGGAATGGTGCAAGAGAGAGATAGAGAGGAAGGTATGATTGGTCCCCATGGGATGGTTTCATATCCTCATTTAAGTACCTGAAATCCAATCAGCACTTTATACCATGTCTGTTTATACCATCTATAATCTTCACTACATTTGAGAGTTGTTATAATGGAGGCCCCATATGTGTTTGAACACATCATGTCCAAACTGACCATCAGCGATCCAAATCATCTTAAAAAGCTCCATGGCAACAAGAAAACGGTACACAGATGCCTATTGCTTTTCTCACATGACTGCACATTTCATCACCAGAACCTAACTGTCTTGATAGCTTTTTAGATCACATGAATCATTTCAAATAATAGCTGTGGCTTATCAGGAGGCTGCAAGTTTTGTTTCAGCAAATCATTTAAACAGTTCAGTAGTGACAACATGACCACTTTGATGGTACCCTTTACTTTATTCTCTTTAATGTAAAGTGATAGATATTAGTGATCTCAAAATACTGGTACTTCGGTACCAAGTTGGTACTAAAATTTAAACTTTGAATATGTAAATCCAACTGCTCATGAATGGGAGCTATGATCTCCCATTCACCGCTGTCAAAGTTTACCCTGCAAACGTTTACTTCTGCATTCCAAACCCGGAGTGTGAAAAAGGTCTATGGCTGCTTTCCATTTTAAATTTTGATCCCCTTCCGTCGCAAACTTCACTCCATCTCATGGATTCGGATGTATGTAACTGCTTATGTTGCACGAGTGTCCACTACTGGCCGAAAACGTGCAATGGGTTTAACTGGAACACACTTAACCCTTGATGTTGAAGGCTGATGATAATTTGTGGAATTATTTAGTGATTTTTGCACCTGAGAAACAATGTTTTCAGAAATTTATTTCAGAAGCTTATGTATAAATCTTGTATGTTTTTTTTTCTTTAGAATGAATTGTTAGAAAGGATTCATCCAGGTTTTCACAAACGAAAATGTTAACAACAATGAACACATAGGCAATAACTGTATGATAAACATAGATACAAGTTTTATGCTGTTAAATCTAAATACAACTTTTCTAAACTGCTTATTTGACCTAACTTCACTTCCATCATACATTAGAGGCATGTGGGGGTGGGTTTTATGAAGGGCAATCTGTTATCACATCACTATTGAGTTGCATTGTGGGATATGGAGCTGCCTGACATCGGCTTGCATCAGAGTTGGCTCGCTCTCTCGGTCAGAATCGAGGGGTTGAGGTTCTGTCAACAGAAACTTGCCTCAGTCACTTATTGAAGTGGAACAGACTTTCAAAATGGCAGTGGGGATGGCCCTCTTGATGGAGGCGAGCGCGAACAGGAGGTCCGTCTTCAGGGAGAGGGCCTTGAGTTCAACTGATTCTAGCGGCTCGAAGGGGGGGTCTCTGAAGGCCCGAGAGGACCACTGAGAGATCCCAGGAGGGGAACAGTCTTGGCCGGGAGGGATTCAATCTCCGTGTGCCTCTTTAGGAACCTGATAACTAAGTCATGCTTACCCAAAGACTTGCCATCTACTGCGTCAATGTGGGCCACGATCGCAGCTACATACACCTTCAAGGTGGAGGGGGACAGTCTCCCCTCCAACCTCTCCTGCAGGGATGAGAGCACTGACCTAACTGTGCACCTCTGTGGGTCTTCAGCCCGGGAAGAACACCAATTTGCCACTTCAGGGCGTAAAGTTGCCCGATAGAAGGCGCTCCGGCTCGGTTGATCGTGTCTACGACGGCAGGTGGTAGACCAGCTAGATCTTCCACTTCCCATCTAGGAGCCAGACGTGGAGGTTCCAGAGGTCTGGGTGCGGATGCCAGAGCGTGCCCCATCCCAGAGATGAAGGTCTTTCCTCAGTGGAATTCGCCAGGGAGGTGCTGTTGCGAGGAGTACGAGATCCGAGAACTAAGTCCGAGTGGGCCAATAGGGGGCCACTAGAGTGACTTGTTCCTCATCCACCCTGACCTTGCACAGCACCTGTGCAAGAAGGCTCACTGGGGGAAATGCGTACTTGCGCAGCCCCGTGGGCCAGCAGTGTGCCAGCGCATCTGCCCCGAGGGGAGCCTTCGTTCGGGCATACCAGAGCGGGCAGTGGGAGGTCTCTCGGGAGGCGAACAGGTCTACCTGAGCTTTGCGGAACCGTTCCCAATTCAGCTGGACCGACTGGGGGTGAAGCTCTCACTCTCCACTGGGCAAGCTTTGTCATGATAGCGTGTCCGCCACCACATTGAGGTAACCCGGGATGTGAGTGGCGTGCAGCGACTTGAGTTGCTGCTGGCTCCAAAGGAGGAGACGATGGGTGAGATGTGACATGTGGCAGGAGCTTTGCCAATTTATGTATGCTACCATGGTGGTGCTGTCTGATTTGATCAAGACGTGTTTGCCCTGAATCAGCGGGAGAAATCTCCACAGGGCAAAGAGTACAGTCAACAACTCTATGCAATTGATGTGCCAGCACAGCGGGGCCCTTTTCCAATGGCCTGCGGCTGCTTGCCCATTGCACACGGCGCCCCAACCCAATTTGGAGGCATCGGTGGTGACCAGGATGTGTCGGGACACCTACTGCAAGGGGACTCCTGTCCGGCAGAAAGCAGAGGTCTGTCCAGGGTTTGAACGTTTGGCGGCAGACGAGGGTGATGGCCACACAGTGCGTGCCGCGGCGCCATGCTCGTCTCATGACTCGAGTCTGGGGCCAGTGCTGAAGCAGTCTCATATGCATCAACCCCAGCGGCGCGACCGCCGTGGAGGATGCTATATGCCCCAGGAGCTTCTGAAAAAGTTTTAAAGGGACTGCAGTGTCTGGCCTGAAGGTGGCGAGGAACAGGTAATGTGGCGTCGTGAGGCATAGGTGCGTCCCGAGGCTCTGGTGCTGAGAGAAGACTCAAAGCATTTACCTTGCCCCACACACCCAGCAGGGGGCGGGTTAGTGACTGAGGAGGATGTCCCATGGAGGCGTCCTCTGGACTTGTCAGAACCGGCCAGCCGGGAACAGTCGTGGGGCTGGAGGCGAGAGGTCTGCGTCCAGTGGGCATGGACTGTTGAGGTGTGGTGGCAGAATGCCATGAGAACGGCATTTGAGGGGTGACCCAGAGAAAGAGGAAATTGCTCTATTATTAAAAAACATGCAAAAAATACCTTTAACTGAAGGTTCTCTTCCCGGCCCTCCACCGGGGACAGAGTGGTCCGCTTACCAACTCCAGAGCAAACGTCTCGATCTCTGGGTCGTCCATCTCAGGAACACTTGTGAGCCTTCCGGGTCCTCGAAGAGATTCGTGAGACGGGGGGCGTGTGCGCTTCCTGCGGGGTGCTTGACGCTGGGGCTGAGAGCTGGGCCTGCTCTTGGTTGAGGCGGAGCTGCACATTTATTTATTTATTTTTTATTTTTTGGAAGCCGTGGCCATCGCCCGTCCGAGTGCCGGGGCACGATCGGTCATTGAGCGCAGTTCCTGCAGAACATCAGGAACAGGACTACCCAAGTGCAGATTTTGAAGTGCCTTGGCCTGGTGTTGGTTACAGGAGGGACCATGGCATGCAGGGCGGAAGCGGTCTGGGACCACTCCACCGTTGAGGGTACTGAGAGCGGAGGAGCGAGGAGCCAGTTTGCCTTTTACGGCTTACTCAACTAGTCATGCACGTCTGGGAAGAAAGGAACCGGGGGTGGCTGTGAGCAGCGACATACATGCCCGAGGAACCAATCAAGTAGCCGTGAGGGGGGGGGGGGAGGTTTCCGGTCCAGCCTCGCGCTCGCGGCAGCCCGGAAAAGCATAGCGGACCTCTGCGCGTTAGCCTCAGACTGTGCGAACAGACCCAAAGGCCCAGGCGAGTCATCGGCATCAGACGCGTGGGGGGGCAGCTGAAGTGGCTTTCTCTCTTGACAAAAGAAAGCCGCGACCGCAATGCTGCCATGGCTATGTTCTCACACTGAGAACATGAACTATTCATAAAACGCTGCCTGCGTGTGACTCACAGCTCTCTGCATACACAACCATCGGCTCCAAAGAAAATTTCTGAATGAAACAGATGCATTTCCCCGCCTTTATACCCGTATGTCCATGGGCGGGACATGCAAATTCTGTCTGCCAACTTCTCATTGGCCTTTTTTCATAGATCAGAGGTATATTCGGCGCTCAAGACAGACCCCTAGTGTCGCTTCTTCAACACAACGTCGAAGTGAGCAACAGACGGGGAACAATAATTAATCAATTTATCACAAGCAATGTAGAAAAAAGTTTGGCAAAAACAAATGGAATGACAAGTTAAAAAGTTATTAACATTTTAAGAATTAATTGAATATACACCATTTTGATGATTGAATTCAACTGAACTTTAAAACATGTTCTGGAAAATAAAAATAATTATTAAACTAGAATTATTAAAATAATTATTAAAAATAAAATAAACTTGTGTTTTAGTAGCACATTATCATATAGTGGTATCAAAATTGGTATTGAGATCCGTGAAATTTAACTGGTATCGGTACCGACTACTGAAATTTGGTACCGTGACATATACATATATACATATACATACAACCAACATCTGACATAATACATCAAGTTATCAGTCCTATGCCTACGAAACATTTAGAAAACGCTACCATTGAAAAAGAAGATTATGCTACTTCTCTGAGCTGTTCTTAACAAGCATTGTATGGTGGGAAAAGGTGTTAAGTCCCTAGAGAAATCACTTCACTGGCTCACTTCTTTCGAGAGCTTGATAAGCTGTGGACCAGCAACCAGAGCAGTAGAGGAAGCTTCCAATGAAGTCAGAAATCTCTGCATCCCAAAACAAGATCTTTGAATCCACACTCAAGTGTCTATGTTGCTGAACTTTTTCTTGTTGACTTGTCTACTGGATAAAAACTAGCAGACCAAACTTATACAAGTAAAGTAGCCTCTAGACAAGAATAGTTTGGTGTATTTGATGAACGCACGTTGACATTAGTCAAGAGTTGACATTTACACTACCCCACTAAGTGCCATCTCTGTGGGGGGAGGATGTTGCCATAGTAGCATACCCCTATGTCTTTTTCTGAGTCATTTAATTATTAACAACCCCATGCCTGAACTGTGCAGGAATATCCTAGTCTGTTGTACCACAATGTGTGATGCACACACAGTCTGATGCACACATATGCATTAGGGTTGGGCACAGTTCAGAATTAAAAAATTGGCTAAATTTAGTTTATTGGTTGGATTGGGATTGAATTGGCCATGCCCTACAGAATGTCACACAAGAGAAGAATTACAGTAGTCCAACACAAGTTTAGTGATAAAACATAAGTAATTAATTTTCTAAATTGAAATGTAGAATACAACTAATTAGACACATTTGCCGAAACTAAACAAAGTCCTGTAAAAACAATTAACATGAATACTATATTAATTTCGACTAAATCAATTATACAGACTAATTAATTAATATAGACTATATTTAGTAAATTGGAACATTCTAGGAAATGCAGTTTTCTTCCACCATGCTCCACCATGGAGTTACTGTAGCCTTTCTGTCAGCTCGAACTAGTCTGGCTATTCGCCATTGAACTCTCTCATAAACAAGGCATTTCTGTCCACAGAACTCCGGATCAGTGGATGTTTTTTGTTTTTGGCTCCAGTCTGTGTAAACTCTAGAGACTGTTATGCGTGAAAATTCCAGAAGATCAGCAGTTACAGAAATATTCAAATCAACCCGTCTGGCAACAACAATCATGCATACTGTCGAAATCACTGAGATCACATTTTTCCTCATTCTGATGGTTGATGTGATCATTAACTGAAGCTCCTATTGTTTTTTTATGCATTGAACTGCCATATGATTTGCTGATTAAATAATAGCAGGAATAAGTAGGTGTACAGGTGTACCTAATAAAGTGCTTGGTTGATAGGCATATATTAAATTGTGTTTTATACAGTAGTTGGCATCTCAAACATTGTTAACTATAAATGTCTGTTATACAAATGTCTGAAATGTTGTAGGCCATGTATGATAACATGTTTTTATGGAATTCAAACTCAAAAATGAAATGTTTTTAAAAACTACACTTACAGCAGCTATAAAAATGTATTTGAATTTCATTACATTTTAATTCTACTTAATTAATACAAAATTGATGCCTGCATCCTCTTTGTCACCTCAATTAAAAATCAGCAATTAACTGGAACTAAAAAGATTTTCTCCATTCAATTCTGAATCTATGATCCTTTTTTTTTTAGGAAATATGCAATAAAATTGTTCATAACCTTCAGGTCTGAAAACAAGGTATCTGTCCACATTAACAGTGGCAAGACCAATTAGTTAGCTCATGTTTACAGACATCGATAAAACATGTTTAATAAGGTTAATTGGTACCTTTCGAGTAGGAGTGAGCTATTCCCTTGCAACTCAGTACACTTGACATTGTGTTCTGCTAACACATATGGGGGAGTGTCCTTCCACACAACCTAACAGAATCCTCTCTACAATAATGGCGATATTCTAATATTGGCTATGGTATTTGAGTCTCGCCCATTTAGGCGCAAAGCTGTCTGCTATAAAAGTAGGCGCACAAACACCATTCCTCAGAATTTACTCTCCACTCCCCTGCAGTGCTCCGGTGAACATCACTTTGCCTCGCCACTTGACGCTTCGCTGGTGAACAGGCCACTTTCTGATTTCCCGCAGTACTTCGGCACAATGCTTTGGCACACACACACATTATGCACAAACGCTTCCCAATGGTGGGCGGCACATTATGTCGTGCTATGAACATACCAAATTGCCCTCTGTCCAGTAATGTGGATGCATGTCGAGCTCTTACTGGCATTCCGACTGGGTGCTAAAAAACAATCTATCATGATTATATGATCCAATTTGCATGTCGGCCACCCCGTTTCAATGGTGTTCTGTCTTCCATGGTTCCGTCCGAAGACGAGTCGGTGTTATTCCACATTCTGGAGAAGGATGGCGGGCTTCGGCCCATTCTAATACTGAGATGCTTGAATCGTGCACTCGTTACTCACCCATTCAAAATGTTAACTCAGAAACAGATCTTATCACATCCGTCCTTGTTACTGATTTGCATCAATAGATCTGAAGGGCTCATACTTCATGAATCAATTGCACTGCATTACAGGCAGCTTTTTAGATTTGCATTTGAAGGAACTACATATCAGTTTAAAGTCCTTCAATTCAGTCTGTCTCTGACTCCCCACACGCTCACGAAATGTATCGATGCGGCGCTCGTCCCATTGAAAATGAACAGTGTGTGTGTGTGTGTGTGTGTGTGTGTGTGTGTGTTTTGAATGAACTCAGTGATTGGTTATTACTAGCCAATCAGAGACACTATTGAGCGAACACAGAGACTTGCTGCTTTGCCGTAGGGAAAATCTGGTCTAATGTCAACTGGGCGAAAAGCACACTTTTCCCCAGCCAGTAAATCTCCTTTTTAAGAGTTTATATGTGCACACCTCATGAACAAGCCTGTATAGACCATTATTCTGTGTCTGTTTCAGTTCAAACTGAAAAAAACATTACCACTGAAGTCATTTCATTTTCATGTGCATTGCGGTAACACGCCACCATCTGGCTGCTCTAGCACCATGGACAGCGCCAGCCTTCTACCAACAGGGTATTATGCTGGGTGAAGTTTTTAGAAAGAAAGTGCTGACCACAAATGCATCCAACAAAGGTTGGGGCATGGTGCGTAATGGACATCAGACGTTCCGCACCTGGAAACAGGTCATGTGACATGTCTTTCTAGCTTTGAGAGCTTTTCATTCTGATATTGTAAATCACCACATTCTGATTTGTTCGGACAACACCAACAGAATAATTTACGTCTCTTGTGGACATCTAAAATGGAATGTTTCACTGATTGGTGTCTTTCACATGGCAAAGACCCAGTAAACTGCCCCATACATGAAATTCTCATATTTCTTCAAGAGCAATTAGACGCAGGACTCACTCCATCAACACTCAAAGTTTAAGTGGTGACTATATATGCGTAACACACACCTGAAGCCGGCGCTACTATAGGCAAGCAATAATCAATCACAAAGTTCCTTATAGGAGCAAGATGATTAAATCCATCTCGGCTGGCTACAGTCCCAACTTGAGACCTAAATTTTGACCTAAAAGCACTCACGGGACCCCCTTCGAGCCTTTGGACTCTGGTATCATGTTGATTTGCGCATGCTCTCTAATAAGACCGCACAACTGCTGCCTCTGTCCTCGGGTAAAATGGGTCGGTGACTTACATGCATCAGTTGACAATTCATGTCTGGAGTTTGGCCCCAGTCTTTCAAAAGTCACTGACAAACCCAGAAAAGGCTATGTGTCTAAGGTTCTAACCACACCCTTCAGAGTGCAGGTGGTTCACCTTCAAGCCTTCTTGCCTCCTCCATTTAATTTGGATGAGGAACAATCCTTTCATTTGTTATGCCCTCTGCAACACACATATGTTGACTGAACCCGTCAGTTCAGACTGCCTGTTCAGCTCTTTGTGTGTTATGGAGGATGCACAAATGGAATGCCCATCTCCAAGCAAAGACTTTCTCACTGGATCATTGATGCGGTTGCCCTGGCTTATGGTCATAGGATAAGATTTGCACAATTGATGTTAAAGCACACTCAACTTGAGGCATGGCCTCCTCATGGGCATGTACGAACGGACTGTTTTTACAAGACATATGTTTTACAGAATTATGGTCTTCTCAAAATAAATTTGCAAGGTTTTACAACCTAGACGTAAGATCTCTCTTCACAATTCCTCTCTGTTTAGAGAGCTTCCTATTTTGTTTGCCAAACGTTTGACTTAATGCCCCTCCCTTTAAGTATGGGCAACATCATTTAACTCACCACCTGTATTCAGGCTGTTGTAATTTACCATAAAGTCACAAGCACTTTCATTATAAATAAGCTTCCTTCCTGACTTTGTTCGTGAAGTGGTTAATTCATACTATATGAATCTAGTTCATATATCCATTCTGAGTGGTCCCCTCCTGGTCCAACATGAGGGTCACTCACTGACACTGGGGCATACTCATGACAGTCGCGGACCCGCAAGACTATGGCATCATGTTTCCTCTCTGGGGGGTTATGTTGTGTACTGCAGCGTGATGGGATTATGTTCCCCATATGTGTTAGTAGAATGCAATGTCAAGTGTACTGAGTCGTAAGTGAACCTCTCCAGTTACTTACGTAACCTCAGTTCCCCGAGACGATGAGAACAAGACATGGCGAATGCTGGCCGCACTACAAGACAATTTCTTTGAGGTGCGAGCGATGCGTTCTTTGTCCCCCAGTCAGAAAATTCGGAGGAATGGTGTTTGTTTGCCTGCTTTGCCTGCCTAAAAGGGCGAAGCTTTAACACCATAGCCAATATTAGAATGTTGGCTTTATTGTAGAGAGGTTTCTAGGTCATGTGGAAGGGCACTCCCCATATGCATTAGCAGAATTCAATGCCTCGTTCAATTCATCTCAGGGAACCAAGGTTACGTTTATAACAGATAAGTTTTCTTTGAACACTGAAGCTTACATGTGATTGATGAGGTCTAACATTCAACTGGACTGGATGTCAGACTGTATATTGTGGTACAACCTCACTTCATATTTCACACATTCCCTCTCTGGTATGGCAGGTATACGTGAAATCCCCAGAACATTATGGCACCCAATGACCTGGATCAGGTTGACAGTTAAAGGGATAGCTCACCCAAAAAAATACAGTTCTCCCATCAATTACTCACTATCATGCCAGCCCAGTTGTGTATGACTTTCTTTTGTCTGCTGAGCACAAATGTCATTTTACGATGATTTGCAATGACTTACAATGCAAGTGAATGGTGACCAACATTTTGAAGCTCCAAAATGAACATAAAGGCAGCATAAAAGTAATTCATAGGACACCAATGGTTAAATATATGTGATAGGTGTGTGGGTGAGAAACAGATCAATATTTAAGTCCTTTTCACTATAAATTATCCATCATTCAGAAGGTAGATATGCACGAAGAATGTGAATCACCAAAAAAACAAGAATGTGAAAGCAAAAGTGGAGATGGGTAGAAATAAGAACATAAATATTTAACTGTTTCTCACATTCACTAATCATATTGCTTCTGAAGATATGGATTTAACCACTGGAGTCATATGGATTACTTTTATGCTGCCTTTTTGTCCATTTTTGAGCTTCAAATTTTTGGTCACCATTCAATTGCATTGTGAGGACCTACAGAACTGAAATATTCTTGTAAAACACTTTGTGCATAGGATGGCATTAGGGTGAGTGAATGACCAGAGAATTTTATTTTTTTGGGTGAGCTATCCCTTTAACATACAATCACTGAGCACTTTATCAAGAACACCTGTACACCTACTTATTCAATGATCTAATCAGCCAATTGTGTGGCAGCAGTGCAATGCATAAAATCACCCAGATACTGAGTCAGGAGCTTCAGTTAATGTTCACATCAATCATCAGAATGGGGAAAAAAAATTGATAACAGTGATTTCGGCTGTGGCATGATTGCCACATGGTCTGGCTTGAATATTTCTGTATCTGCTGATCTCCTGGGATTTAAAAAAAAAAACAGTTCTCTAGAGTTTACCAAGAATGGTGCCAAAACCCCAAAACATCCAGTGAACAGCAGTTATGTGGACGGAAACGCCTTTGAGAGAGGTCAACAGAGAATGGATAGAATGATTCTAGCTGACAGGAATGCTACAGTAACTCAGGTAGACTTTCTTTAAAATTGAAGTGAGCAGAACAGCATCTCAGAATGAAGAATACATTGAACCTTGAGGCAGATGGGCTACAACAGCAGAAGACCACTTCAGGTTCAAATTCTCTCAGCCATGGACAGAATGCTGTAGCTGCAGTAGGCACAGGCTCACCAAAACTGGTCAGTTGAAGAATGGAGAAATGTAACCAGGTCTGATGAATCTTGTGCTGATGCACACATATGGTAAGGTCAGAATTTGATGCCAGTTGCATGAATCCATGGACTCGATCTGCCTTGTGTCAACAGACCAGGCTGGTGGTGTAATGGTGTGGGGAAAGTTTTCTTGGCACACTTTGGGCTTGTTAATGCCTATCAATCATCACTTGAATGCCAAAGCCTATTTGAGTATTGTTGCTGACCATGTGTATCCTATCATGACCACAATTTACTTCTAATGGCTACCTCAGGCATATTAATGCACCACGCCACTAAGCAAAAGTCGTCTCAGACTGGTTTCATGAACATGAATGCGTTAACTGTTCATCATTGGCCTTCCCATTCACCGGATCTGAATCCAACAGAACACCATTGGGATGTGGTAGAACGGGAGATTCGCAGCATAAATGTGCAGCTGACAATTCTGCAGAAATTGCATGATGCAATCATGTCAACATTGACCAGAATCTTAAAGGAATGTTTCCAACATCTTATGGAATCCATGACACGAAGAATTGAGTCTGTTATGAGAGCAAGATTTCATATAGTGTTCCTAATAAAGTGGTCTGGGTGTATTTATGAGGAAAAATACGCTTGGTAAAAACAGTTCAAGGCTATGGCCATTACCAATTACCTGAAATGCAAGTTTGCCCTCTAGTGGTTTTTATAAGTGGCTGCATATTTGTGCCTCAAAGAATTTCACTCCTCATTTTCATTGTTTTTTCCATAAAATTGCGAAACAACAAATGACTACAAATGATGCGAATGTGCGTTTTAAAAGCTTTTTAATATATGAATTTAAGAATGTCAAATAACAACACAATGCTTGGCAAGTACAAAAGGGGAACTTGACATTTTTTTAAAATCAAAAAATCTGAAGGAAAAAAAAACATACTAACAACAGCATTTTTACATCACTTTATTTAACACATTACAAAAATGAACGGCCATTTCTGTGCCTTGTATCAAAACACTTTCCAACTGCCGTTAAAACTTTCAAACTATTAACTAGCAACTAATTCATCTCAAATCAATACGGTCATGTCCGGACCATTCAGGCCTCCATTGCAAACACAATGACAATATTACATTTCATTTGGGATGTTATACTGTATTTCTCAAGCAAAGTGACAACACTATAAAGGCAGACAAGTTTTAATGGGCATTATCATTTTACGCCATATAAATGTTTGGTGGGATTTCCACTGTTAAACAGAAAGTAGCCCAATGACAAACAGAAATCTTCCATTTCAGTTGCTGTTTAAACACCTTTAAAAATAAGCTACCTAACAACTGACAATGGTTTATTTTTTCTGAAAATATTTTATATGTATTGCACGCTTCATATTGTGAATGAAACATGAATAATGGAAGTCTAACACTTGAAAGCCCTTAACTACCTGAAATCATCTACTGTGAAAGTAAACAGTGCACAGTCATTGGTGTGAGCACGCAGTGAAATTTGAGAGCTAATAGCCCTTCCAATATGACACAATTAAAGTGACATACCCCATTAAAAAAAAATAAGAGGAATAAATAACATGAAAAAGATGTCCGAGTGTTCTTCTGTTTAATCAAAGACGATGAACCATTTATGCGGCAGTAATACACAAGCAAATTGTTGGGGAAGGACAATCACCAAATGTCCCGTTCTGTATTGTGCTGTACTTATGTACTGGGGGTATTGAATTTTCTACATTTCTAACCATGCCCTGTCAATGTTTGAATTAACGGTGCTTTGCATGTATTATAAAAAAGTGCATCAATTTGTGCTGTAACATTTGACCAAACACACAAGGCAAAAACAGACAAACAGACACAAATACATTCATTTGCTAAATAAAATACTAATGCTAAAACTTTCTTTTGACAAAATAAATTAATAAGTACACATTCATTCATTGGTTGTGTTGTTTGTTCACATCTTTTAAAGGCTCATTTTTGACGAAGATAATTTCTCAGGAGTTCTAGATCCATCCGCGTAGGAGGGTCTTTTTGTGGTGGACAAGAATATTCCTCTAAGGACAGAGGAATGAACCTTTCCTGTAAGCCCAGCACACTGGCACTTTGGCAGGCTAACAGAGCAGTCCATGGCTGTGGTGAAAGACCTCCCTGGCCGAGGAACCCATAGAAAGCAATGGCCTCTGGAAACAGACATTCAAAAAGACATCCAAGATTAGAATTAACCTCAATCAGAGAGAGAGAAAAAAAACAGAACTTTAAAGAGAGTAGTTTTTATGAAACAGAAAAGTGCTTACCTTTATTCTGAAGATCTGGCACTTTAGCGGATCCCAAAGGGACCAGATATTGCGCAACAGCAGAAATGTCAGCAGGCTTACCTCTTGTGGCAAGGAGAACAATTGATCTACATGGAACCAAACAGAATCAGCGTATAAAAAAATACAACAGTCAAATAGTTAGTTTAAAAAATGCTAGTGAGAATGTAAACATCTTAAAGAAAACAGGTTGGTGTCATCTTTAATCTCTTCATGTTGCCTCTACCCCTGATCCCATCACAGTACCTAAAATGCAGTCCTTAACTTTGCTACTGCTACTACTACTGGAAATGCTAACTCATCCCAACCTTGTTGACATGTAGTCTTAAACCCCAAACTACAACTTTCACCCCTAACCTCTTCATAATTCCAAATTTGAAATAATGTTCCATTTTAGAGTCCATCTTGGGAAACAATGAGCTCTTTGTGACTTGTCCAGAGCATGCGTCCACAGTAACCAAGAGAAACCCAGACTGGTTGAGGTCAAATCTTTCTGCATTCACCTATATGACAGAAAAATAAGGAAATAGGTCTTCATAACAGTTATTTGGCAGCCGAACCATGATTTCTTTGTACTGCCTCAAAAAAATTTGCAATATTAAAGCAGCTTTCATTAAAAGGATAGTTTATCAAAAAATTAACATTCTCTCATCCTTTACTCATCCTCATACCATCCCAGATGTGTGAATTTCTTCTGCAGAGCACAAACACACTTTTTTTTAGAATATCTCAGCTCTGTAGGGCCACACAATGCAATGTGAATGGTGACCAAAACATTGAAGCTCTAAAAAGCACAAGCAGCATAAAAGTAATCCGTACAATTCCAGTGGTTTAATCAATGATTTCTGAAGTAATACAATTTATTTTGGATGAAAACACACCAAATATAACTACTTTTTCAATATACCTATTTTTATTCTGTCTTTTTTTGGAGTTTCAATGTTTTGGTTACCATTCACTTGCACTGTATCGACCTACAGAGCTGAGATATATATATTTTTTTGTTCTTCAGAAGAATGAAAGTCATACAGGTTGAGTGAAGATCAGTAAATGATGAGAGAATTATCATTTTGGGTGAACTATTTCTTTGAGCTTTCATTCAGCCTTAAAGTGACAGTTCACCCAAAAATGAAAATTCTCTCATCGTTATTCCAAATCATTGTTCCAAACCCGTCTGACTTTCCTCTTCCATGGAACTCAAAAGGAGATGTTAGGCAGTAGTCTGTGGCTAACATTCTGTTTAACATCTCCTTTAGTGGGATCCCCACATAAGGGTGAGGAAATGAAAGAATTTTAATTTCTGGGTGAACAATGCCTTAAATAATACAGTAATACGATTTTGACAATTGCTAAAATTTACTTACTAAAAGAGTCAACACAAGTAATGTTTATTTTCCCAAGCTGAAATAAATGTGCTGAATAGTCATGCTCACAGTGATATAGGCTTGTGTGTCATCACTCTGTTCCTCTTGTACACAGAGGGATTTGATCTGGGTTTGGAGGTAGCTGTTCCACGGATCACTGGAGAAGGCAAACTGAAGGGTGGAAAATAAAAATCACTCACTGCTGGCAGTTTAACGACTCCACGTTGCAATTACAAAGAAAACGCAAGGTAGTGGCTCTTTGTCAGGACAACAGATGGACAGCCGGTCGATCTGGCACAGAGTTTAAAGCCTGTTCCACTCTACCCTTTATTCAAATGGAGGTAAACAAATGATCCTGTCAATTCATAGCAAGCTTGGGTCTGGCTCACCTGTGAGGCCCCACAGGCTCTGCAGGGCTCTGTGTTTGGCTTTGGCATAGGCACTATGGCATTGGCAGTCTTTCTGTATTTGGGGTAGGCACTGGCGGTGCAGTTGCATGTCTGTGTCTTTTGGTTTGCAACGGTAGCGATGATCTTCACTCTCTCACAGCCCACGGTGGAGCAGTAGCTGTGGCCATCTCGTCTGTGTCGTGCTTGTGCATACAGCCATACCAAGCTGGAGGAAGTCACAAGTTAACCACAGGCTTGATATCTCACAATGATAAAATGCAAAATGCACTATAAATAAATTGCCCTTACTTGATGATATTATTACAAGAGAAATGTTATAGACCAGTGGTTTTCAAAGGGAAAGTGCTCCCAAAAAGATAAATTCTCTCTTTTATTTTACTCACCCTAATGCCATCCCAGATGTTTATGACTTTCTTTCTTCTGCAGAACACAAATTATTATTTTTAGAAAAATATCTCAGCTCTGTAGGTCCATACAATGCAAGTGAATGGGTGCCAACATTTTGATACTCCAAAAAGCAAATAAAGGCTTTATAAAAGTATGATGGACTTGTATGAGAAACAGATTAATATTGAAGTCTTAATATTCTTCTCCCAGCTCAGTAGGGGGTGATGTGCATGAAGAATGTGAATCAACAAAAACACAAGAAGAAAGTTAAAGTAAATGTTGACTGATCAGGAGGGGAAGTATAGTAAAAACAGGCATAAATAATCTGTTTCTCACCCACACCCATCATATAACTTCTGAAGATATGGATTTAACTACTGGAGTCTTATGGATTACTTTTATCCTGATTTATGTGCTTTTTTGGAGATTCAATTTTTTGGCACCCATTCACTTGGATTGTGTGGACCAAAAGAGCTGAGAAATGTTTCTAAATATCTTCATTTGAGTTCAGCAGATGAAGGAAAGTCATGAACATCTGGGATGGCATGAGAGTGAGTAAATGATGGGTGAATTAAAATTTTTGGGTGAACTATCCCTTCAACTAGTGTCACCACCTGACTTCAAATGCTAAATTTGGGCTCTGAAACATAATAAGTTGAGAACCACTTTTATAGACCATACAGATCTTAAGGAAAAAATGATAGGAGAAACAAAGTAAAATGCATAAGTGTAGACGACTTAATTCAGGGTTCCCACTCTTTTTCAGGCACAATTTTCCAGGACAACTTAAGAGCCAGACCGGTGTAACATTTAAGAAAAAAAAACACAGGAGAGGTAATGCTGTATATTGTGGTTATTAGATGGTTATTTTTTATGAAATCCATATTCAACAGTTTAATATAATTTGATTGTCAAAATGATGTCTATTCAAATTAATTAATTGAAACTTTAATCAAATATAATTCATTTAATAAATGCTTTACCATAACATTGGATTATTATAATTAGTTTTATATTATTTTATTTACTTCCATTTTAGGAAAGAAAACAAAACAATATGTAGCAATATATTGCTTCATTAAAATTTTCCAAACAAAGCCTTCAACAATATAAAGATAGAAATGCACTATTATATCACCAGTTCAAGTAAAATTACAAATTAATCTAGTCCACACATAGGCTGTATATTCATTGCAATGCGCATTAAATCCCTTAAACTCTCATCCTCCACAATATTAATCTGCCTGTAGACTGTGGCTATCCACTTTGTTACAGCAATCGAGAAGCTGCGTTTATGATTCACGTCAGAGCGTCAACGCCTGTGTAGCGTGCCGCTTTGAACTCACCATGAAAAATGCTTGCAAACAAACACGCTTACAAAGGCTAAAAAATACTTGATTTTTATCACAAGTCCCATCTGGGCATGTTTTGTACATCAAAGAGTGCTAAGAGCTCCTTTCTCCATAATTTTATCACTGACATGGAAGCATTGTCAGAGATTCTTTTATTTAATGATATAACAACCTCTGCAGCTCTATAATAGGAGAGAGCATAATGGTCAAGTAGCATGTTACGACATTACATGCCATGTCTATGGGACCATCGCGTTATGCTGTTCTATTCTATGCTTGTTGTCTCCTCTTGAAAGAAGGGCTCTGGCAGTGTGGCATGTGCATCAGTGTAATGACTCTGGGTGGACACAATACAACGGTTCTGCCCTTCACATCAGTGTTTATGCTGTATTAAATGTCAACGTGTTCACAATTTATAAAAATGTACATGCTAAACTTTAATTCATTGCATGCATTAACACGTTAATTCCAACAGCTATAATTAAAATATTTTCCAGGACAAACAATTATTTTACAGGACATTTTGGTATTTTTCTTATTCTCCATGATTTTTCCATGACTAGAAAACTGCATTACAAAATTCCAGGTTTTCCAGGATGCGTGGGAACTCTAACTGTTCATTGGATTTAAGCAGTTTAGGTCCCAAGAGCCCTACAGCTTCACTGTGAGTTTAATATGTTGACATTATACATATTCCTTCTTACCCAACAGATTTGTCGAAAAAGAACTTCCTATCCAGCTGTCGTTTCTCTAGATCTGACATGGATGAAACAGGGCTGTAGGCCTCTATGCCATCAAAGCTGTTGTTTTGCTTGTTGTAGATGTCTGATGTGATCTCAAAGGTTGTATCATTGGGGTAGCAGAGGCCAAGCAGAGCCCAGTCACCCCTACACCACAACACAGTCAAACAAACACATCGGAACATTACTGTACGTTACTTCATCAACACAAATACATCAAATGCAACATCTGCCTTCATGGTGATGTATCACAAGAGTACATGCTTACTGGTCAAAGTTAATAAGTGAAAGGACTATTTCTCTCGGGGCAGGTCCATTCCAGTGCACCGTGTAGCTCTTGCCCATCATCAGAACAGGCTGGTATTGCTGGGATGGTGCTGTCTGGATTCTGATGCCTCTCAGCACCATGGGCTTATCAGGGTACTCATCTCTGCTAATGGAGAGGCTGAGATTAGATGCACCCTGTGTCTGTACGTACACCTGTATGGAGCAGAAGTAAATCATTCTTTAAGTTTAAAGAGACCAGAGTTGAGTAGATATACACTCACTGAGCACTTTATTAGGAAAACTGTTCTTGTTCATGCGATTATCTAATCAGCCAGTTGTGTGGCAGCAGTAAAATGCATAAAATCATTCTGATATGGGTCAGGAGCTTCATTTAATGTTCACATCCACCATCAGAATGGGGAAAAAATGTGATCTCAGTTATTTTGACCGTGGCATGATTGTTGGAGCCAGGTGGTCTGGTTTGTGTATTTCTGTAACTGCTGATCTCCTGGGATTTTCACGCACAGTCTCTAGAATGTACTCAGAATAGTGCTAAAAACAAAAACATCCAGAAAGCGGCAGTTCTGCAGATGGAAACTTGTTGATGAGAGGGGTCAATGGAGAATGGCCAGACTGGTTTTAGCTGACAGAAAGGCTACGGCAACTCAGATAACCACTCTGTAAAATCGTAGAGAGCAGAATAGCATCTCAGAATACACAACAGGTTAAACCTTGAAGCGCATGGGCTACAACAATAGAAGACAACTGTGGTGATGGGGTTGTGGACGAGCAACGTTTGCAGAGAGCGAGGCCAGGAGAGACAGAACGATAAGGATTGACACCTGTGGGAAATCACTCTAACAGTGGTTTTGTGTTTGCAGAAAGAGTGGAGAATAAAAGGGCGATACAGACCGCCGGACGGGAGAGAGAGAGAAGCATGCAGCAGTGCGGATGTGTGTGTTGAGTTATGCTGAAAAGAAAAGCTTTATGTTAACACTGAAAAGTGTGAGAAAACTTAAATCACGTTCGATTGTTTACCCGGTTTCCTCCTTCACGAAAAGAAATAGTAATTTTTCATGACCACATTGGGCACTTTATTTGGACCATAGTGTTCCTAATAAAGTGCTCAGTGCTCAGAGCATCTCCACATGAAGATGACATAAATACAACAGTAAAATTAGAGAGCCAGTCTTTACCTGAGAATACTTGCCACTACACACAACCCCATTCCAATGAGGAACATCCACACACTGAGGATGGCGAATCAGGAAGTTGTCGGCTCTCCCCACGTATGTGTCTGTGTAATTGCAGATTGAACCATCCAGGTCATGAAAGATTGAGTTTTTATCGCCGTCCAGATCATTCTGCTCAAACCACTCGCCTGGGCGCCCAAAAAACGTTCTCTGAGTCACCTGGATGATCATGAAAAACAAAATTAACCATGCATGTATGTAAAAGCCTAGCCTGAAATTAAGTAACACATACTACGCTTTGATAGGGGAAAAACATCTGAATAGACACTGCACCTAGAAAAAACAAGGTGACTTTTAGACATAATAAGTGAGACATCTCTTGACCACATCCAGGACCTTTCTATTGATTCTTTCCTCTAGCATATGCGAACTGCCAGCTGCCAGAACTAGGACCTATTTCAACATAACTCTGCACCAGAGGAGGTAGTGCAGGTACTGGCAAATCAGGAATGAATAAACAGATGGGCCAGCAAATACTTCTACTGAGAAACAGGTGTTAGCAACACTTAAGGTAAATAAGCATTATTAAAGACTAGATGGAGTTTATGGGTGGAATAACCAAATGATTTAAGATCTGGGCTTCAGAGGGAAAGGTCTCTATTACATTGAGAAAGGTGAAAAAAGTGGCAAAATGTCCCCATTAGAAAAAATGTTTAGATCAATTAACAGACAACTTGGCAGATGTTACAAATTATTACAACTGAAAAACAATATCAATTTTTTTTTTCTGCAGTTTTGAACATCTATTCACAGTAGCAATTAAACTGAGTAATGACTGTGTTACACAAGAGTTAGTAGCCACAGTATAGTGTCGGAGGGTATTTGAAGAGTTTCCAATTCCTGTGTGCGTGTGTGTGTGCGTGTGCACTCACACTCGGGTGGAAGGAGAGAAAGGACAGGCTATTTCTGGGTGTCAGCTGCCAGATGTTTTTCAGGCTGAAACCCACAGCCATGGTATAGCGCTCTGCTGTCGAGCTGAAGGCTCGATATGTGCTGTTTATGATCCTCACTGGACCATCATTTATCTGAAAACCTCTAATTGGAAACGTCCTAAGAAAAAAGCACATGCCGTTCAGAGGATCAAATCAAAGAGTTTTATCTAGTCAAATACATTGTTAAGAAATGTGTACAGGATTCTTATCCTAAAGGGATATCCTTATCCTATATTAAATCCTAAAGGGATCCAATGAGAATAAAAAAACAGAATAAACAGAAAATACTTTAAGCTTATTTTGGATCTCATTTGATTCTTAGAGGATTTGTATTTGATCCCATTAGATCAATTCTAAACTATGATAAAAACTCCAAAAGGAATCATGTACACACTCCTGTAGGATTTTTTTTTAACTAGAGACTTACATTTATTTGTACATTAAGGTTACTGTTACTCATATCCTACAGAAGGCACCATGATCCCTACTAGTTCGTCACAGTTCACATCACAGTTCATCATCTTTCTTAATATTATAGTTTAAATGTTATATTAACATTGTTATCTCTCTTTTGAGAGATAACACAAGGTTGTGTCCCTTCCTTTCATTGTCTCTCGTACTTGTTTCTTGGAAGAGTCCTCATCTTTCCGTCCACTCCACTGATGCCCCAGTATTTATTTTGCCCTCCGTTGGTGCCCCGATTTCTGCTTTCACCAACAAACAGAGACTGAGAGACCTCCTGACTGGAGCCCTCATCTTTAGGGTAGCTGCCATCACTGCATTGAGGAGAACAAAGAGAGTGTAAACACTTGTTTCATTAATTTTCTGATGATCTGATGTAGAACACTTGCCTAGACAAGTTCACACACTTGCACATATTTGCCAGATCGGATTGTGTTTGCAGAACAAAGTGGTGTTTTCTTAAATTAATATGCCTGCAGCTAGCCACACAACAAGAACGTGCCTGCACATATGCACAGGCTCACATAAACAATAAAATGACAAAGTACCTTGCAAATGAGAGTCCAACACCATTGTCTGCAAATCTATCAGAAAAGCAATATAATAATCAGAACAATTGGTGTATTTAATTTATGTAATGGGTTTCTCAAAAGATGTGAGTCTAGAATGGCGAGGTTGTGTCCCTTACCCAGAGTTTCGGATAATGATGTCACCTCCTCGGATCCAGGCCCCCAGATCATTGTTCTTAAAGGAGATGAGAGTGTCGATGAGAGCGGATACTCGCGGCCTGTTTGGATCAGAGTTCTCATGAGGCCTGAACCTGAGACAGAGTGAGAAATAATGAGCATGGAAATTGAGATTAGAACTTACTCTCTACAGAAACTTTGTTTACCAACACTGTTTTTTTTTTTAAATAAATTAATGGACAATTGCAGGAGCTGGCACCCCGAATCCAGTGCAATTAAACCTAAATGCATGTGTATGTAACTAAAATATTCTTATCTGAACTGATTTTGAATCGGTTCAAATTGGAGCTGAAATTTAAACGAGGCCATGTGAATCAAAATCTAATCAAATCTGGAAATCAGTGCCAATACTCAGTCCTTACAGACACACTGGTATCGGTATCTGAAATAAGAAAGGAATTAACAAATACATTGACAGCATACCCAAACTCTGACACAGTGTATTTATAGTGTGATGTATGTGGCCAGGGGCTGGTTGCATCAGCTATGTGTATGTTTCAACTTAGCCTAGTTGTGGCATAAATGGACACTAAGACACAATTTACGCACTAATAAATATGCGAGTGTTACACCATTAAACATAGGTAGAACGTAACCCTATGTATAAATTAAATATTTACGGAAGCCTCCGGCCAGGAGTAACAAACTAATTTACTGACATCAATGAGTAAATGTTTTGGTTGACAGGCTTCAGTCCTTTCGACATATATGATGATGTTGGTAATTACACTCGTTTACGTTTATGGGCAAAACATTATGTAAAAATCTTACTTCTTCAGAAACCGATCTAACTGTGCACTTTCCTGTGTACATATAAGTTTCAACATATATGAAATAGATATTGTTGATGCTCATTGAACCCACCCATGTGTTTGAGTTTACTTTGCTTAAATTAGTTCACATTTACTATATAGTCTAGTAAAAAAATAAAGAGTTAATAGTGTTGACAGATGTATAATTTGTCAACATTATGAACAATTTTGAACAGCACACTATATAGTAAATGTGAGCTCATATAAGCAAAGAAAAGTCAAACACTTGGGTGGGTTCAATGAGCATCAACATGTTAAATTGAATAAATCCCTATTTTTCCAGCCTGTTGTATTAGTATTTATTTATTTATTGTCCCTTATCCATTTTAGATACAGTTATTGAATATTGTTATTTACATAAGCTAAATATCATTATTGAAATCTTGTTTTATTACGTATTTCAATGGGGGTATGATTTATTACAGCTGACAGTTACGAGCAAACGAGGTTTGAACGAGATCAAACTGAAATTCACGGCTGTGTACAAATTTGAAGGCTGTTTATTGGATCAATAAAAGAAAAACACCATATTATGCAACAATGCATTACTTTATGGAGAGCTTACGACCTAATAGTTAAGTCTTGCCTTAAGAACAGATGGTGCAACCAAATTATGCACCGAATTCTTTACAAACTAACTAGTAGTTACAAAGCCCTTTGTGTGAAATTTACATCTCAACTTAAGAGAGAACTTATGCACATCTGGTTCAACCCGACCCAGAGCTCTGCCCCAGCATACCATATATTCTGCAGAGTATGGCAGAAACTCTATTTTGGGAGATATGTCAATACGATGTCAATTTATTTATAAAGCACGAATGAAAAGAACAGATTTGACCAATGCACCGAAAAGTATATGAAAGAAAATGAAAGATATGATTTCTTTATAAGCAGATCTAGATTTATTGATACTCTCCAGCATGTTGGCTCACCTGGCGGTGTTGTCCAAACAGCGGTATTCACGTGGGTCTGCTGCCGTGGCATTGGTGCTCTTGACTTTTCTATCGATAAAGAGGCCAGCCTGGCCAGAACGAGAGAGGAGTCAATGATTTTTCAATTAGAAAAGACTCATTTACCATGTAAACAGTGCAGTGATACTGTGGCAGTGTTTTTATGTGAAGCCTGGTGCACCACAGAGTATCTCTGCACCTAGACAGTCTCGACAAAGAGCACACAGCTCAACTAACCTAACTAAACTAACATTTTATAAATCCCAAATGATTTATGAAATGTAGTACTATGAGTCAGAGGCAGGAAATGCTAACTTCACAGCAGGGAATCAGGTATTATATTAACATCAGCATTAAAACACCTGAAAATTCAGAATGAACAGCTATTAGTTTAAAGATGTGTACAATTTATTTACTGCCGTGGTAAATCAAAATTCTATAAAGCATTGTTATTTCTGAAGGTTTGTTTCTGTTGTGCGGCCATTTGCCAGCCTAGATGTCTTTCTTGTATTTGACATATTTAACATTAAACAGGAAGTTTAGGCAGGACACATCGAAGGGCAGGCTTCTATTTTGAAACAGCCAATTGGTTTTAGTTTATCTCATATCCATGAACATGATTCACTACTTGCTAGTTGTTTGCAGGTGATATTAGGGGGATTGACATTCTCATTCTAGAGAGCATTTGATTGAAAAAAATCTATGTAGCGCAAAATGAGTCATCAATATTTTTTGGTCTGTCAGAAGAAAAGGACTGTAAATTGTCAATGTGAACATCTGCTAAAAGTCAACTTTAGCAAGAGCCAAAAAACCACTTGCCTAATATTGTGAAGGTCCCCCTTGTGCCGCCGAAACCGCACCATCCCTCATATCAGAATAGCATTCTGAGATGCTATTCTTCTCACCACAATTGCACAGAGCGGTTATCTGAGTTACCGTAGACTTTGTCAGTGCGAACCAATCTGGCCATTTTTGGTTGACCTCGCTCAAACTCATCAACAAGGCATTTCTGTCCACAGAACTGCCGCTCACTGGATGTTTTTTGTTTTTGGCACCATTCGGAGTAAATTCTAAAGACTGTTGTGCGTGAAAATCACAGGAGATCAGCAGTTACAGAAATACTCAACCAGGCCATCTGGCACCAACAATCATGCCACGGTCCAAATCACTGATATAAAAAAAATTCCCCATTCTGATGGTTGATGTGAACATTAATTGAAGCTCCTGACCTGTATCTGCATGATTTTATGTACTGCACTGCTGCCACACGACTGGCTGATTAGATAATCACATGGATGATTATTGGTGCCAGACAGCATTTGTGTACATCTCCTGGGATTTTCACACACAAAAGTCTTATTACTCAGAATGGTGTAAAAACAAAAAACATCCAGTGAGGGGCAGTTCTGTGGATGCAAATGCCTTGTTGATGAGAGAGGTCAACAGAAAATGGCCAGACTGATTCAAACTGACAGTCTACAGATAACTGCTCTGTACAATTGTGGTGAGAAGAAGAGTTGGCACTGTTTTGGTGACATGAGGGGTGCCTAAACAATATTAGGCAGGTGGTTTTAATGTTGTGGCTGATCGGTGTAGATAACTTCAAAGTAAATAGACACGCTTTAAAAGACAAAGTTATCCACAAAACTCCAATTTTACTTCAACGTGTCTGTAAGACAAAGATGAGGCATTAGGTTACCTTAAAGTTAGAATGAACTCGGTTGTTATAAAAAATGCCCAGAGGTGTAAGCTCAGCTTTTGTCTCTGGAACCAGTCCATGAGCGTCACCTGTAGAAGAGTTGTGAAAGACGTACCAGATCCCTGCATCCTGAGATAAAGAATGTCAGACATAGAGAGAGATAATTAAATATGTTTATTCCTGAGCCATCTGATCTCTATCAGAGAAAGAAATGTGGAAAACCTCTACCTCTGAAGCATAGACAGATTCAGTCTCTCTTAACCTGCCCTGCTCAGAGCAAGGCTGAATGAGAAGCTTTTTTTCTCATTAAAGAATGGTAGAGGGTACATCACTTTCTTTACAAAACCTCAAATAAACTAAGCCAAGCACAGCCAATTAAATAACAAGACTGATCTGATTTATATTGGCAAATAAATCTTTAATGAAGGATTAGAATGCAAAGATGCTATCTGTGATTGCATAACCATCTTGATGTTCTCATTACTTTAACAAAGCTGTCGGCATCATTCCAAAGAGTGTAAATTTAGTCAAAGAATGTCTGGAAAATTGCTTTGAGATAAAACACTGTGGAGAGTTTATGCTTACTTCTCATGTGACATCAAAGTGAAAATGTATCTTTTGGTCATAAAGTTTGTGCATACCTGTGAGCCAGCTGCTGCGTTACTGATCAAATGATTATTGGGGTTGGCAATCCAAAATGTAGACACTGCCCTAGAACACACACACAAAACAGAAAATAAATGTGTGACCTATAATAAATTGCAAATATGTAGTATATGCATGGGTAATTAACATGAAAAATATTTGGAAGGTTGAAGTCTTGCAGTGCAAGATGCTAGACACCATGTAAAACTATATTTAAACAGCTTTTTTTTTTCATTTTTAAATGGTTATGCAGGCCGCTTTAATTACCATAATAACTGATAAACTAAATTGAATTTTGTACTTTAAAAAAAAAAACTGTTACACCACAGGGCCATTCAAAATTAACTAGTGATGGCAAAAAGGTCATTAAAAATTGTGAAAAATGTCAAATAAATTGCGGCCAGGTACGCAACCTAAGATAAACATTTTACTATACATATCAAGTCGTCATTTTTATCCATATAGTGGTTTTCACAACACACATTGATTCAAAGCAGCTTTGCAGAAAATCATGCATTAACAAAAAAAAGAAAGTGTAATATCTATAGTCTTAGAGTGATCATTGTGTAGTTTGATTAAATCTGATTATAAATTGTGTATAAAAAGTTAATAATTAAATAATTGTATTTAGAACTGATTTATTTCTGATTTGAATAGAAGGACATTTCTTGCCATCCAATCTTTGATTTCATTGATACGGAGCTAATTTGGAGAAATGTGAATTTTCATTGGGTTTAGCAGAAACATAAAAATAAAATTGTGCATGTGTGACTTTATCTGAAACTCTCCTGATGTACAGAGTGTACGTCAGGAGAGTTTCAGATAAAGCACTCACACGTGCTCAATTTTAAGCGGAGTGGCTGAAGGTACTGAATATTGCCCGTTTTCAGTTATAGGAGAATCCAGCAACGGTAAATAAATATGTGCGAGTGTGAGGTGGCAGTCTCTTACTTGCACTCGTTTGCAGGAGATGGTGTATAGCCTTTGTGTACTCGGCCTGTAATTTCTATGCACATGCTATCATTGCGGTCAGTAGGTAGAATGGTTCCCGGCCTGGTCAACAAGCCAAGGTTGTGGAAAAATATGTTCCTTTGTTCAATCCCATCCTCCAGGAAAAAACAATGTCCAAGTGTATCGTAGCCAACCGTGTCCCTGATCTGCAATAAAACATGATGATAAAGCAAAATGAGATCATAGTGTAGAAATATATAGTTATTGAATGAGACATAACATTTTTATAATTTACACTATAGTAACATTTTTGACATCTACCATTTTTTGTTTTACTTTATTTTTTTAATTGTAGAATAATAGCAAAGTCAAAACTATGAAATAACACTAATGTAGGTATTGGTAATGACCAAAAGTTTCACCCATAAGGCCAAGGGCACACTCACAGCAAACTTCTACTTTGCTCAGAACCAAAGTAAAAGGAATTTGAAACAGCTGAACAACGACATACTGTTTCTGAATTTCAGACACCGGCCACACCACTGTGGGATGCTTATATAAGAACATTAAAATTTTAATATGGTCAAGACTACATGTAAAACCTTAACTAATATGACATTAAAATGTGTTTGCAAAGACTTCAAGCCTCATACAATGAGTAGAATTTACACAAGATCAGTAAAACTGCTGTATTAACTTCTGGGTGATGATTTGAAGTAATATCTATGCAGTAGATAATGTGCAATTTGTCTTGTTTACATTCTGAATGAATGGAGCTAATGTGCTAACATGCTATACTGTACAAGGCCATAATATGCAGCGATTACACTCTGTTATTGTTACTTATGATGAAACTAATACTACTGCAAAGATGCAAGTATAAAAGAGTGTTAATGGGTCGAATAGAGACACTAATAATGATGAGAGGCATATCTTACTTTAGGCAGATGTGTAAATGGCTTTGGTTTGCAGATGGCACATAAGTGAATGGGCACTTAAGAGAGATAATTAAGCAAAAAAAAAAAAAAAAAATTGTTCTTGGAAAAATACTTTATGCGAACGATCGTACAGATGTAGGTAAGTTTGCATCAGCTCGCTAATAATTCTGCATGCCAGTGTGTTTATGTTGACTGATCTCATCTATCTGAACAACAACGGTAATAAGCTGTCAGCCTCAAAGTAGGTGGAACTCCTGGTCACTCTTACCGATGACATGGACCAATGTCAGTAAGAATGTGATAAACAGCTGGCAAGAAGTTTTCCTTAACGTTCACACTGGCGAGCTGTTAAGGAACCAAACGTTACTAAATGACGTCACGCCCATTCTTTGATTTCATAGGAAGGGTGCAGAGGCCTTTGAGGAATATATTACCTGAGATACTTTTTAAGTCATACTGGCAATCAATTAAAAATCTATTTGTAAAACATGTATTAAAACTTAGCTTTATAAACATTTTAATATGGATGAAAAATGTATAACTGCAAAGCAAATGTCAAGCATTAAGGTCATAAGAAAGTCAAGTATGTCCTAAATTTTTGGAAAAATAAATAAAAAAAAATCCCCTATGGATTAAATAATAAAAACAAAAGTGCAAATGCAATGTAAGACTAATCATTTAACAATTTGATGTTAATGTTTAAGAATATTTAGATTTGCAGGGTAAAGTTAAATTCCCAAGCCTTTGTTATTCAAACACATGTGTCCACACAGGCTTTCTCTCTCACCAGCAGGCCGTTGGTGGCATGTATAGTGATGCATCGGGAGAAGGAGTGATGTATGGAGAGGGAGTCCACATAGGTGGGGTCACTGTAGCCCCCACGCTGGTCCACATCTCCACACATGTGAAAGTTCACAGGGTATTTGCCCTTCTCCTGCTGCTGACCCATGTGCTTCAACTCCACCTGAGACAAGTGTACTGACGAGAAGTTCCCCATAATCTTGACATGAACAAAGAGGAGATTAAAAACATAGCACCAAATTACAAAGTGTTAGCCAGCAAACTTTTTTTTTGTCTTTTAATTGTGATTGGCCAGACAAATATGTTATTCGAAGGAATCCATTCCATAATTCCAGAAGATTACAATGAGGTTCTGTAATATTAAAATACAAATCTGCTGCATGTTTTAAGGTTTGGTTGCAAAATCTAAAACACAAATTAATGATTTCAATATACATTTAAGATGTATTATCGCTTTCAATTCCTTCCAATCACAAAGCACTACTCTAAATTAATCTAAATTAGTCCCAGCATTCAACAGCCTGTGATTTCTCCATATGAAAGCACAAGACAGCTTAGTGTTAAATAAATATACAAGTCACACACATAACAAAGACCCTCAAACAGACCTTGATGTGTCCCCCGAAAGTGTCGTGGCTGAAGAACTGGCACCAGTTTTTTCCGTAGCAGGAGTTTTCCATTTCTCCATGAATAAGGATATTCCTTGAGAGGAGAGCCACCTCTGCACGCATGTCTACACCGTCCAGTATCTCTCCCACGTGAGTGAACTGAGGTTTTCCTGAGACATTCCCACACACAAATGCACACCCCATAAAACTAACTAACTATTTAAACTGCATTGAATTTGCCCTTTAAACTGCAAGGATACTGTTTTAATTATGATTTATAATTTATTTAGAGGCAAAAAAAAATTATTAGAATTATAGTTATAATATAACTTCTGAAAACAAAGATTTTTTTTATTTATCGTTCTCTATCAGAAGAATGAATATAGATGAATATCCTGAAAACTTTCCCTTACAAAATCTAATAAATTTAGGAAAGAAATCAACCTGTCCACACATTGAGATTGCCCTTTACCCACACCCGGAGTGCACACGGTCTCATTCCGAAAGGATAAGGGTTGACAGCAGCTTTTCCAACAGGACACAATGCACAAGGTGACATTTAAACTACATCATTTTAATGAAGGTGACGCACTGAAGATATCTCCCAGGCCTGGTGTACATATGAGCTGGGAATAATGGCCATAAATTCTCCACTCTCTACAAAGACCAACTGGGATATTGCATTGGAAAACAATTACCAAAATGGCTAAAATTAATCAGCGTTTTTAACAGGGAAGAGATGGTGGAATAGATGGTGGAAAAGATGCCACTGCTGGAATCTGCTCAGAAATGACAGTTTGTTTATGGGAATCTGGTAAACAGTTCTATCCCTTTTTCTGTCCCAAACTCATTATCTTCCTATAAAACCATTATGGATCTTTTAGAGCATTCCACTGAGGACAGTTAACAAAACCAAAAGAGATCTCGTCCAACACAAATTAAATAACAGATGCTTTTATGATTCACAACATGAAATGTTTATGCTATTTTACTGTGGTCTTGTTGTGTACAAAGAAACAAATCAGCAAAGTTCAGGCCAGCAACACTTCAATATTTCACCACAAGAAACCTGGAAGACATGCATCCTGTTTAGTGCAAATATACAGTATACACATTCACCACAACCTCACCTTGAATTCGGACCTGTTTCCTGTTACAGTGGGGACAGGGGAGCAGCGTGAATTCCTCGGCCTGATGCATAGAGTAGTCTGTGCTCGCCACCACAATCCGATCACCTGGTTTCCAGCTGCTGACATCATCTAGCAGGTTCAGAACCACTTTATCCACTGCATCCACTTGGAAGCCTGATATAGGGTAACCTTGATGGTAAAACAAAGAACAATGTAGGTCACGGTGCATAATGTACATTAATTCTAGTAAACACTAATCCATTTAAATAACTTTCAGATTATGGGATCATATCTCAATCTTCAGTAAATGGGTCATAAATTAAATAAACATGTGGTAATGACAATTTTTGGATACTCCAGTTATGTAAATACTTTACAATTGAAGCGTCTTCCGGATCAGAGTCATATCTCAATCTTCATGTATGAATAATTCTACATGATCACGATATGGTTGTTTTTGCTGTAAGTTCAACAAGTAATTGGTTTATAAATTAAATAAACCTATGGTTATGACAATTTTTGAAAAACTCAATTTATTGGAATATTTTACAATTGAAGCATCCTCCATCTCATTTGATTTTTCCTGTTCATTTGGAACTTTACGGGCACAAACCAAAAGATTAAGATTAATCATAATAAATTATAGGCATTATAGGTATCAGTGCAAAAAACAGCTTCATAATATGTAACACTTACAATTAAAAACAAAATCGTAAAACAAACAGTCAAAACTAATATATTAGCATGGATAGTTCTGACTCTAAACACAGATTGGATAAGTTGCAAAATGGCAGATATACACGTTTGTGATGGCACATCAGAATTCTGCAATAAAGTGTCAAGTTGCAACGTTGCAAGTAAATAAATATAAATTCTGCTTTGCGTTACACCACTTGATAACAAGCTTGTCCTAATCTAGTCTTGTTTGGGAATGTATTGTTTTATATTTCTGCACTACTCTATGTTTTATCTGTGCATGTGTAAATATCCTAGAGCAATGATGCCCACAGATAGCCACACAAATATATTTATTGCAGTAAAAAAAGTAATAGCATAATCTTTAGCTGTTGTTGTCCAGCTACATTGAAGGTTCTATTAGATGCTGTATGGAACGTACCATTTTGCCACTCACTGTACGCAGAAACACTGAATCGATCTCCATCCACTGTGATAAAGTCTCGACGAGCTAGTGCTTTGCCACCTGTGTCATGGTTCTCATGTTCCCTTACATCTTCTGTGCAAGAACCATTCCCACCACCTATGACAGAGACCAATGCCCATGCCTGCCTAAAAAAATGATATAGAAACAGAGAGAATGAGGGATAACAGAAGAGAAAACTGACACAAAGGGCTAAAAAGATTTGGCACGAAAAGATTAAGAGGGAGGCAAAGAGGTGTCACTCCACTTCAGATGAGCATGAAAAATACAAGAAACAGCCAGTGTTTATACTGTACATACAGCCAGTGTGACAACATCTAAGAGGATTGACAAGAAAGTGCATTTATACTTAAGTAACTGTAGATTACTTTCCACACATGAAATAAAACTTTCTAGGGCTGGATTACAAAATTGTACTTCTAATGCCAAGAGAAAATTTCACAACCGTAAGCTGACACATCCTGTTCTTGTTGGCAGACTGTAACCAACAGTAAACATCCAAACTTGATTGTGTGTAGGCATGTGATGGTATTCGGTTATACGATATATCACAGTAATTACATACATGATATTGTCATCGTGGGCACTTCAAAATACCATAAATAATTCAAGATAACCTTATTGCCAAACTGTTTGGATTTTGCTGATCTCACAGTAGTTTTTATGCCATTAACAAATCAAGATTCAAAACACTGCAGGTATAACATTGGTAACTGTGACTTTTTGACCAACATACAACCGGCACTTATAGTGATCAGTGAACATAATTTTATGGACTTAAAACCCAACAAGCTACCCAACGTGTCGGAATCCTGCAGTGATAAAGCAGCGATTTTCTTACTTATTTCAGACGGTTAATCATGCAAAGGTCATATAGGATCCTAAATTGAAACCCAGAGGACTTTTTGGTGGACACTTGAACATAAGAAGTGTTGTTTCAAAGACTGAACAGCTGACTCATTTACTATTAAACTCTAATCTGGACTATTTACGTTTATCGGAGACGTGGCTACAACAGTCAACCCCAATTAATGTTTTTTTCTGTAACGGGGTATCAGTGCTTCAGACGAGACAGAGTTGGGGGGAGAGGAGGAGGGGTATTGATATACGTCATAGACGACATCAAATGTGAGCGCATTCTTTTTAAAGCAGCACACACATTGGAATACATTGCTTTAAATATTTTATTATCCCAACAAATGTCTTTTATTCTAATAGGATTCTATAGACCTCCATCAGCAAATAACACTTTCTATGATCAACTCATTGATATGTTAAAAGAGTGTAACCCTAACAAAGATCTTATTCTCATGGGTGACTTTAAACTGGGAAAACAAGGGGAAGAGGAAAACACTTAAAACAATTACAGACAAATACAACTTACAACAGCTGATTAAAGGCCCAACAAGAATTGCAAAAAATTCAAGTACAGTATTGGATCTTGTCTTCTCCAGTAGACCAGAGAGGATAATATAAAGCTACAATCTGATTACTAGGCTATCTGATCATAACTTAACATTAATAGCAAGATGAAAATAAAAAAATACCATATATATGGTATTAAAAATATAACACCATACCACACAGACATTATGTCTCGTATACCTAAAAGTAAACAACCTGCAATTGACAGTGAGATCAATGGTTTGGTCTGGGATGATATTTTATCAACAGAAGATGTGGAACATGGTTGTGATTTATTTACAACATAAATTTAATCTGTTAGAAAGAAGTTTATTGTTAAAGTCAAGAGAAAACACAGAAAAAGAGTTAATCTACCTTGGTTTAGTGACAACTTATGGCAAATGATGAAGTGTAGAGACTCAGCTTTAAAGAAAGCTATTAAGTCTAGAAAAGATACAGGCATTTTAATTTATAAAGGTTTGAGGAATAAAGTGGTTAAGGAATTGAGATTAGCCAAATCATGTTTTTATATTCGAGTAATAAATGAGGCTAGTAATAGTAAGGTAATAGTAAAGAAATCTGGAAAAATATTAATAACCTTATAGGGCGAGAACAACTTCACACAGATATACAAATATACATCTCAGATTTCAGGGAAAGAAAATTGAAGAAAATGTTGCAATTGTCTCTATTTTTAATTCTTTTTTATTGAGTCAGTCCATGAGTTAGGAAATCACTTCAAAAAAGAGAACTTACTATACATACTAATAAAGTCAGGGTTTCAATTTGGTGACAACTGACGAAGGACAAGTTAAAAAAAAATCATCTGTTCTTTAAAAAATTCTAAAAGTAGAGATGCTTTTAACATGGATAGTATGTTAGTTAAGAAACATTTAGAGACTTTAACTCCCCCAATCACACATTTAATTAATCTTTCAATTACACACAGCTGCTTTCCTGATAACTGGAAACATGCAGTTATCTCACCTATCTTCAAATCTGGAGACCACTATAAAGCAAGTAATTATAGACCGATAAGTATATTACCAGTACTGTCAAAGGTTATGGAGAAAATGATTATAGAGCAGCTGACAACACATTTAAATAACTGCAACCCTGCCTTAAATTACATGCAATTTGGCTTCAGGAAGAACTATTGCACAGAAACAGCCATTTTACACATTACAGAAAAAGAACACAACTTGATAAGGGAGTTGTTGCCGCTGTATTCTAGGACTTGCGTAAAGCCTTTGATACAGTGAATCATGATGTCCTTATTTCTAAGCTTTCTAAATTAAATTTTTCAGCACAAACACTAGCATGGCTCTCATCTTACTTGTCAAATAGGCTGCAGTGTGTTAGAATTAAAGATGCACGCTCCAGTTATATGAAAAACACAATGGGCGTACCTCAAGGATCTGTGTTAGGTCCTTTACTTTTTAGTCTTTATATTAATGATCTTCCACAACACTGTCTTGGAGTTGTACTGTTCTGTACACACATGCAAAAAATGCTCAGCGAGCAGCTGAAAAATTAACTCATGGCATGCAAGGTGTTGTTGAATGGCTTGAACAATCTTGTTTTACCTTGAATATTAGCAAGACAAAAGGTACATTCTTTTGTAAAACTAAGGGGCAGATTCAAACTGCAGACATCTTTATTAAAAATGAATCAGTTGATATAGTTACTGAATTTAAATATCATGGTATCATTTTAGATTCAAATCTTAACTTCAAGAAGCACATCAAGAAAATGACAAAAACTATAGAATATAACTTGGAAAACTTTAGACAGGTTAGATCGTCCCTCCCTATGGATGTAGCCAAAAAAATTATGCATGCTTTAATTTTTTCACATATTTCATACTGCATTACTTGTTGGGGACAGGCCAGTGAATCTGCCATCAGACCTCTAAAATCATAACATAAGCAAGCTATAAAAATCCTTGATAAATAGCCATTTCGGTATACCACCATTGCAAGATCCTAGAGAAACATAATTTATTGAGTTTTGAAAATTTTAGACTCTTTTCAAACTTGACTCTAGTGTATAAGATTCTACACGGCCTGGCCCCTGCATGTTTACTGGTTTTTGTTTGTAATCGCCATGCAATTTCTGTAAAATCTATCAGAATGACTTCTATTTTTGACCTTTTTGCCATCCAACCTTTAGAAAATCTGCTTTTTCTTTTAAAGCCACTACACAGTGGAATGCAATAACAGATGACATAAAAAGCTGCAGTTCCATTAAGAGTTTTAAATCACAACTGAAATCTTTTCTGAAGACCACTCAAATCTGTACCCATTGACACTGATGTTGTGTTGACAAAATGTGTTTTGTGTATGTGTGTGTATGGGATGGGGGGTGTTTTTTTGTACCCTACATGGGGACTGCAGATGTAAATTAGCCTGTGGCTAACTCTGGTACAATGCATCAAATTGTAATATTTATGTTTGAAATTGTGCATGGTCCCTAATAAATAAAAGAAAGAAAAAAAAAGAAAGAAAAAAATAAAAATAATCCCATGCAATTTAGCAAGATAAATTGTGACAGTTCAACTCGTTTTTCCAAACTGATTAGCCAATTAGTTAAGTGACAACTATGATGACAAATTATGTGAACTGCTGTAATCATTTACAGATGTGTAGCTTTCTTTCAAATGGCAGAAGAGTAGTTCGCTAAAACTCTGAAAGCTACACAGCAATGTTTGCAACTTTTAGTAACAACTAAAATACAGGTGCAATCAGATAACACTAAATCCTGTAATTAATAATAGCAATGTGGCACAATGATTTCAATATTACTTTCAAGTTGGAACACCACACAATCGTATGTTGCCTTACAATGTGAATAAAGTTGCAGTTATTAAGCTTGCTATCCAGAAAAAATACAATAAAAATAATAATAATAAAAAAATTGCTTCCTGCCAGCAGTTGACACATCAGTGACATAAGTGCAGTTGGAAGTTCACACTTTGTATACAACAGAGGAACAAACATCACATGAGAGTAAGTTAATTTCAAACAGCAATACAGCACTGGCCGGAGCAACGATTTAAAAGTTAAAAACGTTTTAATTATCAATTTGTTTAGAACACCACCCAATCGATTTGCTACAGAAAACATTCAATGCTGCCTAAATATACCTTTTGGACTTTCAAGCAGCCAGCAGCTTGATAGAACCCATTTACATGTATTGTATGGACAAACTGAGCTGAAATCTTTATTTGGGTTCTGCTGAAGAAGTCATACATATCTGAGATAAATCATGAGAATTTTAATTATTGGGGTAAACTAACCCTTTAAGATATCAACCCAAAATTTAAAATTCTCTCATCATTTACTCACCCATGCCAACCCAGATGTGCTTACTTTTGTTCTTTAGCAGAACACAAACAAAGAATTTTAGAAGAATATTTCAGCTCTGTAGGTCCATACAATGCAAGTGAATGGTGATCAGACATTTGTAGCTCCAAACATCACATAATGGAAAGATAAAAGTAATCCATATGACTCCAGTGTTTAAATCCATATCTTCTAAAGCAATATAATAGGTGTGGTCGAGAAACAGAACAATATTTAAGTCAGTTTTTATTCTAAATCTCCACTTTAACTTTCAAATGTAAACATAAAATTGGAGATTTACTATAAAAAAAAGGACTTCCATTTTGATCTGTTTCTCACAACACCTATTATATCAATTCTGAAGATATGGATTTAACCACAGGAGTCTTATGGATTACTTCTAGTATGAATCCTTGCTGATTTTTGGAGCTACAAAAGTCTGATCACCATTCATTTGCCTTGTAGTATGGACCTACAGAGAAATGATGTTCTTAAGAAGAAAGAAAGTCATACACATCTGAGATGGCATGAGGGTGAGTAAATGAATAAAGAATTTTCATTTTTAGGCAAACTATCCCTTTCATACTATATTTGGCTATGTATCTATGGTGTTGATTTTTTTACATATTCAGGGTTCTTTTCAACAACCTGGTCTCAAAAAATGAACTAAATATGCATTTTTGTAAACTGACTTGTACATGCTGCTTTCTACGTTCTAGTTTCATGGTGAAATGAACACGAGGGGTGCTACAACATTGTGTGATTTAATAAGTCAAGAGAACAAAAGCTGATTTTGTCTTAAAAAAACAAAACTTGTTTTTCACTTTATTACTCATGGCCTACTATGTTATGATATCATAACACTTTTACCGTAACATAGGTTTTTCCACTTGTATTACAGACCCACATACAGTTGAAGTCAGAAGTTTACATACACTTCGGATGAAGTCATTAAAACACATTTTTTAACCACTCCACATATTTTATTTTAGCAAACAATAGTTTTGGCAAGTCGTTTAGGACTTTGCATAACACAAGACATTTTTACAACAATTGATAACAGACAGATTGTTTCACATTTAATTGATGGTATCACAATGCTAGTGGGTCTGAAGTTAACATACACAAGTTAACTGTGCCTTTAAGCAGCTTGGAAAATTCCAGAAAATGATATCAGGCCTTTAGACAATTAGCTTTTGATAGGAGGTGTTTTGAATTGGAGGTGTACCCTCCTAACTGACCTAAGTCAGGGAATGTTTTCAACTATTAAATGTCAGGAATTGTGAAAAACTGAGTTTATATGTATTTGGCTAAGGTGTATGTAAACTTTATACACTTATTCCTAAATCATTAGCTTACTTGCTAGATCACCTTATAGAGCATTGTTCTTTGGGCTCGACGGTCGTGGTTTGAGTCCAGTTAAAGACGCACAAATGTGAAAGTGGCATAGAAGCGATGCAAAATGACATGGGTTGCTTCAGTTAATGTGTATTTTATGAGTATACACTATCGGTTAGGTTTTGGTTAAGGTAAGGATGTCTGTTTTGGTAAACTCTCATTTATCTTTCTTGACACTATTGGTTAGGTTTAGGGTAAAGTTTTGGGTTAGGGAGGTACGTTTTACTTATTAAAACCTCCATCTAAAATTCACCTTAAAAACCTCATCAGATTACAACCTGTATTATTTCTATTGATATTTGCCCTTTTATCATTAGACAAGACAGTTAAAAGTTACAGGGAACTGTTGAGGAGAGAGAGGGAGAATGAAACTGGCAAGCACTTTAACATTGGACGTTTTCCAAACTGCATTTTTGGGAAGGGGACGCCACTCGAAGGGTCTATCCAAACTAAAGAAAGAAAGTGAATTTTTTTTTACAAATGGCCATTTCACAAGACTTTTAGTGAAGGGTAAATTCAAACTGTAATGCCATGCTCCTGTCAGAGTGCCCAAATCAAGAGCTCTGTCCTTCGTAGCGAGTAGGGCATAGGAATGATCACTTTCGATTGGCATTCACCCATTATGAGCATAAACGCATCTGCTTTGATATGTGACCATTTAATTGACACCATGTTTCACACCGGTCTATTATTGTAGTAGCACGATGGCACATAACAACAAAAACTGTGACTGGTAGTTTACATGTCTCAGTTGCTTCATTTGCAAGCAGAAAATTCTCAGCGCCCTCAAGAAACAATTCGGCCAAAGGGTCAAATTTATCCGCCAATACCGATAATAGTAATAAAAAAAAATTGAAATCAGTCGACCACTTAAACTGTGTCTTCACTGCCCAAAAGACCAATAATGTGTGCATTTCGTGACTATGGGATGAAAAGTGTCATCTAAAAGTGGTTGACCATATAGTCAGCTGTTTTTGCATGTTTTAAACAAATGGCATGATTTTTGTAACCTTTTGCAAGTTGATATCTCTGAATATATATATATATATATATATATATATATATATATATATATATATATATATATATATATATATATATATATATATATATATATATATATATATAACCATTATGGCTAACCAACACAAGAATCTGTATTTTTCTATTCTCATTTCCTACCCCTCAAAAGGAGGGTAAACCAAATATAATTAAAGAATGAATAGTCACTAAATCAGCTGACATTTCCAGCACTTTTAACACCTTCCACACTAAAACAATAGTAAATCCGTGTCCTCTGTTTGTTTAGCACCGAAACATTAAAGCTTTTCCTTCACAATCACGGGACATTATTTAAAAAGTTAAAAAGGGCAGCAATGCCCAATGGGCCAGTGCCAATGTAAGGGGCCATTCACAATGAAAGCATGTTGCAATAAAAAAAGTAGACAAATGCAGGGGTCTCAAGATATATATTTAACAGTAAAAGTTCTTTTTAACTTAAAAGGGATAGTTCCCCCAAAAATAAAAATTGTGTTATGATTTACACGCATCCCAGATGTGCATGACTTACTTTCTTCTGCAGAACACAAATTAAGATATTTAGAGAAATATTTCAGTTCTGCTGGTCCAATCAATGCAAGTGAATGGGTGCCAATATTTTAAATCACAAAAATCAACATAAAGGGAGCATAAAAGTAATCATTGGTTAAATCCATCCAGACACAATATGAGAGGTATGGGTGAGAAACAGATCAATATTTAAGTAATTTTTTTTAATCATAAATTCTCCTCTCTGATATGCACAAAGAATGTGAAATCACCAAAAACAAAAGGAGAAAGTGAAAGGAAATTTATTTTTTAAATATTGATCTGTTTCTCACTCAACTATCATTTCACTTCAAAAGATATGGATTTAACCATCAGAGTCTTCTGGAATACCTTTATGTCACCCTTTTGTGGATTTTGGAAATTCAAAATGTTGGCCACCATTCACTTGCACTGAATTGACCTATAGAGCTGAGATATTCTTAAAAAAAATATTTACTATAAAAATATATACAATTCTGTTTCCATATCTCTAACTAGTAAGCTGACTGTGATATTTTACTTTTGTGCGCAATGGAGGAGTCAGGAGACAACAAAACAGACACATGACAACGCCCCCCCAATGCCACATACCCCCACTGCCGACTCAGGCCGGGGCAACATATGGCCTGCCTACTCCCCCCATTTCTGGAGATTAGTCTGTGGATCACCTCAAATTAAAGGCCGAAGAGCCATATACCAACGGGTGATCTGCGCGTTAGTATCCTACATGTGGTGGAGCCATTGCAGAGGAGCATGATCGGAACAGAGGGTGAAGGTCAACCCCAGCAGGTAGTAGCAGAGGGTAAGAACAGCCCACTTAATCGCAAGATGGTACATCTCGATGGTACTGTACTTTGTCTCCCTGAAAGAGAGCTTGTGACTAATGAACAGTACTGTTCGTTCCTCCCATCCCACCTCCTACGACAGCACCGCCCCCAGCCCCCTTTCAGATGCATCTGTCTGCAAAATAAAGGGGAGAGAGAAGTCAGGAGCATGTAAAAATGTCCCCTCACAAAGTGCAGACTTTACTTTCAGGAAAGCCTGTCGGCACAACTCTGTGCACTGGACCGGAAAGGGTGCCCAGATCAGTCAACGGGCTGATGAGATCAGAATAACTAGGCACAAACCTCCGGTAGTAGCGTCCAGCCAGTTACCTCCTTTTTGGTCTTGGGGGTCGGGGCAGGCTGTGATTGCTGCAGATGTTAACCTGTGGAAGCACCTGCCCGTGACCCAAGTGGAACCCCAGATACCTAACTTCCACCCATCCAATTGCACACTTCTTCAGGTTGGCCATGAGTCCCGCCTGTCGCAGCGCTCTCAGGACAGCCCTCAGATGTTGCATATGCCGCTGCCAGTCATTACTATAAATTATAATATCGTCTAGATATGCAGTAGTATATGACATATATACGGACTGGGGATCTTGTCCATGAGGTGCTGAAATGTGGCCGGGGCCCAGAACAAACCAAAAGGAAGCGTCATAAATTGGTGTAATCTGAACTGTGTTTGAAAAGCTGTTTTTGTTACTGCATTGAGTAAAATTGAACCGCACCCAACCGATCGAGTAACTCGTCAATTCAATATTGGATAAGCGTCAAATTTGGACACCAAATTCACTTGCCAGTAGTCAACGCAGAACTGGACTGAGCCGTCACTCATTTAGTACCAGAACTACCGGGCTGGCCCAATCGCTGCGCGACTCTTGTATTATGCCCATCTCAACCATTGTCTCCAATTCTACCTGATCAACATTTTTCTTGTGTTCAGGAAGAAAATAGGGGCAGCTACGAACCACTACCCCCAGGGTGGTCTCAATATGGTGCTCTACAAGGTTTGTATGACCGAGACAGGGTGAAAACATGCCAGCGAATTCTGCTTGTATCTGGGCAATGTCTATAAGCTGCAACGGTGAGAATTTTGTTTGGAAGTGACCTCTGGGCCAAGCTCCGCCCTCTCTGGAACTACCATCGCCAAGGCTACAGGCACCACCTCCCTCAGTGGTTTGAGGAGGTTGAGGTGGTAGATTTGACGTGCCCTTCCCCTATCCATTCGCGTAACCTCGTAATCGAGTTCTCCAACTCGTCAAGTGACCTCAAAGTGTCCTTGCCACTTGGCGAGTAACTTGGAGCTCGAAGTGGGCAGCAATATATGCGCTTTATCTTGCTGTGCAAATTCACTTAGTCGAGTGCTCCTGTCGTAAAGTTGGCTTCACCGTTCTTGCACTTGGAGTAAATTCTCCTGTATAACCTGCCCCAAAGTTGGCTTCACCGTTCTTGCACTTGGAGTAAATTCTCCTGTGTAACCTGCCCCAAAGTGTGGAGTTTTGTTCTAAGGTCAAGAATGTATTGAATTTGGTTCTTACTCTTCTAAAGTCCTTCCACCCAAGATTCCCATATGACGTCGAGCACGCCATGCGGCTCGCCATCCATACAGTAGCTCAAATGGGAAAAACGCTGTAGAGGGTTGTAGAACCTCTTATACTGCAAACAACAGGGGTTTGAGCCACTTATCCCAATTTTTAGTGTCTTAGTGTACAAACATATGTTTTTCAAGATCTTATTAAATCGTTCGACCAACCTGTCGGTTTGCAGGAGATAAACGCTGGAGCGAATTAATTTAATGCTTAATTCGTGTAGTCTACGTGACATGAATGTTGTGCCTTTGGAATCCCCACTCAGGAGATAATGTTGAAGAGTGCCTCCACAACACTAGGTGCTGAGATATTGCATAGAGGCACTGCTTCCGGATATCGCGTTGCTAGTCCACTAGAACTAATACAAAGCAATGGTCGCCTGCAGTCTGCTCTAATGGCCCGACGAGGTCCATGCCAATTCTCTCGATGGGGACCTAATACAGGGCTCGACATTATGCTTGTCCGGAACAAGTGGAAATTTTGAAAGGTCAAATTAAAAAAAAAAAAAAATTACTTCCCCGACCAGACAATTAGTCTGAAATAAAATCTCAACAACGAATATTAGCTCGACTGAGCAGAATTGAGCACAATTGTAATCATTACCGCATGTTTCACTTTCAAAATGCGGGGAATTCCCTCTGCGTCACCCTCTCTCGTGGTGCAGTTCAGCAGCCTGTGAGAGCAAGCAGTGTACGTATCTACTGAACTTTAAATTTTACATACATAAACAGGTATACACCTGTTAATTGGACATGAAAATGGTGTTCTACCCCGTCTCTATAAGCGAGCAACGAGATAGAACTATTGCTCCTGTTTATAATCAACAAAGCTGTCTACATCGCAAGCATGCGACATTGGAGAAATCTATTTTATCTCGTCACATTGTGGAGCTCCCTCATAAAACAGAAAGAAAGACAGAAAAGGATAAAACACTTTTTGTAATAATACCATCGGTAGAGTGAAGGGGAACGCCAGACTTATGCACCAGCTACATCTCATCTTTCTAGAGCTCCATTTAAATGTACAGAATGTATCCGAGGTATTTTCTCTGCCTTAAGTATATAAGAATATACATTATAATATTAATACTATAACATTAATAAATTACACACAATGAAAACATTAAATATCTTTAATATGCATATCTGTTTTGAATATACAACATAACGGATTTAGCAGCAAGGTTTTCTCAGGATATTATCTATTATCATTTTCAATGCATTTTGTCAATATTAAATAGCCATTTTTAATGCAACTGGTGAGAAATATTGTAGAGAAGATTTACCCAAAAATGAAAATTTGGTAACACTTTACTTAAAGGTTCCTGTAAAACAGTTCAAGTTCATGGGCAAGGAAGAGGCGAGAAACCGGCTTGACATATAACGTAAAGGTTTAATGTAAAACTCAAAAGACAAACACATAAGATGACGGACATGTCCGTGAACGATCTCTCTCTCTCTTGCATCGCCGTCCGCGAGCTGCCTTTATCCCTCTTGACGGCTTAATTAGCCTACTACGGGACCGGGAGTGCGTAATCACGCCCCGGTCCCGCCCTCCACCGTGCCACAGTTCCATTTGTTAACATTTGTTGACTACACCAGTTATATATGTTAACATTAGTTCATGCATGAACTAACAATGAACAATTGTATTTGCTTAAACTAATATTAAAATATAACTAAAATATTTTAAAGATTAAGATTCAACTTGAAATGCCAATGAAATTGAGTTGTTTTCGCATATCCCAACTAAGCTGGGGTCAGAGCGCAGGGTCAGCCATGAAACAGCACCCCTGGAGCAGATAGGGTCAAGGGTCTTGCTCAAGGGCCCAACAGTGGTATCTTGGCGGTGCTGGGGCTTGAACCCCCAACCTTTTGGTCAGTAACCCAGAGCCTTAACCGCTGAGCCACCACTGTTGGAACTCAAAAGATGCTGTCAGAGAGAATGTTACTTTCAGCCTTAATCCACTTTTATTTTATGGAAGAAAAAAGATGCAGTGAAAATGAATAGTGACTGTGACTAACATTCTGACAAAAATCAAATTCTGTGTTCCTCAGAAGAGATAAATTCATACAGGCTTGAGGGTTAGTAATGATTTACCATCATTACCTTCTTTCTGCACTGTGTTCTTAATCCCTATCTGATGTAAATGGAGTAACTTTTTTACTTTGACTAGTGACTGATCAATTTACTTGTCCAAAGCACAAGCATATGACGATGCTTAATGACGAGCCGTGTAATAGGTGTTTTCCCGATGTCTGCATAATTCCAGCCAGAAAGTTTGGAAGAATAAATCCAAATGGATTTGGTTTCAAATTCCACAGCTCCAGTGTGGGAACATTTTAGCTTTAAGCCGAATGAAAGAAGAGAGTCCATTAACGTGAACGAGCCAGTATGATTATCACCAGCCCCCTCTCTGGCGATCAGGCCCCGGAAAACCTGCCAGTCCTCTGCTTGTGCCTGGAGCAGGGCTTGGAACCGTTGATCCAGCTCTAGGCATAACTCCATGAGGGCTTGGTGTTGGTTTTGCTGGATGCTGGCGAGGGACTAGAAAACTTCTAGTAATTTGCTTCCTAGTCAGGCTGAAGTTGGTAGATTTCATATGTCAAATTCATCACTGGCCAATAAAAGACTCAATATATCGAAGATATTTGGAACACACCCGCTCTAGAGTTCCAATGGGGAGCGGGAGGGTAGACTTGGACAGCTTGGTTTATGTTGTGCAAGATTTTAGTTAAATTGTGCAAGATTCTTCTGTTTTTGCAAAGGGAGCTGCCAAGTTAGCATATTTTCATCAGAGACGTGGCAAGTATGACTGGTATAGGTAAGGGTCTTGTTGGAGTAAGGTTGTGTGTGTCAAACAGCTCTCAGAATGAGCAAAATAGAAGGTAGTTTTCCTGTCACACCTACATATGCCAATATCCTGCCCCATCAGTTTCATTCTAAACCACAACCGCAATGGCACTAATTCATAAGTCAGCATACAGACACATATTTACTCAGACTATACAATTACATTAAAGGATTAGTTCACCCAAAAATGAAATTGGAAATGAAACCTTAGATTTTGAAGCCCAAAAAAAGCACATCAATCCTTCAAAAAAGTAATTGTGGCAGCGGGGGCGTGGTCAAGCACCCGTCCAGGGGAGAAAGCGGTAAGGGCGCTTGCACCTGAGCTAAATTATGTCTAACACCCGTCTCTAATTTCAGTGAGCACGGGAGAGCGGCATAAAAACGGCCACAGAACCGTCAGCAGGGAGAGTTACACGTCAGTCTAGTGTTGGCATGGTCCCAGTGTCGAGAGAACTGTTTTATATACCCGAGTTGTATTTATGGGAAATCTTCTGTGTTACGGCAAGTTAATTAAAGAACCTTACCTGAGTGGAGCGAATTGTCTTTGTGTACTCCTTGAACGTTTACAGTAATCCATACAGCTCCAGGGTGTTAATAAAGGCCTTCTGAAGGCAAGCAATGTGTTTTTGCAAGAAAAATATCCATATTTATATGCAGAGGATAGAGGAAGCTAGTGAACATGTGGACGGCCGTTACCGGAAGCCAGTGATTATGGTTTATAAATATATAATATGGATATTTTTCTTACAAAAATGTCTCTTGGGCTAGGAAGAGAATGTTTTACACAAGTGCCCCTGCAGTGTACTCTTAAAGTAGTCTTCATGTCTATAGGAATCTATATTGACACTAAACTTTCGCTTAAGTAAAATGGACATTAATTTAGAATATTTTTTTGGTTGAATGGTAATAAAGCCATGAATGCCTCTACGTGTAACTTGAAGAGACACAAAATCTGGTTGGTTTGGCTTAGAACTCCAAAAAGGAACAGTGTCTTACTCCTAGAGTACAATGAAAGACAAACAGATACACAAGTCAGTATGTTTTTGACACAAATCCTGGAAATAGGCCATTCAGCAGATTTTCCTGCAGGAATTCTCTCATCTGAAACACAGGAAGGCTTCCTTAAAATATGTCTCTGTACAATGTGCAAAGTGATAGTTCACTTGAGAATGCAAATTATTTGATTATTTACTCACCTTCATGCCATTCTAGATGTGCAGACTTCTGCAGAACATAAACAAATATTTTTCGAAAAATATCTCAGCTCTGTAGGTCAATACAATGCCAATCATCAGGGTCCAAAATTTTGAAGCTCCAAAAACTCAAAGGCCTCAAAAAAGTAATCTATACAACCCTATGTTCTCCTATGCGTCAACGAGAGGGTCTTGTTTCTTTTTCCTTTACTGATTTTTTTTTTGCGCACGCCATCAAGTGAACGTTCCAAAGTGGTTACTGGTTGGTTAAGTGACGCAAGAGGCCACGTAAACTCGGCCCTCTCGTGGATGTGCATAGTACATCTAGCAGGAAGAAAAGGTAAATATTTAAAAGTTTTTAAATATGGAGTTCTTCTCACACACCTATTTTATCACATCAGAAGACATTAAACCACTTGGGTGATATGGATTTATTTTATGCTGCCTTTATGTGCTTTTTGGAGTTAACATTTTTTGGAACCTGATGACTACATAGCTGAGAAATAAAATAAAAAAATCTTGTGTGTTATGCAGAAGAACAAAAGTCATACATCAGGGATGGAATGAGGGTGTGTAAATGAGATCATTTTCATTTTTGGGTGAACTATTCCTTTGACTACGGTAGCTAACAGTTTATTGCCAACTGAATCTAAAACGGAATAAATTTGCTTTATATTTCAGTTAATATTAATATGCTGGATGTTGGTTAGAGTTTGTGTCATTGAATGAAATTAACTTGTAAACTTGACACAATGCATGCTGCTGCCTGTGCGTTTCAGTAGCTAGTCCCAAGAGGAGGGCTGAACTGGAAAATGGGTTTAGAATAACAAGATACTTTCTGTTCCCATTAACTTCAAAGCTCTACTCTGACCTAGCAAAGCAACTACATCTCATTTGAAAAAATGTTTTCTGCTACCACACTCCAGGGATTAATTTTACAACTATAAAAACCCTTTATTTCTTTTCTCAATGATGTTTGTTATGAAATTTGAGGGAATCTCTCTCAGTGTATTACTCTAATAGTAATAGTAGTAATAATAGTAGTAGTAATAATTACCGATAATAGTAATAAAAAAAAATTGAAATCAGTCGACCACTTAAACTGTGTCTTCACTGCCCAAAAGACCAATAATGTGTGCATTTCGTGACTATGGGATGAAAAGTGTCATCTAAAAGTGGTTGACCATATAGTCAGCTGTTTTTGCATGTTTTAAACAAATGGCATGATTTTTGTAACCTTTTGCAAGTTGATATCTCTGAATATATATATATATATATATATATATATATATATATATATATATATATATATATATATATATATATATATATATATATATATATATATATATATATATATATATATATATATAACCATTATGGCTAACCAACACAAGAATCTGTATTTTTCTATTCTCATTTCCTACCCCTCAAAAGGAGGGTAAACCAAATATAATTAAAGAATGAATAGTCACTAAATCAGCTGACATTTCCAGCACTTTTAACACCTTCCACACTAAAACAATAGTAAATCCGTGTCCTCTGTTTGTTTAGCACCGAAACATTAAAGCTTTTCCTTCACAATCACGGGACATTATTTAAAAAGTTAAAAAGGGCAGCAATGCCCAATGGGCCAGTGCCAATGTAAGGGGCCATTCACAATGAAAGCATGTTGCAATAAAAAAAGTAGACAAATGCAGGGGTCTCAAGATATATATTTAACAGTAAAAGTTCTTTTTAACTTAAAAGGGATAGTTCCCCCAAAAATAAAAATTGTGTTATGATTTACACGCATCCCAGATGTGCATGACTTACTTTCTTCTGCAGAACACAAATTAAGATATTTAGAGAAATATTTCAGTTCTGCTGGTCCAATCAATGCAAGTGAATGGGTGCCAATATTTTAAATCACAAAAATCAACATAAAGGGAGCATAAAAGTAATCATTGGTTAAATCCATCCAGACACAATATGAGAGGTATGGGTGAGAAACAGATCAATATTTAAGTAATTTTTTTTAATCATAAATTCTCCTCTCTGATATGCACAAAGAATGTGAAATCACCAAAAACAAAAGGAGAAAGTGAAAGGAAATTTATTTTTTAAATATTGATCTGTTTCTCACTCAACTATCATTTCACTTCAAAAGATATGGATTTAACCATCAGAGTCTTCTGGAATACCTTTATGTCACCCTTTTGTGGATTTTGGAAATTCAAAATGTTGGCCACCATTCACTTGCACTGAATTGACCTATAGAGCTGAGATATTCTTAAAAAAAATATTTACTATAAAAATATATACAATTCTGTTTCCATATCTCTAACTAGTAAGCTGACTGTGATATTTTACTTTTGTGCGCAATGGAGGAGTCAGGAGACAACAAAACAGACACATGACAACGCCCCCCCAATGCCACATACCCCCACTGCCGACTCAGGCCGGGGCAACATATGGCCTGCCTACTCCCCCCATTTCTGGAGATTAGTCTGTGGATCACCTCAAATTAAAGGCCGAAGAGCCATATACCAACGGGTGATCTGCGCGTTAGTATCCTACATGTGGTGGAGCCATTGCAGAGGAGCATGATCGGAACAGAGGGTGAAGGTCAACCCCAGCAGGTAGTAGCAGAGGGTAAGAACAGCCCACTTAATCGCAAGATGGTACATCTCGATGGTACTGTACTTTGTCTCCCTGAAAGAGAGCTTGTGACTAATGAACAGTACTGTTCGTTCCTCCCATCCCACCTCCTACGACAGCACCGCCCCCAGCCCCCTTTCAGATGCATCTGTCTGCAAAATAAAGGGGAGAGAGAAGTCAGGAGCATGTAAAAATGTCCCCTCACAAAGTGCAGACTTTACTTTCAGGAAAGCCTGTCGGCACAACTCTGTGCACTGGACCGGAAAGGGTGCCCAGATCAGTCAACGGGCTGATGAGATCAGAATAACTAGGCACAAACCTCCGGTAGTAGCGTCCAGCCAGTTACCTCCTTTTTGGTCTTGGGGGTCGGGGCAGGCTGTGATTGCTGCAGATGTTAACCTGTGGAAGCACCTGCCCGTGACCCAAGTGGAACCCCAGATACCTAACTTCCACCCATCCAATTGCACACTTCTTCAGGTTGGCCATGAGTCCCGCCTGTCGCAGCGCTCTCAGGACAGCCCTCAGATGTTGCATATGCCGCTGCCAGTCATTACTATAAATTATAATATCGTCTAGATATGCAGTAGTATATGACATATATACGGACTGGGGATCTTGTCCATGAGGTGCTGAAATGTGGCCGGGGCCCAGAACAAACCAAAAGGAAGCGTCATAAATTGGTGTAATCTGAACTGTGTTTGAAAAGCTGTTTTTGTTACTGCATTGAGTAAAATTGAACCGCACCCAACCGATCGAGTAACTCGTCAATTCAATATTGGATAAGCGTCAAATTTGGACACCAAATTCACTTGCCAGTAGTCAACGCAGAACTGGACTGAGCCGTCACTCATTTAGTACCAGAACTACCGGGCTGGCCCAATCGCTGCGCGACTCTTGTATTATGCCCATCTCAACCATTGTCTCCAATTCTACCTGATCAACATTTTTCTTGTGTTCAGGAAGAAAATAGGGGCAGCTACGAACCACTACCCCCAGGGTGGTCTCAATATGGTGCTCTACAAGGTTTGTATGACCGAGACAGGGTGAAAACATGCCAGCGAATTCTGCTTGTATCTGGGCAATGTCTATAAGCTGCAACGGTGAGAATTTTGTTTGGAAGTGACCTCTGGGCCAAGCTCCGCCCTCTCTGGAACTACCATCGCCAAGGCTACAGGCACCACCTCCCTCAGTGGTTTGAGGAGGTTGAGGTGGTAGATTTGACGTGCCCTTCCCCTATCCATTCGCGTAACCTCGTAATCGAGTTCTCCAACTCGTCAAGTGACCTCAAAGTGTCCTTGCCACTTGGCGAGTAACTTGGAGCTCGAAGTGGGCAGCAATATATGCGCTTTATCTTGCTGTGCAAATTCACTTAGTCGAGTGCTCCTGTCGTAAAGTTGGCTTCACCGTTCTTGCACTTGGAGTAAATTCTCCTGTATAACCTGCCCCAAAGTTGGCTTCACCGTTCTTGCACTTGGAGTAAATTCTCCTGTGTAACCTGCCCCAAAGTGTGGAGTTTTGTTCTAAGGTCAAGAATGTATTGAATTTGGTTCTTACTCTTCTAAAGTCCTTCCACCCAAGATTCCCATATGACGTCGAGCACGCCATGCGGCTCGCCATCCATACAGTAGCTCAAATGGGAAAAACGCTGTAGAGGGTTGTAGAACCTCTTATACTGCAAACAACAGGGGTTTGAGCCACTTATCCCAATTTTTAGTGTCTTAGTGTACAAACATATGTTTTTCAAGATCTTATTAAATCGTTCGACCAACCTGTCGGTTTGCAGGAGATAAACGCTGGAGCGAATTAATTTAATGCTTAATTCGTGTAGTCTACGTGACATGAATGTTGTGCCTTTGGAATCCCCACTCAGGAGATAATGTTGAAGAGTGCCTCCACAACACTAGGTGCTGAGATATTGCATAGAGGCACTGCTTCCGGATATCGCGTTGCTAGTCCACTAGAACTAATACAAAGCAATGGTCGCCTGCAGTCTGCTCTAATGGCCCGACGAGGTCCATGCCAATTCTCTCGATGGGGACCTAATACAGGGCTCGACATTATGCTTGTCCGGAACAAGTGGAAATTTTGAAAGGTCAAATTAAAAAAAAAAAAAAATTACTTCCCCGACCAGACAATTAGTCTGAAATAAAATCTCAACAACGAATATTAGCTCGACTGAGCAGAATTGAGCACAATTGTAATCATTACCGCATGTTTCACTTTCAAAATGCGGGGAATTCCCTCTGCGTCACCCTCTCTCGTGGTGCAGTTCAGCAGCCTGTGAGAGCAAGCAGTGTACGTATCTACTGAACTTTAAATTTTACATACATAAACAGGTATACACCTGTTAATTGGACATGAAAATGGTGTTCTACCCCGTCTCTATAAGCGAGCAACGAGATAGAACTATTGCTCCTGTTTATAATCAACAAAGCTGTCTACATCGCAAGCATGCGACATTGGAGAAATCTATTTTATCTCGTCACATTGTGGAGCTCCCTCATAAAACAGAAAGAAAGACAGAAAAGGATAAAACACTTTTTGTAATAATACCATCGGTAGAGTGAAGGGGAACGCCAGACTTATGCACCAGCTACATCTCATCTTTCTAGAGCTCCATTTAAATGTACAGAATGTATCCGAGGTATTTTCTCTGCCTTAAGTATATAAGAATATACATTATAATATTAATACTATAACATTAATAAATTACACACAATGAAAACATTAAATATCTTTAATATGCATATCTGTTTTGAATATACAACATAACGGATTTAGCAGCAAGGTTTTCTCAGGATATTATCTATTATCATTTTCAATGCATTTTGTCAATATTAAATAGCCATTTTTAATGCAACTGGTGAGAAATATTGTAGAGAAGATTTACCCAAAAATGAAAATTTGGTAACACTTTACTTAAAGGTTCCTGTAAAACAGTTCAAGTTCATGGGCAAGGAAGAGGCGAGAAACCGGCTTGACATATAACGTAAAGGTTTAATGTAAAACTCAAAAGACAAACACATAAGATGACGGACATGTCCGTGAACGATCTCTCTCTCTCTTGCATCGCCGTCCGCGAGCTGCCTTTATCCCTCTTGACGGCTTAATTAGCCTACTACGGGACCGGGAGTGCGTAATCACGCCCCGGTCCCGCCCTCCACCGTGCCACAGTTCCATTTGTTAACATTTGTTGACTACACCAGTTATATATGTTAACATTAGTTCATGCATGAACTAACAATGAACAATTGTATTTGCTTAAACTAATATTAAAATATAACTAAAATATTTTAAAGATTAAGATTCAACTTGAAATGCCAATGAAATTGAGTTGTTTTCGCATATCCCAACTAAGCTGGGGTCAGAGCGCAGGGTCAGCCATGAAACAGCACCCCTGGAGCAGATAGGGTCAAGGGTCTTGCTCAAGGGCCCAACAGTGGTATCTTGGCGGTGCTGGGGCTTGAACCCCCAACCTTTTGGTCAGTAACCCAGAGCCTTAACCGCTGAGCCACCACTGTTGGAACTCAAAAGATGCTGTCAGAGAGAATGTTACTTTCAGCCTTAATCCACTTTTATTTTATGGAAGAAAAAAGATGCAGTGAAAATGAATAGTGACTGTGACTAACATTCTGACAAAAATCAAATTCTGTGTTCCTCAGAAGAGATAAATTCATACAGGCTTGAGGGTTAGTAATGATTTACCATCATTACCTTCTTTCTGCACTGTGTTCTTAATCCCTATCTGATGTAAATGGAGTAACTTTTTTACTTTGACTAGTGACTGATCAATTTACTTGTCCAAAGCACAAGCATATGACGATGCTTAATGACGAGCCGTGTAATAGGTGTTTTCCCGATGTCTGCATAATTCCAGCCAGAAAGTTTGGAAGAATAAATCCAAATGGATTTGGTTTCAAATTCCACAGCTCCAGTGTGGGAACATTTTAGCTTTAAGCCGAATGAAAGAAGAGAGTCCATTAACGTGAACGAGCCAGTATGATTATCACCAGCCCCCTCTCTGGCGATCAGGCCCCGGAAAACCTGCCAGTCCTCTGCTTGTGCCTGGAGCAGGGCTTGGAACCGTTGATCCAGCTCTAGGCATAACTCCATGAGGGCTTGGTGTTGGTTTTGCTGGATGCTGGCGAGGGACTAGAAAACTTCTAGTAATTTGCTTCCTAGTCAGGCTGAAGTTGGTAGATTTCATATGTCAAATTCATCACTGGCCAATAAAAGACTCAATATATCGAAGATATTTGGAACACACCCGCTCTAGAGTTCCAATGGGGAGCGGGAGGGTAGACTTGGACAGCTTGGTTTATGTTGTGCAAGATTTTAGTTAAATTGTGCAAGATTCTTCTGTTTTTGCAAAGGGAGCTGCCAAGTTAGCATATTTTCATCAGAGACGTGGCAAGTATGACTGGTATAGGTAAGGGTCTTGTTGGAGTAAGGTTGTGTGTGTCAAACAGCTCTCAGAATGAGCAAAATAGAAGGTAGTTTTCCTGTCACACCTACATATGCCAATATCCTGCCCCATCAGTTTCATTCTAAACCACAACCGCAATGGCACTAATTCATAAGTCAGCATACAGACACATATTTACTCAGACTATACAATTACATTAAAGGATTAGTTCACCCAAAAATGAAATTGGAAATGAAACCTTAGATTTTGAAGCCCAAAAAAAGCACATCAATCCTTCAAAAAAGTAATTGTGGCAGCGGGGGCGTGGTCAAGCACCCGTCCAGGGGAGAAAGCGGTAAGGGCGCTTGCACCTGAGCTAAATTATGTCTAACACCCGTCTCTAATTTCAGTGAGCACGGGAGAGCGGCATAAAAACGGCCACAGAACCGTCAGCAGGGAGAGTTACACGTCAGTCTAGTGTTGGCATGGTCCCAGTGTCGAGAGAACTGTTTTATATACCCGAGTTGTATTTATGGGAAATCTTCTGTGTTACGGCAAGTTAATTAAAGAACCTTACCTGAGTGGAGCGAATTGTCTTTGTGTACTCCTTGAACGTTTACAGTAATCCATACAGCTCCAGGGTGTTAATAAAGGCCTTCTGAAGGCAAGCAATGTGTTTTTGCAAGAAAAATATCCATATTTATATGCAGAGGATAGAGGAAGCTAGTGAACATGTGGACGGCCGTTACCGGAAGCCAGTGATTATGGTTTATAAATATATAATATGGATATTTTTCTTACAAAAATGTCTCTTGGGCTAGGAAGAGAATGTTTTACACAAGTGCCCCTGCAGTGTACTCTTAAAGTAGTCTTCATGTCTATAGGAATCTATATTGACACTAAACTTTCGCTTAAGTAAAATGGACATTAATTTAGAATATTTTTTTGGTTGAATGGTAATAAAGCCATGAATGCCTCTACGTGTAACTTGAAGAGACACAAAATCTGGTTGGTTTGGCTTAGAACTCCAAAAAGGAACAGTGTCTTACTCCTAGAGTACAATGAAAGACAAACAGATACACAAGTCAGTATGTTTTTGACACAAATCCTGGAAATAGGCCATTCAGCAGATTTTCCTGCAGGAATTCTCTCATCTGAAACACAGGAAGGCTTCCTTAAAATATGTCTCTGTACAATGTGCAAAGTGATAGTTCACTTGAGAATGCAAATTATTTGATTATTTACTCACCTTCATGCCATTCTAGATGTGCAGACTTCTGCAGAACATAAACAAATATTTTTCGAAAAATATCTCAGCTCTGTAGGTCAATACAATGCCAATCATCAGGGTCCAAAATTTTGAAGCTCCAAAAACTCAAAGGCCTCAAAAAAGTAATCTATACAACCCTATGTTCTCCTATGCGTCAACGAGAGGGTCTTGTTTCTTTTTCCTTTACTGATTTTTTTTTTGCGCACGCCATCAAGTGAACGTTCCAAAGTGGTTACTGGTTGGTTAAGTGACGCAAGAGGCCACGTAAACTCGGCCCTCTCGTGGATGTGCATAGTACATCTAGCAGGAAGAAAAGGTAAATATTTAAAAGTTTTTAAATATGGAGTTCTTCTCACACACCTATTTTATCACATCAGAAGACATTAAACCACTTGGGTGATATGGATTTATTTTATGCTGCCTTTATGTGCTTTTTGGAGTTAACATTTTTTGGAACCTGATGACTACATAGCTGAGAAATAAAATAAAAAAATCTTGTGTGTTATGCAGAAGAACAAAAGTCATACATCAGGGATGGAATGAGGGTGTGTAAATGAGATCATTTTCATTTTTGGGTGAACTATTCCTTTGACTACGGTAGCTAACAGTTTATTGCCAACTGAATCTAAAACGGAATAAATTTGCTTTATATTTCAGTTAATATTAATATGCTGGATGTTGGTTAGAGTTTGTGTCATTGAATGAAATTAACTTGTAAACTTGACACAATGCATGCTGCTGCCTGTGCGTTTCAGTAGCTAGTCCCAAGAGGAGGGCTGAACTGGAAAATGGGTTTAGAATAACAAGATACTTTCTGTTCCCATTAACTTCAAAGCTCTACTCTGACCTAGCAAAGCAACTACATCTCATTTGAAAAAATGTTTTCTGCTACCACACTCCAGGGATTAATTTTACAACTATAAAAACCCTTTATTTCTTTTCTCAATGATGTTTGTTATGAAATTTGAGGGAATCTCTCTCAGTGTATTACTCTACCCTGTTCAGTCTGCTTTCTTGTCTCTTAATACATACCTAAAAAATTATTCACAAAATTAAAAATCTTCAGCTTTTTGTGCTATTGGCCATCATACAAACAGATTACAAAACTGCTGCAATAGAGCCATTATATCAATGTATGTCAAGACGATACTCAAAAACATTTGTATTTTACACACAGCAGTTTAAAAATTCATGTTTGAGGTCTGACTGTGTGTAATTTGTGGTAGGACAAAAAAGAGAAAGTTCACTTGAGGGAATTCATGACTCAAAACTATTAATTACCTTCTGGGTTTTAGGTCTACAAACAGCTCTACACTTTAATACCTTTTCAGTGTGGGCATCCATCTTTTGTATAACAAATTCCATTGCCTATAATTTCTCAATTTGAAACTCTGTTCTATTTCATACGGTTACTTTTATTTTTCTAAATCCCCTTTTCTCCCAATTTGGAATGCCCAATTCCCACTAATTAGTAGGTCCTCGTGGAGGCGTAGTTACTCACCTCAATCTGGGTAGCGGAGGACAAGTCTCAGTAGCCTCCACTTCAGAGACCATCAATCCATCTTATCACATGGCTCATCGTGCATGACACCATGGAGACTCTGCATGTGGAGACTCATGCTACCCTCTACGACCCACGCACAACTTACCACATGCCCCATTGAGAGCGAGAACCACTTTGCGACCACGAGGAGGTTGCACCATGTGACTCTACCCTCCCTAGCAACCGAGACAATTTAGCTGCTTAGGAGACCTGGCTGGAGTCACTCATCACACCCTTGATTCGAACCTGCCAAGGGTCAATACTCGCTTCGCTACCCAGGCCCCTGTTTCATACTGTTTCTAAAGGCAACATTTATTCACCTGTATCTGAGATCGTTGATGTGGTTGCTTCCAAGAAGATCCTGGATGGTCGTCTTGGTTTCATCCAGCAGGCTCTTCACTGCTGAATCTCCGATGGCCAGTGCAACAATGCATCCTGGAGGCAACACCTTCAGCAGGTCACTCAGCCTCTTACTGTCGTTAAAAGACTCATGTGTATCAAAACGCTCCGCGTACAGCACTCGCGCTGTATCCTGATCAACCACCCGCAGGTTAATTCCACGGCTGAAGTTCCTATGGAAAGTATAGCCACCCATAACCAGGCCCGAAGAGGGTACAGTGCGAGTGAGGAGGGTCCAGGAGAGCCTCTCAGATCCGTGGAGCTCCAGAGTACCTCCGCCATTCACACCTAAAAATTTGCGTCCCATCCCTGGAACCTCGGCCACAGCAGTCTCGTCTGAGCGGCCAACCAGGGTAATGGTGGCCAGGGAGCGATAGCGGCATTTTGGAGCCCCAATATGGAGAGAACCACCATCTTTAACCAAAATGTGACGCGTTCGTAATGTAATGTTTTTGGAGCCGACTTTATCATCGGCAAAAACAACTGAACCTAAAATAAAATGCAGCACAAAAAGAAAAATCTCCACCTTAATAAAAGTTATACAATGCACTCTCAAACAGACTTGTACAATAAATAACACAGGCCAAAGTGCTTTGCAATAGTAACCTCAATAGATCCTAGTCAGGGTAGACAAAATATTAAATTTTTTACATGACTGAAAATGAAGATTTGAGGGATAAACTTACAGTTTGTTCAATGGACTAGACTGTTAAAAGAATAGTAAACACAAAAATGAAAATTCTGTCATCATCTCACCTTCATGTTGTTCCAAACACATATGACATCCTCAACTCTGAAACCCAAAAGGAAATGTCATGTAGAACGTTAGCATCAGTCACCATTTTCTTTTATCACATCTCATATATATATATATATATATATATATATATATATATATATATATATATATATATATATATATATATATATATACACACACATTCAATGAATGTGAATGGTGACTGAGGCTAACATTCTGTCTAACATCTCCTTTTGTGATTCATGGAGGTAAAAATTTAATATAGGTTTGTAATGACATAATGTACAGTAAATAATGACAGAATTTTCATTTGTGGGTGAACTATCCCTTTAAATACCTCAGTGTTAATGAAAAACATTAAAATCCCCCCCCAAAAAATCCAGTTGACAGCAAAATTGTATGCCATCTACTCTAACTAAGATCAAAGACTGCTCAAAATGTTTTAGAGTACTACAACAAGCTTCCCTGGCTATTAGGCCAATAGTGGACAAAAGGAAAATCTTACCTCCAGACTGGATGGTGATTGAGTGCAGGGTGGCAGATGTAGCCAAGCAATAATGCTCACCACTGTGTACCACCACCACCTTTTTGGGATCATGGCCTGGGTTCCAGGTCTGCAGCGCAGGGTTGTGATGAGGGCAGTTCTCTACAAACATAGTAAGGAAAATTATTTGAGTGTCTGACTGCAAGACAATGGCATAGGAAAACAATGGAGAGTTAGGGAATGCCATGGCTGTTTGGAAGGTTTGACATTATCAACATCAAAAATGTCTTTGACTTAAGAGTCTCTTCACACTGAAGTTGATTTTGTGTCCGTCTGCACTGTTTTTCAATCGATTTTTCTTTGCTAGATGGATGTCTTTAACTGTTTCCCGAATCTAGCTTATTTTTCAACATCTTGCAGGGGAGCACAGAGCTTTTTATACGCCAAGGTAAACTAATGTTTCGGGTTCAATACAAGTTAAGCTGACATAACGATGTCAACAAACTCTAAAACGACTGTTAAAATGACCATATAAACAACTTTACAGCTCAAATGATACACAAGTTAACAGAAGAATTCATGAAAGTGCATTTAAAAAATCATAAGCATGACATTTCTGTGGTTAAACCCTCCAAAAACTGGCCAAATTCACTTTCATTGTCTCCATTCACTTCCATTGAAAGTGCCTCACTGTAACCTCGATATTTGTTTTTAAAGAAAAGGAGGGACGAGTCGAAATACATTTTTGTGGTAATCAACTTTATGCCACAAATGCTGTCGATTGAGCTAAGCATGTATTGAACCCGAAAAAATTCCTTTAATAAGAACTTCAACTTTCTAAAAGTTTTATTCATTGCGAAGAATCTAGCTTCTTTTGTTTCCTTTTTATGGTCTGAACGGCCTCTTAGACAGACTTGCTTGTCTCAGGCCATCTTTATATTACAAAGGTGGCACAGAAGCTGCATCTGAAGTGGCATTTAGGTGTATTAATAATATACAGACTGTTTAATGCTGCTTAGAGCAGGCAGAAAGGCATTTACACAGCCATTACAAAGCATCAAAAATGTTATGAGATTAATATTTAAAATATAAAATTATGAATATAGAAATATGGAATGAATGAATGAATATATTAAATTATCCTTTTACTAACTTAAATTAGGAAATGCATGCTCTATCCTGAAAACAACAACGTTTAAGGCTAGTCTGAACCTGCATGTCATATACAGAGCTAAAGCGGCATCAGAACTGCCTCGAAGTCAGAGAAGGCATCATTTAGTCTGGCTTTTATGCGGCATTGTGTCTTTATACAGAATTTTGAGTAGGCACTGCCACAGAGCAGCCTTTATTCGCCTTCAGACTGAGAGTTAATAGAACTAAAAGACACAAGCAACCACACAAATTAATGCACACTCAAGGGTACTAGGCATCTTACCATCCAAAACATCTTTGGAGGCAAGACTGAGGACGAGTATGAGAATCAGAAGGAACAGCCCAAAGAAGATGCCAGCACAGATATAAGTATTTTTCTTTTTCTGGGCGTGTTCCCTCCTGCTCTCATCTTCTGACAGATTAAAAACTGAAGGCTGTGAAGTGGGCGGGGCTAGGTGCTTCATTGGAGGTGGTGGAGAACGAACTGGAACAATCCTGCCTGGAGCATATCCTGATGACCGCTGAGCATTTCCATTGACAGGAGTCACGAAAATGGGGTGACTGCTGGGGCAATCATTCACCTGCATGGTATAACTGTCTGCCACGTTCTACAAGACAAAATAAGGACAACAAAAAATATATTGTTGATGAGCCTGAAAAGGAGTTCTCGACAAAGTTAACAAAACGGACTACACAAGCATGACCTGGCACATAACTGTTTTGACTAACTGTACTTTCAACTGGGTCTCAATTTAATAGTAGCATCACACTGTGCTTTGAAGTGAAAGCTTTCAGTGGGTTTTCACATTTTCAAGTTATTTAGAAAACACATGGCACTGATTAAGGTCCGAAAAAAGTGCTCAGTCATTCAACGAATGGCTCCTCCGTGCCACAGAACGACCAATAACCACCTCGGCCAAATTCCTCAATCATCATTCAAAGCAACCTAAAGGATCCGACCAAAGACTTCACAATTTGGCTTCACTTGTACCAAACAACTATAAACTCAATTTAATCTCATCAGGCCAAAATGAATCACAAACCCTTTTCAAATCTTTTACACATTAGAAATACCTTTTCAACTGCTGAGCCGTGGCCCATTTGTTATCAAATATTAGACCTAATTTCTTCCTTGCACTGATCAAGCACAGTTCAGTGGCAGATAATATTAAAAAAAAAAAAAAAATCACAAGACAGCAGCTCCTCAGCCACAAATGCAGGGGTGCAGCAATCGTTTTATAATACCCTTCTTTTGGAATATAATCAATACCCATGCTTTAATGTACATATTCCTCACTTTTCAAATTACCCCTTGCACAAAATAGGTAATGAATAATAAGTGGTGAATGGACATTAGCAGTCAATGCTTTGAAACTAGGTTGTATTTCAAGTCAGAGAGGGACATGGAGGCTATATTAATGACAACAGAGATGTAAATAATAATAACACGTTCGGATAATAAATTGATACGTTCACATACACAAAGGAACACAATATCAAAAGGTAAAATCACTGTCACATTTACATTTATGCATTTGGCAGACGCTTTTATCCAAAGTCACATGACCTGCATTGCAAGAAAAAAAAAGGCAGAATACTGCAATTAAATTACACAAATGTGTAATATAAGAATATGACAACAAAAGATTTGTACTTGAACTTTTCTCAACTTGAATATAACAACTTTTGCTCAACTTAGAAAAATGCTGTAGTCTAAACCTTGTTTCCATTTGTGTGTAAACTGACTGGCATAACAACTTTTTACAACATGTTGCATCTAAAGTTTAAACCATGCCACAAAGTTTCATCAACTTCAGATACATTTGTATCTTGGATTCCAACATACCACATAAATTCCGCAATGAATGGCCGAAACTCAATGCAAACTCACAGAAAGACCTTCCTACCGTAGGCTGGGGGTCCCTATTCATGGTCACAGTAGAGGAGACATCTTACCTTTTCACAAGATTTACACTGTCACTTATTCCCTTGCTTCTCCGCTTCTGTCTCTCAACCGCAGAGAGCCACGTGCAACTCAAACTGCTTAACGAGCTTTTTATGTTTTACTCGTCTTTTACATGATGTTTCCTTTCCTGGGCTGAAATCAGCCAGAGCCAGCCCCATCACAGGCGCGGCTCGCGGAGGAAGTGAAATTAGAGGCGTGTACTGAGAGTGAGGGAACGCCATAAAATTGAGTAAGTGGGAAGAAACGGAACATTGGAATGTATCAGAGAATGGGCGGAGCATATCGGCCCTAGACGTTTTTAATTTGTCGGGTAGGATGTGTGTACTTCTCATAATATTTCATTTCATTGTGTATTTTTAATGTTATGACTAGAAAGTGTTTCACTGTAATTATTGATTTGCCTAGACTGTGACAATGTAGTCATATGATACATGTTCCTTTTCTCAGCGCTGGACAGGATGGACCCATCACAGTCGTTTGAGATTATTGGTTAGCTATACCTTCCTTTTGTAGAGATGGCTTGGGTGAATAATCAATTTGTGTGTCAAGAATCAATCCTTTAGATCAATAGATACAAACGGTTATACTTTTTAGAGTAGGGCCTATTTGAATTTGGCTTGTATGAGGATTCGTATTCCTGAGCCATCAAGCGACCCCAAGATGAAGAAACCATTTACAACAGTTCCTAACAAGCACCAGTTGTAGCCCAACGTGGATCCGTGCGCATGACACGCAGGCTAGAGTGGGCGTGAAAAACGAATTTAACGTTTTGCAGGGGACCTCCGTGAAGTTGGCACCCCATAAAACGAAATAATCTACAAAACTTTGCCATTGGTTTGTGCTGCGTTCGTGCCGCAAAAACGAACGTTTGTGCTGGTTTGGTGTTTGAGATATTGAACATTATTTTTTTGGTTATGTTACGTCACTCCAGGGACGTCGTTAGGCCTATTTTAGGGGGACTGAAGCTACCCCAAAATGTTCCTAAGCCCCCCTAAATGATAATAAGAACAACAATAACAATTCGATTTATCGATAACCGTATCCTCAGTCATATTTATAATTAGACGCAACAAATGATATATATAATCCAGCTACAGAAAATAGCCGAAAAGTCGGAAGTTGGACAGAAGTACAGAGTCTTTGTGCTATCAAGATGATGCAACGCACCGTCTCGTTGCATTGGTGTGAACTGTGGCAGCTTTCAGAGCGTTGCAGACCGGAGCGCTGCAAGTAAGTGTTTTTACTGGTGCCCCGCCTCTTACTTCTCACCCCTCTTACTTTATGCCGTTCTATGGTATCGTGCTGGGAAAACGGGAAAGAACATCGTGCTTTGCGAGTTATCAACATCGCTTGTTGGTAAATGGAGTGTACCACATTTTGCTTTGCCGATTGCTAGACGTGATTGGCAAACGGTTTGCCAGAATATACCCTGACCTACCCTGACCCCTGGAGGATTCATCTCGTCTCGTCGTTACTCTAGTTTGGTCTGAAGTTGAACTCGCTATGCACCCTCCCGCCCACACACACCGATACACACACTCCCCCCGCACACACACCGATACACACGCTAATGGTGAAAGGAAGATTGGTAAACTGTTGTGATACAGAGTGAAATTGTAAGTTGTTTTTAATTACCTGCTTACCTTTAGCTACATTTCTTGAGGTAAAGGAAAGGGGATATTTTGGTTTGCTATGGAAAACTGTAGTCTAGCTAGAGTGAACAAGCAAAATACAAGAAATGGTTAACTTAGCAAGCTAATAACAACTCTTTATTCTTTGCCAATAATATAACCTATCTCTATAATAGGCATATAAAACAATATCAATCCCCATAGAATGTTGTTGTCACTGAAAACTAAATGTCATAGGGATTGTCGTTGTCATAAATGTCGTTGTATCCTTCAATTCATTGAGCAGATGAGATGGATATTCAAAGATATTTTAGCAGAGAGAAAGAGAAGCAGCCGCAGGAGATTGGCAGGCCAGTTGATTCTGAGGGAGCCGGTGTAGTAATGGTCTATAGGTCTAAGGATTGTTTTGTTTTCTTCTAACAATAAGCATTTGTTGGCAGGTCTAGGCACTATGTATAACCTAAACTAAATTATTATATTTATTATATATGCTAGCTATACCAATTTAACTTTCTGCATTCATTGGCTGTGATAAATTAAATAAATATGTAGATGTTACCTAAATGTAATTACTTTATCATACATTTACATGAACAGACAGATAGCATTTAAGTCATTGCTTATAGAATAACTCATCAGGAGCAAAGTCTGGCCTAAGTAAATTCCCCCATGCAGCTTTGATGTGTCTAAAAGCAACATTACAGTAACTTTTCTTTAACAGAGTAGAAATGGAAGAAGAGGATATGTCTATCACGTTTTACTTGTTAACGTATTGGTTTCTTGACTAGTTGTTGACATAAGTGTAGCTCTAGATGTGAGTGCAAAGATTTTGCAAACGCAAGTTACAAATACCCTGGGGGCTAAGCCCCCCCTGTCTTCCAATCCTAGTGACGTCCCTGCGTCACTCTCCACCCCATGTCATTCAAATCGCTCCAAACCGGTTTCATTCGTTTGTGCTCGGTTTGTGCTGGTTTGTGCCGTTAAAACAAACATTGTATCTATTTTCCTTTCGCAGATATAGCAAATTTAATTCGGGAGCTGTGACGTCACTCTCCACCCCATGTCGTTCAAATCGCTCCAATCCGGTTTCATTCATTTATGCTCGGTTTGTGCTGGTTTGTGCCGTTAAAACAAACATTGTATCTATTTTCCTTTCTTCAGACATAACAAAATCTTTGGAGGAGTAGTGACGTCACGCAAGCAAGCCGAGCTCTCCATCCATCTCGTCTACAAACCTGTCTGGTGCATTTGTGCTCGCACATAGGGCCGCTGCTGTCTTTGTCTTTTCTTCTTTATATAGCCTACTGAAATGTTTTAGTTTAGATTTGTGCTAGATATTGACATTTGGTCTTTATAAAATCACCAATGCACTATATGTAGGCCTAATGTACTGTCAATACTCTGGCTCAAGGCTACGTGAGACTGATGCTTTAATTTTGTCAAATTAAAAAAAGTTGTGTACTGTCTTAAGTTTTCGGAATACTTCAGCTTCAGTTTACAGACATTTAAAGTCTTTCTGCACCCTTAAAAACATTCGTTTACCCTAAGCACTGCATAGTGGGAAAACAAACCAGGAAAAGGTATCTGGCTGTGAAAAAGGCAAGCATGTGCTCTGAGATAAAATACAAAAAAAAGTACTAAAATCATGTGTGCAGGTCAATACAATTTACAGGATAATTTGAACAAATAAGAAATTGACAGAGCGTGAAGTTGCCCCCCACCCAACGCAAAACGTCGGCAAAATAGTCTCAATCGTTTGTGCTGGTTTGTGCTGTAAAAATTTTCGTTTGTGCTGCTTCGGTTTTTTAGATATTAAAAGAATATTTATAGGTCAATCTGAGGTCAGCCAGCCCCCCCCCACATGCTCCAAATTCACCCAAAATAGTCTCGTTTGTTTGTGCTTCGTTTGTGCTGGTTTGTGCCGGTAAAAGTTTCGTTTGTGCTGCTTCGGATTTTTTAGTATTAGACATTGAATTATTGGCGATGACGTCACCAGCCCCCCACATGCTCCAAATTCACCCCAAATAGTCTCAATCATTTGTGCTGGTTTGTGCCGATAAAAGTTTCGTTTTGCGAATGTCTTTTTTTAACAACACAGTTCAAGAAAGAAGGGTAAGATCCAAATGGCAAACCAAATCACATATAGTTGAATTCACTTAACTGTCTGTTACCTATCCACTGTTCGTTTTCAACTTGTAGGATGAGTGGAATGTAACAGAAACTCCAAGATAAGTGTTTTAACTTGTTACTGTATGTATTGTAATGTCTTGTTCAATAATCTTATGTGAATGACAGTAGTAATATTAACATTGTCATAAATATAATCTGTTTGCTGTAGCTCTGTGTTTATACACACATTGTTTTTTTAGATATTAAAAGAATATTTATAGGTCAATCTGAGGTCCAACCCAACCGCACATGCTCCAAATTCATCCAAAATAGTCTCGTTGGTTTGTGCTTCGTTTGTGCAGGTTTGTGCCGGAAAAAGTTTAGTTTGTGCTGGGAGATATATGACAACCTGAGAAGTGGAGTGACACAGTAATTCAACAGTAATTCACACAGTAATTCAATTTCAAAAGTAAAATAATTTTGGCTACTTAATTCATTGAGTCACGAGTTTCCACACACACACACACACACACACACACACATATATATAAATATAAGTAGTCAAAAGTTTGAAAACATTCAGATTTTTTTATGTTTCTGAAAGAAGTCTCTTCTGCTCACCAAGGCTGCATTTATTTGATTTAAAATTCAGTAAAACAGTAATAGTGTGAAATATGATTCCAATGTAAAACAGTTGTTTTCTATCTGAATATGTTGTAAACTTTAATTTATTCCTGTGATCAAAGCTGAATTTTCAGCATCATTACTTCAGTCTTCAGTGTCACATGATCCTTCAGAAATCATAATAATATGCTGCTCAAGAAAAATGTATTATTATTATTATCAGTTGAAAACAGTTGTGCTAATATATATATATATATATATATATATATATATATATATATATATATATATATACTTTTATTCAGCAAGGACAAATTAAATTGATCAAAAGAGAATGTAAAAGACATTTATATGGTTAAATATTTCTATTTCAAATAAATGCTGTTCTTTTTACCTTTTCGATGAATCACCGTTGTAAACGTTCATTCTCAGTTGTCCTTTATCTCACATTCACCAAATAGTATGGAAAAAAATATTTGAAAAGAAATCTCTCTTTCCATTGGTCAGTTTTTTGTGGGCAGGTTCACTACTGTAAATGGATTTACAGTAAAGTAGAATTACTGTAGAATTACAGTAATGACCATATATTTTCCCATAATCCTTTGCTATTTACAGTAATGTACTGTATACACATTTTACAGTATCTTGCTGTACATATTACAGTAAAATACCGTTCAAATTACAAAAATCAGTTACAGTGTATCTATCTATCCTATATATGGTAAATCCATCCTATCAGAAACTATATTATAGGTGTGAGAGATCAATATTTAAGTCCTTTATAAATCTTCACATTCACATTCTTCTGTTTTTGGCGATTCACATTCTTTTTACATATCGCCACCTACTGGGCAAGGAGTATAATTTATAGTAAAAGGACATAAATCTATTTCTGGACAGTTTCCCGCCCACGCCTTTCATAGAAGACAGGCGTGGAAGACATGGATTAAACCACTGGAGTTGTTTGGATTACTTTTATGCTGCATTTTGTGCTTTTTGGAGCTTCAAATATATGGCCACCATTCACTTTAGTGAGCCGCGTGGCAAAAATTGTCTCACTGCCGCATCTGGGCATTCATGGACGCTTCATCTCGCGACTCACGCTTGCAGTGTAAAGTGCTGAAATGAAAACACGCCGCTCACGCCTCTTTCACGGAGGATGTCTGAACCCGACATTATGTACATGAACTATGGATCAGAAAACCTAATCAATATTTTAAATTTTAGCAATAAATTACTTTATGAAAAAAGTGTTAAAGCCTATAGACTTTATTCACAGTATCGTCATCTTTGATTTTATACATGAGTTGTTTAAAATCAGATGGCATAGGAGCTTTGTACAGCTTTTTAGGGTACAACGGGGCTAAAGGCACCCCTTAAGTAAATTAAGTTTTTTTTTTTTCTGGTCACAAAATCTATCAAGGTCATATATGTGAAACTCTAGGTGTGTGAAGCAGATTTGACTGCTATTACTTGTAAATGAAGAAGCTGTTCATCGTTCACCATCAATGCCACATTTTTTCATAGGTGAAGGTTTACAATCATTTTGTACATTAATGATACCGATTTGCAACTCAGAATTAATGTAGAGTACACTGGTAGCTGTAAGTGTTGAAATTATGACCAAAACTTAATAATATAAACAATACCTACCATAAGTAATAAGAACACCACTAATATAAATTATATACACTGACACTTGCATAAGTTGTTTTTCCTACAGTGCTGCATCATGGTAATACATCTTTATTGGCATGTACTCTTTTCTCCTCTAATCCTTTGAACCCACTTTAAGGTCTATCTTTAAACACAGTCCCACCCTAAACAGAATGGGCCACATGTGTTTTTCACTTCCACGTTCAAGGCCCCAGGCTTCAAAGGTCACTGAACCCATGAGGTGTGGCAGACCTCTGGGCCATAAATATAGTTGTGAAAAGTGGATACATATGAAAGATTAGGAACATTGTTCAAAGCAATTCAATTATGAGCATACATTATAAAGAAAAAATTCAATAGATGACTCTAACTTGCATTACTTAGAGCTACAGTAAGACCTTACAGTTCTTTCTACACTGACTGATTTACAAACATATTCCAATCTGTTGAATCTGGACTGCCAACACAGATGATACTATTTGCCTTTTTGGACTTGCACATGTCCTGGTTTCTCCAGGTTGCTCATGCAATTAAGACACAGTGAATAAAAGGACAAAACAAAAGCATCTGCTTGGTGACCAAGAAGCCAAATTAACTATTTATAAGGAGTAACCAAACATTGTGACTTAATCATGACATGACAAAAAAAATAAAAAATAAAAATAAAAAAACTTTCAGATTTGTGACCACAAGTAGTAGCTATAAAAATACAAAACAGATCAGTACAGGCAGAGTTTTACATGTAATCTTTTTATTCAAGACTCTCACAATAAATTAACTAATTATTTTTAATAATGAATTGATTAAGTGATAAATAACTGACATAACTCAAATTATTTTAGCTTATTAGTTTTTGAGATACATGTTTATTTCCATTTTTTAATTAAAACTATTGTCAAGATCATTATTACATACAGTATATGAATTGTCTGAAACAATTGGTGCTTGACATAAGAAAAACAACACATCTGGACAAATCGAAGTACATCATTTTGTGCTTCAGTCTGGCCAGTTAAAATGTATTCTGTGCCATACGTAATATAATAAAATCAAGTTATATCTGTAATTGCATTATTTCCAGTTTTATAGTAATCATTCAGAAAAAGAAAAAAAAACACCCTACAAACAAAAGTTATTTACAAAGTGGAACATGGCGACAGTCATTTTTAATATTTGAGATGTACCAAGATCTATTGAAGAGCATTGTTCTGTTTCCTTACAAATAGACATTAATCACATCCATCCAAACTCATATCACCATGTCTGTGTTTCTCTAAAGTGAAACTTAAATCATCTAAAGAAAACTTCAGATGTCGCAACTGCCTGACTTAAACAGTAACAGGCTTATGGCATAAAACAACAAAAAGTAGTATTCATTTCTGTAAATGTGTTTCATCTTACAGACAAGACAGCATAAATTATATTTTTAATAAAAATAAAGTAATGATTCCATACAGAATCAAGAGTTGTGTTCAGTGTGCCCACTGTTATCCGTGTAAATCAAATATGGAAATTGGGTTCGGTTGTGGCTTTAACAAGCTGCAATTAAGTGTTTCTTTATTTTAAAGTCTGTTTCTTTATTTGGAAGTTAGAATAGATACTAGATGATAGATAGATGTTGTCCAGAGGATAATACATTTTCAAGTATAGAAGAGTAAGTGTGTGGCCTAGTAGAACTCTGGAAAAAATAGAAAAATAACTAAAATAAAATGGAAATTACATAAACATGTGTACACATTTAAGCAGAATTTTTTTTTTAAACAGTAATGTATCAAGGTTAACTCTACTGAGTATTTGGCATCACCTGTATGGCAAATGTTTGTGTCAGAATGTTGCATCTGTTTGTACAGTACTCCATCGTTTAACACATGGTCTTAAAACACATGCATACAGCAAAAATCAAAAAGACAAAAACCTGACTTATATGGAATAGGTTTGATTCTTTAGTACATAGTATCAAGACACAAGCAGAACCTGATGTCAGGCCACTGAATCAGACCTGTCGCTCACACCACTACATGTACACAAATACACCCCTAAAAAAAGGCAGTTAGGACACTACTCCCATTATGTATATACCACTGAGCAGTGCAGAGAACTACCCCCCCCCCCAAAAAAAAAGCAGAATAAAAAAGCAGGGGAGATAAATGCAGTCAAGTTCACAGTTGCTAACTGGACATTAGGGGCATGTTCGTGAAGTAAGGTAAGTCCTAATCTTAAATTCCATTTATAAGTTTACAAGTTCATGGGCCACAAACTGTTTCAAGCGTTCCAAGTACTGTCCATACAGCTCTACGTCATTGTGGCCGGCCCCCTCCACCCAGAGCGGCTCTACAGGACGTTGGCAGCGCTCGTACAGGGCCAGTCCGTGGGAAAAATCAATCACCTCATCCTCCGTACCATGGATCACCAGCACCGGAGAGGTCACTTTAGAGATTTTATCAATGCTGAGGAGAAAAACAAAAAACTAAATGAGTCAGGTACACACAGGAATACCCAGAATATGTTTTGAAATGTTATGTGTACATGTGGCTCTGGTGTTTTTGCTTTTGCAAGCAATTATATAGGAAGAAATGTCAAGCTATAATGTATGTTCTAAGCCATTTCTTCTTTTGTGTTCAACAGAAGAAAGTCAGCGACATTAAAATGAGTAAATAATGGTATAATTTATCATTTTAGTGTGAAATATTTCTTTAAAATGTATTAATGTTTTTTAACTTATTACTATTATATCTCTTCTAAAATGAGAATCCATGTTAAGAGAGTATGTTGGTCCATTAACATTGGTTTAACATAACATAAAACAATATATCTTAAAACAGGAAAACCAGTACTTTAAAATACTTGTCACTAGAGGGCACACAGTAACCGTATTAGATTTAGGGGCACCAAAACGGATGAGCCAACCATGTCCTCTCAATCCGCACGCAATATGGCTGCCCAAAGAAACTCTTCAATACCAAAAATGTGACATGCGACATCATGTGAATGAAAATATGAAGTGAAATTGTGTAGTGATGGAAAAAAGCAGAGAAGTGAAGATAATGAACAAGTCCAAGGTAAGTGAGAAAGAAAGATAGACTCACTTTGGGAATGCATCAAAGCAGTAGGTCTTCTTGGTGTCCGGAAAAGCCACCCTCATGCCTGAGGTCAGAGGGGAGTGGAGGATAACGGCAGCACTCTCGTACCGAGAGGCCAGATCAACTGAAGGGACCGTGCCAATGCTCTGGCCGTAAATGATCACATTCTCCGGCCTGATACCGTACCTAGAACATCACATCCAAATGATTAGTTAAAACACACACACACACACACTCTTATTATGCTATGATCAGAACACACAATTATAATGAATCAAGTGTACAGGTTAAGTAACCTCTATATTCAGAATCAGGCAATCTTGGCCTTAGTTTCACACCAATCCATCAGACCTGCTTACATTTGGAAATTGGAGGCTGTTCTAATGGTTTGTGGTTAGCCTTAATGCCAGCAGTTTTAGAAAGACTGTCCTTAATCATTACATAATGTCAATTGGCTAGCTCCACGTAACAGTTATTACTTTTACACAAAAGGCACAGGCGTGAGCCAAATTAATCATACCTATCCTGTAAGTCAAGTTGCCTGCAGTCAATAGTTTCTATTCTAACACATTTCATCAAGAGATTGCTATAAGTGATAGTTTGTACATAAATAAAATTGTCATTATCTACTGACCCTCATGAGACTCGAAACACACATATCAAAATATCAGCTGGTGCAAGTAATCTAATTTAATAAGTGGGAAAAAAAAAGAAATCTGCAAGTACAGCAAAACAAAATACACCTATTTTTAAAATATGTCATCTGAAATAAGCCTAAATACTGCACGTAGTGTTGCTTTAAAACAAGATAAAATAAATGTATCTTTCATTTATTTTATTCTGCTCCTCCAAAATTACTTAAAAAAAAAAAAAAAAACACAATAACATTTCTTTTTCTGATCATATGTGAATTTATGCTCCCCGAGGGAAACTTCCTCAATGATTTTGTATCCATCTTTTCACTCATAAAAATGTGAAAGTGCCCTCTGTCTGCTAGTATGAATGTAACATATTAGCTGGGTCTCGTTTCGAAGGCTGCATGCTAGGTAGGACACGTTCTTTGAAGGCTGCAGTAATCTGAGCGTCCTCCTTAAAAACAAGCCTCGTTTAAACGAGATGGCCTTCGTAGGACAAACAGAAACGGAACGTAACATGGTTGCTATGACAGCACGTCACTCTTTAACAAGTGTGAACGCTTCGAGTGAGAAGGGAATGCATGAGGTACATTTTAGGAGAGTTATAATGATGTAAAGAGAAAAGAAAATAGGTTTACAGGTGCACTTATAGTCTAATACTTTATTTTAAATATATATTAATATAATTATACATATTATATACTCTACGCCCATCTACTGAGGTACTTCCACTTGGGAATTAACATTACTTGCGTTTGAACATCATATTTACAGGCAAATTGGTGTAATTTTCTTTAGACATTTCCGTTGAAGCAAAGAATTGTGGGTTATGAGTGCCCACAAAGGATATACCTCATGCATCCTCTGAATTCAAAGCCGTTGTTAGAAAGTTTCACTACTGTTCAAATGCTCCTCAGATTGCATAATTTATGTTTTACAACAAAATAGATTAAATACAGAATTTAATGAAACAAATGAAATAAAATGAAAAGGTTTTTTCAGTACTCAAAATACTTTTTAAAATGTAACTGTATTCTGATTACCAACTATTTAAATTGTAACTGTAGTAGAATACTGTTACTAACATTTTGTATTTTAAATGCATAATCCATGTATTCTGTTACTCCCCAACCTGCTAGTGTATAAATAGTACGATGACAGATTTCTGCTCTGCGCACACATCTCATACAAGTGTAACTGATCGCATCGGAGTTTGCTGTAGGAAATGGGATCAATGCATATATGAATAAATAAGTCAACAATAGAACAATCATCTAAGTATTAAAGCAATATTTTGTGAGGAAAACGCTTAAATATTTAACATCTAGCAGACTAGCTGTTATTCATGGTGACCTAAAATAAGGAAAAGCAATTTATCCTATGGAGACAACAATCATAACACTACTACAACACAGAGTTTGAAGAATAAGTATAGTACAGAAGCAAGAGCAAAACAATAATAATGAAAAAGAGAAAAACAAGGATTCTTTCATCTTTATTTTCTGGCAGTTCCTTTGTTAATGATAATGTATTAAGTGCTTAAAAAGACTTCTGAGAACAAGAATTGCAATTTATCAATAAATGATTTTAATAGCACAGCAAATCCTTGATATAAATTTGGAAAGAGTGCAAATGTACTCATTCAATGCCCTCATTCTTCTGTCATTTGTTTACCTAATAAGAGAGCATGTCGCCCTTATTACAATCCCTACAGCAACAAGTAAAATGGAATTACAATCATCCAGCAAAATGAAAAGAAAGAGTAAATCTATGTACGTTCCTATGTAAATATTTAGAAACTAAAATTTTATTAACTAAATGAAATACAATAATTAATAAAAATAACAATGAAATGGTGACAAACTAACCAAAACTTTCACTTTAAGTTGAATTACACCAATGGGTTATCAATGCAACTTAATTTTGGCATTAAGCCTCGTTCTTTAGGACTATCTTACATACAGTAGAGAATAGTTTGTAAGCCTACTTGTTTTTAAGGCCTACAGTAAAGAGTAAAATTGAACATTGTGTTTATTTAATTATTCAACCAACCAATAATTAATTGACAGCAAAAACTAGGCAACAGCTATAGTATTACCAACAGGGAAATTCAGTTAACCGTGACATTGAGCAGAAAGCTTACATATAACCAGTTTTGACAGAGCTTAAATGATCATCATTGAACGATTAGATGAAAAGAAAATTGGAGATCGGTGTCGGATGTTAAAATCCTGATTGTAACATCTATAAAATTCAAGTTGACTTAGTTTCAAAAACCAATGATGATGATTAGTGGGCTGAGACTCAATTACAAAATGGACAAAATCAGGAACACGGTGGATGGGTACATTTGAATATAAAGAAGACAATGTTTATATATCTATTTGTTTGTGGGTGAATTGAAAAAAGGTATCAGTTTGGTTATTTTTACGAGGTCTCAAGCCTTTTGGCAATTGAACGTGAACATTTTGCAGTTCCAATCGCAATCACAATATTTTTTTCGAAATAATCACAATACGAGTTTGTTCAAATATGCAGCTCTAGTAAACATGCATGCACACACAAAAAAAAACAATCTATGCATTTAAGAGTATGCTCAACAGCAAGCAAGGAACTGTGCACATAATGACAACAGTACTGCACATTAGCACACTGCATGATGAGGAATTAATCAATTGATGTCTGAAGTTAATAACCATGAGGTCAGACGATTTCTCAAATAGTCATTTGAGATACAAGAATCTAAGTATTTTGAACTGAGACCAGTTTCACATTTTCTCTTGTATTGTAAAGATCAGGGTTTGGGTAGGAAAAGCTGTTCATATATCAGCATACATTAACAATTTTCAAGAGCTCTACAAACTGTTATCATTGAAAGGATTAACCTAGGGGAAGCTGTATGCACATTACATGACATTTTATAAAGCGCATGATTGCCTTGTCAGCTGACCCCACTGCCACCGAAAGAAACGTCTGGGTGAAGAGATCATGGACCTGAGACCTAAACACATAAATTACTCCCAAAGTAGGTCATATAGAGTGATTATATATATATATATATATATATATAAAACATAGTGGAACTTTTGTAAATGTTTATAAAAAAAAAAAAAAACTCATACCAGGTATTATGCCCAATCTCAAACTACACAGTACTGTAATATACTGGCAATGTTGCTTTCAGTTCTCTTTCATGGTGTTGAACTGGTTTGAAGCTGAAACTGAATATTAGAATCATATTACCAAAATAGATGTAAATATTTACCTTGTATCACAAGCAGACAACATACCTAATGTATTACGTGCCACTTTTGTCAGCATGATTCAACATATATTTCATGCTTGTGCACTTTCAAGCAAATTCAATCGCCTAATGTCCCACAAATTAGATGAACTTCTATCTCATATAGGCTCCCTCAGATTATAGCATACAATGGACCATTGAGACTAATATCATCATCAATTTGGTCACAAGGGACAAAGTCACATGATTCTACATTACCCTGTGTGATCATGTGAGAGAAGGTGGAATGCATTTTGGAGAAAACGCTGAATGGGTGCTCAAGGATGAGAAAAAGGAGAAGTGACACTAAGCTCTTCTTCAGAATTACATTTTAGCTTTCAATTTAAGTCCAACTTCATGATTCATTTTGAAGAAGCCCACATACTCTCTGATGGGTTCTCTGAATGGCTTTTCACTAAGCCAGCTTTAGAAAGAGATGGTAAGGCCCAACTAAAGATAGATGACGAATTACTTTCCAAAGTGTTTTTCAGTATGTTAATTTCCTTATGTATCAGGCTGCCTACTCCGCCTATTAGCATCTGTAAAGAGAAGACAATTTATGAACACTAGTTGTTCCCATGGCTACACATCATACAATTCCTCTGACAACAATAAATGTACCAGATTACATTTACTACAGGTCAAGGACAATGCAACCTTAAAGTCATAAACGTTTGGATACAAAAATGAGTTAACACCCTTTGCTTGTCATATGACAACATCAGGAAGTTTGTTTTTACTTCCTGGGTGGACAATGTTGCCATGACTGCAACTGAGCCGGTCCTTCCAGGACTCACTTGGAATCAGTTGCTAGGCAACCAATCAATATTTGACTGCTGGCACACCTCCCCCTCACCTCTCTCTGAGAGCCATGCTCAATAAAAAGACTGACACAAAATTCTCACAGGCTCTCACAACACTCATGAGTACAATAGTCATTATTATACTTCAGGAGGGGAGGGGATTTCATTCAAAACTGGCAAATGCCGGTTGAAGTGGTGCTTCCTCAATGACATCATAATCATCGTCTTCAGGGGGGAATTCTCTTTTAGACAATGCTATTGTCTTTGCCACTTCCTTCAGTCTTCCACACCAGAACGGTCTAGACTTTTAAACATCTGCACACAATACCCTTCCACTCAGTTTTCCTGACTTATTATTTTTAGACAACACCAGATGTCAGAACTCAGTACTGTGATGTCAGTGATCTAATAATGACTCTGTTTGGTAGAACTTGCTCGATTCCATTTTTGCCTACACAAATCATTAAAGGTATAGTTCACCTAAATATGACAAATCTGTAATTTCCCTGCCCTTTATGTTGTTACAAACCTGTAATATAACTTTTTTCTTTCATGGAACAAAAAAAGAGTTATCAAACAGAATGTCCAAACTGCTCTATCCCTGGTCATCAATCACTTTCATTGTATGGAATAGATAGAATGACTTCAGAGCCTCTCCTATTGTGTTTCCTTTTGTGGAAAAATTAAAGCTTAAAAGGGTTTGGAATGACATGTAGGCAAGTAAATGATGACAGAATTTTAATTCTTGGTGAACTATCCCTTTAAACCGTTAATGGAAACTGACAGTCAAAGTGCCTGGTTGTAAACACATATGAACAGACACAAACAAGTGTATTGCAATAGCTAGCTGTGACAACAGATGGCCTTATCTGGACCAAAAACTTAGATGAGAATCTGGCCCAAGTAAAGAGATTCATGCTGCCTCAAACACTGCACTGGGGTTCGCTGTGCCATACACTCTTGTAAACACCTAACACAGATGCGTGCGTGCGTGCATGCATGTGTGTGTGTACTTGAAAAGCCACACCCAATGTTTTAACACTGACTCACCTGGCTGAACAGACAAAGTTTAGTCTGCCCTACTCTTAACATGGCATAGAAACCAACCTGGCAGTCACAATGTCTTTTTTTCAGCCTCTTTGACCTACAGTTTAGTTTTCAGATCCACTTATTGTCTTCAATTGATTCTGAAACATTCACTGGCCTTCTAAAAAAGGGATGACCGAATAGGAGCTATAAACGCCACACTGGGTCAATCACCATGGTCTGATAAGAACTCTCATCCTGTCTCGTCTATGGAGATCAAATGGAGAGTTTCCAAGGCATATTTTAAAAGGCACCTGAAAGGCAGGTGTGCTTTATTATAGCTGCTTGTATGAGGGTTATGTCTGAGTAATGCTTTATTGCACTCAAAACCCAAACATTCTGGGAAAATAAAAGACATTACACAGATGGAGAAACATGTTTATAAAAACTAGGGATGTCAATGATTAACCGTTGATGGGTTAATTGTCGTTAAGAATTTAACAAATTAAAAATGTATTAACCGACAATGTATGTTATATGTAACAATTCTCCGGGGCACGCATAGCCCATGTTAACTTTTATACCACACGAGGGCATACTTCACATTTGCAGTTGAGAAAAACTACTGCCGCACATTAAAGAAAGAAGCGGACAGTAAATGGTGAGGCAAGATAAAGAGGGCAAAACGTAGTCCAACGTCGGAGCATTACACTGTAAAAGAGGGCAATGCTCAATGTAAATTAGACACCGTCTTAAAATACAGTTCCAGTACAACGTCATTGTTGTACCACCTGAAAAGTCAACACCCGATGGTTGCAGTGGAAGTCGAAAGTGGAACACTGTCCTCCCAACAAACTATCATGTCGATGTTAGCTAGAAGAGGCTGTAGTGATGTGCGTGCAGAGGCAATAATGCGGAATGATTCCAGAGGCTGACCAAGTTGGCCAGGCAATATAGCTATGTGTATCCCAGGGATGTCGGTGCCATTAGAGAGGGTGTTTTCTGCATCTGGACTTAGTGAACAGACTGCGACCACGACTCACCCCAAACACATAGATATACTCATTTTCTAAATAAAATCCAGTAGGCCTTGGTCTTAAATATGTTGTGGTGAGTTTTAAGAGTATTTTACGGTGCTCACAACTCACTCCTGCCCATGTAGATGTTAATTTTCTTAAATATAAACCAGTAGGATTTCAGTTTATTGAGGAGAGGTGTTTTTTATTATCCTTTTGTTGAATTAGGACAGGCATAAATAAGCAGCCGTTTCGAGCGAGAGCTTACTGTTTTATCATTTTGTTCATTTAAATAGTTTGTGCTTCATATTTTTTCACATAACTAATGTGAAATAAATAATTAGAAAAATACATGCGTTTTGTATCTTATTAATGATTAACCGATTATTGATTGTTAATGTGTTCAACTATCGGTTAAGGAAAATGCACAAAATCTGAAACCCTAATAAAAACCATGTGACCCAATCTGAGCCCCACAAGAGCTTTAGTCTAAAGCATCCTTTCACAAATGTTGTCTTCATATTCAAAAAGAATCTGACATCGTTGTTGAGTGCGTTTCAATTAAATAGTTTTGGGAACATTTTGAAAGTTATAAAAAGCAGTTTTTCTTTTTTCTCCTCTCAACGGCTGTGCCAATACTATCAAATATCGATATATCACGATACTTTTCCTTACAATACATTAATACGTTATATCCCTTTACCAATATTTTTATTAAACTATTTCTGTATTCACGTCACGTCCAACTGTTCAATAAAGACAAAGAAGGTCGTCTAACTAAGTGCAAACTCAGAACGACTTTTCTCAGTGCAGCCAGATATGCTTCAATGAGGCACGAGAGAATGAAGTGGAGCCTGTTTCTCTCGTGGATACGCTGGTCCTTGAGCGTTTAACACTAGGGCCGTACAAAAATAGAGATTTTCCGCCTAACCACAATCTTCATTTGATTACATCAATATTGATTCTTAAAATCCCATATGAATACGAATGTGAATACGTGACTTAAAATGTCTGTCATTCCCTACTCCTCTCCTTTTCTCTCTAATCTGGTTTCTCAAGATGCTGCAATCACCTATTTGAGCATAATTTGATTATCAATGCTGGCCAGCTTTGACCGAATGAGATTAAAACGCAATTATCCTTTGGAAAATGTGGACACTTATACTGGTGAAGGTGGTGCAGGAAATAGTGGCCTGCCAAAATGTGCTGAGCCCTATAACCTGAATGCTTTCACTTGAAAAGGAGGAAAAATGGGTTTCTATGAATAAGGGGACCTATTCTCCACAGGCACCACTGTTTTACAGAAATATAAGAAGATTTGGATTAGGTGGCCTACTTACACCTACACCTCTCTAAAACAGATATGCACACAGGCATAAACACTAGTGTACAGAGAACAAGCATATGATGATGACACCATAAGAGAAAGTGTAGCCCCAGCATAAAGGAGATGTCTACTATCGTTAATGTTCTTTAGTGGCAGTCAGACTAGTTCAGCAGCAGTTTTGAACCAAGCGCACACTATAAGAATAAATGAATGGAGTGCGAAGTACAATGGCACAAGCTTTTAGAGTAAAACACATCCGAGGTAGACCGGAAACACAAGCTTGTGCCAAGAAATTTTGCATTACACTGCATACCAAAGTTCAAGCTTGGCAAACTCTGACCTGCAAATTTGGATGACGAGAGGACAAGTGACTAATAGAAGATCGAAATATCTCACAGATTTTTTGGGGCTCAATACAAAGAATACATATTTCAAAGTAGGGCTGGGAGATAAAACAAACTCACATTAAAATTGCAGAAAAATTCTTAATATCAATGATCATTTTCGATATTTAGCCTATGATCTACATCTAGACCAGGGCTTCTCATTGGTCTTGTTTACACTTGGTCACTTCGTGCGTTTTCACTGATCGGATAGGTATCTGATCATGAAAAAAAAACAGGTGTAAATGCCCTCCGAAATGCATTCGAGACAGATTTTGCAACACACACACACACACACACACACACACACACACACACACACACACACACACACACACACACACACACACACTTGCAAAACCCTCATTCTGACTCTTAGTTTTGGTGCTGCCTTTCCTTTAAGAATTGACAGTAAATGCCCAGTGTATGATGGGCTCACTGCTCTTGACTGACCTGCTCCCTACTTGCCATCTCACTACTCACCACTACTGGGCAGGGCTATGGAAGTAATGAGGTAAAGTTTCCATTAATGTGTTGTTATGGAGGTGGTCATATGCAAATGTCTACCACAGTGTGACATCACAATGTGGAGGAAGTAGAGAATGAGTCATTTTGGCATTTTCAACAAATGTTCTTTTTACATTGTGGAGGAATTTAGAGTTCTGAAACATACATTATGTTTTACAGCATAATTAACTCTTATACTGTATGTCAAAAGATCAAGGACATTTAATTCCTCAAGTCCCCTTTAAAGATTTAATTTTTATTTCCTTGCCTTAGTAGCTGTGCACTGTTTGACTGACAGGTGGCTTATGTGCGCACTTTACATGCGCATGTGCTCCATGAGCACTCGGGCTAATGCGGATAAAACGGTCTGAGCGGTCAAATAGAAAATACATAAATACCGGTTTTGGCGAGGTATTTATGTAAACAGTTTATGTCTAAAATGTCACATTTCATTAAATTCTGAATGTTTACTTGGTCAAATACACATGTGACCACATCACATTTTAGGTGTAAATGCTAATCCGTCCTGTATGCGTCTCGAACAAAAGTGTAGCACCACCCCTCACCTGTCAATCAACTGCTGCGCTAAAACAAGAGTTTAACCTTTGCCAGTTATGAGTGGCTTTAAAAGGAAATAACCATCATGTCTGAAAATGTAAAAAGTGAATACAAACACAAGGACAAGAACTTTACGGATCTTCTTCATGTTTGATACAAACATGATGGGACACTTATGAGAAGCATGAACATCTGAAGCTCCTTTAATACAGGTAATACACTAAAATAACGGATAATCCTGCTTGAAATATTGTCTTTGTGTTTAGATGAAATTTCAGGTGCATCTGGGAGAAATAGCATGCATTTTCTTTTGTTTTTTTTTGCGCTTTCTTAGTCTTTTCTGAATTTGTTGTGCCTTAATGTCATGCAATAACACACTGACAGAGTGACTAATGTATGTCGTCATGAAACAGAGACCCACCCCTTGAAATCCGAACACAAGTGGTCACACGTAGTCGGATCACCCGAGACGCAAATGGGTTAATCAAAGTCATCTGAAGCGATCCAATCAGTTTTGTGGTGAGAACAGCACAGTCATCTTGCAATTGTAGTCTCAAGGCACAATCGTGATTTCAAGTTCGATTACACTTCCTATAGTGCCATCTAGCGCTCTGCACATGCATCAGGCACTAGGAATTGTAATCTATCTTGAAATCATGATCGTGCTTAAAGAATACAATGGCAAGATGTCAGTGAAAAAAAGTTATATTTTGGTCTGTTACTCTGTTATCAATCAAAACTGATTGGATCACTTTAGAAGCCATTGAATAAACCAGCATTCAAAGGTCTGGCCACCATTCACTTCCATTGAAATGACCTACAGAGCTGAAATATTATTCAAAAAAATCTTCATTTGTGTTCAACAAAAGAAAGTAAGTCATACACATCTGGGATGGCATGAGGGTGAGTAAATGATGAGAGAATTTTCCTTTTTGGGTGAACTATCCCTTTAAGTGGTGTGGGGATAGAGGTGGTGGTGGCGTAGTGGCTAGAGCACAGGGCTGTTAATCAGAAGGTCGCTGGTTCGAACCCCACAGCCACCACCATTGTGCCCTTGAGCAAGGCACTTAACTCCAGGTTGCTCCGGGGGGATTGTCCCTGTCATAAGGGCTCTGAAAGTCAGTTTGGATAAAAGCGTCTGCCAAATGCATAAATGTAAATGTAAGTGTACCCTTGGACTCTTCTAAATCCAAATATTAATTTAAATACATTATCTGAAAAACCTAAATATATTATGCAGTGTTGTTTCAATCTAACTGATCTTGTTTTAAAAAATGTTAAAATATTTGTACAGGAAAACAATACAAAAATGATCAAGAAAAAGATTTTTGCCCTAATATCAAAGGTCTTGATTATGATTCAATGTGAATTTTCTTAATAAAAAAATATGATTGTGCCTGGTAACTTGCATGTAAAATGGCTAGAAATATCATTTTAGCTTAGCGTAAAGCTAACAGTTTACACAAGGTTTATTTCTATTTCTTGTGCTCCAAACTTACTTCTGCTCGTATGAATCTAAAACATCATAAGAAATTGTTTCCAAAGTGCATTTGAGCAGCATTGATCGCATCATTTATACGTATAAATGTTTTCCATCTGAAAGATCTAAATATTAAATGAAACAAAATTACAATAAAATGCAAAGTAATCTCTTAAGTAATCAAAATACATTTTAATGTAACTGTATTCTAATTACCAATTATTTAAATTGTAACTGTAGTGGAATACTATTTTTTCATTTAAATACATAATCCCATTACATGTATTATGTTACTCGACAACACTGATGCTCGGTGCTATTGGTAGAGACCAGAAAAACATTTGGGGACTGCTTCATAAGGCATGTCTCATTCCTCTGGGACGTGACATGTAAAAACAGTGTGGCCTGTGTTCAGAGCATCTGCGGTGTTTCTGACGCCACATGCATGCACAGCAGGAAGAGCACTGTTTAACATCCACCCACACAGGCACATGGCTGTTACAAACACTTACTCAAATCATTCTTGTGGTCACGAAAACAAAGCCTCTTTGTGTATTTCTCTCTCTTGCATGAACAGCGACAGTGCAATATCTTGCCTCATCAGAGGACATGCACTTAAAAGAATGTCGTTCTCATGATCCATAACCACAGTCGACACACGCGCACACAGAATGATGGATGGACAAATTGGGGCACATGATTCAGTAAATGGCCTTAAGAGAATACCCAGCTGCTACTGGGGAAAAAAAACAAAACATTTCCGTCTGAGGTTTTTGAGTGAGTGTGATTCTGCTAAATATGAAGAAATTCATCTTCTTTTGCTGCACACATACAAAATCTAAAACTGCAGTCTGAACCAAAACATGACTATTGACATTCTGCAAACAGTGTCAATCTGAGCAGAACATTTGACACCCCCAACCATTTGAGAGAGCCATAGCACACTCAGATGGGGGGATGGGGCCCAAGCGGTAAGAAAAGTCCATATTCAGTATCATCCAAGCCCTTGGGAATCAGTGGAGGACAAAGACACAAAAGATACCCCTGTTAAAGTAAAGAGATCATACAAATCTGCTACCACTGAAACTGTCTGAGGTTTGGCCCAAAGACCAAACCGAAACATTGGCAAGACCTTCAGGGGGTAAAATGGCCAGATTGACCTACTGGTAGCGAGATCCATAGAGATATAGATGGGTAGTACACACACAATTATAACATATTAAATAATGCAATACACTAAATAATGCTTAAAGGTGTCTAGACTAGTGTTGTCAAAAAAAATGTCAGTAGTCGGTACCGATACCAATGAAATTTTACAGTACTCTTATACCAATTTCGATACCACAGTAGAAATATTCTAATATGATAATGTGCTATTGAACACATAAGTTGTTATTTTTAATAATTATTAGTTAAATAATTATAATTTTCCAGAAAATGTTTTAAAGTTTAATTTAATTTAATCATCAAAATGGCGTTTATTCAATTAATTCTTAATTTTAATTTTGCCAAACTTTTATTCAACATCTGTCTTGCTTGTGATAAATTATTATTAATATTATTATTATTACAGAGAATATAAAATTTTACTATACAGCTTTAATATATTTTTATTCCATGTTTTATATAATTTCTTAAAATTCAAGCATATAGCTTTTTATTTTGAATCATGATTTTATTATGATGTGTTTTTTGCCGGAATCTTCACTTTTCCAGATAAACGGTTCACAACATGGCCCAGTGCAATTATAGACCTTTTTCACACTCCAGGTATTGGAATGCGGAAGTAAACATTTGCAGGGTAAACTTTGAAAGCGGTGAATGGGAGTTCTTCGCAGCAAATATTACTTTCACTTACTCATTTGCTCAAAGAGCAAAAGAAAAATTTCACTATACATTTGAATGACTTTCCAGGAGAGGAAGAAATAGAGAGTGGTGAATAAAGACAGTCAGATGGGAGATGATGTGAAATTTACTGTCACTCTCTCAGCAGCTGTATTAGAAACCCTTCACAGCTGTGGTAATTCCTTTTTTTAAAGTAATTCCAAGGTAATATCACACAAAGCATAATGTTATAAACTTACACTAAATATTTAGTGATCTTATAAAAAGGTTTGCTAGATTTACACTGCTAAATTAGGCAGAAACATGTCATCACAGTCTGAAAAAGGTCTACTAAAGACTTTTAAGTCACGTCTGAAATCTCATCTCTTTACACTGTTCTTTGAGTCTGACAAATGAAATGTAGGACACAGTTTTGAAGTGTTTTTTATTGTAAACTACTGGTGTTTGTGTATGTGGTAATTTTTTTAAATTATATTACTATGAAGCACTTTGGTCAACTCTGTTGTTTTAAATGCTATATCAATAAAGTTGAGTTGAGATTAAAGCACAAAAACTGTGATTTAATTATATAAATATAGTTTAAATGTGCTGCATGGTTCATTTAAACTCTTAAATTGTTTTTCACAATTCCTGACATTTAATTGTAGAAACAAAATTCCCTATCGTCTGCAAGTTAAGATGGCACAGTTAACTTATGTACACTTTTGACCCACTGGAATAGTGATATAGTCAATTAAAAGTGAAAGAATGCTTGTGTCCTTCACAAAGTAGATGTCTTAAACGACTTGCCAAAACTAAACTTTGCTCATATAAAATCTGGAGTGGTTAAAAAAATGACAATTAATGGCTTCAACTTAAGTGTGTGTAAACTTCTGACTTCAACCAACAAATTTTTCTTAATCTTTTGATTTTACACTGAACACCTTGTTCCCATCTGGACCATTTTTTTAAATTTTTTATTATTCAAAATATTCACTAAAATATTTGATTGTTTCTCATTATCGTTTTAAAAGATGCGGTGTCAAGTTATAACTTTTATAATGAGACCTCTATCCCCATCTGCACTATTTTTGATTGTTTGTCTATATAAACATGCACTATACGGACATCTTTGACCGTTGTGATGTGTTTCCGGCGATGTGCACCACATTTTTTTAAGAGCTGAACATAGCTTCTATAAACGAGCCTTGTTCAGCTCCATTCCACTGCTGCTGCTGGCTGAGAGAATGTCTCCTGTGAATGTTTCGTCCTGTGTGTAAACAGGCATGGAAGGTGTGAGATGTCTGGGCTGTGAAGACCAGCGTCTCTGCTTTGAAAGCATCCCAACATTGGGAAAGAGTGGCAGAAGTTTAAAAATGTTCCTGATCGTGTCAGTGCAGGATTATATTTGTTTTGCAGCATGTTTCACTGTGGACTGTATTATGTGTGTTTGGCACATTTTAGCGTGGATTATGTGTACGGCTCATTTTATTGTGGATTATGTTTGTTACGCACATTTTAGCATTGATTGCTTGTGAACTAGTCACAATATGATGTAGGCTTTACAAAGGTACTATTACTGAAAGATGGGGCATTTGAAAACACTATTTGACTTGGCCGCAAATCCGAAAGTAATTAGTAATATCCGTTACTGTTTTAAAGGGGAACAAAAAAATTATATATTCATATGTACTATCACCTATTATAAGTGGACCTCTGGACCCCTGAACAAAAAAAAAAACTATAATATAACTATTGGTGACAACAGCAGGAACAAAAATGAGCCTCAAAAATATTCCAGAGTGATGTGGCTTTCAGGCATACGCTCCTCACCTTGTTCGTAGTGCATGCCAGGCCGCATCCACATCAGCGTACAAATTCTTCTCTGAAGGCTTCCCTGAGCTTGCCCCGTAACCAGAGTAATCATAGGAGAACACATTGCAGTTGATGCGGGAGCCCAGGCCGATGTAGAAACTACTCATCTGACCCAGGTCTACAGCGTTACCATGGGAAAACAACAACGTATAGCGTGCGTTGGGAGAACATCGCACAAACATGCAAGAAATACGGTTCCCCCTAGATGTCCGAGTCATGAAGCACTCAATGGCATCTTTTTCCCTGGTAGAGTACTGCCAATCAGCACGCTCCGAGAGGTGGAGGGTCCATCGGCTGCTGCTCTCGTCACACATTAAGGTGTATGTGGGCTCCGGGGGAAGGAAGGCCAGCTTAGAGGTGATTTTGCTCGGGCATGGTGGACAGCAGAAGAGGCAACAAAGCTCACTCAAAGACAGGTGATTCATCCTTCACTTGAAGAGAGAAGAACAAAACAGATTGGCAAATGAGTGGAGTGGAAACATAAAGGTCAAATAATTAAAAATAGATGTGTCTTGATGCTTTAAACAGCCACCCCATATCCGTATGCAATGTATTAAAGAGGACCGACCATAATAGTTCCCCTATGATGAGTTAATATGCAGGCTGAATAATCTATTCCTTAATAGTCTATCAAAAAATCTGAATTCTCTCATCATTTACTCGAAACCCTTATGCCATCTCAAACTCGTATTCAAACAGAAAACAAAGAAAGATATTTTGACAGATATATGATGTGAACTTGAAAATGTTTGTCCACATTGACTTGAATTTTACGCATATACACATATAGTCATATATCAGTATTTGTTCCGCAGAAGAAAATCTTAAACAATTCCACAAACATTTAAATACACACTGTTTCAAAAATATAGCCACATGACATAAACAATATATGTGTAAAAATAATTTTAGTGTGATGAAATCTAATGCTACTAATCTTACTAATGTTATTCGTGTTTCAGTCAAGATTACAACTTTGATGTCATAAGGACGTAACAGCAATAAACCTGTAATCTGGTATCTGATTTTATAACACTTAAACTTTATTCTTACACGTATTAATGTTTACAACTTGTAGCTATACTATTGCAACAGTGTGTATGAAGTTTTATGTTTATGGACTGGCCTTCTTTCACATTCATTTAATTTTATTTTGTATTGACTTGCCCCATTCACTTCAACTGTAAGTTCATTGCTGTAGCCAGGATAGCTTTTTTAGGAATTTTTTTTGGTCTTTAAATTGTTAATTGGAGGCAATATGCTAAATGCCCTGAATAGTCCCAGTCCCACTAAATCTCAAGCAACCGAAACTTTGTGTGAACAACATTTGGCTACAAAATACAACCCAAAACATAAATTTCACTAACAACAGGTTCAATAAACCATATAAAATAGTGCCGGGGCTACTGTTGCCATCCTAAAGCTAAATTGATATACACTGTATTATTGCATTACATACTGCACTATTGTTATACATTGCATATGACACAATATAAATCAAATAAAAGCAGAAAGTATCAACAAATTATAAGAAACTGTGTTGAATCAAGTGTTTGTTCTATAAGCACATTTAATGAGTGTGAGCTTAAATAGATAGTTCACCCAAAATGAAAATGTTCTCATCATTTACTCACCCTCATGCCATCCCAGATGTGTATGACATTCTTTCTTCTGATGAACACAAACAAAGATTTTTAGAAAAATATTTCTGCTCTGTTGGTCCATTCAAAGAACGTTAATGGGTGCTAAAACATTGAAGCTACAAAAATAAAAAAAAAATAAACACAAAGTGACATATGATAGGTATAGGTGAGAAACAGATTAATTTTAAGTCCCTTTTTTATTATAAATTCTCCTCCCTGCCCAATAGGTCATGATACGCATGGAAAAAAAGGACTTAAATATTGATCTGTTTCTCACCCGCGCCTATCATATTGCTTCTGAAGACTGAATTTGGAGTCATATCCATTACTTTTATGCAGCCTTTATGTGCTTTTTGTGGTTTCAAAGTTCTGGTCACCATTCACTTGCATTCTATGGACCTAAAGAGCTTAAATATTCTTCTAAACATTTTTGTTCAGCAGAAGAAAGTCATACATATCTGGAATGGCATGAGGGTGAGTTAATTATGAGAGAATTTTTGAGTGAGCGCACTATTCAATTTTGTTAGCTCGGTCAGCTAATTACACCAGTGCTATACCTGTACACGATGTCTCGATGCTGGAAGTGATGGTGAAGGCAGAATTGCGTTGATTTGGTGATTTGATGCAGTCACTGTTTTTTAACAGTCAATTGTGAGATTCCCATTAACTGACCACTCCGTCCACTCAGCCCAATCAAGAGACCCTCAAAACCTGCCTCCGTCTCGACCAGCTCAATCGATCTTGTCAACATGTGGTCTTTGTTTGATACAAATGCCAAATCAAAGGCTCCCCGTATTAATGCAGGTGTGACGTGATGAAACTAGACCAGGACTTCTATTCCAATCCGTCCGGTTCGGGTGATCTCATCTCACACCAGCTCTTCCATACAGCTCGTTCCTTGCCTTCTGATTTTCTTGCGGAATGCCGGATGTCAACGTCAAACGTTGAATTATCTATTGGCCAATCAGATTATGGACGGATCTGATTGACCAATCACAAGCGTCCTGGCTGAACACAGACGATGGCGTCAAAACAATAACATTTTGATAAATGTTTATTACCACTGTTGGCCCTTTACACTTGGAAATGATTAAAATATGTGATTTTATATTAGGATGATGGTTGTGTTTGGTGAAGTTCGTAGTTTAATTTAAGTTAGTGAGCGTTAACCAGTAGCTATTTTATTTTTCCACTTTAACGTGGAAAGCCACGCGGCTTCTATTTTTTTTCCTCATTACATTTATATTTATTTGGGTCGCTATTAAAATATCACGTTTAATTTTAAGGTCGAAATGAGCTCTCAAAAAGGAAATGTTGCAAGATCGCGACGCCCGAAACACCAGAATGCAACTGCCTTCAAAAATGACAAATACGGTGCAAGCGTTCAAGTTAAGGTTAGCATCATTCTAGATATCATTGTCTATTTCCTAATTGAAAATGCACAAGTGTTCAGTATAATTATATTTAAGTTGCTTTGGTTTAGAATAAGTTAATACAGTCTGAACTGCGCTGTCTATAAGATCATGTAGCAAGACATTCATGATCTCTTATATGTTTCTTGTTTAAAAGTTCGTGTATATTCCCTTATAATGTTTTCAGAAAGCAAAAGCAATGGTCCATGATGGTCTGTGCCAGCACTGCAAAGATATCCTTGAGTGGAAAGTGAAGTACAACAAATACAAGCCCATTACACAGCCCCGAAAATGGTGAGATTAGGGTGGATTTGCTTCAAAGCAACATATGAACTCCTCAATGAAGTCTCCTCATTAATGTTGTTGTTCTTATGTTTCTTCTAGTGTGACATGTCTTCAAAAAACAGTGAAGGATGCCTACCATATCATATGCAAACCATGTGCACTGAAGTTAGAGCTTTGTGCCAAATGTGGAAAGAAAGAAGAGATTGTCATTCCGTAAGTAGATACAATCCAGATAAAAGGCAGACTGATAAAAATATTCCTTCCACCTTGTTAGAATATACAAATATTCTATATACAAATAGAGTGGTGGTGGCGGCGTAGTGCTAGAGCACAGGGTTGCAAATCAAAAGGTCGCTGGTTCGAACCCCTCGGCCACCACCACCATTGTGCCCTTGAGCAAGGCACTTAACTCCAGGTTGCTCCAGGGGGATTGTCCCTGTAATAAGTGCACTGTAAGTCGCTTTGGATAAAAGCATCTGCCAAATGCATAAATGTAAAATGTAAATGTAAATAACCTGTAATAAGCATTGCTTTCTAGCTACACATTAGATCTGCAGTAGTTATATATAGTATATATATATATATATATATATTTTTATTAGACAAACAGTGCCAACCTGCATCTCAGAATATTGTCTGGCACCATCATGTCACACGGTCCAATTCATTGAGATCACATTTTCAGTGCAGCACAAGTGCCATCTTGTGGACATACAAAACTAATGGAAAAATTATTCTAGTGCTATTTTTTTTCTATTAAGAATCATTTTCAAGGCATATACATGCCGCCACAAATGCACTGTAGTTTACATTTTGTGTACATACAGATACATACAGATTGTGTTTTATTACTAAGCAACTAATATTTTAGCTTAACAGACACAAGATGATACAAAAATGTTTTTTTTCTCAAGCTATTCACTACACTATTATTTCTTCATATTTGTAGTTATATGGGATGCTTCATTGACAAGATAATTAGACAGGTACCCTGTCATTTATATAGTCAGAGTGCAATAAAAAATAATACCTCCCCACACCCTGCCCACTGCATTTTCCAGCATCTTCCTTCAGCAATAAGATTTAACAACTTTAGAGCTATAACAAAACACAGGAACAATGGTGGTGTCCCTACTAAATGCATAAGAACCCTACAGATCACTTCTGGTTCTGCGCTGTTTAATATCTCTCTAGTCTTCAAACTGTACAAAAAAAACTTTTCATAAGCCCATAAACTATACATATGCCACACGCTGATGTACATTTCTATGTTTCTCTCGAATCTCCATTACTACCGTACATGCATTACTACTGTATTTCAGCGATTCGTAATTTAATTTGTCCCAATATCTGTAACTTATAGGAATGTCACAAAATATCTATACATCGATAATTGATTAGCACAAAATGTTTTCAATATGTTTTTGTTAGTTGGATTTCTGTTTAATGTAGTCTGTCGTTATAGCTTTGGGATACCACAAGGGGGCGATTTAACATTAACTGTTCTTAAAGGAATAGTTCAACCAGAAAATTTTAATTCCCTAATCATTTACTCACCCTCATGCCATCCCACATGTGTATTTTCCCACATGTGTATCTTTCTTCAGCAGAACACAGATTTTTGGAAAAATAACTCCGCTCTATAGGTCCGTAAAATGCAAGTTTATGGGTGGCACATTTTTGAAGCTCCAAAAAGCACATATAGCCAACCTAAAAGTAATCCATTTGGTTTATACATAGATACCTCATTTGGCTGGTTTTGAAACTTCAGCTGTGGCACCATCTTGGAACAGTCAACAAGGAGATCTGTTTGAATGCAAGTGAATGGAGGAGATGCGTCAGTCCGAGCTCCTTGCTCAGACCGCTGCATAAACTGCTTTTGTGTGGAAACAGTATTGTGGTTTATAGGAACAGCTGCTAATAAGGTATCTACGTATGAATATCTATGCAGAGGAAGCTTACACGCTTGCGTCATGCAAGAGGCAGATTGAACTCCACCCTCAACAATGAGCTGGCTGGAAGCAAATATTTTTAGCAAAAAAAGTTTTCAATATTTGTATCTATTTCTTACACCTAGCATTTCGCTTCAGAGGACATTAATTAATCCTCTGGAGTTGTGTGAAATACGTATAGGATGGCTTTTTACGCTAATGCTTTTTTTAAAAAAAATGTTTGGCACCCATTCAGTTGCATTGTATGGACCTACACAGCGGAAATCTTCTTCCAAAAATCTTCAATTGTGGTCTGCTAAAGAGAGAAAATCATACACATCTGGTATGGCATGAGGGTGGGTAAATGATGAGAGAATATTTATTTTGGGGTGAACTATTCGTAATTCTTATTATTTTATTTGTTTCCGCAGGGAGTGCCCCTCACTGGCCTGGTTTAAGCTCAGTTTAATGAAAAAGTAGTACAAAACCTGTCATAATTACTAATAAAGAAAATGATAAAAAGATCTAACGCAATATCTTATGATAATAAATGCTATATGAGAGATTTATTAACAATCTTAATGGGCCGGACATTTTTGACCGGGAACACAATGTGTTAGGACAACAAAAACTACACATGGGTGAATATTAAGTTATCGTCACCACTACATTTATGCAGCTGGTGTTTCATTATATGTAATGTTATGGCAGATAAACAAATGGGAGTTTCGAGGAAAGGGCAAAAGAAAGGTTGTTACTTGGAGTTATTTCAAATTCTGAGTTGATGGAGCTGGCAGATACCTGGAGCTAAAGTTGTCATTGGAGACATACAGGAAGTGAAGGGTCCCTTTTTGAAACATGTTTAAGGAAATAAAATCAGAGTTTAAGTTACCCTGCCGCTCACTTTACAAGCATTGTGTTGAGAAATATGTACGAAGTGACAAAGACTGTAATGCGTATGCAACTTGAGGAGGTGGAGGGCATCACTCTTACTACCGACTCCTGGACCTCACAAGCTACCAACGAATACTGGTAAGCCTTTGCCTTAGATTTAAGGGTTTGGTGTAGCAATGAGTAGACCTATTTATATATGGAAAAAGTGCAGATAGAGATTGATAATCATTTGGAAAATTTTCTGATTATTGATGTGTGAAAAGGCATCGATCCCAAGCATAGTAACCACTATGTAAAATTCCTTATAAGATCTTACCTGACCAATAAAAATCTATTGTGTTGAAATGTAAAGGGTTACTTTGACTATGATTTGTGACCAAAACTTGTAAATCTATAGGTCACAGTTATTTTTGAATGTTTAAAATAACACATCTGGCTGCTTTTGTTGCTTAGGCTTGACCAGAAGCAGGAAGATGTGGATGGCACCAGTGGGCAAAATAAAGGAAACGAGCATAAAAAAAGAGATCAAGGATTGATGAATGATGGTGAAGCTGAGGCAGATGAAAATCTTGATGTCATGGGCTCTAGCAATGATGACTGTGATAGTGATTCAGATCCTGAAGGAAAGTAACACTTTCAGTCTTCTGTGTGTGTTATTGGCAAACAACTAAACTCAAAATCACTGCATCTAATGTACCCTAAGGCTGGCATTTGGACATGCATTCTCCTGGTCTCTTGCTGTAATTTGGGAAAAGAATCCTAGGAGGTGTTTTGATGTTGGCTGTAGTGATTGTTCCTTCTATAGCTGTTGCAGTGATTTTGCAAGACATGAAGAAATCCACACATGCTGAATGAAACCGTCTCATTGGATAAATGTACTGAATTTCTTATAATCAGCTGATGCTGTTAGCACAAGCATTTTGGTGCATTAATTTTATTTGTGGTTATAAATGATTGCTTATTATTGAGCAGTTTTGTCAGTGTACATCCATTTGAAGCTTTTGTTTTTTGTAAAAACAACAGATCTTTGTAAAAAAAACACACAAGATACTGTATAATATATGCACAGATATATGTGTTGTGTTGCTTGGATAGGTGCATCACAAAATACTGAACAGATTTTTACCTAACATAAAATATAAACATTTGAAATATTTGGCCTATTTTCTGTCTGTCAGCATCTGCAGCTTACACTGTGATTTTATATGTTTTTGGGTGTAATGTGAGTGGTTGAAAACAAAAAAAAGAAAAAGAATGATAAGAGAGAAGTTAAAGCACAGTGATCACATGGACTGAGGTAATGCAATGAGATCATAGCAAACTATTTCAAGATTTTTAAGGAAAACTCGTCTCGTGATGTTTAAGGAACTTGAGCAAGAGTAGTCAATTTCACCCTTTGTGCAGCATCACAACCACCTGTGACATAAGGTTCTGGAGAAGTTCAACATAATTATTGGCACAGAAGCCACATGTCATCTATTTTAGGGAATTTTTAAAGAACTGTGATGTTTAACCCTTGATTTAAGCATTGCAGTTTTGCCAAAGTTATGAGAGACCATCATCACATGTCTCACCAATGTAACACATTTCTACTTTACATCACATAATTGCAAGCGTTTGCAGAATAATGTAGTCTTAAACCTGTACTCAACAAAAAGAGAATAAGAAGTATTTGATAGGTTTTAAAAGATTTGAAACTAATTCTGCATTTTCAGATAGTCTATTACACATTTTATTTTTGTATCTGTTTTTCTGTCCTGCAAATGATAAAGAATGTAGGTAGCCTTTCTGAGACATGAAGGAGTGCCTACAGATTTCTTTGTTTCATTCATTTGTGTTTTGTGTGTGCCAAAGGGAAAGCTTTTGTGTTAAAAGCAGCCATTGAAAGCATTTTCGACTTTTATCTTCTCAAAAGCAGCACTCTGTGAATGCACTGACTGTTTTTGTATTTCAAATTGTGGCTATGTGCAGGTCAATTGGAATTTGGAAGTCAGTTATATGTATCCGAAAATGCAATTCCAGTGTACGTCTCAGGTGTATTGTGCAATGTTCACCTTTTTTCTCCACAGCACACTCATAGACCTTATTCACAGCAGCGCTATCTTTGATCTTTGATCTGTGAGGGATAGTGTTTCTGTAACATTCACGGACAAAACATTGAAAAAAATGTATTTACAAGAACATTCATTAGACAAAAATCTCCAGACAGCATGAGTTGTGGAATATCAGATTGGCTCTAGGAGCTTAATGCAGCTTTATACTGTGTGTACCATTGAAAAGACTAGATGTCTATGTCTATCCCTCACAGCCTTGTTTTCATTCCAATACAAAATTAAAGATGGCACTGCTGTGAATAAGATCTATGCCTTGATCTTTGCTGGAGTTTTCCATTGTGGTGAAGAATGTTGTTGTACTTAGTTTGAGGATGGACTTTCACTTTGAAGTGACTGCTCTATAAGCAGTTGCTTTTAAATTGACTGCACCAGTTTTACTGTCCTTTCTCTTGCTCATCTGGCATATACAAAGGATTACTCAAATAAATTAAGTTGGACCAACATAAGTAAATTATTTTAACAAAACCTAGGTAAATTGAGTTTGAAGAACTAAATGAAGTTGAGTTAAATCTTCTATAGTACATTGATTTGACCTAATCCAACTACTTTAAATTATGTTGGCTCAATGAGACTGACTTAATCTGAATGACAATAAAATAGTTATATTCCGGGTTCAATACAAGTTAAGCTCAATCGACAGCATTTGTGGCATTATGTTAATTACCACAATAATTAATTTAGACACATGCCTCCTTTCAAAAAATCAATAATCGGGGTTAGTGAGGCACTGACAATGTAGGTGAATTAATGGGGTCTATTTTATAATTTTATAAAAGCTCTTGCATTAATTCTTCCATTAAAACTCTTTTATTATTTCAGATGTAAAGTTCTTTAAATACTCATTTTTTTTACTTTTGTTTTGGTTTTGTTGACATTACATCGTCATGGCAACTAAGTTGTAAAATTGACTAACTTTCCACAGAAATGGTTAGTAAGTGATTTTATCACACTAAAATCATGTTAACACACGCAGCTCAACATACTGTACGTCTTGTGGCTATGCTTTTTTAAAATAGAGTGTATTTTAACATTTGTAGATTGGCCCCATTCACTTCCATTTTAAGTGTGTCACTGCAATCCAGATTTGTACTTTTTTTAAAGAAGGGGCAAGTCAAATGTATTATTTATTTATTTTTTATTTTTTTTGTAGTAATCAATATTATGCCACAAGTGCTGTTAATTGAGTTTAACTTGTATTGAACCCGGAATATTATATGAGTGCACAATTTTATTGAAAGGTGCACTCAAACATTTTCACAGCGTATTTTCACACCACTCCTTGTCTCTCTTCACTGGCAGCCAGTTGATGCACGTATCAAGTTCAAGACACTGATGCTTGCATACTGAACATTCACTGGGTCTTCTCCAGCATAGACCTGAAATCACTTCTGCAGAGCTACGCGCCCACTAGAAGCCTGCGCTCGGCTAAGTAACGTCGCCTTGTTGTACCAACACAAAGAGGCTTCTTTCGGGCTTCGGCTTCATACCGCGTTGGTGGAATGACCTTCCCAACTGTGAAGCTGACTTCAAACAATGGCCAAAAACACATCTTTACAAGTTTATTGTTGCAATTTAATCTGTTTTGAAAACTATTCTGATGCTAGTGAAATTTTGTAATATGGCACTTTGATTCGCTTTCCTCTTTTGTTAGTCGCTTTGGATAAAAGTGTCGGCCAACTAAATGTAAATGTATGTTAAAACGATACTGGCATGCTTGTCTAGAAACGTTTGGCTGTTATTCCCAAGAAACAATCAGTCTCAATTCTAATATGGAATTTCATCATGTTCTTTCATTTGCCCTTGATTTCTAATATCCATTCAGCAAACCAACTTCAGTGGATTATTTATTTATTTATTTATTTTAGTAATGACAGATTACAGTGCTCTATTGGCAATATGGACTGCAATTATGTGTAATGGAAAACCATTCCAAGAGTTAACTGAGGTCGCTTTCCATTGTGCGGTATACTTTTTTGCATGAGCTGTATCATGTTATATAAAGGAAATCTTCTGAATGCTGTTTCACAGTCTTGATAAACATAATAAATACTGCCTTCTTTCATTCAAACAATAAAAACCATGCAACAGCCAACAAACATTATAGCTACACTGTAAAAACTGTCTGTAATCCTAACTGTAAAAGATAAGTAAAAAGTCTACAGGGAAAAAAAAGAAACAGAAATTGGTTAGTGAGAAGTTACTGTAAAAAATATTACATTTTTTGTATATATATTTAATAAGATAATACATGTATTTTTACGATAAATTGTTGTAAAAATAACAACATTTAGATTTAAAAAAATTGATTTTCCTGCATAATTAATGTACTTTTATGGTAAATTACTGTTAAAATTAAGGTAAAAAAAAAAAAAAAAAAAACAGTAAACGGGTGTTCCCAGAATTCCCTGAGCGACCCATTACATTTCATTTTATTTTATTGGAATAGATACGTTTCTACTTATTTTTAATGTAAGTTATGGGGTGATATGTTATATTTGAGATAGGTAGTTTAGATAATGTTATTGTATAATTTCAATTTCACATGTGTTGTTGATGGTGTTGTGTGTTTGTGTGAGTGACAATGAGCACTGTCTATAAATGTTTACTGGTCATTGCTAATGAAAGGGCGACTATAGATGAACTTCATGTCATCATGTTCCCTTCTGTAATTACAGTGATTAACAATACATTATAAATTGAAAAGAAGATTTTTACAGTTTCAGAAGGTTGATATATTAAGTTTATCATTTAATTACATAAACGACAGCACTGCACCTTAAATATAACGTAAAAACAACTGTTTTTTTTCTGTAAAGTTGTTTACATTTTTACTGTATTTTTTACATATTTATTCTGGCCACCACCTCAACCAAGTTTTTTTTTTTTTTTTTTTTTTTACAGTGTAGTAATCCTGATTAATTATGTTATTATGTTATTCTAGAAATATCATCTCATGATACTGACTTTTAATCCCTAATGAAAGAAACCTGCTGCTACTGACACGTCTCCGTGACCACGCACCCTATGGAAGTGTGTGAAAAAAACAACAATCAATACATTTTCTTATTTACATTATCATGATTTGCAGTAGTACCGTAGTGGCAACAAAATGAGCAATGGATACGATAAAATAAACAGGCTGTGATTTGTGAGCATAAGTTACAAGAATGTCCCGATTGCGCACGAGAGTTTGATTGGACAGCCGCTGTGACGCAGAAAGAGCTGTTGTAATGATTACTGGTTTATGACTGTACACCACCCAGCAATGCAGCAATGACCTGCTTGTGGCATATATAAAAGATCAGAGAACTCGCGTTCGAAATTCTGTACCAATAATGAGCCGGAACGATACAACTACGCGCATTGCGCACGTCTTCAGTGGGACATTTGTGCACTCCACACCAAGTGCAGCTGTAGAAATACTACAGGACTGTGTCTTAGGAGTCGACGACGAGGGGAAGGTTTGTTTGATTATTGCAATGTATTTATTTTGTTTTCGATTCCGATTCATGGTGCATTGCACCAGCATATCATTTCATTACAGTCTCAAATTGGTCAACATTTTTAAATGTTGCACCTCTAATTTTTTTTTTTTTTTCATTTGATTACTTCTCTAAAAAAATGTTTATAGGCTAACATTTAAACTTTTGATCTCTGTGTGCAGATTGCCTTTATTGAAAAAGAGCCAGATGTGGTCAGCCTCTCAAAAAAATGGGGGTTTGAAAAAGCAGAAATTAAAGTGCTTGAACAACAGTGAGTTGCTATAGATTTCTCAGCATTATACTGTAGTGTAACATAAGTCTGATCAGGGTAGATACAGTTGCGTTACATTCAGAACCATTCAGCACTGTGCAGGTACATTTTTGTTCACAGACAATGAGTACTTAGGGTCCAATTATGTACTCAAAACGAGTTATAAATATTTTTATAAATTAATTATATTCCATCTAGAAGCACAAAAAGGTCACCTTGGGGGAACCACCCCAGTGATGGCCCTTGACTTGTACCTTAAAATGTACAGTCTGACTTTTTTCAGAGAGAGGTCAGTAACAGAGCCAAGGACTAAGCTGATGTTTATCCTTTGAAACCCATCTGTTTGTCTTTGTCAACAAACCAACACTAGTACAAAAGTAAGCATGTGAGAACTTGAATTCTGTCCATATGCATTACTCTCAGCTTCTTTTATTTTACAGTGAGTTCCTTATGCCAGGAATGGTTGATACACACATCCATGCATCTCAGTATAGCTACTCTGGCACTGCCTTAGATCTGCCTTTACTAGAGTGGCTTAGCACTTACACTTTCCCTGTAGAAGCCAAGTATAAAGACCTGGACTTTGCCAACAATGTCTACACTAAAGTTGTGGTGAGTTGAATGGGATAGACAACTCTGAATTTCACATACAGTATTGCCTAGTTAAGAAATGGAAATTGGTTATAAACTTGCTAAAGTGTATAAGTAGTATACTCTTTTCTTTTTTGGTGGACTTTGTGGTGCTATAGAGAAGAACTTTAAAGAATGGCACCACTACTGCTTGTTACTTCGCCACAATACACACTGATGCTTCCCTTCTGCTTGGAGAGCTTGCAGGTAAAGCATACATTCAAGCAAACCCACACACTGTCAAGATTCCCCTGTTTGATTAGTTACTGGAGTGGCAAGCACAAGCAAATCCAACTCAGCATCATTGTGTTAACCTTTGGAGTTTGTCTCACTTTTTGCTTGTCTGGCTCTTGTTTTGTAACTGCATGTGTTTATGTTGAGTAACTGCATGTGTTTATGTTAGAAACTATACTGATTTACTCAACTTTATTATTACTTAAAGTTTTACTTACTGTTTTTCATAATCATTATCTCTCATGATACCAGTGTATATACATCAATCATTAATTTTTGACTTCTGAAATTGTTATTCTCAGGATTTTTCTCTCTCTCTCTTTCCATCAGATAAGTTTGGACAGAGAGCTTTAGTGGGCAAAGTTTGCATGGACTGCAATTCTGCAGTTCCGCAGTATAAAGAAAGCTCAAATGAATGTAAAGAGGAGACAGATCAGTAAGTTTAATACCTTGGATGTGGAAAACAGTGCAATATTTAATAATGTTATATTACTGTTACTTTAAAGAGATTAGAATACCTGATCTAACCCTTAACATGTATTGATTTATTTTTTGGTTATTTTTTGTAATGTATTTAGATTGATTTAGTGACACAGGGTGTTGTTCAGTGATGTTAAACAATATTTTTTTATTTGAATCAATCCAGTTAATTTAGCTGTTACCACATGAAGCACATTTTTATTTTATTTGTTCAGTACACACTGTAAACGTGGTTACCTGCATTTGTTACCTTAAAGGAATAGTTCAATGAAAATTTTGTCAAATGTCTTATCATTTACTCACCCTCTTGCCATCCCAGATATGTATGAATTTTTATGTTCTGCAGAACACAAATTAAGATTTATAGAAGAATATCTCAGCTCTGTAGGTCCATACAATGCAAGTGAATGGTGACCAGAAATCTGAAGGTTCAAATACCACATATAGGCAGCATAAAAGTTATCAATATGACTCCAGCAGTTTAATCCATGTATTTTAAAGTGATCCAATTGGTTTTGGGTGAGAACAAACCAAAATATAACTCCTTTTTCAATGTACATCTTCCCAGTGCAGTCTCTAGGCACGATCATGATTTCAAGCTCAATTACACTTCCTTGTGCTTGACACATGCATAAAACTTTAGATGGGGCTATATAAAGTGTAATCGAGCTTGAAATCATGATTGCAAAATAGAATAGTGCAAAGTGTGCATGATTCCATTATTTTACTTTACAAGATTAGTTACATTTTGGTCTGTTCTCACCCAAAACAGATCAGATTGCTTCAGAAGACATGAATTAAACCACTGGTGTCGTTTAGATTACTTTTATAATGCCTTTATGTGAAATTTGGACCTTCAGAGTTCTGTCCACCATTTACTTGCATTGTATGGACCTACAGAGCTGAAAAAGTCTTCTAAAAATCTTAATTTGTGTTCTGCAGAAGAAAGAAAGTCATACACGTCTGGGATGAGGGTGAGTAAATGATGAGAGAATTTTAGTTTTTGGGTGAACTATACATTTAAGAATCTATTATTGTTTTGTTGGTATATCAACCTAATATGTCAGGTTGATGTAGTCAGATTAAAAGACATTTTGGTCTAGAATAAAACCAGAATAACTAGTTATTAAATGTTACCACATTAAGCAAATATTTTTTTGGTTACCTTAAAAAAAAAAAGTCTGCTTCATGTCTTTTGCAGTTTCATCATAGAGCTTCTCAAAAAGGAGGTAAATAAATACACCTTTGTCCCTCAGAAAACGTAAAGCGGCATGGTTCCTGTCTTTTACAGAGTTTACACCAATACACTGCAACCATAAATTGCTTATGAAAAAGAGCAACTTCTCACTTTGGTCTCACCAAAAGCTGAATTTTTATTGTATTTTTAAGTAAACTCAATATAGAAAAGTGAGATGAGTGACTGTCTGGAAAACATTTAATATGGCTTATTTTTAACATAGCATTTTGTAATAACTAATGTTTTTTTTTTATTTTAAATTTTTTTTCTATGCAGATCTAGGTTGGTACTGAGTAAGTTTAAACTCTTTCAATCTCTAAGCATTTGTAATAAGAACAATTTTGTAATATTTCTCATAGTACCCGAATGTTAAGCCTGTGGTCACTCCTCGATTTGCTCCGTCGTGCTCTGCTTCATTGCTCAGTGAACTGGGTGCAATTGCCAATAACAACAAGCTTCACATTCAGGTTTGTCCTCTTTCTGAGCACACAATTCAAGTCAGCTTAATACAGTGTGATTAACAAAGAGTTGAAGAACATTCAATGAACATTCAAGTGGATTATGGCATTGTTCTCACCACAGAAGATATGTGAATGACCAAGTGTTCTTGATTGACACATGGTCATAGTAAGGAATTTCAGTTCTTTATGTTAAGAATTCTTTATGTTGTGATGAAAATAATTGTATTATAAATTGAAATTCAAAACTTTTATTATAGATCCCAATTAATGGTAGTTGTTAAAGGGATAGTTCACCCAAAAATGGCCATTCTATCATAATTTATTCACCCTCAGGTTGATCCAAACTCATGTGACTTTTTTCCCCTTTAATTATGTTACGCAGAATGATTGCCTCAGTCACCATCCACTTTCAATCCATCTTTTCCATAGAAGTGAATGGTGACTAATTCTAACATTCTGCCTAACATCACATTTTGTGTTCCATGGAGGAAAGAAAGTCATCTGTTTTTAAAACAACATGAGGATTTTGGGTGAACTATACCTTTAAATCTCTACTCTACCATAACTCATATGATGAATACTGACATGAACAGTGAACACTGAAAATAGCTTGTTTTTCTGCTATCAAACCTATAGAGTCACATCAGTGAGAACAAAAAGGAAGTGGAGCTTGTGAAGACATTGTTCCCAGATTGCAAATCCTACACTGATGTTTACCTTAAGCATAACCTGCTCACGGATAAGGTGAGTGGTACTTGGAACTGGCCTTTTTATTTTCATAAAGACACATACAACTTTGCACCTGGTATTAAGATGCGTTTTTGGTGATCCGATCAGCAATCACATGTGGTCAGCACTAAATACAGGTCTATATGGGGTCTAAAACATTTTGTGATCGTATCACAAAAAACACACATGAATGTGGTCAAGAACGCATGTGAATGCATCACATTTGAGGTGTAAACGGTAAACCGTCCTGTATGAGTCCCGGCAGCAGTGAAGCACCACCCCTCACCTGTCAATCAACTGCTGTGTTATGCCGGTTTTGAGCAGCTTTAAAAGGAAACAAATGTCTGATTGGAAATTTTAAAAAGTGGATACACACACAAGCATGATAACTTTGTGGATCTTCTTCAGTATGTTTGATACCAACATACAGGGACACTTATGAGAAGCATGAACATCTGCAGCTCAGGTTAATACAACTAATCCACTAAAATAACGGACTGTTCTGCTCGAAAAGTTGCCTTTGTGATTAGGTTAAATTTCAGCAGCATCTGGAAGAAATAGCATTTTTAATAATTTTTTCACGCTTTCTTTGTCTTTTTAGACTTTGTTGCGCTTTAATGTCATGCAGTAACACTGACATAGCGATGAAATATGTCATCATGAAACAGAGTCCCTCCCATCCAAATCCGATCACAAGTGGTCACATGAGACGCATTTAAATGACCAGGTGTATACAGCAATGTGTCTAGCCTGACCACATGTGATTGGATCATCCGAGACCCATCTTAATACCAGGTGGACACGTGGTCACTGTATTATCGAATGTATGTAAAAAGGAAGTAATGCAGCCTTTGAACTGTTATGAGTTAAGTTACATCACGTCTATAGCCAAAGAGTCCATGTCAGGGTCTAAAGTCCATGAATGACATCATGTAAACACATTTTTTTTTTTTTTTTTTAGCAGTTTCTTCTATAATCCCTTTACAAATACATTAATTACTGGAGAAATAATTGCCTGATAATGCTATGGTTGTGTAATGGGATGGGTGAAATATTTTATTGTTGTTGTTTAATTTGACCTTCCCGACACCTGCAGACACAGAGTTTGGCTATATTTCTTTTGTGGTTTAAACTACCTTTGTACTAATGAAGAAAGATGGAAGGAGACCTAGTGGAGGAAGGATTTGAGTGCTGAGCATGGTAGAAACATATGTATATGCAGTTGGTTGTCAATAAAGAACACTTGTGTGCATAAATGTGGAACATGTTCTAACAAAATTGCATCCACAAAAATGATATTGAAATTCTGCTCACTATTTTTGTTTGGTGTCAATAGTCCAGTGGATGTAGAGAGCTTCAATGAGAAGTTTTAAGTCATGTGGTTTATAATGTGAGTTTGTGATCAAGAGTTCAGTACAATGGTGGGCATTGTCATTTGTTTGCATCAAATGCATGCACTGCACTGGCAGTCTCTGCAGATGATGCTCTTCCTCACTAAACTAGGAATAAATGCAAATCCTAACCGCAATTCCTCCCTGATTTATGACATATGACTTATAGCAGCTTTCAGGTCAACAGAAAAAGAGGAACTTCTTACTTTCTCACAGACACGTGCTTCGACACACTACTATCCCATATCTATAACTCTATAAAAATATAAAATGGATAGTTCCGGTCCTGGATGCTGTTTGGTCAATAGCCAGCTTTATTCATGGTAAAGCACAGTCATGACCTCTTCACTGATATGATTTGCATCACTTCACAGCACCCATAGCTGACCAGTTTTCTTGTTGCGTTTATATTCTGTTAACTACTAGGGACCATCCACCGTTTTCCTGAACACGGAAGTGTTCCATGAATCATAACGGACACCTGTTTTAATTTTCTGGTCTCCATTGTTTTCACTCGCATTGGCATGTGTTCTTAGTGGATAATGTGCTGTTTGGCATATTACATTTGGAAAAATTGTCCAAAAAAGCATGTGGTTCCATAGTTGCTCCATCTAGAGAGTCGTGATTAGCTTATTTGACAGTTTAAGAACAGAAGTTTAAGAAGTATGTGAATGATGTAAAGCTAAGAACCGAGGTTAGTACAGTAAGACTGATACCATTAACTAAAAGTTTTTATGACAGCCAAAAACTGCATAAATTAAGCCTAATGGCGACTGGAACTAGAAAACAGTCCAGCAGCAATCGGAATCATCATGGTACTTTCCAGTGGTTAGTCAGGAATACTGTGGATATATTGGATATATTCTTGCAGAAGGATGACATTTAATCATTTTAATAAACATTTAAATGAATAAAATATTTAAATGAACATTTGTGCACTTAATAATTTTGTAATGTGGTAACCATTTTATAAAAGCAATAAGGAGCTCGAGGCTTTGCCACATTGTGACAATTCGCATCGTGCATAACAATGCATTTCACCCGTGACTATATTCACAATATCCATCCTTTTCCTGAAAGCAGAAGTGTTCTATGATTAAAATGGTGGCCTGTTTTCGTTTTCTGGTCTCCAGAGTTTTCACTCGCATCGCGTATGTTTTTAGCGGATAATGTGATTGTGACAGGGCGGAGGGCGGGGCCGGGTTGTGATTCAACACACCCGGTCCCCTATCAGACAAATCAAGCCTCCGAGATGGATAAAGGCCAACTGCGGACGGTATCCCCAGTGTAAAGGGATTAATGGAAAGGAGGCGGCGAGAACCGGCTTGTAAAGGAATTAATGAAAGGAGGAGGCGAGAACCGGCTTGTAAAGTGATTAATGGAAAGGAGGAGGCGAGAACCAGCTTGACAATATAAATGACATTTTAATGTAAGACTGAAACCAAAAGACACAAACACATCTATGACGGACAGCTGCCCGTAAACACTCTCTCTCTCTGTCGCACCATCACCGCAGTCGGCATTTATCCCTCTCGGAGGCTTGATTAGACTGACAAGGGACCGGGTGTGTAGAATCACGACCCAGCCCCGCCCTCCTCCCTGTCACAGTGATGTTTAACAATACATTTGTAAATATTGCAAAATAAAAAAAATACGTGGCTTCATAGTGCTGATTCTAAAGAAGTTCAAAGTTTAAGGAGTGGCCAAGGGACATGAAGACCCGAGGTTGGTTACGTTAATACCATTAACTACTTCGAGTAGTAATGAAAGCCAACAATGCACAAGTTAAGCCTGAAATCATTTTAACTACAACTAACACTTAAAGCTGAAGTATGTAATTTCTAAGACACTTGCGCTAACAAACGAAATTGCTCAAATAAACAATGATTTAAAAAAAAGCCTTCTGAATTTGGACCTCATCTGCTGTTGTTCGAACTGTCAGATAGTCCAACCCCCAACTCACACCATTGTTTGAATAATGTTGCTGGGGCAGGCCTAAGTTGGTTGCTCCAAACAAACACAGGAAAACACTGAAAACATGACATACTTTAGCTTTAAAATGGTTGTTGTTCTCCATCTGGATCGCTCATTAATTTGAACATTGCGTCTTATGGAGACCAGAACCAGAAAACAGTCCAGTGCCAATCAGAATCATCATGCCAGTTTGTTCAGGAAAACTGTGGATAGCACAGCTTCTCGTACCTTATTGAGAGAAATTTATCAATATTCCTATGTTGAATCTTTTTTTTTTTGTACTCTGCTACAGAAGAAGGAGGAAAAACCAAGAAAAACTTACAACTGGCTAATTTGGAAAAAATAATAGTCTATTACTTTTGATCACTTAAAGGTCTCTCTGAATTATTTTGCTCCTTTTAGAGCTATTCTAATTGTCATATTGAAACGTAAAAAAATCTGACTTTGTTAGATTGAGATTTTAAGCACCTAAATTACCTTTTACCTAAAAGCATGTAAAATTATCAAGACAACTGATGACATATGCAATGATGATGATGATGAGGAGGATGATGATGATGATGGTAATAGTTGTGGGACTGTTGCAGACTGTAATGGCCCATGGCTGTCACCTAACTGATGAAGAACTAAAGATCTTCCATGAAAGAGGATCCGCGATCTCTCACTGTCCTAACAGTAACATCTCGTGAGTACTTCTATCTTAATTACCTATTAGTATAAGTATTAATATTCATAGTCCTTTAATGCACTCTAAAGCATATATTAAAAATATATTTCTTTTTTTGTCATCTCTTATTCCCTCTCAGCATTTGTAGTGGTTTGCTGAATGTGCGCAATGTTTTAAACCACAAAGTGAAATTAGGTTTAGGGACAGGTAAGATTTTTCTCCATAACTGAATCATAGGTACATTACTGTTACTCACCAGAGTAACTGGTTTCAAACATTTAAAATTGACATCAGCTAATCCTGTGTGTATTGATTTTCCATTTTCGAATTTTGTCTGGGCCATTTGTAGACATTGCAGGAGGATACTCTCCATCCATACTGGATGCAATGCGAAGAACTATGGACACATCTAAAGCCCTGACTATCCAGGACTCTCAGCATCAGACTCTATCCTTTGAAGAGGTTTTTAGACTGGCTACACTTGGTGGTAGTGAGGGTAGGATGCATTTGATATATCTGAAATTCAGTCAGGCCGATTTACAACCATATTTTCTACTTTAACCTGATAAGCTACTGATAAAAAAAACCTGATAGTTTTTTTGTTTTTGTCCACTGCCTGTAGCCCTTTCATTGGATGATCAGATTGGAAACTTTATTGTGGGGAAGGACTTTGATGCCCTGCGAGTGAATGTTTGCGTTCCTGATGGACCGATCGATTTGTTTCCTGGAGATGGCCCCAAGGTTTGATCTTTTACTCCTATACTGATCTTTTTTCCCCAATGAAGAAATACTGAGAAATCACTTGAATTCAGAGACCAGGACTGATATGTAAATTATTAATTAGAAACATTTCAATGGGGAGAAAATGTATTGGTTTCATATTTTTAGAGTATGGCCAGACAAAGCACAGCTCTTGTGAAAAAATATTTAATAAAGAGTAAACAAATGATTTAACTTTGTTGTTTAGAAATGTCGAAGAAGGGGGCCTGGGTAGCTCAGCGAGTATTGATGCTGACTACCACCCCTGGAGTCATGAGTTCGATCCAGGAGTGCTGAATGACTCCAGCCAGGTCCCCTAAGGCCTAAGCATCCAAATTGGCCAGGTTGCTAGGGAGGGTAGAGTCACATGGGTTAACCTCCTTATGGTCTCGATTAAGTGGTTCTCTCTCTCAATGGGGCGCGTGGTAAGTTGTGTGTGGATTGCGGAGAGTAGCGTGAGCCTCCACATGTTGTGAGTCTCCATGGTGTCATGCACAGCAAGCCAAGTGATAAAGATAAGAAGCGGAGGCAACTGAGACTTGTCCTCTGCCACCCAGATTGAGGTGAGTAACCACGCCACCGCGAGGACCTAGTAAGTAGTGGGAATTGGGCATTCCAAAAATTGGGGAGAAAAGGGGATTAAAAAAAAAAGAAAAAAAGAAATGTTGAAGAAAAGCACAACTAATGTGTTGTTTCATGTTTTTTTTTCCTTTCTACCAGGTCATTTTGGAGAAGTTTTTAAATTTGGGTATGTTGCTTTTTTTAATCAACCAGTACATAATGTCATTTTTCAGATACTTCTCATCTGTCCATTTACTAGTCCTTTAATCTAAAGCCCTGTCAACATTTCTTTTGAATAGGTGACGATCGAAATATTACTGAAGTCTATGTGGCTGGAAGACAGGTGGTTCCATTTTTGGATACATAGGTTTGGATACATGGAGTCTTTCTTGGATCTATCCTGGATGATATTGTCACCACAAATATAAAATTGAAGGCTGGTGTTTAGATTGATGTTTAGGTTTCTACTCAGGATTGTATGTATTTAGAAAAGGAAAATGGAGATATTAATGACACTTATAGATTTGTATTATTTAGTTACAAACGTTTTGCTTTGGTAACATCTTGCTTTAAATGTGAATAATGATGTTGAATGCTCAAATAGTTGTTTTGTTTATTCTAAATTATTGTCATATACATATATATATATAGTAGTCAATTTAATCATGGACAAACAATTTAAAATTGTGATAGTGTAGCACTTATAATATTTTATATTAAATTAATAGACTTTTAATCATATATCAATTGTCAGAAGACAAACATGCATTTATGTTACTGTCATCCTGCTTTTTGTTAGTTTTGATAGCTTGTTTCATATTCAGATCGTATTCTGATCATCCATCTATCCATCACATTTTAGTTTATACAGCGTCTTGTGCAGGAGCGCTGTGTTTTGTATATGCCATATAAAGTTAATCAACAATTAAATACGCGACTTGAAGTGAATTTTTATTTTTTTCAAGGCATGCCTTACAAAGGATGCCACGGGATGTCTCAATCGAGATCTTTTAATGATTAACCGTGCAGCTCTTATATAAGGCAATTTAGTTTTCACTAATTACAAATGTCATAGCCTACTGCAGAACTACTTCTGTACTGAAATGCAAAATTGGTGAAAACTAGTGAACATTTAAAATAAATGGTTAAATAATAAGTTTAAAGTATCTAAAATATACACTTTCCATTAACATAAAATCTAATATAGAATCTTGAAAAGTTCATGTCCATGTTATTTGTCGTACCAAGTTGCTGGTTCAGCTCCAGATATTAGAATAACTATTGACGTCCACATGGGGGCGCTAAAAGACTGTTAGTGTACTCTTTAGCACTGGCTCCTGTCTATTGCCTGACAATTCATGGTTATGATAATCAGTAATCAGATTGATGACTTTAGTAATAAAAAATCTGATTAGCCTGTGAGTCATATTTTGCTCATATTTTAAAAAAGATGAGTGTGATGATTAAACATTTTACATCTTCATATTTTGAAATTTTTTGCATTCTTACATAAACTATATTCAGTATATACAGTGCAGACAGAGAAGTAAGTTTGAAGCAGAAGAAATATAAATAAACCTTGTGTAGATTGCCAGCTTTACACGAAATTCTTGCCATTTTACATGCACATGTTACCAGGCACAATCATATTTATTTATCAAGAAAATTCACATTGGATCATAATTTCTTTTTTCTAGTAAGACCTTTTATATTAGGGCAAAAATCGTATTCTTCTGAAAAAAAAAAGTGTATTGTTTTCCTGTAAAAATATCTAAAAATCCTTAAAACAAGATCAATTTGATTTATCTTGTTTTAGAAACAACACAGATATTTAGGTTTTTCAGAGAATGTATTTTTAACATGTTTATTTTGTCTTACTGTACTGACAGTTTTTATAGTCAAAACAAGTGAATAAATCTACAAGTTCTGAAGAAGTAATCCAGAGTATTTAAAATCCATTACTGATCTTGATGAATCTAATGGATTTACAAATTAAAAATGACATTTTACAGCATGTATTCTGTTATCTGTAGTGGAATACATTTCAAAAGTAACCCTCCCAACCCTGTGTACACACACACACACACACACACACACCCATATAGTATGAGATATAGGAATAGTTTTTACTTTTCCAGATGAGGTCTAAATGCTTACACACAAACCACACTGTGCACTCTTTTTCAGGTCTATCATGTGTATTTGGAAAGTATCATCTGAACCATTGCTCACCAAATTGAGCAAGCAAGTCACACTATGCCTCAGACCTATGCTCTACAATGCTCAGGCCTAATCAAGAATCAAAGTAATGTGCTTTGTATTTAGATGAGAGAAGAGGAGATGGGCTGTTTACAAAAATATTGTTTAACAACTTTATTCTCAGAGGAGAAAATACCCTATAACAGACACATTCCTTGCCTGTACACTGTTTTCAGTTTGTCACTATGTTTTTCATAATTACAGCATCCACTTATCTCTACCATGAATTAAAACAGTTTTTGTTTTAATTCATGGTACTATCCCTAAAGATGTCAATATGCCCTTTTCTACGTCAACTGTGTGCACTGATTCTGTTTAATGGCAGTATCTGGTAATACTGCTGGAAGTAACTTCAATACAATGAAACTGCAGTGACAAGGGAAACAGTCTGCTCTTGCTGTTAGCCGAAGGGCTGGAAACAGAGAGCAAGCAAATAGCATAGAGTAGCCTAAGTGCCATAGAGGGAGAAAAAAAAAGGCAGCATTGAGGGAGAGTGTACAAACATGGGAGTGAAAGACAATGAGGCACCAAGCTGGGAGAGAGAAAAATGCGCTGAGAAAGAGACATGAGTAAAGCACATGTGAGGGGGTGGAGTCTAACACGCAGAGGTGGTGGGAGCATGTGAATGAGGCGAGCCTGGAACTGATTGAATCTCAAAGTTGTGACATCATAATGCCCCTTTGAATCCCACCCCTTCCTGCCATTCCTCTTCCTTTTTTTTTCCCCCTCGCTCACTTTTGCTCCTCTAGAACTGCTGAATCAGTCAGAGCTAGATTAGTCTGGCTGGGAGTTTCCTGGCTAGACTGAAAAAGGCACAAACACACACAAATAAATATTTATGATGACCGCACAAACAATTAAAACACAGATTTACTGGAATACAATCAAAAACAAAATTTTGAATTCTTTGAGTGACATTCAGTGTCAACGAGGTTTCCATATCTGTAATAATCACAGTGAATTTCCTGATCTACCTTGAGGAACACAAGCAGCTTTGTGAGCCACTTAGACACACCCAGTTCTTAAACAAGTTCCAGCGTGGTTTTACGCTACTGTTTACTAATTACTATCTTCCTCAGTACACCTCAAGGGACGAAAGCTTAGTACACACAAAAACACAGCATGGAAGTCATTTTCATTTGTATAGCACCTTTCACAACAAACATAGTTTCAAAGCAGCTTTACTGTAATGTCTATAATGTCTATGATCATCATTGTGTAATTAGATCAAATACTATTGTGAATTGTGTTTGAAAATAAGTAATTAAATAATAATTGTATTTATAACCTCAGTGAGCAAGCCGAAGGCGACTGTGGCAAGGAACACAAAACTCACAAAAATAAGATGTTGGTTAATGGAGAAAAATAACTTTGGGAGAAACCAGACTCACTGTTGGGGCCAGTTCCTCTCTGGCTAACATCATGAATATAATGCCAATATTACTTATGTATAGTGCAAGTCATGGTTTAAAATTATTAAACTAAGTAAGTGTTAAGGGTCGGTGTTTAAACAAAGATTTTGTATGAACTGTAAGATTAATGGCTAATGTCTTTGAAGTTCATCCTGGATTAACTGCAGAAGTTCACATAGATGCAATTGTCCTTGTTAATTGGCTGATGAAGGCTTTTGTTGGCAATTGATAATCTATGTATTCCATTTCAAGAGTATAGTCCATCATTAGACCGAGGTGATGCAGGCAGAGATCAGCGAGGTGCATCACAGTTCAAACTGGCCCGTAATTTCGTTGAGGTTCGGCGGGATCCATCCTAAATCCAAGGTGCAGACAATGGCATACTCAAACCATGTCTTATGGTATGAGTTGGAATCAGTTTATCCTCTGAAGTCCACCGTAATAGATTGAAGTGGAACTTGCAAACTTGCAAGTTTGGAATGTTCAGTGAATCCCTTGTACTGAGAATTATGTACAGTATACTGGATTGGAGTGTTTGCTTGTGTGTGGAATTGTCAGGTCAAGAGGGATTGTGTGACATCACAGGTGGAAGTCACTGGCCTAGTTCAGTGCATTCGGTTATAATCTGGTTAGGTTTTGTGACAGGTCAGTAATTCTCCTCTAGCTTGTTCTACACTAGACATCTCTGTTTCTTACATCCTCATTCATTTCTAGCAACCAATTAAATATTAAAGCTATTATCTCCTTATGATGAGTCGCTTTATAATGTTTGTTCAATTTTTATTAATTTTGAAGTTGCTTCTGATTAAAGTGTCTACTAAATGAATATATATAAATTGATGTTATGAAATGTCAAGCATCAGTGGGTGTTTCCTGTGGTGTGACAGGCTAATACTCCATTATTTAAGAGTTTATACTGAGGTTCATTAATGACTAATAAGCCATTTACAAATGCATTACTTATCACTGATATACAGTATGGTTATAATAACTTGCATGACGTATACGTAGTTAAGGCAATACCTGCCAAATAGTGAGCCATTTTACCTCACGTTATAAATTCTTAATAACACTTATGCCTGTCACTGGTTGTCCATCCTTGGACCACTTTTTGTAGGTACTAACTAGCCACTGCTTCTCGGGAACACCCCACAAGACCTGCCTTTTTGGAGATACTCTGACCCAGTCGTCTAGCCATAACAATTTGGCCTTGTCAAAGTCACTCAGATCCTTACGCTTGCCCATTTTTCCTGCTTCCAACACGTAAAATGGAAGAACTGTGTTCACTTGCTGCCTAATATATCCCACCCCTTGACAAGTGCCAATGTAATGAGATAATCAATGTTAATCACTTCACCTGTCAGTGGTTTTAATGTTGTTGCTGATCAGTGTATATACATTTTAAAGGTTTAGCTGCATTGAACTTGCATTGTTTACATGCATTCCACTGTAAATTAGCTTCTCTCATGCACTCATGAATGCACAATGGACATCAAGATTTTTCATGGAAATATTACATAGCTATAGGTCTTCGTAAGACTTGGAAAATGACACACGAGTCAGATGGACTACCTTTTAGACACGATCAACTCAGTACATCTATTAAAATGTCTCCTTTTGTGTTCTGCAGAAGAAAGGAAGTCATACGAGTTTGGAATGACACATGGGTGAGAAAATTAAGATAGAAATTAAAATTTTTGGTGAACTATTCCTTTAACAACGAATCTTGAGGTTAGTTAAAAATCTGTGGACATTTAGTCAACTAACCTAATATAAGTTTCCTTTAACCTCACCCAATTTTTTCCTCAAATATTTTTTTATAAACTTTCTTGTACAAATGTAGACATGCAAGACAATGATGCCCATTCAGATCTTGTTCTTTTCAGCACAAGACCCATGTTTGCTTTCATATGAAACATTGTCTCATTATCTCCTGTCTCCCAATTACAAATCTTGCCCTCTTCTTCTCAGCTGAACTACAGACCGAGAAGCCAATTTACAGTCTCTGACTTGCACAACGTGGGCAGTACATGCGAATCATTGTGTGAGAACCAATCTTCTCCCCTACGGAACAAGTCCTACATTCTCTTTTAATTCTGCCACCAGCCATGTTTCAGCTACAGGTTGTTCTAAACCCTATCATTGCCTTTCTCTTCTGATAATTTCTCACATCCCAGCTCAACCGTGCACAAAAGTACACTCCGAATTCCCTGATAGAACCTCTTAGTACCCTCGGTTAACCCCTCCTCCCTTGACACCTATGTCTACATAGTGGCATAGTCATCTGCTCTCAGCATCTGTCACCACCTGTCATTTTGACAGCATCCACCCACATCAGCTTGCCCCCTCTGAACAAACACGAAGAGTGAACCGTAGACACTGACTAGTCAGAGACAAGAACACAAAATTAACAGACAGTACCAGACAATGAAACCACTAGATTTTCTTCATAGGAACAGACACAAACTTCTACGAACCATGAACTGAAAGGAAGGAAGGAAGAGTATATTTAGATAAAGTGCTTTCCTGTGGTTTTGAATGAGTGTGACAGAGGTGACACTGTGGGACTACAGCACCTGTTTTCACTCCTTAAAGACACGCACACACTCCTCCAGCTGTTGGGTCAGGCAGGGATTGTCAAATCTGGCTTTGTTGGAAACACAGAGGATGCAAAGGTTGTCAAGACAGCTGCTGCTGCAAAGACAGGATGTCTTCATATGCGTCAGCAGCCAGGACAGGTGTGCTAAACAAGCGACATCTGAAAAATCATTTGGGGCAGCCAGTCACTGTGAAGGAATGTAGTTTGGGCCTCACTCTCATAACTATGCAAGTCATGCTCACTGAATAGCACTTAATCTATGTGACATCTGCATGGCATTTATAGCCACGTGTAGTGACATTTGCCCTAAAGACAACAGAAATGAACAGAACAGCATGGCTGTATACTTTCTCTCTGTACATTTTTATTTACAATACAATTTTCTTTAATGCGAAAGTATTAAATGCAATACATAAATATGAACATGTGTTCCCCCCCCCCCCATACAAATTTGCATATAATAGCTGAAATTAAAACAAACAGGTAAATACTCTCAAAAGTTACATGTCTTTGAAGGAAAAGCTCACTCCCTGTAGAGGAAAAGACATTATATACACACACACACACACACACTCAGAATCGCTCACATTTATATATTCAGACAGACACACACACACATTGTGGGTGCATTTATAAAAAAACATAACATTTCACAGACTCAGATCTGACATAATGCTTATACTATATTGGTGCTGCAAATGCACTGTCTAAGGACGACTTGCACGTCTCACTTTGACAGCAGGAAGAAGGGCTGTACGCAGAATTCCCCATTGCACACTAATACACTCAGACTGTACCATCTCACATTCCAATAAACGTCTACAGGTCCACACAAATATTTTTTTTATAATATATATATATATATATATATATATATATATATATATATATATATATATATATATATAAATGGTATTGGTGCTGGTACTGAAGACAATGAGCACAAGCCCTGCAACTGTAGACGTTATCAAAGCTCTAAAACATAGGAACAGAGTGGAAGTTAATAGTTATAGAATGTGGGAACAGAATAGCCCATTACAGAGGAATAAAATAAATGACGTTTGATGAATCTCAAACTTTCATTTAACAAAAAAGTGTGACATCACAGTAGCAAGTTCACAATTTAAAATAATGCTTAACAGTATTGATAACCAGGCGACCCCCCCCCCCCCCCCATTCCAACTTTCATTAGGGCTGAAACTAATGATTATTTTGACAATTGACTAATCTAACAATTATTAAAACGATTATAACAATTAATCATTAGCTCTTAACAGACTATTCAGCTCGTACCCAAATTAAAAGGTTGCATTAAACATGCTTGATAACAATAAAGAGGACAAAATCATCTTTTAAAAATACCCCTAAATGACATTCAATGAGAAAAAAAAAAAAAAAAAAAAGTTAAATTCAGTAAAAATTCACTGCAAAAAATCCTATTGTCATCAAGTGTTTGACTTGTTTACCATTTAAAATGGTCTAACAATCCTTAAAAAGTAATAAAAAAAAATAAATGTACTTAAGCAACATACAAGATATTTAGATTTGCTTTAAGAGAATGCATCTTAAATATAAGTGTATTTTTTCACTTGGATACATCTGAGTGCAGTAAAGACAAAATACACTTGTATTCAAGATCTATTCTCTAAAAGCAAGTCTAAATATGCTGTATATGTATGTATATGCTGCTTCTAGGGTGAATGTCTTTTTTTTTTTATGACTTTTTGGGGATATTTATATTGGAAAACAAGCCAAAACAAAAACGTATTTTGTTGCCATGTATAATGGGGTGAAGACTACCCTCTCTCACATTTTCGTTTACTTCATCTTTAACTCACACAAAAAAAAAAACCTCTCATATTAATGAAGCAGTGTATTGCCAATTTCCTTCTCGATAAGAAATGCAGTGACATAATTCAATTAAGTTGGAAAACATGTTATAATCTAGCTGCAGCAAGCGTGCATGCTCGAGGAATGAGCGTCCCTGCGACAGAGTGTGCCTCAGGCAGGAGCAGTTTCAATCTCTCCCCCTTAGATCGGGACATTCACGCAACTGTTAGAAGAGACACTGACCGCACAGAGAAATGCCAGTTTGTTGTTATTTACATGACCTGCTTCCTTATTACTTGAACTTTAATAAACCTATAACACATTAAATATAACTACATTAAAGATGTAACATAAGGGTGTTTCCTTTCAAGACGTTCGACACGCAAGTTTTGCTTCAGTGGAGCGGCAGCTCTGGCTCCGCATATTCCACAACGAGAGTGCTTCTGTATTTACTTCTTGTATAATTCCCCTCATATTTTGCGATCTATATCACCTGAATCTGTTTGGAAAGTTTAGAGTGCATCTGGACTGTGAGCTGCGTTTCCTTCCAGTGCACCCCTCACGCCATCATTAGATTCTCCGATGATCTCTACGTTAAATTAGATCAAATGACTATTCGACAATGAAAAGTTAAATTTTTTTTTTTTTTTGGCAGCGATGTCAATAATGTTGACAAATTGTTTCAGCCCTAATTTTCAACTTTGTGTAATCCTACAGATTTATTTGAAGACTATAATGACAAAATATTTAAAAAAAAAAAAAATAAGAAAAACTTTTTTGCAGTTAGAAGACCGACACATGCAACAGACATCAGGTAGAGTCAGGTCAAGCTTTGACACACCTCTTGAATATCCAATGTCATTCATGATAACAAGTAAAAGGCTGAACACTACTTACACAACGCTGCCTCAGAAACTACAATGCCACATTTTGGCACAGAGTAGCCACCACTCCCGTTGTGTGAGGGTAGGACCAGGTAAAACAAAAATCTATAATTTCCTGAAAGGTGTCCTACACTTCAGGAAACTAAAGAATATAGAAGAATAACTAGAATAAAACAACAGAGTGGAGAGAAATCAAAATGGAAAGAAATACCCATTACAAAAACAAATCTGCAAGATTGTTCATGTATGAGCCTCAGATGGTATAGTTATTTTTTCTTCTTGTCAAGGTGATAGAAAAACACAAGTCCGTTTTTCAAGTCATCCATTTTAACCATCAGTGTTCTGATCAGTCCCTCTCGCAGATGGAGAGAAACGCTTATATTCTTTGGATCTTATCCGCCACCACTACAGGGTTCTCCTTGCGGATCTTAGCAGCGGCCTCTGCCTTGTAATCATATGTGCAATTGTGCTTGTCTGAGTACCGGTGAATTCCACAGAATAGATTACCACATCGACAGTCAAAACCTGTAAAACAACAGAGAAGATAAGACTCTAGCCTACTTACACACAAATGGATCACAGAATGACCAGTATGACAATATTTCAGTCTCACCTGTTAGGCCTACTCTCTTACGGCAGGTAAAGCATCTATTTTTCTTAGGTTTGGAAGAGTCTGGGCTCTTGCCCTCATCGATGTCCTGGGCAACAGGGACAGGAGAGTAGGACGAGGTGGGCTGCGTTACAACTTTGGAAAAAAATGGAGAGGAAAATAATAATACTAATAAATAACACCAGTTGTCTGCAATATGGTTTAGGTAAGTGCTTCAATGTTTGGTAGAGTGGGGTTGCTGGGTAGATTCTGGAAGCAGTTTGAGGCAGACTGATTTAAAGGGTTTAAAGTAGGGCTGGGCGATATATAGAATACAATATAAATAGCAATAATTTTGATGACAATATAAAATTAATCAATATCATGATGATTTAATGAGCTTTTATTTGGCCATTAAGTTTCATAAAGAGTGCAACAAGTAAACTTTGGGGGCAGTGGTTGAGGCTCTGGGTTACTGACCAGAAGGTCGGGTGTTCAAGCCCCAGCATCACCAAGATGCCACTGTTGGTCCCTTGAGCAAGGCCCATAACCCTATCTGCTCCAGGAGAGCCGCATCATGGCTGACCCTGCACTTTGACCCCAGCTAAGCTGGGATATGTGAAAACTAATACATTTCACTGTATTTATGCAAAAAAACTGTGTATAATGTGTGACCAAAATAAAGGATTATTCTTCTTTAAAAAATTAAATACAATTTCACGATCCTTCAGGGCTACACAATTAATCAAAATAAAAGCTGGTCTTATGCAATTATTAAATCGACAAAAGGCTGTGATTTTAAGACAGATAAACATGGTCTGTGTGCACTTCAGAACAAACCAGCGACTCGCTGACCTGTGTGCACATGCGTGGCAACGCTCTCAGATCAGTTCACATGCTTTTTGATATCGAAGTAATGCAGGTTCAAGCATTCGTGCAATTCAAAACAGGTAAAACTGCTACAAGATATTATACAGATTTACAAACGCGGCCCTAACCCTAAACTGTCAAATACACATTGCCTTATCTGTGCCAAAATAAAAAGCTCCATGTAAAGGTCAAGCAAACAGGACAGAAATATATTACTTTTGAACAGAGACTATTTAGCAGTGATAGACCACTTCTATTCAATTGAATTTGATAAATTGGAACACCCAACCAACAAGCTCTAGTGCCCAGTGGTCAATGGATGTAGAAAGGAAGTCCCGCATTACAGGTAAAACGGTCAATCACCTTTTAGAAACAGACATCACCTGTCAAGTCAACTCGCCAACACGCATGCGCATTAGCTATACAAGCCGGGAAAATTGCTTTAAAAATTGTTTTAGCATAATGAGGTAAAGCATAATTTATGATTCCAATTTTATCAAATTTTATTGCCGATTTGAAATATGTTCTTTGATCGTAATCCTTGACCAACCATTTTTGAGATTTCGGTCTTTCCCCAATTCAAATAGATAGGAGCTGCACTGTCATGACAGGAAATAGTCTCCCGAGAGCATTCCAAAGATGGCCGAAAGAGACTGCATTTGCTTTTGAATAACGCAAATAATGGAATCACTGCACTCAACTAGTTCAGAATGAGTAGATCCATTAACCTTAAACAGTATAAAAAAAAACAAGAGCACTCCTTTTTCTCAAATTTCTTTGCATTTTATATTTCACAAGAACACAGATGTTTTGGCATCACGACCTTCCTCAGTGTCTCTGTCTATAATGCAAATCTAATAATCAGAATAACTCAGCATTATATTATAATAATCAACCTGATGTGCCCCACAGTAATAAAATAGTATTATGCAATGTTCAACATGGTTTCAAAAATAAGTTAGGGAAGTAGCTTTGCAAACCTTGTTCATTCACAAAAATGTATTAGTAAAAAAATATTAAGTAATGCTTTTTATTAAGCTACTATGAATCATTGTATGTGGAAAAAGAAAAAAAAAAAAAAAAAAAAAAAAAAAAAAAAAAAAAAAAAAAAAAAACACACACACACACACACACACACACACACACACACACACACACACACACACACACACACACACAGAGTGTGGTCACAATTTGACATGGCTGTTCCCAAAATAAACTGCCACACACCCCAAAATCCTAATTTCTGTTAGACTGAGGTTCCTAACGCTGCATAAACTTAAGACTGTTAACTGAAAGCAACCTAAATTAAAACTAGAGCAGGATGGGAGAATGTTCTGCTTGTTCTTGTGTCTCAGCTGACATTTAGTATTTTTTTTTTTTTTTTTTTTTTTAAATTTCAAAAAGGAATATTTAAACACATACCAATCAAATTTACAATACCAAGCTCCATTTATACATAAAATGCATGAAATAATTTTTCTATAAGAACACTACCTGTACAGTCACTTATACTTGGAGAATACATTACAGTAATGTGTTATATGTTCAGGAGGGAATGCATTTCTGCAGAACTTTTGACCTTTCTACCAGTAAACACTTAAAGTTACAGTTCACCCAAAATGAAAACTCATCATTTACTCACCCTCATGCCATCCCAGATGTGCAGTACTTGCTTTCTTCTGCAGAACACAACTGACGATTTTTAGAAGAATATTTCAGCTCTGTAGGTGCATAAATGCAAGTGAACGGGTGCCAAAATTGACGCTGTAAAAAGCACATAAAGCATAAGTAATCCATACAACTCCAGTATTTTCATCATATCTTCAGAAGTGATATGATAGGCGTGGGTGAGAAACAGATCAAGATTTAATACCCTTTTTGGTAGAAATAATTTTCCCTGCCCAGTAGGTGGCGATATGCATGCAGAATGCAATTCACAACACACAAGAATGTGAAAGTTTACAGTGGAGACTGAATGAAGATCACTTCTGAAGACATTGATTAAACCACTGGAGTCATATAGATTACTTTTATGCTGACTTATGTGCTTTTTGGGGCCTCAAAATGTTGGTCACTTACTTTGTATGGACCAAAAGACCTGAGAAAGTCTTCTAAAAATCTTTATTTGTGTTCAGCAGAAGAAAGATAGGCATGCACATCTGGGATGGCATGAGGGTGAGTAAATGATGAGAATTTTCATTTTTTGGTGAACTATTCATTTAAGGCCAAAGTGCACTTCTTGCTGATCGGAACGAACACAATTTACATGAAGTCTTCAGCACAGACGGTTCACGCGCAACCCAGATTCTCTCAACATGTGGTTAGTCCTCGTTTATGTGCACTGTCAGCGCATGCTGTTGATATAAAAAAAAAAAAAAAAAAAAAAAAAAAAAAAACACCACACACCACACGTTAACATTTGCTCGCAATCAAGAGTATTCTATGAAAGGCTGAGAGCTCGACCTTGTGCGAGGAAATTCAGAACGCAGAAAAACGAAGAATACTCTATATCATCATTGATAGTGGTTTAAATTGTAGCGCTGCTTCCAAACCGTTGACAGTAAAAAAAAAAAATCATTGCCATTTATACAGTAACATTTATATTTGAAACATTTTTGTACACAAAATATAGTATAACTTGTGTTTTTTTTTTTAAAAGAGCAACTATTATGGTTTTTCAATCATTACATTTCATGTAGTGTGTTATATAGCTGTTTGTGAATGTTTTAAAAAAAAAAAAAAAGGGGGGGGGTCTGCCAAGTTTCAAAAACTGCACGACAAATGGAATTATTAACTCCCAAAAGAAAGAACTAAATCTGAACACGAGTTGTTAGTAATTCCAGACTTACTTCCTGTACCAACCTATGTAATTTGGTAACAAAAAAAAAAAAAAAAAAAAAAAAACACACACAACCTCTGGTCTTCATTGGCTGCTCGCGAACAGCTTTGACCCACCCTCAAGCAGAGTATGTTCAGAGTAAGGAGAAGTTTAGAATGAATGCTAAGGACGGATCACTGAACGAGTCATTTTGACACTGGGAAAAAAAGGTAATGCTGCAATTTAAATTATGAGCAAATTAAAAAGTGTTTTTTGACGTTGGATGCATGTACACTATTGTATGAGACCTTGAATGTTTTATGACCTAAAAAACATAATAGGTGATCTTTATTTAATAATTGAAATAAATAACATTTGTCTATTTTATCTGATTAAATGGTTGATCAAATATATAAAATCAAATGATAATTATCAAAATAATTATTTGCAGCCCTAGTTCAGACATTGTATTATATCATACTGAATTATATTGATAAAGTACAGTAATTGCATTTGCACTTTCTGCAGATATATATATATAAAAAAAATGTTTTTTATCTAAGGTGAATTTCAAAACTATATATTTTGGAGTATGGTGTTCTCTGGTAATCAAACCCACGACCTTGCCATTACTGGTGCCATTCTCTACCAGTTGAGTTAAAAGAACACTAGTTACCTGGTTCAACAGCTTCAGCTTTCAGAGACAGCGCCTTCTCCTCTTTAGAAATACTCATTTCTGTCAATTGTTGAGTTACTGGTAAGGAAGTTGAAGGAATACTTCTGGGGGGTGGGGACAGGTAGTGTTTCAGCCAAAGTAACACACACACTGGTCTTGTTTAAATACAGGAGACCATTCAAACTTCATGTATCTCAATATAAAATGTATTCCATCTCATTCTAATGGCAAATTTCCACTGCACGTTACGGTTCGACTCTGCTCGCTTTTCTGAGCTTGCTTTTCAACGGATGTTTACTGCAGACTCAACGGGGGTGGGATTATAGGCTGATCGTCATAGTTGCGCCTCCTCTAATGCCGTGACATCATCTTAAACGTGACACAAAACAAACAAACAACGCGACCGCTAGATGTTAGCTACTTGCTCATTGTGCTGCATAAAGCAGCTGTTGCATGGAGATTTTACACAAGTGTAACATTTAAATTGGCCTGGTTGTTTTAGAAGCAAGCTTTCCAGTAGCTGGTCAACTAAATATAGTAAAGCTTTCAAGAAGAGTATAGAGATAATGTACCATCCTCCATCGTGGACTCCAGCCGTGGCTGAGTCCAGGGCACTCTCCCTACTATTGCTTGCCGGTTTAGATGCCGTCCATTTGGTCGAACCACTTCCACTTTTCCTTGATGGTTCTGTAGTCACTTATTTTTTTTACTTTCCCCTACACTGTTGGTAGGTCAGGTGGAAGCAGTGTGCAGCCAACAGCTGACACTCTTCCTGAAAGACACTTTCTCACTAACGAGAGGAATGTCTGCACCTTGTTTATTGACCACGGCGTGGTTATATACACAGCCATCTCTTTTTACAATTCGAAAGTCACATGAACAAATGATACTACTATCGCTGTAGCTAACTTTAAAACTAGCGGGTGGATGTCCCGTTTCGCAAATCCAGTGACGCTGGTAGTGACAAATTGTCTCTAACCAATCGGTGATCTGCAGGGTTTTGACATCACATTTAGTATTGGCTCGCTTGGAACCTCGACCGAGGTGGTACTAAAAAAGTACCAGGTACGATCCACAATGAAAACCCCCAAAAAGTGAGCATAGTGAGTCGTACTGTGCAGTGGAAAAGCCCCATAAGATGCAACAAACACATTAAAGTACTCACTCTCTCATGCTATCTGTGCTGGGTACAGGTGAGGGCTCGGCTTTGTTTATGCTGGCTTCTAGTCTCTGTATAGCCGAGGCCTCTGCTGAGGGGCTGCCAGCTGGTCCAACAGAACACAAAGAAACAAGTCACAAACAGTGCACACGTGCAGTTGTGCTACAGTATAAAAATAGACCCGGAAATGAAACAAAAACTGTGCTGTCAATAAAACAAGTAGGAAACTAGGATTTCTCAGGGTTGACAATTAAAAAGACACAACCTAGTCTTTAGAGACAGCATCAAGAAAAGAATTCCCTCTAAAAAACAAATTCTGAATAACGGATCACGGTGTTGATCGATATGACAGGCCTCATAAGCAGTATTTCGGTCACAACTATAGTGTCACAGTCTACAAGAGATGCTATGAATGAGAGCCCTTATTCCATAGCATAACCATGTTGTTTGTGTGGCCTGTAACCATAGAGAGCTCTACACAGCAGGTAAGACAAACACGTTAATGCTTCAGTTCAACTTACCAAGAGGGCTCATGGGACTACGATCACTGCTCTGCTGTCTGTTCAGGTGTTCCTTATAGCACACTGAGCACATGCCATTTGTCCTAGGGTTGCCATAGAAACCACAGCCTGTGGTACACAATATAGGCATGGGGCTCTGGTTCGTCTCTTGGGCCATCGCTGATATATCACAAAGAAAATGGAAACAAGAGTGGTTTGGTTAACAATGACAGCATTGTTGTGGCTCTTAGGCTGTGTATGCACACAGGCAAAGATTAGTGGAAATTTTTGTTTTAAAGCACAGGGATTTAAACTTTTCTAGTCCCCAAGCATGGGTACACCAGAACTAACCTTGTAATTAAAAGGCCCCGTTTTATCTCAAGCAAAAAGAAGAGACAACCTCAAACACCCTCATCTGGACAGTGTAATTACAATGAAGTCAACCGAATGACCGAACTGATAAAAGAGTTCTGCTGGATCTATTCATATCCATGTTGAACTGAATTGGCTTCTAATTTGTCTGCCTGAATTTCCCTTGACTACATGACACAAAATGAAATTAAAAGAAGGATATCTTTAAGACAGCACAACCTAAGATTTCCCAATTATGCATGTCTAGCAAAACAAGTGGGATGTCAGACATGATTTAAAGAAAAAATTATGGTGAGATGTTTCTGGATGCTCTGCCTTATGTTTCTCTTCTTTTCAAAATTTTGTGTATTTTGGAGCTTCAAATGCAGCATAAAAGTAATCCATACGACTCTAGGAGGTTTAATCCATGTGTTCTTAAGTGATCCAATCGGATTTTAATGAGAACGGACAAAAATACAACTCCTTTTTCATGATAAATCTTGACATCGACAGTGTCCTTGGAGATGATTTAAAGCATGATTGCACATCTTAGCACCATCTAGTGCTCTGTACATGCATCAAGCACTAGGAAGTGTAATTGAGCAAGAAGTCATGATTGAACCTAGAGACTGCAATGGCAAGATGTACAGTGAGAAAAAAAGTTGTATTTTGGTCTGTTTTCATCCACAATCGATTTGATTGCTTCTGAAGACATAGATTAAACCACTGGAGTTACATGTATTACTTGTATACTGCTTTTATGGGCTTTAAGGAGCTTCAAAGTTATGCTAACATCTCACTTGCATTGTATGGACCTAAAGAGTGGAGATAATCTTCTAAAAAAAATAATAATTATGTTTTGCTGAAGAAAGTCCTACACATCTGTATGAGGTAAATAGCCCTGCTGAAAAACAAAACTAAAACAAACCAAAGCTGCTTGGATGGTCACCCAGTTTGGCCAAGCTAGTGCTCAGCTTTTTTAGCTGGCCTAGGAGGCTAGCTGGTCTTCCGGTGGGACCAGAAGATGCCCAAAAACCCCTCTAAAATAAAGGGGGGTTCCAGCAAGGAAGCTTTGTTATTCATCCTATGAGCCCAGGTTTACAAAGGAAAAAAAAAAAAAAGTACAAAAAGCTGTTAGGGTTGTGTCTGATATTTCCCGTGTTCACCCATGCCAGTGAAGGCACATAGGTACACCAGCTGCAAGACACATACTTACAAATAGCCACTATGGACACACCAACACTCATGTGCTAGTGAATGCTTCCAGCCATGAAACAATGTAAACCCTGCATTCAAACGAGCAATCTGGGTCATTCACCCTCTACCAGATGAAGTGGCTCAAAACCTGGTGAGCTGTCCACATAGACAACATTTTGGGGCATCACAATCACAAGACACCGCTTCCCCAAAATGCTGTCTAGGTAGGCAACAAACTAGGTTTTGAGCAGCCAATGTCTGCCGAATGTCACAAACGAACCTGTTTTGGTTCTTAGAGAACAGAATAAACCAGAACAGTTGGTAAAAGGCCACAAATAACCAAAGAATTTAAACATAACTCGTCCAAACGCAAAAGTAGCCAGCAGAGCAAAATAACAGCGATGGCTTGGTTAAATCTTCCTTCTTTGTCCATTTGCTCCAGGATTTCCTCCCCAGACAGACAATATGCCCTTTGAACAAGCTCGAAACAAAAAGCTAACAGGGCTAACCAGCTGTTTGTCGGAGTTACTTGCCAGCCATTTCGTATGAAAATAATGCGAACAGCTAAACGGCATTTCCTTGAGTCAACACGGTACGGACATAACAATAAACAAACAGCCGCAAAATAAAGCAACTCTTTTCAAAAGCCACAAATGGAAAATGGATTTAAAAACAACAAAGAAAACAAATATCGTTTGATATGTACAAGCTATGCGACTTTTAATCGGTATTATAGGAAGATAAAGTTGGCGTCGACCGTGCCTCCCTGTCGTTTCTTCGGTGCCCCAGCGAGTCACGTTCTGGGGCTTGTGATGTTCACGAAGGTGCCACTGACAACTTGGGCCACTTTGTTTTTTTTTTGTGTGTTGTTTTTGAGGGACCCACCCGTCGAACAAAGCTCTAAACGCTCGAATAACGCTCATACCTAGAAGGTTACAGATCCAAGCGAACGCTTTAACCGGGTGTAATACACATCCTGTATCGGCAATCGTTCCATTTTTTCGGGGTCATTCAGTCTTTCCATGACCACAGCGTCAAAGCTCTCGAGATAATCGTCGGGAGAAAATTGAAATAAAACGTTCGTGTAAACGCTTACCTTTTCAAATATAAACGAGCGATTAATCTAGGTTAAAGAACAGGAACTCTTGCGAAAAGTTGTTAGTATTCCTTCCAAGGCTTTGTGTCCGTGATGTAAATAAGAGAATTCCTCTCCTGACTCTTCCCGACCCGAGCTCTCGCCCTCTCTCTTTCCCCCTGTTTGTTTCCTTCTTTAGTAAGGTGAGTGGCCGATTGCGTCATTGCGGAGAGACAGGTATTCATTGGCCTTTCTATGCTAGGGGGCGGGACGTACACTTATGACGAACCCATACCTCCTAATACAAGTCTGCCCAGGTTTGTACAACAATAGTCATTAAGTATTGTTTCAACTAGGAATTTATCAGTTTCGTTGACTACTACCTTTAAAATGTACCAGTTTATGCTACTCACTGCACTTTTTGTTATGATCACCTTTTGGCACTCAAAAAATCCACCCATCCTATCTATGCCTTTGCCTGTAGACAAAAAAAAAAAAAAAAAAAAAAAAAATCAAATCGAATAACTTTATTGTCACTCATATACACAAGTGCAACAGTGCATTTCTTTTATATATAAAAGAAAATGGCCTTAAAAGGGAAAGAAAAATGCTTGGGGAGGGGGATTGATCTCAGAGAGGGTCAGGGTTAAAGAATAAAATGTAACATAAGTTTTCGGGGGAAGGTATGAATGAAATTTTTTCCAATTTTTTATATTGTACTATATATATATATATATATATATATATATATATATATATATATATATATATATATATATATATATATATATATATATATATATATATTATATATTGTACTAATATATATATATATATATATTATTGTACTAATATATATATATATATATATATTAGTACAATATATAATTGGAAAAATTTGCTGTATATATATATATATATATATATATATATATATATATATATATATATATATATATATATATATATATATATATATATATATATATTAGTACAATATATAATTGGAAAAATTTGCTGTATATATATATATATATATATATATATATATATAGTATATTGATTTTGATGGATCAAGAGTTCAAAAGTCTGATTGCTTGGGGGAAGAAGCTGTTATGTAGTCAGCTGGTGTGGGTCCTGATGCTGCTATACCAACTGCTTGATGGTAGCAGTGAGAGCAGCTCATGAAATGAGCTGAAATGAGAAGCTGTTGTTCCGCGCCGCTTTGTGCCTTTATTCCATGAAACACAAAACGAGATATTAGGCAGTTTCTTCCAGTCACTTTTCACTTTCATTGCACTTTTTTCTACTTCTTCCGTGCAATGGAAATTAATGGTGACTGAGACTGTTATTTTACCTGTCATTAAGGCTGTCATGTCCTTTGGTATTCCATGGAAAAAGAAAGTCATATGGGTTTAGAATAATATTAGTGTTGGAAAATGATTGAAATCTTTTACATGAATGAAGAATCAAGAATTTTAATTTTTGGGTGAAATGTCCCTTTCAGGACTTCAGAGGATTGATAGATTTTTCCTCAATTTTTTTCTTTATAGTAATTTATGCCCCATACAAGTGTTAATGAACAGGAACGATAGTAGACTGATAGCCCCCAATGTATCTCTATTTACTTTACTATATACAGAGTTGTTCAGCACAGTGTTATTGTACAAAAAAACAAAACATAAACAACAACAACACATTTTCAATAAATGTATATATGTGTTCATGTTATACATCACATTTTCAATAACTATTTTTCTTTTAGTGTTTGCAGTATACTCAACTAAATTCAACTCAACTTTACTTATAAAGCACTTTCAAAACCACAAGAGTAGACCAAAGTGCCGAGCAGATATATACATTTACAATATTACAAGGAAAAAAGACATAGATTAAAACAATTACCACAATAATTACCATTAACAAAAAAGCCAATGTAAAACCACAACAATTTAAAGCCACTCTTAAAAGCATCAATGCAGGTAGAGGATTTAAAAGACAGAGGCAAATCATTCCACAATCTAGGGGCTCAACGGAAAAGCACGGTCACCTTTGCACTGCAGGCGAGACAGAGGAACAGTGAGGCACAGCTGGTGAGTAGAATTCAAAGATTTTTGGGATTGGTGAAGGTTGATTAAATCTTTAATGTACTCTTGTGCCAATTCATGTACGGCTTTAAATACAAATAGTAGCACCTTATATTGGATTCCAAATTTTACCAGCAGCCAATGTAATGATGCCAAAAGAGATTTGATCCATTTTTTGGTATTTATTAAAGCCTTTCTGCAGGATTTTGCACAAGCTGCAGGCAAGAAACAGAGGACTGACATACGGTATCCCTAAATACAGGGCATAACAGTGGTTCAATTGGGTAGAGATAAACGCATACATAACTTTTTTCAAATCTTTAAAAGAATGGATAGATTTTAGCTTTGAAATAGATCTTAATGGAAAGAAACTGTTTTTCACAACAGCTTTTATCTGCAGATCACATTTAAGCTCAGAGTCAAAAATGACTCCCACATTTTTTACATGGGAGTGCTTGTTACCAGGCAATAAGCCAAAGTTATTGGTCGTATCCTCATCACATCGCCTTCTATGCCATAAAGTGTTTGTTAGGCTCGCTGAAACCCCTAGTCACTTGACTCTACTCAATTGATTGAGTAAACGCATTCTATCAATTTATTTGAGTAATGCATCTCCAAAACTTGGTGTTCATATAGAATGAACTTAACTATTTAAGATAACTAGATGCAAGAAGACTTAACTCAGATTTTCTATTTAAATGTTGTTTCAAATTTTAATTAAGTGGACTCAAATTCAGGTCATACAATAACACATCTTAAAATAATGAAGACTATAACTGATTCTTGGTCATCAATCATCAACTAAACTTTTTTCTTTACAGAAATGCATATATGCTTGTGCTTCAGTTGTACATGCACAAGCGCAACACAGATAGTGCCTGCGTCTGAATCCTAAGGTAGCTGCCTTGTTGCCTCGCTGATCTATCAGTCAGTGACTTCACAGAAAGTGTTTGCGTAAGAAGGTACCTCCGGAAACTGGTTTTGGACAGGCTTCCGAGGCAGCACTACGTCATATCGTTGCTAGGAAACCAACATTTATTTAGTCCAACCGAACCACAAAGGACTATTAATGTAGAACAAAATCATGAGAGTTTTGGCGATAACCAAGCATATATTTAATCATAACAATCCTACTTTCTCGTTAGAAATGGAATCAAAAGTCGGAAAATGTGGGAAAAAACGTTTTCTATATTTTATACACAAACTGGCTATCAACTGCTAATTTAGCCGCATTATCTTTATTCATTTTAGAGCTCTGGATTTGCACGCACAGGACTGTGGGATTTGATAGGCAGCAAAGGATACATCTATGCTGCCTTCAAAAATCGATCAGATAAAGGTATCTCAGTAGACAGGATGTGATCTCAGTAGACAGAATGTGACGTGAACATTGAATTCGGACGTTCCTTCATCCCTTCCTACTGTATACAGGCTCCGGAGGCAGCATTTCCCTCATTTCAGACACAGCTGTCATCAGCTGGGTCCAACTTAACCAAAGGGTTACAGATCACCCTATGAAGTGATCATATGAAACATCACTTTGCAAAAAAAAAACCAACGTAAATAATAGTGGTTGACCGATATAATGCAGTGGCAGATAAATCTGCCGATATTCAGATAATTTTTTAATTATCAGCCATTTGGCCGATTTGTGAAGTGACTGAGACATGTAAATGACCATTCATGATTCATTTTGTTGTTACGTGCCATTGTGTTACAACAAAAATACAATGCAAAACAGTGTCATTTAAACGGTCCACACATCAGAGCCACGGCAGACACGTTTGAGCTCATAATGTTAAAGTCCTGCCAGATTAAGTCTCCCTCTCTCTCCTCAACAACTCCCTGTACCTATTAACTGTCTTGCCTAATGATAAAAAAGCAAATATCAAAAAACTAATATCATATACCGTCTGCAAATATGCACATATCTCATGTAATAGAGATGTAATAAACCAACCTCACACAACTTCAGCAGATCCAATATTCTATGAAATGCTAATATATATTCCTCTGAAGCCCATATTCTAACAGTCTCTCCACAACAGTTTCCAGTAATTTTTCTAATGATAAAAGGCAATTATCAATAAAACTTCTATTATATACCATCTGCAAATATGCGCATATCTCATGTAATAGAGATGTAATAAACCAACCTCACACAACTTCAGCAGATCCAATATCCTATGCAAGCATGTATTCTAACAGTCTCTCCTCAACAGTTTCCAGTAACTTTTCTAATGATAAAAGGCAATTATCAATAAAACTTCTATTATATAACATCTGCAAATGTGCAGATATCCCATTTTAAAAAATGTAATTCACAAACCTCATGAAAATCCAGCATTTTCTTCCCGTCGAGTGCTCATCTAATATCTTCCTCTTAAGTGCATATTCCATCAGTGTCAGGAACAAAAGTTTCCTCTAATTCACAAATCATGACGGTCATTCCATGACAATCCAAGCAGGCAATCCAGGCTGTTTAAACTGTCATGAGATTGCTGCATGCACTGGATCCTCACAAGCGTGTGAGTAAACTTCAAAGTAAAAGCACTTCACGTGTACTATGAGTAAATGTCTTATTTAGGCTACTATGCACTGTATGGGCAACTGGTTTGATTCTGTATTTTTTGAGAAAGTGCTATCGCTAACGTGGATGTCACTGTTTTGTCGCCTTTCTGTTCTTAGGACTCTAATTTTCATATGGTTTTTGTCTTCTGTTATTAGTTGGCCCTAAACTACACTTACCATAATGCACCTGCTGATTACACTCATCTGTTCCCCATTTTTGTTCCCATGTATTCTGTGTTTTGCCATCACACAATTTTGTATATATACCTTCTAGTTTTCCAACTCATTGTCAGTCCTTAAGTTACCTTGTATGTTATTTAGAATGTTCCTGTGTTTGGATTTCATAGATTATTTGGTTCTTTGTGTAACTCTACGTTGTTTTGTATCTCCATCATCACCTTCATTAAAAGCCTGCGTGTAGATCCATCATCTCCCATCTCTGCTACATACTGTGACAGTGGACATGCCATCCATGATTGCTGGACTACTGTGTGTGCTGTTATTTCCTTCCAAATATATTAACAATTTCTTTATGTGCTAAAGAAACTTTCTTCAAAATGTCTTTAGAAGAAACTGCTATCTACCATTTAAAATGCAATTATATTTTTAGATTATTTTTTACAAAGTTGAAATTGAGTAAATAAAGTGCTAAATAAGTGCCATATTGTTTTTTTTTTTGAAAGAAAATATATGTTTATGGTATTTACTATATTAAATTGTGTGATATATTGGCATGGTGTCAGCCTATCGGCCACCTTGCTCTCTGGATATCGTCATCGACCATTAAAAAAACCCATTTTGGTCATCACTAATAAATAATACTTCAAAAGAGCTAAACCTCTATAAATTCTTAATGACATCTGTTTAAATACAGCCATATGTTCCCTTTGACCATGTACATTTTATAATTTAAGCACAAGGCATCGTGGGTAATCCCAATAACCTCAATTTTAAACTCAATAGATTTAGTTATTGACACTGCAAACAAATTATTTTCAAGACAAGAATTTTTGTCTTGTTTTCCAGTAAAAATATCTAAAAATTATTAAAATGTGATTTATTCACAAACTGTCTTGATTTGAGAGAAATCTAATCAAATTGAGTGAACTTTAGACATAAAACAAGAAAAATTATTTGCCAATGGGGTAAGCAAAATAAACTTGTTCTTCCTTTGAATTAGGATTTTTTTTTTCTTACCCCACTGGCAGATTTTTTTTTTTTCTTGTTTTAAGTATAAAGTTCACAAGATTTTATCCTATTTTGCTTGCCAAGTAAATAAATCACATTTTAAGAATGTTTAGATCATTTTACAGGAAAAAAAGACAAAAATACTTGTCTTGAAAATCATTTTTTGCAGTGCACTTAAAATCTGAAGTCTATAAGTTTTTAAGAGAACTCAAGGAACTTAGATATTTGAGTTTTGAGCACCAAACTTGTAATTTTAAGTCACGTTTAATTAAGACAACTTTTTCCAGTTATGACAACATTTGTGTTTACAGTGCTGCCACACTGTAAATGTGTTGATCCATATCATTGAATGTCAGATTCAGATAAATAGACTGAAAATACATTATAAACACATCATAAACACTCACTGTATCTTGACCTTAAGGCAGTGGTGATCTAATGAGAATACATATGGTATCATCTCTAAAGCAAAACATGTTCACAATCTCTCTGCACGTCAAGAGCTACTTATTGTTCAAAACAACACAAGTGAAACCTGTTAGGCTACGCAATACAGTCATTTGTTAATCAAAATGCTTTGGTAATGAGTGAGGTATACCACTGTAATCTGAAGTGATGGTAATACAACACAACATGGTGTGAGTTCCAAAGTATATTCAAATATGTATGATGAACTGTTCAAACAAGATTACCAAAGTTTCTAGGATCACATGTTTTCAAAGTTCCGACCATGTGACTTGCTCTCATCCACCCATCTGTTCCCCCGTTTTATTTTGACAACTTCTTCCTGCACTTGTTGTTGTTTTAAGCATGTTTTAACTCATGAAAGCACCCTCCCTACGTCAGCCTATTCTCATCATCCTTATGAGAGATTTTGTTCAATTGCCCAACAGTACAGTATTCTCATAATTTTTGAATGAATATTTTGATTTTGGTTTGACACTGTATACTGTATGTGTGTGTGTGTGTGTGTATGTATATATATATATATATATATATATATATATATATATATATATATATAGACACCCCAAGACATTGTGTAAAATCAAAATGTATTAGTTAAATGCAAAAAACAGAAAAGTGGCTTATTGCATTAAAGTTCGATCAGGGGGACTGAGGGTGAAGATAGTCCTTTATCACAGTGTAGACAAACATGAACTGTGACACCAACAAAGTTCTTTTCAGTTCACCCAAGTTTGTCTAGATATGTCAACTCATGTCGATTTAACCACAGATCAGTTTTATGTTATATCCCTGCCATGAACAAAGAACAAACATACAGCATTGGTAGAACAGTGCAAAATGGCAATAAATCATACTTAATTGCCTTCAGTCAACCGTCCCACATTTCCTGCATGGGCAGTACTGAGAATACAGCCTGAATGAAAACGTGAGCGTAATATGGCACCAGCCCTTCTATAAATATACCTTTCATCCACCAAGAGTGTGTTAAATATCCTGACTATAGGATTTTTCAGAGTAATGGAAAGTGGCTCACCACACAGATTTAATTTTTACTATATAACACCTGATGAAAAATAGAAAAGAGGAACTAAAACTGAACTTTTTCAGTTAATGTTGTCCTTCCAGCTGATCAAAGGTGTGCCAGTGTGTGAGAGAATCAAGGTGTTATGGGAGAAATGTGCCTCAGTTTGTTCGTGGGAGGGCACTCAGCCTTACAGCCTCCACTTGGTAAGGATTATGGTGGGGGGCAGGGTTAGGATAATCTGCTGCCTCCCAGGAACAAAATGAGGCCCCTTTTTACAATGGGCGAATGAGGGAGGGAAAGGAGGCATCCTTAAAATACAGAAATGGCCCATCTCAATTCTCCAAAGATGGAATCCCCAAACGGGGTGCTGCTAAATTTAGCCCTGGAAAACAATCTAGCTCTATGCAGGGTGAGTACATCAGTGTGGAAATACAAATATAGACTTTCAAGCCCATGGGACCACACAGCCTCACATAAGCACACTGCAAAATGTGCTTTCAAGAACAGCAGACTACAGAAATGGATCAAACGCTGTAAATTCAATGTAGCCTGAACACATCACCTGAATTTCCCTGGACTACTAATTTCAACAGAACAGCCTCAAAAGTTGCTCTTTAGTGACATCAAGTGGTGAGGATGCGCAAGGACACTTGATCTCCACGGACAGTTGAATTCAGAAATCTGGAAATATATTAACCTTATTCTTTGTTGGCTATCGTACACGGTAAAACATGTCTATTAGTCGTAACCTGATAAAATTGAGGTCCTAAATTAAACAACATGCAGATATTTAATTAAAAGCTATTTCCATTTCTCCCTCTCAATTAAATTCAATTTTATTTATACATTTGTTTTCAACAAAAATAAATATTATTCAGCTTTAATTTAATAATTTTTTTGTGCAATAACCTTCTTAATTAATTAATTTTTTTTTTTAATTAAAAGCTTCAGTAGTTTACCTGCTAGATTTAGGCTACGTATGTTTTTATTAACTTAGACCCATGACTGCTGGAACTGAGAGTGTTAGAACATCTCCATTATAATGCAAAGAGAATGACAATTGATAAATCCCTGGAGCTTGAAGTTAAATGGCTATTTTAAGTCAGCGATAAAGATCTCATCGACAATTCTCTCATAAACTCTCCAATATACAAGTTGATCCACATCTGGGATCTGTAGTAGTGTCTCAAAGCCTTAAAGGGATAGTTCAGTCAAAAATCAAAATTCTCTAGTCATGTTCATGCCATCCAAGATTATTTTTATTTCTTTTATCACTTTATTTTTTCAACAGAACAACAAATTTGATTTTTGGAATAATATATCAGCTCTGTGGGTCCATACAATACAAGTGAATGGAGTCCAGAACTCAAAGTTCCAAACACATTAAGGCAGCATTAAAGTAATCTATGACTCCAGTGGTTCAGTCCATATCTCCTGAAGCGATATAATTGGTGTGTTTTAGAACAAGTTCAATATTTAGGTCCTTTTTTTTTACTGTAAATCTCCACTTTCACGTACACATGTGATGTTTTTAGGCGATTCACATGCTTCTTGCATATCGCTACCTACTGGTCGCTGCTGGTCAATGGTGGAGATTTCTAATAAAAAATATTTTTCTGTTTCTCACCCACACCTATCATATCGCTTCTGATTATATGGATTTAACCACTGGAGTCATTTGGATTACTTTTATGCTGCCTTTTTGGACTTTCTGAGTTCTGGTCATCATTCACTTGCATTGTTTGGACCTACAGAGCTGAGATATTCTTCAAAAAAATTCATTTGTTTTCTGCAGAAGAAATAAAGTCAAACACATTAGGGATCGCATGAGGGTGAGTGAATGATGAGAGAATCTTTCAATGTTGGGTGAACTATCCCTTCAGTCACTAGGTAGCCAGCACCTCCTGGTCTTAATAACATATTAGGTCTTGTTTTTTCTTCTTATTGTTTCTCTGGATTCTTTCCTTTCTTTGACTTCTTCCTTTTATTGCCTCCGAATGTGCCGGTTTCCAATTTATTTGAGATGTGCAGTTCTTGTCACAGTCCTGTCTCTCTGTCAGTCTGGGTTTTGGACTGACAAAGCCATGGCTTTATATGCCATGTCTTTGTGTGAGCGCACGGTCTCTGTTTTATTCCCTCTTCTGTCTGTTGTGTTTCATGTCTGGAATACAGTGTCTGGGTCCTGACTTCCTGTCTAGTTTGGTTTCGGTCTGCGTCATGGCCTGAACATTCATACTCCTTGCCTGTCTGTTATTGACATGGGTGCATCGTGCTTGTGTCATTTTAGCTGCATGCACTTGCATCAGTAATATATGTTGGTCTTTGTGTCTGTCTCTTGCTTCCCTGCATTGTGCCGCACTCCCGGATCGCGAGCTGTCTTCATGTTTGAGCTGAGGTTCAGTTACTTTGGTATGGTGTCATGTGTATGTGTGGCTGAACTCTCACACAAGTGTCTTCTTGTGAGAACTCGCGGTTTTGTTATTGTTTCTGTATCGCCATGTGCTTCTCTGTCTCTGTCACACCCCGCCACCTTGTTTGCTCATTATTGTTTCATTAGTCTCACCTGCCCTGGATTAAACTGCTTTATTTCTCTCCCTATTTTAGTCTCCTCGTGTTTGCTGTCTGTGCCAGTTTGTCTTGCTATCTAATTAGTCCTGTAGGTGTATTCCAGTGCTTTTGTCAACCCTGTTCCCCAGCCTGGTTCGGTCCGATCGGTCCTGGTGCCCCGTCATCCTCTGCCCCAGTTCCTGGATTGCTTTTTCTCCTATAGGTGGTTTTTGTTTTCCCCCTCATGGGAGTTTGTTTGTAAATAAAGTATTTTTGGTTTTGAACTCTGCATTTGAGTTCTCATCTCTGGACAAAACGTGACAGTACTGGCACTGCATCACTCAGTATGTTTAAGCTGCATGTTTTTCTTTCTTTCTTTCCATGTTAAGTTGTTTAAAACATCCATGTTTAGGCTCTCAATATACTGTATCTAATATCTCCTTTTGGCAGATGCTAAACACCAGCTGGGAACCCTGTCTGACCTTACAGAACTTCACAATGTCTTGTAATGTTTCCATTCTATGACTTTAATTTTAGTTCTGTTTACCCTTACAGTTAGCATTGATGTGGATGAAGATAGGTTGTCAGTTTTTATTCTAACTGGTTTGAACATGGATATAAACATGGATATGAGCTGTCGTTTCGCTGTCATTTTGTGGTCTGTTCTGCATAACTCATAACATAATTTTAGCTTATATCGGCCCATTCGGCCCGTTTTGTGGCCGACCCACCGGCCCGTTCGGTTCTTCTGATGGCCAGTCTTCCCCTGATTGGCCTCAAAGTGCATTGGCCCACCGGGAAAATGCCCGGTATGCCAGATTACCAGTCCAGCCCTGAAGACAGTAGAGAGCAGTATAATCTAACATGTGAAGTTACCAATTATATAAAATCTCTTCAAGTAGAGCATTTATTTGACGTATGATATGTTGTGCATTATTTACAGCTACTTTTGTATGTGAATAAATTAATTCAATCACTTGACATATTTGACATACAGTACATGGACAATGCAGTGATTTTATATGGCTTGCAAGGCCGTTTCTAGCTTTAAGTAGTATAGGTGGGTGCTTAGAGTCACCAGGGCCCCACAATGCCAGGTCATTTTTTTTAAACATACTATAAGCTTCGAGTAAGATTCAGACTCATCTCTTCTGTGTCAATTAGAAAGTTGTAGGAGGCCCCCTTATGGCCTGATTGGGAAGGGAGAATGCAATGACCTGGTGAATGGGACTGGGCGGGGGTATTTCTCTTAGGGCCTCCATATGCTCAGATATGGCCCTGAATAAATTATGCCATCAAAAGGTAAAAAAAATGCACCTGAAAATCAATAAAAACGGGGTAAATATTGCCCCCAATAAAAAAAAGAATATTTATAACACTGACCTGCATCCACTTGATGCCCAGCTCAGAGTCAGAGTCTAAATCTGAGTCTGAATCGGACTCTGATTCAGAGTCAAAGGATGATGAGGACAAGGAGACTGTAGTAGTTTTGGAGTTTCTGACTCCAGAGGAGCTGGAAAAGTTAAATGAAGCCATACACAAAAGGTACATTCAGGTACATTCAGTCACTGCTGTTTTTGCACATACTGTTAACCAATTTTCAAAATGGCAGTATTACAAAGATTTGTCTTGTCTTAGGGAGTCACAGGAGTTTGTGGAGAAATTTGAAGGTGCTCTGGGAAAGGGCAAATGCAGGAAACTCTATGTCTACAAGGTCATACTGATGAAGATGGGAGTCATTCTGAAAGTGATGGAGCCGAGTAGCTCACTCTGCAGCTTCAGAGAAGACTTAATTTTGAGTGTCAAAAATGGATGAAGCTTCAGCGTGACTTTGAGAACTTCAGGACTGCCTGCATCCTGTGAGAGATGAAGATAAATGAAATAGAAGTGTGACCTCCTTCTTTGTCCTACTGGTTTCTCTTACTAATTTTATTCTAACTTATTTTTAATGTTCTTATTTTGGCTCATCAGTTGCATCCTTCTTCATATTTATGAGGTGGATGTACGGCATTTATATGATTCTATTTGGACTGACGTTTGGGCTGGTGATGTTTCCAGAGGTGAGAAATGTATTGGAGCCAGCAAAGTTTTAAATAATATTCAATAAAAATGATGCTGCACCACATGTGACATATTCCCTTGAATATATCCAGTCTATTCTTTTATCAAATTTTTCTTCAAGACAAACAATGAGAATAATTATGCTTTCTTTCTCACCTTTCAGGCTCTGATGGGGAAACCATAAGGCCCAAAGAAGACAGTGGCCAGAGAGGAAGAGGAAGAGGCTTGTGCTATGATTTTTGCAGTCTTATGGGCCTTTGGGGTGAAGCCTCTCTATATGATCATACATAAAGTTATATACCTTATACAGTACTTCATTGATTACATCAGAACATCATTAGTTAAGACAATGGTTTATTTGTACTTTTCAGGGCTATGCTAAGTACTCCGCATGCCCCTGTCACATTAATAAATTAACAAATGGAACGGTATTGTAAAGTGTTACCTCAAAAGCTCCCCTTGGGCCATAGAATCTGTTACAAATATACAAAGGTAATTTCTCCTACTAATTTGGACATCAGTCTGTTGCATCCTGCATTTTGAAGAGTTTTCTATGCCAGAAAACTCCAATCACAGTGCACCCTGCTGATATTCACATTGGTCCTTGCTGGGAGACAATGATGGGATGGGTACTGAACATTACAATTTGTAGTTTGAACAAAATAAAACTAGGTCTTTGTTAAATTATGATGCAGTATCACATATAGAGTTTGTTCGTTAAATCATTTCTGATTCACTGACAATTTACATCACTCTTGCAATTGCAGTACAGGTGTGTTTCCTGAACAACTGCTGATGCTGGGATCTGGAGTATGGCTATGTGAATATCCACAATGCAAACAGACCCTAATAGCCAAGATTCCCTCTTATTCTTATCCTGTGGTGTGCTTTCTTCACTAGACATCATATTCAGAGTTTGACGTCAGTGGCAATGTTCTGGGGATGATCTCCTTTATCAGGGGATGATCTGGTGAGAAATTTGTCATATTAAAAGGCATGTTGTCTCCCTTTCAGAATAAAGGACAATAATGTCTGTGTGCATGTGTGGGTGTGTGTGTATTAGGATGGGAGCATTCTAAACTCCGTGTCTTCCAGCATTAAATCTGCTACGGCTGGTGTGTCCATGTATGTGCAGTGCTGGGCGGTGATGTGATGTGCTGTAATGTACCACAGGAATGGGTCTTCAAAGCTTCAGGCTCCAATAACTTCTACTGGCCATGCTGCTGATCATCCCCTTCCTCTCTACCCTGGCAGAGATATACACCATTGTCTCCATTACCCCCTCCTTTGACTGCAGACCCTTCAGATTTTGAGAGCATGTGTCTGAATTAAGGAGAAGCATGGGGAATAGAGATCAGTACGGTGGCCCAAAGGTGCACAACGCAACAAAGTCCAAAGCTAGCAAATAAAAACAATGGAATAAACCACAGCACAATGAAATTAAAGCCACAACACAACGAAACATATTTTGTTTGCTTTGCTAATTTATATGTGTTCTGCACCCCTGGGCTATCGTAGGATCTGGCCTTTTTAGCAAAAGAAACATGAACTAAGTGATTTAATGTAGTATAAAATGAGAGTTTTCAGAGAATGCAAACCCTGCAGGAAAATTAATCTTAAGCTGGAAGCTGTGTTTTGGAACACAGCTGGTCCAAGCTGGTCTTGAGCTGGTCCAGATTGGTCCTTAGCTGGTTGACCAGCTACCATGTTCCAAAAACCAGCTTGACCACCTTAAACTGGTATGACCAACTGGTTTACCAGCTTGGACAAGCGAATGACCTGCTTAGATCAGCTAGAAATCTGCTGCCATGTCCCAAAACACTGCTACAAATTTAAGATGGATTTTCCAGCTGGGTTAAGAGCTTAAAACAATTCAATTAAAGGTAGGCCTAACTGTAGGAGGTTTTCATGGAAAACATTGAAGAAAGTGAAATTTATTAAAAATAATTAAACAAAAGAGTAATTGGTACCTGGCTTCTTTTTTCTTTTTCTTTTTTTCACAAAAGGGCATAAAAAGATCCAGCAATTTTAGTGATTGACAGGCTAAGAAGCCACGGAGAGTCCTGTATTTGTCTATCTTTGCCACTAGAGTTCAGCAGATAGCAAATCAAAACTTCTTGAATCTTTTACTCTACACCAGAAAGATGAACAATGATAAAATACAGAAATAAATAAAGCAAATAAATATTTACATACATTTGAAAAGCTTTTAAAATGTTCAGTTGTTGGTAACCAGTTTAGAGTTCAGTTTTTCAAAGAGTTTCTATAAAAAGTCCTCTATCCTTACTTATCTTGTGCTCTTCCTGCAGTGGGAGAAACTTTGGAATAGGAATTTCCTCCCTGGTTCAAGAAAGTGTTGAGTTATGCCTCGAATCCCAGACTGGTCCTGTCCTTCCTTTTGATCTTGTTGTAAGTGTAATCATCTCAGTGTGTCCACATAAAGTTTTCTATGAATATAAATGAATGTATTCCACTGATTAAACTTTTTGAAATAATTTTACTCTTGTAATATATTATCTGGAGTCCACTTCTAAAACATACAAATGGGTAAATGTGTACCTGAAAAATAAACTTCAAACAGTTAATTGTATATACATATTGTATATGTTAAAAGGACAGTTCACCTAAAAAATTTATATTTTTATCTAGTGCTTTTCACAACACAAATCGTTTCAAAATAGATAATCATGCATTAACAGAAAATTAATCTGAAATATCTATAAAGACTTACAGTCATCATTGTGTAGTATGATTAAATATGATTGTAAATTGTGTATAATATATATACATATATATTCTGCTTAGTGATATTATATATGGTTATACAGTATAAGGTTCATTCATAATCATACTTTCTGAATGATCTAATTTTGTATTTATAGCAAAATGAGGAAAACAAGAAGAAGAATAAACTTGCAGTCTTAAAGGCAGCTTGTGAACTGGAGCAGGCGAGAAATGCAGGAGAACAACGCAGCAAAACCACCTTCGATTTGGGTGAGAGCACAGAGAACGGGTCACATGCTTCTATCATTCAGTACACTAGACAGTGGTTTATAACAAATGCAGAAAAAAACAAAACATTAGTGTTGAAGATTTAATACAGTATGTTGTTTTTGAGTGACCATAGTCTAATAAACACATCCACTTGTTTCAATATCTGTCAAACTTATTCAGAGACACTGGTTTAGAAGTCTGCCAACATCAGTCTGTCCCCTGCTAGCCTCTCATTTTAATTTATTTTCCCCCCATGCCTCTCTCACCCTCTGTCTCTGTCTTTCTCTACACATCCACCTTTCTCAGGAATGAATGAAGAGAACAGTAGCTTAAAATAAACAGGGCATCACAGACAGGCTGGACAGAATGGTCGCTTTATTCACCCATCACATGGTCCACACTATGCATTCTCAAGACATCTCCTCTACCAACACAAATACCAGAACCCCTGTGTCCCGGGGCCACACGTTATCTGGACATATTCCAGGACACCCAAAACAACCACGGATTAACTCAATCTGAAGATAAATACCATAGCTTACATGCAATATCCTTTCAGATTCTCTGTAGACAGTTGCATTTGTGTAAGGCAACAACAGTTGATGTAAATATTAAAGACTCCTGCTGTACACAACATTTGGCACTTATATGACCATTTTTATTTCTTGCTGATATTGTGATACAATATAGAGTAAATCCTGTGCCCAGGTCGACATAGCTCTGCATGTCATACATGTCTCACTGAGGCGCAAAGGCTCAGTGGCTATGTAACTCTAGATTGATAGAACTCTTATCTCTGTGAAAGTGAAATGACTGCTCTTGTTACAAATGGGTCAATCTAGTGCCACATTGTTTCTTAATTTGTATCATTTGATTCATATATTGAGGTGTGTTTTATATGTATTATCTTAGGTAGTTTTAGAAATGTTTGATTGATCGATTTGCCAAATGTAACTTTTATAAATTAAAAGTCTTTCTGAGACTCAAGCTCTTGCATTCTTTCAGTAGCAGAACACTTGCACCCTCCACGCATCCGACATTGCATTCTGAGGGGCTCACTCTGAGTAACCATGGTGGTTTCAGGAATAGTTCTCCCAAAAATGTAAATTCTGTCATAATTTCTCCTTATGTTTTAGTCTAAACCCATATGACAAAAAATAACCCTTTTAGACGGAAAGTTTCTGAAATACAGTATGACCCAAGCCCAATAAGAAAGGATAAGAAGCTGCAAAATACATCATCAGCCCCCATAGATCATGAAATGAAATTGTCTGTTGTAGATTGATGACTTGGCTCAGCCCACTGTTATAGCTCTCCTCTCCATTTCATTGTTTACCCATTTCCAAATCCATGCATGCTTGATCTTGATCAGCCTGTCAGGTGGCCCACAACATTTCCATACACCGTACTGTATTTTCAAATCTGCTCTCAGCTCTAGGGGTGTCTAGTGTCCCGATGAAGGATTCTTTTCCAACGGCCACTGATTTGGCAGTAAAGATGCATGTGGCTCACTTGTCATTCCACAACGCACACAGTTCTGTTTTGGGGTTACTCCGTGTACCCTTTTATGTAAGGGCCTTCAGACCCACAACATTGAAAAATATAATTTGAGTGTCTCCTTTTAGGATGGAGGTCTTACAATTCTAAGAATATTATAGCATCCTGGTTTCAGTTACACAAAATCTTGACGATTATTTAGTAGAGAATTGGCACATCAGTTTCATTAACATTGCAAAATGTCATCCATAATTTATGGGCAGACTTCATTAAGTATTTATCGGAGACATTTGAGATTTTGTTTATTTGTTCATTTAGGGAGCCATAGTTAATTGAAACTACTGCTCTGTTTGAATTCACTTTTCATGGCCTGATTCTGCCAAAACATCAAGAATAAGGATAGCATTAATAGATGATAAAATAAAACAGTATTGATTAATCATTTAATTAATTAGATCAATTTCTTTTAATAACTTTAAAAACTTGTGTTTATTGTTAACCTACTTGTGAACGTGGATAAGGTCTTTACAACATTATATAGCCTACCTGCTGCTGCCACAGACAAATGTGGTGGTCATCTGATCTGTGTGAATGTTGTTCTGTTACCGGATGATATAGTAGTAGACCTCTTGTACATAATTAACCCAACACAATTAATGGCATTCAGGGGCTGTGCCAGAACAAGAAGGTTAGTTTCCTACGATGTGCCCGAATGTTCTGACGACATCTTGCTTAATCCTATATGCTTGCTAAACAGATTAGCTCTTCTACTAAGGGTCAAGACTGTGTTAATGACCATTACATGATTACCAACTATGGAAAAACTGTGACTACACTTCAAGAAATAGTGATTTAATCAGCATTACACATTATTTCACAGTCTAATTCTTTATTTATATTTTAGTTATACTGTATCCACATTTAAGTTTAAATATAATCCTACACCTATTTCAAGAAACGTTATCATTCAGATGTTATACACATATATGATTAGAACTCTGCAATTAGTCCTGCTTTTATTTCATGTAATATTTTTTTCTGTTAAATCTTCTGTATTTTTTTCTGTTCTGCTATTTAACATTGCTTTTTGCAGAGATTCGTCATGAAGGTATAATGAAAGCATTTTGAGTTAGTTCAGCTCACTTTCCTTAAATCAACTTTATAGTATTGACATGTTATTTTGCATATACAGGATGTTCCCATCAAATTATTGGCTTATTGGTTTTGGGGTTATGTACTGTTGGAAAGTACTTTGATTGTTCTCTGATTATTTTAACCGTTTATCTGCCCCATTTACTGGTGATTTGTTTACTGGCTCTTACAGCATGGCTTTAGATCTTGACTACCATTCACTGTTGTCAAGGAGACATCTGATGCCTTTTTTTTTTTTTTTTTTTTAGGAATGGAGCACCTGTTAACAGAGACCAACCTGACAGTCAGGGTGTATCATCATCAGCTCTAGATGCCTCACAAGTCTGAATAACAGGACAACTCAAACCAAGAAAATGCCACGCAGACCAAATCAAATTAAAATAACCGTGGATAATGGTAAGTAGATTTGAATGTCAAGAAATAATCATGCATAATTAAAATGCACAATTCTGATGCATTTTAATTCAAGTTGTGTGTTTTTGGGAGTATTTCAAGTGGATTAGTAAACTTTGCCAAGCAGTGTCAGATGTGCATGTGGAGTTACTGGTTATGTTATTTACCATTAGCTATATTGTTGTCTCTTATGATTTTAATACTGAAAATCACATGTTTGCTATTGTGTACCATTGGCTTTGTCGAGTCAGTATTTGATTAATGTCACTTAAGCGACACGATTATATGTATTATGCTGTATATTTTAATTTTTCAATGAACACAGCAACCAAAGTGTGTGAAATATATGCCATAAATACAACTAGTTGTCAGGATGTTTATAATGTACTGTAAAGAAATAGACATAAGAAGCTACTATACAACAAACAGGTTATTGTGAAACATGGGATTATTAATATAGTGAATGTTTATGTCTGTTTTACAGTTGGAATGGAATGTGATGCAGAATTTGATAGTGGAAGTGAGGGTAAGTCTTGAAGAAGAAGTGAGAAGATTTGTACTCAGTTTTACATAATCCTTTAAATTATTCTTTAGGGATAGTTCACACAAAAATAAAATTTTTGTCATAATTTACTCACCATTATGTTGTTCCATTTATGTATTTATTTTTTACTTCTGTGGAGCGCAAAGGGAGATGTAAGGCATAATATTAAGGGACTGACAGCTGCCTGTCAATTTTATTTAATATTTTTTCATATAATTAAAGTAAATGATGGCTTGCAAGGCTGTCAGTTCCTAATATTCTGCCTAACATCTCCCTTTATGTTCTATGGAAGAAAGACAATCATGCAGGTTTGCACAATCTGCGGGTGAGTAAATGACAACGGAGGCTACATTTTTGGCTATACTATCCCTTCAAGGATTTTGTCAATATAAATACAGAGATGTTTCCTATATCTTTCCAGTGGATTCAAATAAAAGAGCAAAAGGCAGGAGGAAACCAAAGCCTGTAGCTCGGGGAAAGAAAGCCAAGCCGGCAGAAAGTGAGGAGAGTGAGGAAGAGGAGGAGGAGGAGGCTCCACGGAAGAGGAAAAGCAGAAAGAAGGAGGAAAGTGAGGAGGAGAGTGAGGAAGAGGAGAAACCGAGAAGAAAGCAAGCAGTGAGTGCGAAAAAGAGGGCTGCCAAGAAAAATGACTCAGAAGATGAGAGTGAAGAGGAGAAGGGAAATACAAGAAAAGGAGGAAGAAAAGGAGCAAGTAAGAAGGAGAAAGAGGAGAATAGCAAGGAGAAGAAAGGAAATGGCAAAACTGCTGGCAAAGGAGGGAAAGATAAGGAAAAGGATGACAAGGATAAGAAAAAGAACAAAGGCAAACACAGCAGGTGCAGTATTCTTTATGTCTAAGCATCTGCAAAATATATGCTGTTTTCCTAATATTTTTGTATTATTGTGATTGCCATTATGGAAGTGATATGCAGTACATGTTACTAATATATTCATTATGTGACCAAAAGTATGTGGACACCCCCTTCTAATTATCAGGTTTTCACAGGCCATTTCCAGTGATGCTATCGTACACAATGATATTATAGAGATTTGTGCGTTTCCAACTTTGAGGAAACAGTTTGGGCCAAAGTAATGAATTACTAAGTCTAGCATGAGAGAACTTCACTGGCCTGCAAAATGCCCAGACCTGAACCATATACACTACTCACTAATTTTCAATTGTCTGAATGGGAGCAAATCCCCACAGCCATGTTCCAACATCTAGTGGAAAACCTTTCCAGAAGAGTGAAAGCTCTTTTGGAGGATCAACTTCCTATTAATGCAAAATATTTTGAAATTAAATGCTCAGTAATCACATATGGGTGTGGTGTTTGGGTGTCCACATATTGGCCATATATTGTATATATTATTGATAGATTGATTGATTAACAAATTGATTACATTTCTTATAGCCAAACATTTTTGTCACTTCAACCAAAAATGCAATATAGTATTTTGCAAATGCAACATCTTTTTTTAAATAATTATTCTTTGCCTTCCAACTGATGATCTGGAAGCGCTGTTCATTATTGTCTTGCTGACAAGAATTAATTTTATGCACCAAAACAATACCAGTATCTTTGTGGACAATAATGATAAACTGGACTGTATAGACTGCTGAACCTGGGGTCTCTGACGGCTTTGTTCTACAGCAGTTCATCCAACGACAGCAATTCAGACGATGAGTCTATGTCCGAGGGAGAGATGGCACGACTAAAAGAAGATGTGGAGGAGAAGAAAAAGCTGATAGCGACTCTTCGGAACAAACCCTGGCGCATGAAGAAGAGACTCAAGTGCCTAAAGTAAAATGAATTTCCCTCCTCTTATTGTTCCCTCAATCTGTGTTAATGATACTATCGGCTCTTGAGTTGGCAACCACTACCTCTTTTGATGTTTAGTTGTTTAGCATGAGTTTCATGTTTATTTGCTTCATTAAGGCTTACTAGTTGCTGTGCTGCTGCTTTCTTAAATCTTCTGAACTCTTGGTGCATTTAAGCTGAGGTTTAAAGGTGCTCTTACTGTCTACATATTCCTTATTATGAAAACTGGTATGGGGGATATTCAACCTCAAAAAGTTTTGGAGAGTTTTGCTGCCAAAATCAGTTTGTGCTTAAAGGTGCACTCAGTATTTTTTTTCCCCCCTTTAAAAAACCTTTACTCCTAAAGAAATGAATTGTAATTTTGAAACAAACAGTATTTATAAAATCATGACCACTCACATGAGACGAGGACTCTAGTCTTATCAGTAACCTTATAAAAGCAGTTTTATTCTGTATGGGGCCCCCTCTTGGGGGCTGCCATATTAGAATCACATGACCAGCTGATAACTACTCGCTTAATCTCAATAACCATCATGTTATTGGACACTTTCCCTCATGGATTAAATTAATCATGGCTGATTGTGAGTAGTGAATTTCTACAGTGGCATCTGTATCTGAAAACTATTGATTTTGAATGATGCTGCATCCACACCACTAGGTTTCACTTTAAATATAAGACAACACAAGTAGAAAGTTATTGAGAGCACATTTAAACTTGAATAGACTACCTCCAGTGGCTTAAGATGGAAGAGCTCCAACTTCCAGGTAAAATGTTCACAGAGAAAATGATATAATGCAGTCAAAGGGAATGCACGTTTTATTAACTCTACCCCTAGCACAAACGCCAACCCTAAACGTAATTGTCAGAGCCATAAAAATGTAATTTTAAAGTGGAAATGCAACCTTTGAATTGTGCTCAATATTGTTTATAGAAACACAATTGATTCCTGGTTACTATAGGACCAGAACCCCGGTCTTGGAAGTTGCTCGCACAACACATTATTAGTAGCACTAAAGGGAAATATGCTAATGCATGATGGGGCATGGCACTTCTTTCATTATACTCAAAAAGGAAAGTGTTTTGTGCAGAATTTTAGGGACTCAGACACTACTTTTAATTTTATGGGGAAAAAAGATGCAATAAAAATAAATGGTGACTGAGGCTGTCGGTCCCTAAAATTCTGCACAACACACTTTTCTTTTTGTGTTCCATGAAAAAAAGGAATTCATACAGATATGAGACAGATTAAATGATGACAGAATTTTTACTCAGTAAGAAGATGCAGGAATCAACATTATCCAAAATGTATTTGTACTTTGAGATAAAACACTTGACATGGATACTATGCCAATGCATTCATTACTCAGTGGCCTCTGCCTGAACCTTTACCTCAGACTGCCCAGTGGAACTGACCTGTGTGGGTGACAAGTGAGAGTTTGGACAAGTGCCCTCCGAAGATAGTAGAGACAGACACTCTGCCCAAGAAAGCAACAGTAGTCAGGGCACTGGAGTTGTAGGGAAAGAAACTTTGGCCCCAGACAAAGATCACATTCAATTGGCAAAGCTTCTAAGGGAGTGCAGGCGAGGTTACCTCTTGTAGAGGTATGCTACAATTTTATGCATGCTAATGTTTCTGTTTGAGGATGCTGCTTTTAGTGGTCCTTGTACGAAGTGCCACGGTCAAAAGTTACAAAAAGCAAAAAGTACAAAAGGTCAAAATCACTACACAGCTATTCATTTGACCTACTACAGATTGAAAAAGATGCTTTGGGGTTTGTCCAGCCAGGTCTCCTAAGCAACCAAATTGTCCCAGTTGCTAGGGAGGGTAGAGTCATGTGGGGTAACCTCCTCGTGGTCACGATTAATAGTTCTCACTCTCAATGGGATGCGTGGTAAGTTGTTCATGGTCGCAGAGAATAGCATGAGCCTCCACATCCTGCGAGTCACGTGATAAGATGAACGGATTGACTGAGACATGTCCTCCGCCACCCGGATTGAGTTGAGTAACCGCGCCACCATGAGGACTAAGTAAACAGTGGGAATTGGGCATGCCAAATTGGTGAGAAAGGAGATGCTTTGGGAGTTAACATAGATAACACTGCAGTTTTTATTGCAGTTATTGCTGTAATTCACTCTGTATGGATTTAAAGGGATACAATAGTTCACCAGTAGTAATGTTAAGATCTCCTAAGTTATCCAATGTCCATGCTTTTCCATCCTCACCCCACATAAAACATTAATTAATGTGTGCTTGCTCTGTCATAGCTCTCACAAACCACTTTCAGTCTCCATCCCATCTGCACTATTAACATTCATTATGCATCATTGAATTAATTAATTGGCAGTAGGATCAAGTTACAGTGTTTGAAGGTTGTAAGTGAAAGAGGATATTTTCCTTGGTGTCCTCTCTGGTGCTTACTGCACAATGCTGAATGGTCATACTGTTTAACTTCGTAATACAAGCACAGTCAACAAATATCTCAATGGATTGGTCTTTCCCTGTTCTACATGTATGCAGAACACATGTACAGAAATGTAAAAAATCTATGACGTAGAAAAGGTGCTCCGCTGAAATCTGAAATACAGTAAATACTTGCACATTTGTTTAGATATCATACAAGTGAGAATTCAGAGTCACTCTGAATTAAATTTAATTAAAGCTGAGTTTATTTCTGTGTTAAAGGTATAATTCACCCACAAATCAAAACTTATCATTCACTCTCCTTCATATTGTTCCAAACTTGTATGACTCTCTTTCTTCCATGGAACACAAAAGATGTTATGCAGAGTGTTAGCCACGGTCACCATTCACTTGCATTGCATCTTTTTTCCATTCAGTGAAAAAGGATGGTGAGTTTAATATTTGGCTAACATCTCCTTTTGTGTTCCACGGAAGAAAGAGAGTCATACAAGTTTGGAAAAAAATGAGGGTGAGTGAATGATGAGTTTTAATTTTTAGGTGAACTATCCCTTTGATACAATTCTCAATTTGTATTAACTGTTAGAGAAGCACAAGAGTTTGTGGAGAAGTTTGAAGGGGCCTTGGGAAAAGGAAAAGGGAGGAGACTCTATGCATTCAAAGTCATGATGACCAAGGTACAACCCTACATGTCTCATATTGATATGTTATACTTTATGACCATGATATAAACTCAGTTACCTAACTACATAATTCCTTCCTTGTTTTCCAGAAATTAATTAAGTTCAACAGAGACTTTGAAAACTTCAAGACAGCCTGCATTCCCTGGGAGAGCAGGATAAAAGAAGTAGAAAGTCTGTTCATCTCTTTGTTTAATTGTCTGTTTATCAACATTTGTCTACTTATTCATAGATTTAGACAGTCCTCTCATCTGTTTCATTCTAACAGGTCACTTTGGGTCATCTGTCGCCTCCTATTTCATTTTCCTTCGGTGGATGTATGGACTAAATCTTGTACTCTTTGGATTTGTGTTTGGACTTGTTGTTATTCCCGAGGTAAGTTGTGACACTAAGGTCTATGCTTAAAATCCTTAAAGGCATATTACTGGTTTAATGCAAGATAAGCTCAATGTATGGCATAATGTTGATTACAACAAATACTGGTTTTGACTTCTTTAAAAAAAATTTAAAAATGTGGGTAATGCTGAGGCACTTACAATGAAAGTGAATGGGTCAGTCCGTAAACATTAAAATTCTCACTTTTTTAAAAAAAAGGAGCCACAAATCAAATTTGTGTGTGTGTGTGTCTGTGTGTGTGTGTGTGTGTGTGTGTGTGTGTGTTAATCAACATTATGCCCCAAATGCTGTTGATTAAGCTAAACTTGTATTGAACATGGAAAATTCCTTTAATAGGTATTTTTGATTCAACAATATATGTTTTCCATTAAGACATTGATCATATAAAGAAAGATCAACATTGACTTAAAGGGGCTCTAAATATATTGTTTTAATGTTTTGCTTGATGATACAACAATTCCATTGGACTTCATACTGACACCTGTTGGAATGGTTGCAGGAACACGCAGAAGCAATGGTTTGCCATTGGTGAAATACTCAATTTGTTGATATGTTTGACACCCACATACATTTATTTTTGCATTAGAAATTGTCTGATTATGGGGGGTGGTGGGGGTAAGGTGGTGTTCTAAGGTAAAGTGAATTGCATTCAACTGGTAATGTGATCTGAACATGGCAACCACCATGACAATAGATTTGTCTAATCCACTTGACTTGAGTCAATCTCATGTGAGTGTACATCATTTTAACATATTCTCTCTATCACTGGAGGTTCTGATGGGCATGCCTTATGGCTCCCTTCCCAGAAAAACGGTCCCCAGAGATGAACAGGACAGTGCCATGGACTTCTCTGTCTTATTTGAGTTTGGAGTAAGGATTTTATTTACTATTAATCTCATAGCAGCCTATTGGCTTCTATGTTGAAAGCATATGTGAGGTTACTTTTGATGTAGACTGCTCTTTTAAAATAGTTTTTGTTATAATTTTTTTTTTTTCAGGGTTATTGCAAGTACTCTATTCTGTTTTATGGTTACTACAATAATCAACGAACCATTGGATTCCTGCAGTTCCGGCTACCCCTATCATATTTGTTGGTTGGTGTTGGGATATTTGGCTACAGTCTGATGGTGGTTATTAGAACGTGAGTCTAATGACTATAGGAAAACCTCATAATGCAGCAAAAAAAAGTAACCCTATATGATGATGTTTTCCAAATGACAGAGCTCTTGCTGTTGATGGTGTGGACTTAATGACTAATTTCCTTAAAAGAATAATTCACCCCACAATGACATTTCTGTCATAATTTTCTCACACTCATCATGTCATTCCAAATCCGTATGACTTTCTTTCTTATAGGGAGCATATAAATAAATCATGAATATCCCAGTCTGTGTTCTCAATACAATAGCTGTAGATAGTGATATACAGTACTTAAAAGCTTAAAAACAAAACAAAAGCTTCATAAAAGTAGTCCATGCAGCTCGTACGTCATAATGCAAATCTTCTGAGGGCATATGATAGATTAACGTGAAAAACAACCTTAAATTTATCAGCACATATTTCACTGAAGATCTTGACGTCTGATGCATGTCCATGAGGGAAGTTTGTTCAGTGTCCATTGATCAGGCAAATAACATTTTTGGGTGAACTATCCCTTTAACAAATCACATGCTTTCTTCTCTTAGAATGGCAAGAAATGCCAATGAGGGAGGAGATGGAGCAGAGGAAGGTTCCTTCACCTTTTCCTGGAAGCTGTTCACTAGCTGGGATTACCTTATAGGAAACCCAGAGACAGCTGACAACAAGTTTGCCTCCATCACCACAAGCTTCAAGGTTAAAGACAACATCATGGATTTTGCCTATAATGTACCATATAACAGAATCAAAGAGTGATCTGGTCTGCACCACCAGACTGATCACATCAAGACTTGCTTGATCAAGTTGAGTCTTATAGAACTAATTCACAGCAGCGCCATCTTTGTTTTTTAATGAGAATGACAATGAGGCTGTGAGGGATAGACATACAGTCTGTTCAATGGTTTGTACTGCAGTTTAAAGTGTTTTTGGATCATTCCGCAGACAAAACATTGAAAAAACATCTTTCCGAGAACATTCATTAGACAAAAAAAACTCCTGACAACATTAGTTGTGGAAAATCAGATGTGATCGTGGAGCTTTTTACAACTTCACACCATGTGATTGCCATTGAAGAGATGGTAGGTCTATCCCTCATAACTTCATTGTTAATCCCTTTCAAAAATGGCGCTACCGTGAATAACGTCTGTTGGTGGACCTTAAAAAAGTTGTAAAAGATCAGAATGTTCTCTTTTTATTTGCTCAGGAATCTATAGTGGATGAGCAGGAAAACCTAAAGGATGAGAATATTCACCTACGCAGGTTTCTACGTGTCATAGCCAACACTCTCATCCTGTGCTGCTTGGGTGGAAGTGGATACCTCATCTATTTTGTTGTCAAAAGATCTCAAGATTTTTCCAAAAAGGACAGGAATGAATTGACATGGCTTCAAAAAAATGAGGTACCCATTATACATTTTTTCATTTTAAATTGTACCTTTAAATTGTGACTGTTTTTTTATTTTAGGGGATAGTTGTCAAATACTCACCCTCATGTTGTTCCAAACCCCTATGACATTCTTTCTTCTGTAGAACACAGGAGGAGAAATTCTGGAGAAAGTTCTTTTTTCCTTACAATGAAAAGGAAAGGGAACTGAGGCTGTCAGCCACTAACATTCTGCTTAACATCTCCTTTTGTTTTCCACAGAAGTAAAGGAAGAGTTTTAACCCTTTCAATTTTAGCAATAGTAATATCTCATATTTTTCATATATTGAGATGTCCTCATGAAGGTAAAATAGGTTGAAGCTTATGTTTTAAAGTTATCAGATATCTGAAACCATGTTTTCTCCATCGATCAGGTTGAAATTGTCATGTCATTGTTGGGCTTGGTGTGTCCACCTCTGTTTGAGGTTATATCGGAGCTCGAAGAGTATCACCCTCGAATTGCACTGAAATGGCAGCTGGCTAGAATCTTTGCACTCTTTCTGGGCAACCTCTACACTTTCCTGTTTGCGCTGTTTGATGAGGTCAACACTAAGGTATGAATAGATTTTTCTGTGTTCATGAATATAAAAAAAGGTGATATTACTTGAATGGGATGCATCTTTATAGGTTCGCTACCTATGTTGGTACATTTTGTGTAAATAATATCTCTTATATTATATGTTCACAGCTTGAAAATGAGAAATTTATAAAAAATGAAACCATCTGGGCTCTTAATGAATACTACACCAACTACACCTTGCAACACAATGTTACGGAAAACATTCCCCCTCCAGACATCGCCCCTGCTGATGTCATCAGGGGTCCCTGCTGGGAGACAGAAGTTGGCATTGTAGGTACCGTCATCACCACCACTGTCATTACACCATGTAACAAATTATAAATTTTTTTTTGGTTCCTGGGTAGTGTGTTATTTCCTAATTGTTTATGCCTCACAAGTATAGATAATGGCTATTATTCCCCACAAGCTTTGCTTTTGTGACCAGGACAGTGATTGTGTTAAAATTTCCAGAACATTCCAGATAGATTCAGTGCTGAGTAAACTTGGAGTAACTTCTAGAACTTTCCAGTAATATAAATAGTAGTATAAATACAGGGGCCTTAAGACAACCAGTTCAGTTTAGATCCAGCTGCCTAAGTGGATACATATCTGCATTTTTCTGAGATGGCATCAAGAGGCTGCAAGCATCCGGCAGATGCATTTTGCTATGTCTGCGGCCAATTTGTCAAGACAAGAGCTAAAAGGTACTCAGTGGAATCATCTGCTAAGATGTGTGAGACCTACAAGGCATATTTCAACATGCCTGTCTGGGATCAAGACAAACACTTGGAGCCTCATTTCACCTGCGAGCACTACAAAAAAAAAAAAAAAAAAGGAAGGTAAGATGGACAATTGTTGCTCAGAATTTAATGTTATAAAAAAATTACATTTACATTTTAAAATGTTTTACAATTTAAAATGTTATTGTAAAAATATATAATATATGTAAAATGTTGCGAGAATATCTTACACATTAGTCATGGGTGAAATAAATGTATTTTTGTAGGATGGTACAGAGGGGAATAGAGAGCCATGAAGTTTGCTATCCCAAGAATTTAGCGGGAACCCATTGACCACTCAAGCAATTGATACTTCTGCATAGTGGACCTTTCCAAACTTCAGACTGGCAAGAATGCCACTGCTATCACGTTTCCAGACCTTTCTTCATCCATTGCCCCGGTGCCACACTGCCATGAGCTCCCCGTCTCCTCCTACGCTGAGAGAGTAGCTGTTTTTAGAAGAGAGCAGCAAGTCAGAGAGCGAGGAAGATGTTGTAGATTCAGATGACAATTTCAGAGGTGGAGCTGAGGAGAGAAACCCATACTACCCCAAAAAAGACCACAATGACTTGATTAGAGATCTTGGTCTCACCAAGTCCAATGCTGAGCTTATGACGTCTAGGCTCAAGCTGTGGAACTTGTTGGATGAAAGTGTGCAAGTCGCAGATCAGAGGAAGTGTCAACTTCCTTTTTACAGCTTCTTCACCCATCAAGATGTGCTCTGCTTCTGCCACAATGTGACCATTCTGTTCGAGGTAACCTCAAAGCTGTGCTGCTCCATAATGGTAACAAGTACCTGTCTCTTCCCAGGCTCACACGGTGCACCTCAAAGAGGATTACAACAGCATCAAGACCTTGCTGGACACCTTTAATTATGATGAGTACATTTGGGGGCTGATTTGTGAAAGTGATTTACAGTATAATCATAAATCTTGAAAAACTGCTCACTTCTAAATCTTAATATTTATAATAGAAGGCTTAATATTGTTGTGCTGTGCCTTTTTCATTGTATTGTAGCTTTTTCGCTGTGTTGTGGCTTAATTACAGTCTTTTCGCTGTGTTGATGCTTAATTTCATTGTGTTGTGGCCGGATGTAGAAGATGTAGAAATGGCAGTCTCGTCTTACAGGTAAAAGAGCCAATCACCTTTTAGATACAGACATTGCCTGTCAGTCAACTTAAGAATGCACATGCACATTAGATAAACCTGCTTATTTTAAATACTTTCTTTGATCGTAATCTTAACCAACCGTTTTTGAGATTTCAGTCTTTCCCCATTCTTGTTTTAGATTGATTTCTTTCCTATTTGTGGAATAGGAAATTCGTAATGAGATGTCTTCCTCTTCAACAATAAATTGTGGTGTTCCGCAAGGGTCCATGTTAGGGACAATTTTGTTTTCTCTATATATTGTATGTTACCGCTTAGTTCTTTGATTCAAAAATATAAATGTTCATTGCTATGCAGATGACCTACAGTTGTATTTGTCATTGAATCCTAATGATCTGACAAATTTAAATGTTCTTCAAGCTGGCATAGCAGATATAAAAAATTTGATGTCATGTAATTTTCTTATTAAATACTGATAAAACAGAGGTTGTTATAATTGGTCATGTTTTTGAAAGTCAGATTGAGTCAGCACTTAATAAGGTGGTCCCAAATATTCAGCAGGTGGTGAAAAATGTGGGTGTCTATTTTGATACTAATTAAAATATGAATATAAGGTTAGGAAGTTAGTTCAGTCTTGTTTTTATAATTTAAGGAACATTTCCAAGATGAGACCATGCTTTTATTTCATCTCGTCTTGATGAATTAAATGCCTTGTTTTCAACTTTAAATCAATGCACTTTTTCATGGCTAAAAACAGTGCAAAATGCTGCAGCTAGACTTCTAATCGTATTACACCAGTTTTGGCTACCTTGCATTGGCTACCAATTCGTATTAGGGTTGATTTTAAGATTTTATTAATCACAAATAATTCACTACACGGTGTAGCGGCAGAATATTTAGCAGAATTTTAAAGACCTTACAAAACAGTTAGACCTTTTAGATCTTGTCATGAACTGTTGGCTTTTCCAAGATCAAGATGCAAAACAAAAGTGATAGAGCTTTTGTAGTAAAGCCCCCATGATTATGGAAAAGCCTGCCCTGGGATATTAGATCTGCTTAATCTGTGTCTGTTTGTAAAACTTGTTTAAAAACTAATTTGTAGCCTTACTTTTACAACTTTGTGAATGTAATTTCTTACCACTTTACTGTGTTTAGTGAAGCACTGCTAAATTGCTAAAAGGTACTTTATAAAAATAAAGTTATTATTATTCAAGTACATAAGAGCTGTAATTTTATGCCAGTTGTTTACATTGAAAATAGCTGCCCAGCCGGCCCAGGAGCATTCCAAAGATGGCCACAGAGTGTACTGACTTAAAAGGTACTTTGGTTGTGGCTTAATTTCGTTCTGCTGTGTTTTATTTAATTTGGGTTTTCAGCTTTTATTTGCTTTGCTAATTTTGTTGTGGTGTGCACCCCTGGGCCACAGTACATGTTACATAGAAAACAATTGAAAAACAGCACAGATGGATGCATAACATTTTCAATGTGAACAGCCTCATACAGTAGCTACAGGTCACCAGCTACAAAACCTGCCACTGCGTAAAAGTACCCGCATTTGGCCAAGCGGGTATCAATTTCATAGCGTCATGAAAATCTTTAAGAACTCTCAACAACAGCCAATGATTTTCATTCATGTACTTAAAATTAAATTGTCTCACTTTTTATTTCCTGCTGTTTATTTTTCTTATAGGAGTTTGTGAAGCTCACCGTATCAGATATTCAGGTGTCATATATGACCATTCTGATTGGAGACTTCTTACGGGCACTGATAGTACGATTCCTCAACTATTGCTGGTGTTGGGACCTGGAAGCTGGCTTTGTACGTTCATCATCAAACCCTGCTATTACTCATGTTTAAGATCACTGTGGAAACCCGGCTCTCTAGAACAGGGTGACCTCATCTAATCACACATTTTAGTTTAGCAATGCTAAAAGTTCACATCAAGAACAGGGTAGAGATCAGGAACATGTAATATGGAAACAGAATGGTCTACAGTATTTACAATAAGTGATTTTTAGTGCCAAGAAATGACTGTGCTCCATATGGCTATGACCTCTCACCCTCATTTTCCTGTCACTAGATATCTGTAGCATACTACTCACTCATCCGAGGTCAACTGAACACCATGTGAGGTGGCTGGATAGGCGATAGGGCAGCTTCACAGCTAGAGTCACAGAGAGACACAGTACACCATTCAGGGCACTTAATTACAGAGATAGAGAGAGTGACATCTTTTGTTGTGTTGTCCTCAGAGCGAACGGATACTTATCCACATGTGTGTTCGTGTTTGTGTTTCTGCAGCCATCTTATGCAGAGTTTGACATCAGTGGTAATGTACTTGGACTCATTTTCAACCAGGGAATGATCTGGTAAGAAAATTAGGGGAGTGAAAAGGCAGCATCTATGACACTGACAGTGTGAAGATATCAGTGGTGCAGTAATGTGTGTGTGACATAATGAAAATAAAAATGCAGAAAGTTTTGTGTGAGGGTTAGGTTAAGAGTTAGGGAATAGAAAACATCAATGGCTCAGCATGAAAACAATAGAATGGAAAATACCCAACATGATAAAAATGTGTATGTGTTTCAGGATGGGTGCGTTCTATGCCCCTGGTCTGGTGGGTATAAATGTGTTGCGTTTGCTAAGCTCCATGTATTACCAATGTTGGGCAGTGATGGCCTGTAATGTTCCACATGCGAGAGTGTTCAAAGCCTCACGTTCTAATAACTTCTACATGGGACTGCTCCTCCTTGTCCTCTTCATGAGTCTCATGCCTGTGGTCTACTCTATTATGACTCTGTCACCTTCCTTTGACTGCGGACCATTCAGGTAACAATTCAACCCGCAAACACACATATTTTCTCACAATGTACACTATAAACTCAGACATTGCATTGTTCATTCTTATTTTTAATTTATATCACCAATTTCCTGAGCAATTTGGAATGAGAAAAAACATGACCCTTTGTAAATGAACCATTTATGTCAACAGTGGTAAAGAAAAGATGCATGATGTGATCACGGATACTATAGAGAAAGACTTGCCTGCCTTTATGGGAGACATCTTTAGTTATGCTTCCAATCCAGGCCTCATCATTTCTGCAGTCCTGCTCATGGTGTGAGTTGTCACATTCTATCTATCTATCTATCTATCTATCTATCTATCTATCTATCTATCTATCTATCTATCTATCTATCTATCTATCTATCTATCTATCTATCTATCTATCTGTCTGTCTATCTGTCTGTCTGTCTGTCTGTCTGTCTGTCTGCCTGCCTGCCTGCCTGCCTGCCTGCCTGCCTGTCTTATGTACTGTATGCATCTGCTCCCTGATAGGTTGGCTATTTATTACCTGAATGCTGTGTCCAAAGCTTATCAGAAAGCTAACATGGACTTAAAGCGGAAAATGCAAATGGTTGGTAAACTTTTTTTTGTAAATTCTGATTAAGTGGTTTAACATCAACATCAACAGCATCAGCTATTTGTTTCTTTTTTACCTGCTGTATCATTTAGCAAAGAGATGAGGAAAAGAACAGGAGGAACAACAAGGACAGCACCAATCAGGTGATGAAAGACCTGGAAGATCTTCTGCCCAGCAAGTCTCTGATTCCACCTCCATCAACTGAGGAGACTGGTTAGTGGGCTAAAAATCTAGTTTAACTAGTCATGGCTTTGCTGTGTCTCTGCTGTTCTTGTATACTTGAAGAAAATTGTAATAGCTTCCCCTACTGGTGATCCTACCACAACAGCATTGTAGGAGTCTTTTCGTAAAAGGCACCTCTGAACTCTTGAAACACATTTTTCTTTTTTAAACTTGATAAGAGTGTGCAACTGTCTTCATTCACAAAGAAATGTATGTTCCTTGAATTAACTCTGCATTTTCATTGCAGAGAAACCTCCAGAACAGCTCAGCAAATCACCAAAGGTGACAGGAAAACCAGGTGCTGCAGCCAGTGGGAAAGGGGTACGTGTTCAGAAGGAAGTGTCTTTGGCTGCAGCAAATCCCCGGGCACCAGTGACTCGCCCGCCTGGTCCCAGGGCACCCGGGCCTCTCCCAGGTAATGGCCGTGGACCTCCACCAGGTCAAGGGACAGGAAGAGGGAGAGGTGGACCACCACCGCCACGAAGATAATGAAGAATGTTTATAGACACACACACACCTAAAAAAAAAAGAGAAGCCACTCACACTTGATATGCACACCAATCACAATCATCCACATTTATCAGTCAATTATTTTTTATTTATCTATTTTTGACATTATATATGGAACCCCAAACCAAATTACACCAAATTACATTGTACTCTGTAAAAAAAACCCAAAGAGTATACTATATATATATATATATATATATATATATATATATATATATATATATATATATATATATATATATATATATTAGATATGTGCAGTTAAGGACTTTTAACTTGATCTAACTTGATTCGGTCACATTAAATAATATTTTTGACTTGAAAATAACCAGTTAATTTATATGTCTCCACATGAAGCAATTTTTTCAAAAGATTCTTGGTGTGAGGAGACTCTTTAGTTGTAAATAATCTTGCATAAAATGTAAATGTAAAATGTATTTATATGTTTCTTTATATTACTGGAATAAAAGGATTTTGGTTGAACATATATGTGGTGGTTAATTCCTTAACACCCATGTCACCCTAAATAACAGGCTCTGGCGTCTGTTATTAACAGATAACAGACTCCAGAAGAAACCCATAAGTCACAAAGCCCAGTAATATTCTGACACACAAAATTTACTTTCAGTTTCTACTGGGCAATTAAAAGTAACAGGTTTTATTTTATTTATTTTAGGGTTCTTCCCTTCTTGACACTTGCATGCTTAAGTTATCACAGGGCTGAAGGGGCACAAACTAACGTGGGGCTAGTTGTACCACACGTGGTTTAAACGTTTCCACACATGCTGGTGAGACTAAACTTTTGTTTAGCCTACTTGTTGCCATATCAACACTGTGTAGATAAAAACTATTACGGAAAATTAAAAAAACTTTCAAATATATCGCCAAAAGTTCATTATAAAGTAACAAAAGTAAAAATTCACATGAAAGTTAATATTCATCTCTGCTTTTATTGTTTATTTAAAATACTTAGTCTCATTTTAATCTACAATCTTTTAGCTAGCATGTTACATAGTCTTGTAATTCTCAGATAGCCAGCAGAAGTGATCAGCTAGGTTAAAATCCCAGTTGCGGCGACTTGGCACGTTACAATGTGTGCCCCAATTACAAAAAAAAACTATGCAATTCCATGCAGGCAGATATGTAATTTACACAATTCCCCTTAATGCGCGCGTGTGTGCGGGAGTGTGCGTGTGTTTTATCATCAATCCATGCATTATTTCGGTCAATGCTGTGGCTCCTTATTGACATTAAAATGTAGTTTATCTTCTAGGCGTTAAAATGAGATCAGATACAGTTGTACACAAGCTGCAATGTGGTCATCTTATAATATGCCCATCACCTGTTACAACGTGCCCCGCCTATGGGTAACGTTGTAACATTACACTTCCTTTTTTCGAGTTAGACTGCGAAAAAAGTAGACGCTGTTTTCATGAAACAAGTCAACATGTGTGTAATAGATACGTGTGAAATTAATGTGGAAAAAAAAATCAAATACATCGAACCCCAAGTACGTTTACACAAACTAAAGAAAACCAAAAGTCTGTGCCTCGCTCTCCCCTACATATTAATCTGCTGTACCTTTTATACTTATTTAACTGTTACGTATATATGTTTAGATGTATATTTAAAATGTATGTATGCATATATTGTATATGTATATATTTTGTTATTTTCGTTGCACTGGAAGCTTCTGTCACCACGACAATTTGCTTGTGTGTGTGTAAGCATACTTGATAGCTCATTCTGATTTGTAATCGAATCTGCTTGCTATTGATTCCTCGATTTAAATGCATTGTGGATTTTTAGAAAAAATTAGTTTTAGGAAACATCCATCCTACGGAAATAAGCACACGATTTTTTTTCTTACTATAACATTTTCCGTATTATATTTAACATTTCTTCATTCATTAGTATATATGTTTTTATTTATATGGCTCACAGCCATGCAATACATTCATGCTTGTCAACTGATTACAATAGGTCAATAGGGGATCAGATGTTCTCCCCTACGCCCCTCCTGAGTTCTCATGTTCTTTTGAGTAAGTCTCTTACTTACGCAGAGCGATTTTTAACGATGCAATTTTTCTGCTAGTGGAACTTAAAAAAAATTATTTTACTGCAAACACGGAATTCGCCAATAGAAGACGCAAAGGTAAGATAGATGGTTTCATTTGCATTATGAAAATGTCCCTTTTTTCTCTTTCTGTTCAGTTCAATCTAGTCTTATTCTGTGTGCATTTAATACTTTAGGTTTAATTGTATACATCCAGTAACGGATATTGTCAAGTTTCTTCTTTTCCTTAAACCTTTTTCTTTCTTTAACGCCACTTCTTTTTATTGACAGATTGAATGTTTAAAATAGTCCAGCATATTTTGTCAGAGGTTATTAGATTATTTGATCAGTATTCTAAGTGCAAATAACAATAGATGCTATTTACATTAAGTCTAAATAGCAACAAAAAGCATATTCTATGAGCAAATAGTGTTAGATGCTATTTGTGGCAGATATTTGCACTTCTAATTAAAAAGCATTGTGCTTATTGAGTTTATTTAGAGTCGCACAGACACCCTACCCCTACCCCTAAACCTAACCTAATCCTAACCCTAACCTTACCTTACAAAAATTAACCATGGTTTTACTACAGTAACCATAGTATCACTATGACATTTTGCAGTAAAATCATAGTAACCACTAAATTAAACATAGTTACTATTAACACCATAATTGCAATAAAACTATGGCTTCTGTGCTAAAAAAAAAATATATACGTATATTTACCCGGAACAAATCAATGCGAGTTAATCAAACTTTGTATTAATTTGTATTTATTATTAAATGTTGTAGCCTATTAAATAAAAAGGACAAAAGAGGAAATCGAACACATGTCCTTCCGAAAGAAAAATGCACATTCTATCTTTACACACTACACCACTGCATCGACACTTCAAGGCGCAGTTTGTCTTCAATATCTGTTTCCACCAGATTATTTGAGTGCAAATAGTCATGTTGACTGTGTGATAAGTGCTCTTTACACTGTGAGCAAATAGTCCCTCCATGCATATTTTTGTGTTTTAAGGTGAATCTAGGGAAATGGGACAGCTGGTAAAATTGGACACTTAAAACACTTGAGGAACTAATCAATTGGGTGTAAATTGAAAGCAATGGCATATGACAAATGACGAATGTAATAGCTCTACAACTTGATGCTTTAAAATAAATTCTATTGAGCTTTAAATAGCTTAGTCATTGTCTAAATATAGTTCCATTTTTTTGCAGCGCACGCCATGTTTCTTGAGGAGGTCTACCGTATGACGGCATCTGGAGTGACTGTATTCCTCTGTTGCTTCACTCTGCTCTTGCTGGCTCTCCATGGTTGGCGGAGAGGACCAAGCTGCTCCTTGCCCCCTGGTCCCAGACCCTGGCCTCTTGTAGGCAACCTTCTCCAGCTGGGGGAACAGATCCATTTGTCCCTAACCAACCTGAGGTCTCAGTACGGAGATGTGTTCCAGATGAAGATGGGTTCTCTTGTAGTGGTGGTTTTGAGTGGCTATTCCACAATCAAGGAGGCTCTGGTACGGCAAGGAGAGGCGTTCGCTGGGCGGCCTGATCTTTTCACCTTCTCTGCAGTTGCTAATGGCACCAGTATGACGTTTAGTGAGAAGTATGGTGAAGCTTGGTTACTTCACAAAAAGATCTGCAGAAATGCCCTGAGGAACTTCTCTCAAGCTGAAGCCCGGGACTCAAGTGCATCTTGTCTCCTGGAGGAGTGTATATGTGCAGAGGCGGTGGAGATGGTGGAGGCTCTGAAGGTTCAGGGAGATGAGGCTGGAGATGGAGGGCTCGACCCTGTCAAGCTGCTGGTGACCTCGGTTGCCAATGTGGTTTGCACACTGTGCTTTGGGAAGCGATATGCACATAATGATAAAGAGTTCCTCACCATCGTCCACATCAATAACGAAGTGCTGCGCATCTTTGCTGCTGGTAATCTGGCAGACTTTTTCCCCATCTTCCGCTACCTGCCCAGTCCATCTCTCAGAAAGATGGTCCAATACATTGACAGGATGAACGACTTTATGGAGCGCAACATCAAGGAACATCTCATCACCTTTGATAGGGTACTGACGAGAATTTACAATAACCTCTAGTATGCTATTCTGTCAGAGCTACATATCAGAATAAAGTGATGCGTAGACAAAACATTCCTGCAGGAAAATGCTTATTTCTACTGAGACTGACCACAAAGATTATTGGCATATTGTTAGTGTCAGGAGGATCATACTGCATCTCATTTCAAGAAGTGCAGGTGAGATCAGATTAGTGGACAGAAAGATGGTGAAGTTTGACAGGTTTTATGGAGTATGAAGCTGGACAGCTCCACTGTCTCAAACTTCACCTCTCAAACTTCACCATCAACAAAATCAATTAATATAGCCTACATATATTTGCACTTTATTTGAAGAACTTGAAGTATTTTTCATAGTGCAATACAAGTTAAGCTCAATCGACAGCATTTGTGGCATATTGTTGATTCCCACAAAACTTAATTTCAACTTGTCCCTCCATTTCTTTAAAAAAAATCTGTGTTAGGCACCTAGAATGGAAGTGAATGAGGCCAATCCATAAACGTTAAGATACTCACTGTTTCAAAAGTACTGTATAACCATAAGACGTAAACAATATGCATGTTACCATGATTTTAGTGTGATCATTTAACTTTTCTGAGTAAAGTTATATGACGGTGTAACACAGAAAACCCTGTAATCCTGCACAATGATTTAAACAACTTTACAGCTGAAATAACACATGAGTTTTAACAGAAGAATTAATGTAACACTTTTATAAAATTATAAGCTTCACATTTCTGCCTTTAAACCTTCAAAAAATGGGCCCCATTCACTTTCATTGGAATTGCCTCGATTTTACTTTTGCAATGAAAATGAGGGACAAGTCAAATGTATTTTTATGGTTATCAACATTATTAAGGATGTCATAGTTGCATAATGTCTTACATGTATTACATTGGGGTATGAGTGTATGAGTTTCCAAGGAAAAATGGAAAGAATTGTAATGAGACTTAAATTCCATATACTATTCTCATTTATTTCTAGAGTTAGTCAGAAGAACGTTTGACAGTAATTGTCCACTGTATGTCCTTTTTTAATGAAATAATTTAATTATATTATTGTATTTACATTTATAATGTTGACTTTACCATGTAAGTTTCTGCTTATGTTACTTACATTGTTGTTGCTAGCTATACAATATATGGCTCTTACTAGAACCTATGGTGTAATCTAAAAGGTAAAGATTTGAAGCACTGTGCTGCTACGAGACTTGAATTTCTTCTTTGGAGCGCCTGTGAAGTGAGCCTATGTTTCTGTTTTGTTTCACATCCTAAAATGCTCCCATCAGGGGCAGACTGGCCATAGGGAGAACCGGGACCGGAAAGCCAACTCAACAACTTTTGCACCAGATTTTTGCAATCCAGGGCCCATTTCTCTTCCCAGTCTGCCTCTGGCTCCTATGCACATTTGAATTTTGAATTTGCTATTAATAATCCAGGGAAAAGCACACATTCATACATTGCTAGGAAGAAAATGTGATATGAGAGAGAGTGCTTTTAATAGATATCACAGGATATATATATATATATATATATATATATATATATATATATATATATATATATATTTATATATTTTTTATCTATTTTTTTACACTTTTTTTAGACAGTGAAAGTCTGATTCTCTTGACATTGATTTTGATTTTGTGCAGAACTGTATCCGGGACATCACTGATGCTCTGATTGCGATGAGTGAGGACAGACAGGAGGATGGAGAAAAAGCCATGCTCAGCAACTCACAGATCGTGCACAGTGTCATTGACATCTTTGGAGCTGGTGAGAAACCAGAGAGACTAAATGAGAGAATGTGAACACCACTGTATACAACAATACTTTTATTCTATTAGAAGTAGAACAGAACAGTGAATCTAAATTATGAGCATGTGTGCAGGGATCTAGAAACATTGTGGAGATTGTTAGGTAAAAATTCATTAACTGAAGCATTTATAAAAACATCTATGCAGTGATTACTTGAGATATTTCTTCACACTTTTAGACGTTGCCAGATATAAACACATGCCTTTCAGGATTGCAGTCCTCCTCCATGGGATGTTATTACACTAATAGCTTCGCTAGTTAAAGACATACATTTGTAACCAGAACCAGATGTTTTTCCTGGCTCTGTGCTCTCGTCACAGGGGAGGCACTGCAGACTGATCTACCAGAATCAGAATTTGAGTTCTTCGTAGAATTTGCTTTAGAAGTATTTTTTTTTTTTTCATGTGGTCTTTGCTTACATCATTCATTCTTGTAACAATTTATGCATCTTAGTTCTAGACCATTAAAGAGTGTTTAACTGTGAGGAGCCTGAGAATCTTAAACCAAGAATGTTTTGGGGTTTTTATCTTTCGCAGTTACTTCTATTGCCGATTTGGTTCCAACATTTTTTCCCTTGTACCATCTAGCAAAACACTGTTACGACTAAATGCTCTCGAGTGCTTTGTGTGAATGTGCATTTCAGGAAGAGTTCAAGAAAAAAATTACAATTCTGCCTTCCTTTCAGCCAAACCCAAATGTACTTCTTTGAAAATCAAAAGGAGACATTTTGAAGAATGTACTGGTTGTTCTTTTCCATGCAGTTAAAATGAATGGGGATACAAGTTTTCAAGCATTAACTAATTGGGCATTTACTCGGAGAGCTACTTCTCTTTTGAACTCTCATAAACGTGCTAAGAAGAGATAGGCAGGTGTCAAGATTATCAGTCACTAGTAATTAAGTCGTATGGACCACTTTTATCCATTTCTCCAATATTCAACAAAAAACAAACAAACAAACATGAGTTTGGAACAACATGAGGATGAGTAAATATTGACAGAATTTCCATTTTTGGGTGAACTGTTTTAAGATAGTTTTCATAAAATGCCCTTTGTTTTCTGAGGACAACAGATTAGAATAATAATCAGTGCCTCTTTTTTCTTCTTCTTCTTAGGTTTTGACACTATCATCACAGGTTTACACTGGAGCCTTTTATATCTAATCAAGTTTCCAGACATTCAGGCTAAAATCTACAGGGAGATTGGTAAAGAACCAAAAGGGCCAATGAAAACAACATTCTGTTTATTGGAAACAATGCATTTTTTCATCATGCATATCCATTTCTTCAGCTATCCTTCTGCATCTTGGGGAAACTGGATCTCAATTGGCCGTGGTTTGCTATAAGACAAACACAGGAAACCAAAAACAATGTCAAATCAAATCCTCTATTTTGAAAGCAATGCATAAGAGATGTTTAAAAAGCGTACAAAGCCTGAATGCATTAGAACTCAATGTTCTCCTTTTCGGCCTTGCTTGTTTTGGTCTTTAGGAAAATTAGGAATTTGCCACAGACAGGAACTTATTTCGTTAAAAGAGATTTCAATACATTATTTTTAAAAAAAATTTTTATGAAATCTACAGGGCCAGAAGTACTTCTAATTTTATGACTATTATAACTTTACCACTTAATTCTCAAAACATAACTATTTTTATAAACAATTGCTATGATTTTATTCTCCTAATATTCCAACTGCAATTTTCAATCTCATAATTTTGATTTTATTTGCAAAATATTACTACTACAACTTTATTCTTGACTTTATCCTTAAAATATTGGTACTTTAATTAGTGTTGGGTTCAGTTGAGTTGAGTTGAGTCTGAGTCTTTAAACAATTGAGTCTAAAAAGAGGCCGAATTAATCTGTTTATGAATCTGAATTCAAATTGTAACCGTAAACTCAAAATCAATATATTATGCTTATTTTAACTTTGACAATTAAGAAAACAAAATTGTCAATATAAATGTTACAAAAACACCTCTATATTTTATGATTAGTTTCCTGCTGAAAAAACTTCAAAGTGGTTTCACAATGGAAGCATCTTATTTAGGTGTATGAAGACAAAACTGTTCTTATTATGTTCTGTTGACATTTCAGTTATTTGTTGCTTTTTCCCCTCCAGTCAAACATAGACTAAAGAAAATGAAAGCTGCATTAGTCATTAAAACCAGAGTTATTATAGTTTCGAATTGCAATTTTGTTTTTCATTTCTACTTCATTTTCAATTTGGCCTTTCAATTTAGTTTAGTTTTATCTAAAATGATCCCTATCTAAAAACTAATATATACAGAGATTTTTTTTTTTTTTTCTCTAAAGGCAACTGGTTTGGGAAAATAATGAGTCAGCAGAGTAGTGTCAGTAGCACTCGCTGAGAAGTTAAGCTGCGTTCACACTGCCAGCAACACGCAGCGACAAAACGACCTCATCTCATTCATTTTCAATGAGAGCTGGCGACTTCCGGCAACATGAGCAATGGCGACTGTTAGCGAACGGATGTGGGCGTGTTCAGTGATGCAACAATGTTGAGAAATGTTTAACTTCATGCAAATGAAGAGCGACTTTCGGGAGCAACAGCCAATATGAGAGAAGATGGTAGAGCTCACGTGATCCTAATATTTTAATAATAATATTAATTGTAAAGAAACAATGCTGTTTTGACTCTCCATACACACCACTAGCGACCTAACTGCCAGCCACTGGCGACATGCAGCGACAAAGTACTTGGCAGTGTGAATGCAGCTTTACACGACTGACAGTACAACAGAGAGCATGGCCATGGTAACCCGAAACATTTCAGCTGATTTGCTGAAGACTAGAATTAATGTATCGTCAAATCAACGTGCGACGCAACAAAAATAATTTTATTCTCTGCAAACGATACCAGAGACAATAACGAGAAGGACAATGAGGAGATTCAATTTAAGGGATAAAAAAATCAGTGACCCTACCAAAACTTGTGACTGCCCTGTGTAATAAACGGGGACCTCTGGTCACGCAATCTATAATTAAATTAGAAAAAATCTAATAATTTTTCTGCCCAAAAATAACTTCATATATCAACTGTAAAAGAACATCTTTTAAGCAACTCATGGATGCTTTTAAAATAGAAAAACAATAAATAGGAGCTGTTTATATGTTTTTCAGAGTTGCAGTCTGCTTTTTTTTCCTCCCCTTTTCTCCCCAATTTGGCATGTCCAATTCCCAATGCGCTCTAGGTCCTCTTGTAGTGACTCGCCTCAATCCGGGTGGCGGAGGATGAATCTCAGTTGCCTCCGCATCTGAGACCGTCAATCCATGCATCTTATCACATGGCTTGTTGAGTACATTACCGCGTAGACATAGCGTGTGTGGAGGCTTCACGCTATCCTACACGGCATCAACGCACAACTCGCAACGTCCCCCACCGAGAGCGAGAACCACATTATAGCGACCACAAGGAGGTTAACTCAACAAGACACTACCCACCCTAGCAACCGGGCCAACAGGTTGCTTAGGAAGCCTGACTGGATTCACTCAGCACGCCCTGGATTCGAACTTGTGACTCCAGGTGTGGAAGTCAGCTTCTTTACTTGCTGAGCTACCCAGGCCCCCTGCAGTCTGCTTTAGCAATAAAACATTTTCCCAGACTATTTAAAAAGTTACAGTTTATTAATCAAGGACCAGTTAAAGTTAACAACACTGCGTGGACCACAAGAGAATACAGATATCTGTAAGTGTGGATACATTACACCTAAAAAGACTTAATAGCCCAATATTAATAATATTTTTCAACATTTTATTTTGATATGTTGGTTTAGTGAACTGTGAGCGACATGATGTGGCTGACTTGACTTAATGAAGTTCTAAACCACGACAAAACTGCAATGTGAGCACCGTCTTGGCTGCACAAACTTTGCGTGCGATTTTACCATTTGTCAGGTCCCGTGCCGTGCGAAATGGCCTGTAGTTTCTAGTACATTGCTACATACCTGTCTTTATGTTTTTGTCATGACAGCCACCTTGGTAATCGATGTTATACGGCAGTCTCCATAGTAACATGTGAGCGTAGTGGTTGAACAAGTGTGCCGCTCTGCAGGTCTGTTGGCTCATTACAGTGAAACAAACTCTGGCTACATCTACAACTGCTTGCAGACAGAGTGCCCATTTATTTCTGTTTTGTTATTTTTATTTATTTATGTTGTTCATTGCATCACAAATCAAATGCTATGGACTCAACTGGACTCTGAAAAAAAAATCCCAAAGGCTCGAGTCAGAGTAAAAATGCATCTGCGACAAGTCCAAATCCATTAAAATTGGACTCATGACTCTGACTACGAACTTAAGTACCCCAACTCTAACTTTAATCTTGTAAAGTTTCGAATTTATTCACAAAACTTGATGAGTTTATTCTCTTTTATTAGATTATTCTCTATAATATAATGATTTTTATTTTCGTAACGTTATGACTTAATTCTCAACACCTTATTTTTATTTATATTTTTATTGTGGCACTGAAACACTTCGCACAGAAGTGACTGCAAACAGTGCAAATTATTATAATAGTGATATTGATCAGCACAGACATGTGTAGCATATAATCACAACATTCTTGTATGTAGAAATTCAGTATTAAGAAGACAAATTATGCTAGTATTTGCTATTTCTGTCTGCATTTTCAACCCAAATGGCGTGTTAGATAACATTTTTAGCATACAACTATTTCTCACAATGCATATCTTATATTTCTGAGGTCAACTACTCAGCCTAGCTAGCTAAATAAGTTCACCTTTCAGAGTCTTCTGTGGGCCTCATTCCCTCAACTTTGAGAGTTTAGCCCATTCGGTTTCACATAACTGATCACACTAAGTTGTTGACACCAGACTTCCTCAGCTGTTTTTCTAGAAACCAAAGAGGTATGTCATGAAAGCATCCAGCATTTTGCTGTAGTTGTTTGCTTTAAAAAAAAAAAAAAAAAAACTTATCCATTGTTAAAACTAGCTGTGTGGCTGTTCATGTTTGCTAAATCAAGATTAAATTAAAATGGTAGTTTATTATTTGTTGCATGTTCTCTCCTAGATTGCCAGGTTGGGATGAACAGACTACCGCAGTTTAAAGACAAGCCAAATATGCCATACACAGAAGCATTCATATATGAGGTGTTCCGCCATGCATCCTACATGCCTTTCACTATACCTCACTGGTAAGTGTTTCTAAGCTTTCTATGGTTATTGTATCGCTATAGCCATAAGATTGGCTTAATCTAATTAAACAGAAACTCCTATTCTTCTTTTGCCTCCAACATGTTATAGCACAACTGAAAACATTACACTCAATGGATACTTCATTCCCAAAGACACATGTGTGTTCATCAACCAATATCAAGTCAATCACGACATGTAATTATCATCAGATTCTCCCTATGTTTTCTTCATATTTGTATGCATATCTTATAAGGCTTTTTCATTTGCATTTTGCTTTGTAATATTTAACATTAGATGTACAAATAACTAAATATATACATTTTTGTCTGAATTTGCCCAAAAGGGAGATTTGGGGTGATGCAGAGTCCTTCAGACCAGAGCGGTTCCTCACTCAGTCCGGTCACCTAAATAAAAACCTAACTGAGAAGGTAATGATATTTGGCATGGGAATACGCCGTTGCCTTGGTGACAGCTTCGCCCGACTGGAGATGTTTGTGTTCCTAACACACCTGCTCCACTGTCTGCACATAGAGAATGTTCCAGGGCAGGAGCTTGATCTGAGCTCCACATTCGGTCTCACCATGAAGCCCAAAATGTTCCGAATAAAAATCACACCTCGTAACTAAACATTTCCGACTGTTACATTATATGGACACAAAGCAAGCCCATAGCACACAATACCACAGAGTCATTGCTGAAGTCCTAGCACAAAGCTAATGATGGGAATCTCCGGACTGATAAGCTAATTAGCCCCTCGACAGTAATAATTTCTCATGGGATGTTATCTCTACCTCTATTTTACTGTATAATAAATGGATTCAAGTTTGCTGCAGTAAATACTGTACATGCCTTGAATCATGCAAGAGTTCTGTTGTCACAACTTTTTGCTAAATCAGTCTTGTCGTAGAGCATTATGGCTGCAGACATGCACTCCCAGTCTCACATGCAGTCTAATTAATTATATAATAATAAAAAAACAGACATAAGGTTATAATTAGAAATCTAATTTTCTACACATTTTTAAGTGATAAGTGTTAAAAATGTATACAACATTATCCTTCCAGCTTATTTCCTGTTCCTTGACACAGAGTGCATGTGAGCTGAGAGTGTATCAGCATGTTATAGCATAATTGTAACATATTTATATACTTGAATGTATGCTGTTGCACATATTTTTCAGTATGTCTATGCAAAATTAGTGCTAATGCAGTCTCAACAAATGTAAGGAGAGTTTAAGTCATCTTAGCTTGAACTTTTTGCAAAGTTCTGCCTGTTGAATAGCTGCTTTTGTGTTAGAAAATAAGGATGCATTTTAAAAACAGTGCAAGAGACGGAGAGAGATAGAGCTTGGGTTGTATATACTGTATAAGAATTTAATTGTATAAATGGCATTGCATTAATGAATACATTTTAATGATAAAAATAATACACTTTAATATAGCATTGACTATCAAGTTGTAGTTTTAAATAACATCAAGTTTAAATCTTTAAAAGTTGTGAGGTCTCTACAGCTAAACTCATGTTTTTCCTTTACCAGTATAGAATGTAACTGAATAAATAATAACCTGATTAACACCTAAAATGTGCATTTACTTATTTCAGTTTCTTATCATATAGTAAAAGTGAATGATGACTCGGAACCAGGGGCAGATTGGGAAGAGTTGTTGAACGGTCACGGACCGTTCGGCATAACATGGCAGCCCGTTTCAGCTTATCACCGCTGCCACTGTCAGTGCTCATGGCCACAGATGCCGTTTCCCCCCTCACTGCCGGTGCTCACAGTCACGGAGGCTGTTCCCCTGTCACTACCGTTGCCCACAGCCACGGAGGCTGTTTCCCTGTCTCTTTCAGTGCTCTCGGCCATGGTGGCTGTTCCCCAGACTCTGCCGATGCTCACAGGCAAGGAGGCCATTCCCCAGTCTCTGTCGGTGCCCTCAACCATGGAGGCCACTTCCTAGTTGCATCTGCCAATGCTCACAATCATGTCAATGTCCTGTCTTTATGTTCTCTAAAATTGTAATCAGATTAATTAATTTATTACTTATTTGAAAAAGTAATCACATTACACATTACTTTCTTAACAGAGCTGTGGGGTAATGGAATACAAGAAATGGGATTACATATTACATATTTATTTTGTACAAATACAAAATTGTATTTTTATACATTTATATACATTAAAAAAAAACAATGATCTGTATAAATTAATCGATACAAGGAACGTTTGACCAGTGATGAAACACTTGTGATTTATTACAATCATACGATCAGACAGAGGGCGCTCTTAAACTGATCTGATTTCATTGATATGGCAATGTGGGGTTTTGACATTTTTTTGGAGCAACAGAAATAGTTAACATTTTCATGTGAACATTTAGCTGTATGCTAAGCTAAAATGCCATTTTACATGCACCTGTTACCAGGTTTTTTTTTTTTTTTTTAATAATAATGCTTTACATTTATATAGCACTTTTCTAGGCACTCAAAGCACTTAACATAGTATAGTCATCTTTCAAATATCGTGTAATGAAAAGCATTTATGGTCTGAGATATCAAGTAGGAATATCCCACATCCAACTTGAATGGAACGCAACATAACTGTGTACCCTGATGAAACGAAATTTATTGCAAGCAACATTTAAATTGCAAAAATTTATTAGATAGATTTTTCCAGGTATCAAAGACCTCCTTGGTAGATTCATCTGAAAAATGAAGATGGACTGTTTGGGAGACGTTCATTTCACAAAACAGTCATGCTGCAGTTAAAATTAGGTTTGCTTGATCATTAAATGTCTTTGAAGTTCTGGCTTTTGTGCGTGGACTTGTTTTTAAAATGTCAATTACTAGTTAGCTGCGACATAATGTCTGATGCAAGGGTCTTATTCATTGTGAAACTGTGTTTCCTAATGGCACGAATCACACTTATTATAGACATGTAATACACAGCCTGCCACTGGATTACACACAACACTGGATGGGATTTAATTCTTATTTTACAGGAAAAAAAAAAAAAAAACCCCTCATAAAATAGCCAATCTCTTATAAAGCTTCTTTATATTTTATTGCCCGGTGTGTACACAAATTGCTTTATTTCTTACATGCAGGACATAAAACAGTACTCTAAATTTAGGGAACTCCCCATTATCCTCAAAAGCATAACAACACGGGCATTTCTATTGTTCATGTCTATTGCAATATCAGAGTGCGTGACAGTGTCAATCAGCAGGGTTCCCTCATTCTCATTCACCTGCTGTTTTTGCCAAATCAAGCTTTATTCATGCTCAATTCCTTTTAGCACAATAACAGCATAAACTAGCCAAGTGACTTCATAATTGGCCCTGGCACCTCCAGTCTCTCCTCAGTGCCCCTGAATGTGCCTTTACAGGTTTGCATGCGATGCCCTGGCCCATCTTTACCCTTTCCATTGGCCTGACACGCACATTTAGAAGGGGTGAAGAGGGGCACGCACTGAATTCTGGGTACAAACTCATCCTCTCAGACATTATACAACAAACCAACAATTACACACACACAAAAGAGGCTGAGACCGCAATTTCAAACTACCAACATGTTCATCTCTAAGTACTACAAAGTACTTCAATTAAATATTTTAATATTTATATATAATATTTATAAATCCAATGGCAATCCTGATTAGGATTAATGACGTACTTTGATTAAATAAATAGGTCCTCATATTTAGTCTTAAAGCTGAAGTGTGTAACTTTTTGGGTGTTAAAAATACTCTCATACCATCTTAATATACATAGACAACTAAAAGTAATTCAACTCAAAAACTAACTAAAACTAGTAAACACTAGTTAACATTAACAGTGGTGGCTCAGCAGTTAAGGCTCTGGGTTACTGACTGAAAGGTCAGGGGTTCAAGCCCCAGCACTGTTTAGATACCACTGTTGGGCCCTTGAGCAAGGCCCTTGACTCTATCTGCTCCAGGGGTGCTGTTTCATGGCTGACCCTGCACTCTGACCCCAGCTTAGTTGGGATATGTGAAAACAACTCAATTTCATTGGCTCTGCACAATGACAATAACGTTGAATCTTATAACCCTAAATTACTCATTATGCCTGTTCTCAGACACATTACACAGTTAAACTCAAGGACCACCTCCTTTGTTAGTACATTTGGCAACAGTCACTACAAAAGCAGTTCTGCCAAGTCATCATGTACCTAGCATGCATTCATCCTGACTGCAACTAAAGCAATTAATCCAAACCATTTAACTGGACTCCTTTGAAGTTTCATTAAGCACATACTTGTGGCTGCAATGTGATGGATTGCACAGCCCTTCTCGAATAATGAAAAGAGTTCACCGGCGCTGGTTGCCTCCTTTGTCTCCGCTCCCTGCGCAAACACAAGCCCCTTTCTGTCCCTCTTAATTTCGATTCGCTTGGAGAATGCTTCAGTGGGGCTTACAAAGAGATCCTGTAGCGGTTGTTGCACAGCTCCAACATGTAGGCTGAAACCTGAGGATGGACAAAGAAAGGTGAGAGGAGAGAGGAATGAGTGGAGAGTGTAAAGACTACCAAACATCAGTTCATTAAACATGTAAAATATACCACACATTAAACTCAAAATTACACTCATTCTTCTGGATGATTTCAAAGATCTTGGTGAAGGTTCTCTGGATGATTCCTGGTTCTTCTGATCTCTATGTCCAACCATTGTGAAGGTTTTCTCTGAACCCATATGGACATACGCAAAGATGTATACACTAAAGCCATCAAATCGCACACTGATAGCCTTGGATAAATTTGCATCAATTTAGCATTCTTCATCTCTTCCAATCTGCTCAAATCAAAGATATTGAGCAAGTTCACCCAAACATGAAAATTCTCTCATTATTTACTCACCCTCAAGCCATCCCAGATGTGTATTACTTTCTTTTATCTGCTAAACACAAATTAAGATATTTAGAAGAATATCTCAGCTCTATATGTCCATACAATGCAAGTTAATTGGTGCCAACATTTTGAAGCTCCAAAATTCACATACGGGCAACATAAAAGTACTCCAGATGACTCTGGTGGTTAAATCCATATCTTCTGATATGGGAGGGTTGGAAACAATATTTAAGTCTTTTTTCCTTCACTTTTGTGACGAGGCAGACGAGGAATGAGGATCTAAATGCAGCTTTTAATGAAACAAAAGATAAACCCAAATAAAAGGAAACAAAATTCAGGGAACCAGGCACAGAACACGACAACACATGAGAAGACTGACAAAGAAACCAGGGGAAACAATGGCTTACATATACAAGGGCAAACAAGGGAACTAGGAACACCTGGGGAAACAATCGGGGGAAAACCATAAAAACCATCATAAAAAGAAACTGCAAAGGACTACAAAACTAACAGAAAACAGGAACAGAGAACTAAACAAGAATTACAACATAAAAGTCAAGGCAAAACCAGGGAATATAAGACAACTTTCACTTTCTACTTCTGCTTTTGGTGATTCACATTCTTAGTGCATAGAATGCCCCTACTGGGCAGAATTTATAATAAAAAATGAATTACATTTTTATCTGTTTCTCACTCACACCTATAATATTGCTTTAGAAGTTAATTATATTTAACCACTGGAGTCATATGGATTACTTTTGTGCTGCCTATATGTGGATTTTATAGCTTCAAAATGTTGGCACCCATTCACTTGTATTGTATGGACCAACAGAGCTGAAATATTCTTTTAAAAATCTTAATTTGTGTTCTGCAGAAAAAAGAAAGTCATACATATCTGGTATGCCAGGATGGTGAGAAAATCATGAGAGAAGTATTCCTTTAAAGGTATAGATAACCTGAAAATTTAATTTATGTCCTCATTTACTTATCCTCTTGTTGTTCCATACCCGTATGACTTTATTTTTTTATTATGTGGAACACAAAAGGAGATGTTAGGCAGTATAGTTAGTCTCTGTCATCATTCACTTTTATTCCATCTTTTTTCACATACAATTAAAGTAAATGGTGACTGAGGTAGAGGTCTGCAACCCGAAAACCTAAAAAACTGCCAGGTTTCATGCTCGGATTAGTTTTTCATGTATGACTTTGGTCCAGGTTGAGACTGTAATTAATGAAAAATTAAACAGGCCAATGTAGCTACTTTCACAAACGCTCTCACTCACAGACACGCATGAACGGATGAGTTGTGGGCCGTTAACACCAAAAGTATTTTTTCATGTGTCAGCTTTGTTTTCACAATGTTTTCCTTTATAAACACATGCTGGATGGACATATTTGACTGTTGCACCTCGTCTCGCTGTTTCTTCAGCGTCAGGCAAATTGTTTTTGAGACAGTGTCAAGTAAAGATCTTTTTTTTTTTAAAACAAATGTTGAGACACCTGTATTCTGATTCATTACGCTGCATCTAGTATGTTTTTAGTGCAGTTTTCACAAAGATTCAATGTTCTGAACAAGATCAGCCTGCAAAGATGTGTCTGTTAAATTTTTTCACATTATTCCAGATTGTTTTGCAACATGTAAAACAAAAGGTTTTGGCACTTGATAAATGGTAAGCCATTGGTTTTTTTCCCTTCTGTTCTAGTATCTTGTCTAGCGCCTTGTTATAACTGTGCATGTTTACTGTTACAATACTGTGACGAATGTTGCCTATGATGCTTACATAAAATACACCCTATTGCAACTGGACTTGCCAGGAGCAGAAATTATAAAGTTATTATTCGTGTTCAGGTCGGGTCGGGTTCAGGCTTAAAATCCTATGTTCAGGCTGGGTAGGGTCATGACACACGGTTTTGGGTACGGGTCGGTTTCGGGATTCATTTTAAGGCCCGTGCAGTCGTCTAGACTGAGGCTGTGATTCTGCCTAACATCTGTTGTGTTCCACGGAAGATAGAAATATGGGTTTGAAACAACATGAGAGTGAATAAATGATGACAGATTTTTTGTTGTTGTAATGAACTATGCCTTTAATTTTCTTAATATTTATGTCTGGCACCATTCATTTTTCTCCAAAATGTATGTAAAGAAATGTACTGTAAGTGGGATGATGTAGGCCTATAACATGCCCATAGACATTTTTATGGACATCAAGATTTTAGTTTTAAATTGATTTGAATGTATAGGGAAAGTTTGTATCTTTATTCTCAGGAAAAAGGTACTGTTTAAGGAAAAGGGCATCACCTTTAAAGGAACACAACAGGTCTAGGGTACAATTATGTACCAAAACAAGTTAAACATTTTAAAGGAACGTTCCAGGTTCAATACAATTTAAGTTCAATCGCCAGCATTTGTGGCAAAATGTTGATTACCACACAAATTTATTTAGACTCATCCCTCCTTTTATTCAAAAAAAGCAAAAGGTTACAGCGAGGCACTTACAATGGAAGTGGGGGCCAATTTTTGGAGGGTTTAAAAGCAGAGATGTGGTTTATAATTTAAAAAAGCACTTACATTAATTCAAGAATGCTTCTAATTTTAAAACAGTATTATTTGAGCTGTAAAATTGTCTTTTTTAAAGTCATTTTAGAATATTAGGTTCTATAGACATTACATCATCATGGCAACCAAGATGTTAAATTGTTGACGTGTTGTGGCTAAACTTTTGAAACTGTGAGTATTCTAAAAAATTGGTCCCCTTGCACTTCTATTGTAAGTGCCTCAATGGTATATTTTATTTTTTTATTTTTTTTTTTTAAGGAAATGGCAGGACGAGTCTAAATACATTTTTGTTGTAGTCAGTATAATGCTAAAATCGATTGAGCTTAACTTGTATCAAACCCAGAATATTCCTTTACAGAAAAGGTCCCCTTTAGGGTATCACCCCAGTGACAGTACTTGTATCTTAAATAGTAACTTTTTTATCAGAGATAATTCAGTCCTATTACTGGCAAACATTTCTCTGAAGTATTTTTTTGTTTTAAGTTTTTAATAAATATGAGGTCATAAAAGCTGCATGCATAATAGTGTTAAATAATTCTGTTTAACATAATTTTATATTGAGTACATATCAACTATTGATGTATTACAGTAATATCACACTTACCCACTGGACTCCAGGACGATCTCCTCCTGTGAACAATCTGAGTCAAAGATCTTGTCAAAGTGAAACTCGCTAGGTCCTCAAGGAGTCTCCAGGATCACATAGTAGACATCAAGACAAGTGAATATAATGTGACCTCTTCTTGCCTGCTCTACTCAAGTCTGCAGTCTTATTCGACAGAACACACTGATTTTACCTGTACATTACCAAACATAAAGTCAGGGATGTCTTATTTACTGGTCAAAAAATCTAATGGATATACAACTATTTGCTAAGTGTCCCACCACTATGTCATGTATTGTGGACAGTCCATACACATATATATTAAAAAAACTGTTTCTCATGTTAAGCCTGGCAAAATATTTAAAACTTTAAATGAACCTTAAATGCCCTGATTTTAAAAGTTGATTTCCCTTCTTTTGGCATTCATCTGTATTACTTTTGGATTTAAAAACAACTGTTAAAAAAAAAGAATATCTGGGAAACCATTCAAGAGTCTTGGAGCTATTTGGTCCAAAGCCTCAGATTAAATTTGGATACCCATATACGGGCTATAACAGTTCATGTTGTGTCTGGCAACAGTACCTATAGTATACTAACTGATTTCTATGTCTTTGGTCAAGCTATATGAGGGCGCTATATTATGCCTTTCATATCCTCCACCTCCATGTTGTAGTATTTCTTTATCATGGTTCTTTGTAGTTGTCAATAATCTTCTTATTTTCTCCTTTGAGTTGCAAGGAGGAATATGAGGTCAGATGAATAGCAAACTGACTGACTTCAATTGAGACCATTACTGTGGCATTTAGAGAGTCTAATATTCAGGATTAATAATGAAGTCTAAGATTATTGAGTTAAGTCAGTTTATTTTATGCATTAAAAAATAAGCTTTTGTCACCTCAGCTTGCAGCAACAACAGCTGCTGCACTAAACTCGCCTCAGTTTCAGCATTTAAGTACCCATTTTTACCAAAATTCACCTCAAACTTCTAAAAAGAGAGAAAAAAGTTAGTATCAAGCAGTGTTATTGTCCTTAATAAAAAACTAAATTAAAAATGTTTATTAACTAAAAAGAAAAACTTTAATGTCACAGTTTAACTTCAACACAAATGGAAAACTACAACTAAAAAACCCCACAAATTATTTTTTGTTTTTGATATACAGCGAGACGGTAACCCTAAAATCTTAAAACTAAAAATGTAAATTTTTTTTTTTTTTTTTAACTAAGCACTAAGCTTAACTAACTATAAAAGTGAAAACTATTGACAGCTGAACTAAATTGAATGGACACACGTAAAATAAAGCAATTTTTTTTTCATTCAAAATTCAAAACTATTATAACCCTGGAAAGTGAGACTGAGTGCAAAATAAAATTAGTATGTTTGTGTCTGTTTGCCATATACTTTGACACTTTCATCAAGCTCTTCTGCACAAGTCTCATTTGTGTCAGACTCTAAGAATAATACAAAAACAAACCTACTATGTGCGCATTTATGCTTTGATCCATAAGGAGACTAAACTATTTTTGTCTTGTCTACCACAGCCCCAATGTAGGGGTTACACCTCTTCATTGATAGTAAACCAGAAATGTGTTCCTTTAAACTAATTATACTGGATATTATTTATCATAATAATTAATCATTTTAATGTAACTTAAAAACAATAAATACTGTAGAGGAAAAACAGACTAAGTGGCACATTCTACTTCAAGTGACATCCACAAACATTTATAAAACTATAAAAATGATAAAACTGTATAAAGCATATAGCACATGTAACCCATCCTGCTCCACGAGTAGGCAGACGTGCTAACGAGGAGGATAAAGGCCACAGCCCCTAGCATCAGTCGCTAGTGCACATCTTGAGGCCAGGGGAGTGAGGTTTACACTTACCGCACAGCGACCAAGTACCAGTACACACATTTTTTTTTTTTTTTTTTTTTTTTTAGAAAGGAACTGAAAATCCTAAAATAAATTACAATCATGTTTAATCTTTTAGTAGTTTTCTAAGTCATTTTAATCCATTGACAGCTCTAATATTTTAAAGTCATAAATACTGTTTTATAGGTAATAAATAGTTTTTAAAAAAATGAAATATACAATCAGGAAACTGCTTAAAATTATAGTTCACCCAAAAATAGAAATTCTCTCATATTTTTTCTCACACTCAGGCCATCCCAGATGTGTATGACCTTTCTTTCTTCTGCAGAACAGAAACAATTTTTAATTTTTTTATATCTCAGCTCTGTAGGTCCTCACCATGCAAGTGTCACCAGAACTTTGAATCTCCAAAAAACATTAAAAGGCAGCATAAAAGTATAACCATATAACTGTTCAGTGTTTTCAGAAGTGATATAATAATTGAGGGTGAGAAACAGATCAATATTTATGTCATTTTTATATGTACAGTACTGTACAAAAGTCTTGTCACAATAGATGTATCACAAAAGCATTTGTCTTAAAATGGTTATTTATATCTTCAGCTTTAATGTGTCAACAGGAAATATAAATGTTAGACTCCCAAACATTACTTTGCAAATAGAAAAGATTAGAATAGAAGAACAGGTAGCCCTGCAACAGATGTCATGTCCCCCCACAAAGCCCCAAACTGAACACTGTGTCTGTCTGAGATTACATAAAGAGACAGAAGCAATTGAGACAGCCTAATTACACAGAAGAACGGTAGTGAATTCTCCAAGAAGCTTGGAATATCCTATCTGTTAACAACCATGAAAAACTGTGCCCAGATTTACCTAGGATAATTGGTGCTGTTTTAAAGGCATAGGTTGTCACACCGAATATTGATTTAGCTTTTCTATGTTTACTGGACTTTGTATGACATTAAGTGGTAAATGAAAACTAAATCATTTCATTATTTTTGAAGACATCCTCACTATGCAACATTTTTCACAAGTGCCTAAACTTTTGCGCAGAGTACTGCATCTATATCCACAGTAAAACGAGTCCTATTTCGACATAACCTGAAATGCTGCTCAGCAATGAAGAAGCAATTGCTCCAAAACTGCCATAAAAAATCCAGACTACAGTTTGCAAGTGCACATGGTGACAAAGATCTTATATTTTGGTGAAATGTCCTCTGTTCTATTGAAACAAAAACTGACCTGTTTGCCCATAATGACCATCGTTTTGTTTGGAGGAAAAAGGGTGAGGCTTGCAAGTTGAAGAACTCCATCCCAACTGTGAAACATGGGAGAGGCAGAATAATTTTTTGAGGGTGCTTTGCTTCAAGAGGGACTGGTGCACTTCACAAAATAGATGGCATCATGAGGAAGGAAAATGATGTGAACATATTGAAGAAACATCTCAAGACATCAGCCAGGAAGTCAAAGCTGGGTTGCAAATGGGTCTTCCAAATGGACAATAATCCCAAGCATACCTCCAAAATTGTGGCAAAATGGCTTAATGAAAACAAAGTCAAGGTTTTGGAGTGGCAATCACAAAGCCCTGACCTCAATCCGATAGAAAATTTGTGGGCAGAACAGATAAAGCATGTTCAAGCAAGAAGTCCTACATACCTGACTCAGTTACACCAGTTCTGTCTGGATGAATGGGCCAAAATTCCAGCAATTTGTTGTGAGAAGTTTGTGGAAGGCTACCCAAAAAGTTTGACCCAAGTTAAACAATTTATAGGCAATACTACCAAATACTAAGAAAGTGCATGTACATTTTTGACCCACTGGGAATGTGATGAAAGAAATAAAAGTTGAAATAAATCATTCTCTACTATTATTCTGACATTTCACATTCTTAAAATAACGTTTTGATTCTAACTGATAAATGACAGGGAAAAATATGAAATATGCTAGCAATAAGGCCCATGCCCAGACGGTGTTTCACCTGCCTGTCTGCACTGACCAACAGGCCCCCATCTTCTCACTATTAGCACTGGTACTCCTCAGGTATGTGTTCTCTCTCCACTGCTCTTCTCCCTGTATACAAATGCCTGCACTGCAAAAGACCCCACTGTCAATCTCCTAAAGTTTGCAGATGACACCATGGTCATCCGCGTCATCCATAACAGTGATGAGTCTGCATATAGATAGGAGGTTGATCAGCTGCTGTCTGGTGCGGTCACAACAACCTTGAGCTGAACATGCTCAAAACATTGGAGATGACAGTGGACTTCAGGAGACATCCTCCTGCAACCCCCCTCATTCTGATAAATCAATTTGTAGTACAAATGAGAGGCGATGGTTTGATAAGTTTTGTCATCTCATAGTTTTTAAAAGCAACTCTTATATAACAGCACTGAAGTGGTGAGCGTATGCTGACTGTTCAAGAGGATCTGTCACCCTCTCTTTTCCTTCAATGAGCCGCTCTCTCTTCAACAGGTTATCCTCAGAGCTTCCAGAGGAGCTTGCGCGCCATCTAGTGGTACATCTGAATCACTGCAGTCCTGATTTCACAGGGAACTACATTACAGTTCAATAATGTCATCTCATAGAAATCATGCATGCTAGATTCTCTATCTGATTATTCCTGGATTACTTTTTGCATGTTTTGTTGAAAATCTAATTTTAAGTGTATTAAGCACCAATTTGCACCCCTTTCATTAAAGGAATATTCCAGGGTTAATACAAGTTAAGATCAATCGACAGCATATGTGGCATAATGTTGATTACACCGAAATTTATTTTGACCTGTCCCTCCTTTTCTTAAAAAAAAAAGACCAAAAATCTGAGTTACAGTGAGGCACTTACAATGGAAGTGTATGGGGCTAATCTGTAAACATTAAAATACTTACTGTTTCAAAAGTATAGCCAAAAGACGTACAAGGTATGCGTGTTAACATAATTTTATTATGATAAAATTGCTTACTAACCTTTTCTGTGTAAATTTATATCCAGTTTTTCAACTTTATTGTCATGACGACATAACGCCTTCCACCCTGAAACTCCAGCTCAAATATTACACTCATTATAAGAGAAGAATTTATTAAAGTGCTTTTATAAAATTAACAGCCCATTTTCATGCCTTTACAAAAATCAGCCCGATTAATTTCCATTGTAAGTGCCACAATCACTGTAACCTTGATTTTTGATTTTTTGAAAGAGAAGGAGGGATAAATTAGAATACATTTTTGTGAGATAAACATTGTCACAAATGATGTCAATTGAGCCTAACTTATATTTAACCTGGTGTATTACCTTTATTTAAATAAAGTTACAATTTTAAAGTTACATTTATAATAAATTAAATAAAACAGCTATTTTGTGCACATTTAAAATGTAATGTAATCTAATTCCTTATTGCAATCTGATTACATAATACATATTACATGTAGTCCATTACTACCCAACACTGGTTTATCATAATGTCATACCTTCTCCATGTTATGCACCATTCTATGCTGCTACATTTTCTAAATTCCTCTCCTAAAGCATTTTATGTTGCTCCTAAAGTCAGTCATTCAAACTCTCCAAAGTCTGATCAGAGGAACATTAAATATCACACAAGAAAATAAAGCAAATCATAGCCAGATAACAGCATAATGACAGAATCACTCAGATTATAATCAAATATCATCTGCGAAGTGAAAGAAAACCCATGTTGTTGTGGACCAGCATGCTGAAAACTTTTGACCTGCATTAATTTACAAGCTAGTGTATGCGAGTCTGAGTTAAACTCAGCTGGTAAAGCTTGTCGACCAACATAGTCTTTCTGGTGAAGCTGGCTGAGCTGTTGATACTCTTGCTGGTTATGATAGATAAGTATCTTAGAGGCAACATCAGAACAAAAGCATCCCTTGCTGTCTTTGCAACAGGTCATACATGTCACTAAAGTTGCATTTAGGTTTAGGCCTGTCTGAACCTGAATTGGGGATTTTATGTGCTGAGTTCACAGGGAGGAGAATTTGGGAAATAGGAGGAAGTATTACAAAGTTGATACCCGTGACTCACCCTGACCTTCTCTTCCCAGTATACATGTTTTCTGGCCACCTTTTCTTAGTAAATAACCAGTGTCCTCTTCAGGGAGTTAAGCTTATTTTGGTAACACGTCCAAATAAGAACTGTTCTTTCCTACACAAACACACATTTACAGATATACGATAAACACACTTAATCTTCCATAAAAGCCTCACATTCTTGATTTTTGTTTGACTGATTGACCAGCTTCGTCACCAGGTTCTCCTGTGATGCAATGACAAAAAGTGCATAAGGCATGTTGCAATTTTAACTAAATTCAACTTGTTACATGAAGGTTAGCTTCATACACAAATTCTGCTGTTAAATTATAAATAAAAAGCTGTCCATAACATCCTAATATTTTATTGGTGCACGGTGGAATGTTGTGAGTAGTGGAGATATGAAGGAAAAAAGATGAGTTTTAGGCAGCTCACCAATTTTGAAGACAAATAATAAAAAAGTGTAATTGTATTTAATCAGTTTAGAGCTATGTGGTCTCCTTCAGCAATAGTGATTTACAGACTAAACATAAGATAAACGTAATTCATGAAACTAATTTGCATCTCCCAGATGGGGCTTCTAATTCAATCTGATCACACTCTGAATATCACTAGCAGCTAAATTACATCAAGAGACTACAGAAATAATATAAACGTGTATAAATTATACCTAAATGGATTTATTATTAAATTATAATAAATATTATAAACTTACACTATTTTAAATGATTAAAAATATAGTAAGAAATTACAAAATGGTTGTATTCATTAACATTAGTTAACACAGTAGTTAACAAAAAAATGGAAAATAATAGTATAACATTTACTGTATTAATCTTGATAAATGTTAATTTCTACACATATTACATTTTCCACAAGATAGGCCTACATGTTAATTAGTTAATTAGCATTAGTTAATGCATTGTGAACAAACAAACAATGAACAATATTATTTTTGATGAATTAACATTAAACATGCAATCAAGGCAAACACAAAAACATCATAATATTATCAAATAAATATTTGTATTGTCATCATCATCATCATCATCATCATCCTATCCTCAGATGAATGGTCTGATGCTTTTGGTCTGATGCCTTTTATCTGATACCTTTTAGTCTGATGACTTCTGGTCTGATTACTTTTGGTCAGATGTCTTTTGGTCTGATGTCTTTTGGTCTGATGTCTTTTGGTCTGATTACTTTTGGTCAGATGTATTTTGGTCTGATGCCTTTTGGTCTGATGTCTTTTGGTCTGATGTATTTTGGTCTGATGCCTTTTGGTCTGATTACTTTTGGTCTGATGTCTTTTGGTCTGATTACTTTTGGTCTGATGTCTTTTGGTCTGATGCCTTTTGGTCTGATTACTTTTGGTCTGATGTCTTTTGGTCTGATTACTTTTGGTCTGATGTATTTTGGTCTGATGCCTTTTGGTCTGATTACTTTTGGTCTGATGTCTTTTGGTCTGATTACTTTTGGTCAGATGTCTTTTGGTCTGATGTCTTTTGGTCTGATTACTTTTGGTCTGATGTCTTTTGGTCTGATTACTTTTGGTCTGATGTCTTTTGGTCTGATGCCTTTTGGTCTGATTACTTTTGGTCAGATGTCTTTTGGTCTGATGTCTTTTGGTCTGATTACTTTTGGTCGGATGTCTTTTGGTCTGATTACTTTTGGTCTGATGTCTTTTGGTCTGATGTATTTTGGTCTGATGTCTTTTGGTCTGATTACTTTTGGTCTGATGTCTTTTGGTCTGATGCCTTTTGGTCTTATACCTTTTGGTCTGATTACTTTTGGTCTGATGCCTTTCGGTCTGATGTCTTTTGGTCTGATGTATTTTAGTCTGATGCCTTTTGGTCTGATTACTTTTGGTCTGATGTCTTTTGGTCTGATGTCTTTTGGTCTGATGCCTTTTGGTCTGATGCCTTTTGGTCTGATTACTTTTGGTCTGATGCCTTTCGGTCTGATGTCTTTTGGTCTGAATACTTTTGGTCTGATTCATTTGGGTCAGATGTCTTTTGGTCTGATTACTTTTGGTCTGATTACTTTTGGTCTGATTACATTTAGTCAGATGTCTTTTGGTCTGATGCCTTTTGGTGGTGAACAGCGCCCTTTGTTCCTTTACATAGCAAACGCTGGCAATTCAAGGTAGAAATACTCAGAACTATTTTTTGTTTTGAAATTTTTATAAAATAACAAAGTTAGAATAAAATATACACACATTTAAGAAAAGTCACTGATAATCAGTCAAGTAGCAAGAGCATAGATTGGATTTGTTAATCTCTGAATGTCTGTTTACAAATATTTTGTATAATTCAGTGCCTGTTCAATAAATATTAAAATATTAAATAAATATTTTGAAAACAGAGCATCATTTTGAACCCTATATAAATAATAATGTCAATTAATATGGTAGTAGCAGTAGTAGTATAATAATAATAATAGTAAAAAGATGATTAAAAGCAACATTTTGGGAAAAATAACTCATCAAATTAGTTATTTTATAACCTAATTTATTTAGTAAATGGGCTACCCAATATATTGGGTTAAAAGAACCCAGCTAGGGGGTCGGTGCTATATCAACCCACCATTGGGTTAGCTTTTGGGTTATTTTTAACCCAACTGAGTACAACTTGTTGAGATATGTCCTCATGAGAATCAATAATTTTGGTGTTTGAAAGGTGGCTGTGAGAGCTATGTAACAGGAAATGTCTAAAAATGCAGTCATGAAAAGGATATGAAGGGCCACAAAGCTACTGAATGAATCATCACCACCCCATGCCTCCTGGCAACAGAGGGAGTGACAGACATGTGACTACTGCTAAATTGCATTCCTAACAAACAACTTTGTGTTCTTGTCCATAAGACAGTGCTCTTAGGTCCGATGGATTAAGCTCTATTCTTAAATGTGACACATTACACAATGTAGAGTTGAGAAGAGTCCCTATAAGAATGCATCAGTAGTGGTATCTACATATTTGGGTTATGCATAGCTTGGCAGAATCATATGGGATAAACATCTTGACATCCACTGGAGCCTTATCCTCACATTCTCTTACTCTTGCACTCACAGAAGACTCCAGTGTGGAGGCTATACAGTACATGTAATTGCAAATCTTTTTTAGAATGAACTTCTATCTGCAATTTAATTATGCACAACCACCTTTGCCAGAGCCTATCTTTGCCAATGGATTTTGGATCATGATGCCGGGCTGCTATCTTTCCTCAGCTATAAGACCTCACCTTTAGCTGCAACTTCAAATATTAATATGGAGTTACAGTGACACTTCTCTTATCAAGCTCTGATCAAGTCTAGATCTTATTTTACACAGCCTTGATGAGTACTGTCCCTAGATTAGTGTGAGCCTGTTCTATCTCCCCTCTAGATCTGGGATATACTGTCTATTATTGATGTATGTGTTGATGGGGTATATTTCCTTTTAAGAGGAATGTGTTAAGTTCCCGTTAAAAGTAGGTATACTGTGTATGTGTGTATCTCTCTCTCTCTCTCTCTCTCTCTCTCTCTCTCTCTCTCTCTCTATATATATATATATATATATATATATATATATATATATATATATATATTGTGGTGGTGGGGCATGGTCGAGCCTCTCAACCGTATCAAGTCACAGAGGTCAACAAGTTGCAAAAAGAATTTGCAGATGAGCTTTTTCCTCTGCCGGGCCATAGAAACCTCATCCAGGACCACGTCGAGAATGAACCGGGAGTCGTGGTACATAGCCGTCTCTACCGACTGCCCAAACACAAACTTGGATGCAATGCTCGATATGGGGTAATAAAGGAATCCCACAGCGATTGGTTCAGACCAGTTGTTCTTGTCCCTAAGTATGATGGGTCTGTACAGTTCTGTGTAGAATATAGGAAAGTCAATGCAGTGTCTAAATTTGATGCCTAACCAATGCCTTGTGTTGATGAGTTACTCGATCGGTTGGGCACCGCTCACTTTTATTCAACACTGGACTTGACAAAGGGTCATTTGCAGATCCCCTTAATGGCAATATCCCGTGAAAAAACATCCTTCTCCAAACCATTTGGGATACACTAATTTGTGACACTTCCGTTTGGTTTGATTGGAGCCCCGGCTACGCTTCAGTGCCTCATTGACCGAATCCTCAGACCACACTCTTCTTATGCCACTGCCTATCTGGATGACATCATTATATACAGTAATGATTGACAGCGGCACATGCAGCATCTGAGGGCCGTTCTGAGGTTGCTGCAATGGGCGGGACTCACGGCAAACCCTAAGAAGTGCCCAATTGGATGGGTGGAGGTATGGTATCTGGGGTTCCACTTGGGCCACGGGCAAGTGCATCCCCAAATTGATAAAAGTGATAGTGATTGCGACCTGCCTGAGACCCAAAACCAAAAAGTGAGTGAGACAGTTCCTGGGGCTAGCTGGCTATTGTAGAAGGTTTACCATCCCACTTACTGATCTCATTAAAAAAGGAGCTCCAAACCCATACCAGTGGACGGAGCATTGTCAACAGGCATTTATGAGGGTAAAAGCCGCACTTTGTGGTAGGCCATTTTTACATTCACCCAATATCTCACTCCCTTTCATCCTACAGACATACGTTTCAGACATAGGGCTGGGGGCCATGCTCTCGCAGGTGGTGGAGGAAAGGAGCACCCGGTGCTGTACATTAGATGCAACCTCTTGCTGAGGGAGACTAAGTACAGCACCATTGAGAAGGAGTGACTTGCCATCAAGTGGGCAGTCCTCACTCTCCGCTACTACGGGCTTTCACCCACTGTTCGGATCATGCCCCACACCAATTGCTCCACTGCATGAAAGATACCAACACGCGGATCACCCGGTGGGATCTGGCTCTTCAGCCGTTTAAGTTCGAGGTGGTCACAGACCGGGAGCACAGATGGCTGTCGTGGACTTCCTTTCCAGAAATGGGGAGTAGAGTGGTAGACAGACCGGATGTCTCTCCTGCCTGAGTTGGGTGGCAGGGATATGTGGTGGAGGGCGCATGGTTGAGTGTTCGTCCGGAGAGAGAGAAAGAAGTAAGGGTGCATACACCTGAGCCCAATGATGACTAACACCTGTTTCTAATTGCAGTAAATATTGGGGAGAGCGATAAAGATCGACCACGCCAGAGGCCGAGTGAGAGAGACCTGAATGAAAAAGACTTTTGAGTTGTAGAACCCAGTTTCTGTGTCCTCCTTTCCCACCCTACATCAAGTCCTTTACATATATATATATATATATATATATATATATATATATATATATATATATATATATACATATACACTCACCTAAAGGATTATTAGGAACACCTGTTCAATTTCTCATTAATGCAATTATCTAATCAACCAATCACATGGCAGTTGCTTCAATGCATTTAGGGGTGTGGTCCTGGTCAAGACAATCTCCTGAACTTCAAACTGAATGTCAGAATGGGAAAGAAAGGTGATTTAAGCAATTTTGAGCGTGGCATGGTTGTTGGTGCCAGACGGGCCGGTCTGAGTATTTCACAATCTGCTCAGTTACTGGGATTTTCACGCACAACCATTTCTGGGGTTTACAAAGAATGGTGTGAAAAGGGAAAAACATCCAGTATGCGGCAGTCCTGTGGGCAAAAATGCCTTGTTGATGCTAGAGGTCAGAGGACAATGGGCCGACTGATTCAAGCTGATAGAAGAGCAACTTTGACTGAAATAACCACTCGTTACAACCGAGGTATGCAGCAAAGCATTTGTGAAGCCACAACACGCACAACCTTGAGGCGGATGGGCTACAACAGCAGAAGACCCCACCAGGTACCACTCATCTCCACTACAAATAGGAAAAAGAGGCTACAATTTGCAAGAGCTCACCAAAATTGGACAGTTGAAGGCTGGAAAAATGTTGCCTGGTCTGATGAGTCTCGATTTCTGTTGAGACATTCAGATGGTAGAGTCAGAATTTGGTGTAAACAGAATGAGAACATGGATCCATCATGCCTTGTTACCACTGTGCAGGCTGGTGGTGGTGGTGTAATGGTGTGGGGGATGTTTTCTTGGCACACTTTAGGCCCCTTAGTACCAATTGGCCATCGTTTAAATGCCACGGCCTACCTGAGCATTGTTTCTGACCATGTCCATCACTTTATGGCCACCATGTACCCATCCTCTGATGGCTACTTCCAGCAGGATAATGCACCATGTCACAAAGCTCGAATAATTTCAAATTGGTTTCTTGAACATGACAATGAGTTCACTGTACTAAAATGGCCCCCACAGTCACCAGATCTCAACCCAATAGAGCATCTTTGGGATGTGGTGGAACGGGAGCTTCGTGCCCTGGATGTGCATCCCACAAATCTCCATCAACTGCAAGATGCTATCCTATCAATATGGGCCAACATTTCTAAAGAATGCTTTCAGCACCTTGTTGAATCAATGCCACATAGAATTAAGGCAGTTCTGAAGGCGAAAGGGGGTCAAACACAGTATTAGTATGGTGTTCCTAATAATCCTTTAGGTGAGTGTATATATATATATATATATATATATATATATATATATATATATGTATATATATATATATATATATGTGTGTGTGTGTGTGTGTGTGTGCAAAAGTATTTTTCATAAAAAGTTTTTTATTCTGCTTTAGTGTATCAGTAGAAAATATACATTTTAATTTCAACATTCCCTTTGCAAATATAATTGAAGGAGAACAAGGAGCCCTTCAACAGGTGGCCCCCACAGAGTTCAGATCTCAACATCATTGACTTGGTCTGAGAAAGAAAACAATGTTTTTAGACTGTTCAAAGAGAATTACATCTAAGAGTAAGTATTTCTAAAAGGTGACATTATTTTCAATAATAGGTTGTCTTTTAAAATGTATTTTAAAGACTGGTTAGGTGTGCTGATAGCTGACAGGATGTGGTTTTGGAGATGAAAGTTCTGTTGCAGTAAAATGTAATACCAGTTTTCAACAAAATACATTTAATTACTGGGAAAAACAGAACATCCTGATGAACACATACCGAACACAGTCGAACAAAATCCTATATTGCTCAACATATAAAAACTCTTTGTGTGATGACACAATATCAGATATGACTAAAGTGATGCATTAGGATGCGAGGTAGATAGAGGTGTGATATTTACATACGTTGTTTTGATAGTGGGGCAACGGTATGGTTACTTCCTTCCCACGATATTAAAATACACTGACACATTTTCTGCTCCAGAATTAACATACATGATGTCAGAGTGTCTGTATCCCTTTTTTTGTTTGAGAATGGGCAAGAAATAAGGCACATGTGTCACAGTGATACACTGAAACACTGTACATACATAATAAGACCAAGATTCCTCCACAGTATCAACCCATATTTTCACCACACAAATATATAAACTGAGCTATGCAGTAAAAGCCTAGGTAAATACAAGGTAAAGCCAACTTTACCATGCAATGCAAGGTAAAACCAACTTCTATGTTAGCTTCTCAAAACATATCATTAAAAATACATTCTATTCCCTCCCTGTCAACTTGAATCACCCCACCTAATGTACAATAATAATATGTTGATAATTATAAACTTACAGTATGCTGCAATTTACCACCTCTGGTAAATCACTAAGCAGTCCAAACAACCTAATTAAATGATATAACAGATAAACATATCTGGCTACATAAAACACATATCTTCACCTTCCTAAAATAATGTCATTTTTTTTGCCTAAATCATCTCCTCTTGATGCTTGCCACCTCTGGTCAAATTTCTGAAAACCCTGAAAAAATTACTTGGGACATTATTTTAGGAAGGTGATGATATATAGTTTTTTATTGAATAAGAGAGATGAATGTTAAAATCATCAGTGAAACTATAAACATTCGCTTTATGAAAGAGTTGAAAGAAAATGAATGATCTGTAATTCTAAGGGATTACCTTTATTCAAAGACACTTGACTGCAGGCAGCTTTATGAATACCTGGCTGGCAAACATAATAGAGAAAAAACTGGAAAGATGCTTGTTTTTGGGAGGAACCAAACTCTCAACACTTGTTAAATATTAACATCTGTGGATGAGGTTTCAGTGGGATTAGTTTGCCGGATTGGCCAACACAAGCTGCAGACTGTCATCAGGTTTCCAATGTGTAAGAGAGATTGTAACTACATCCAAATACTGTAGGTCTGCCTCTCTAGGATAATGCTAATGGCAACCTGTACTGTGGTCATCGTTGGATTTGTAAATTACTGTCTTTCATTAAAAAGGTTTTTCATGAATTGAAAATAATGACATAAACAGACATCTTATGCTCATGATCAGCTTACTTTCTGTACCAATGTATGTGTTAGCCTAATATTCAGCCATCAGCACTATATGAAGACAAGGAAAGGGTTAAAAGTATCTGCTTTTAAGGAAAAGTTCACTGAAATGAAAACTCTTTATTCACTCACTCTAATTTTTCTACAAACCTGTATTATTTTTTTTCTCTGGATCACAAAAGGAGACATTTTAAAGTATCTTCACAGTTTGTGTGATATGAGAATGGAAAAAAACACCAAAAAAGAAAACACAGTAAAAGCAGTCACACCAACTTATGCAGTACATTCCAAGTCCTCTGAGGGAAAATTATCACTTTCTATTTTGATGAACAGACTGAAATTTAAGTTGTTAATCACTCTCAAATGTAATTATTGATCAACTCTCATTCACAGCATCCAAATCAGATTCACACCTACTTCAGTAAATTTAAGGGCCCTATTTTAAGAGTGCCAGTGTAACGGAAGCCAGCTGATAGATAGCTGTGCAATGTGTATAAACCTCCCACTCCTGACCTCAAGAGGTGCACTAGCAACTTAGCCCATAGCCTCCTTGTTAGCACACAAGCCTCCCGTGCAGAAGATGCCAGTACGAGTCCCATACAGAGTGGATAGAACATGAGCGTCACACTAGCACTTAGCACAGCGCATTGTGATAATTCATGTGTGAAAATACAATGGGCATGGCTGTGAAGTTTTGCTAGCATGGGCTAATTCAAGGCACAAGTGGGTTCGTGAAATTGTGCGTGCAAAGTGCTAACAGGCCGGGTCAAGTGCAATTCAATTGTGAGGTTCTTCTCTGGTAATTGCACCTTCAGAGTTCTATTATAGTCTATTCCCTCTCATGCACCAGCAATATAAACAAAGACAGCGCATGCAAAAGAAGTTGGTAGTGTAAAAGGGCTGTTTGCAATAAATAAAAGTAATAGAAATATTAACTTCTTTTATCCATTAACTGCATCATTGATGAATGCCAGGGATATTTATATGACAGTGACACACTCCTTTTATAAGCATGTTAAGTATGGTTCTCGTCAGTATTTGAATGTAGGCTCTGTTGAATTTTAGAGAATCTAGGTATTATTAATCAAATTGATCAAGTAACTCACAAATCATGGCTAGTATTACCAGTGATTGTATCAGCCTTTCAGGTTAGGTTGTGGATTTTTAAGTCAAGAAGGTTTTACATAAATCTGCATACTGTATGTTCCACTATATTTTCATGTTTGGACATTAACTTTATTACTACCTGCTGCTGGAATCTCCAAACTGCAAATGTACTGACTGAGTTTAGACTTTGCGCTGAAAACAAATTAAGTTCTGAAACGTCTCAGCGCAATAACCAATTTCTCAATAAATTGGTAGTGGCTAGAGCACAAGGCTGCTAATCAGAAGGTCGCTGGTTCAAACCCCACAGCCACCACCATTGTGCCCTTGAGCAAGGCACTTAACTCCAAGTTGCTCTGGGGGGATTGTCCCTGTAATAAGTGCACTGTATGTTGCTTTGGATAAAACTGTCTGCCAAATGCATAAATGTAAATTAGGAAATTGTGCTTTGTGCTATTTCATTTACATACAATGCACCCACAGTGTGTGCATACACCCACAGACAGCGCAAACACTTCCACCCATACCCATTTAAGCTATGCGATTAGAATTAGCTCTCTTACAAAAATTAGATCAAATGGTGTGCATGGTCATTGTGCTGTGCTTAGCACGGTCATAAAAATAGAGCCCTAAACTTAAGCCCGGTTCTCACATGCAGCAACATTATCACATGATGTCACTTGTTCTTGTACTGTATGTTGCTAGTGGATGTTCCTACTGCTGTCATTGTGTCGTTACTGATGGAATGCACGTTTTGTAATTTCTTTTTTTAAACTTGACAACAGATGAGACATATTGCTGATGAAACTAAAATATCATTCTAATTTGACAGGGAATTCTTTTTCTTGTGGCTATAAATTAACATTCTGGAGTTTTTAAAGGAACTACAGCAGTGCTCATTGCATCATATCATTAACAAATGCACAATCTATCAATGTCAAAATCAAATTCACTTCCATGCATAATTTTCTTATTATATCCATGTATGTGGTTACAGACAATTCATACAGAGCAGTGACACTTACAGAAATTTTTATTTATCCTCTGACATGTTTGCACTCAACGACATAATCTCACGGGAGACGGATAACGTGAGCTCCACTGACACTGTCTTTACACTGTAGTCACCCATAGAAGTCGCTCCTCATTTGCATAAAGTTAAACATTTCTAAACTTTCTGAAGTCGCTGGACACGGCCATATCTTTTTGCCAACTGTCACTGTCGCTCATGTCGCTGGAAGTCCCAGCTCTCGTTGAAAATTAATGAGATCATGTTGCTTTGTCACTTCATGTGAACGTGGCGACTCTTGCAAGACTTTCCAAGATCAAGAAGACCCTGGAAACAGGAGTTGATCAAAAAAATTGTTCTTTGGTTTAATTTGAGAGTTATGAATATTGTGGTGATTGTATGATTGCATGGCTTCAGAAAACTTGGACTATAGTGCACAAGTTGGTTCAACTGCATTTACAGATTTTTAATTTTTTTCGGTAAACTGTTCCTTTAATATAGTGCAGGAAACTCAGAATGTCAGATACCATTCAAATGAATCATCTAACAATAAACATGGAGGAACAGTTTTATTCTCACATACAACGTAAAAACACAGAGAACATGACATGATCTGTTCATAGGCGTGTGCTAACTGGTCTGGGTCTGTCTTCAAAAAACTGCAAAAAGATGACGTGCATGGACTATCAAGCGTGTCAATCTGTTGTCCTAAGAATGTGAATTGCTATGCTGTCTCGTTGCCATCAATTCGTTTTTGCTGTGTTTTTCATAGAGGAATGCTGGAAAACTAGAAAATCGTTGCAGTAGCATTGTGTTTTTATTCGGTCTGGAATGCCATTTCCTCACGAATGCAGTTAATTTATCTGTGGATTAGTCTGATGCAACCAAAAAATATCTTCATGTTTACTGAACAGTGATTCTAAAAAAAATTGCACAACTCAGTGTTTGTGATAAAAGAGAGAAAAAGTAAATCCTCATTTTCTGAAAGTGAACTCAGCATTGGACAAGGAGTTCTTATAGTTTATAGCCTTAACAGTTGTAGTTGAATTGTAAGTTAAAAATTGAAGTATCGACACAAAGTATGCGCTAGAGTTAAACGGAAAAAATAGCATGTCGACACTTGTGAAATTTTAGCGATAATTTGCCTTTCCATCAGCTTTATTTTGATGCGCTAAAGCTTTTTTTTATAGAAAAGGAGGGGCAAGTCAAAATGTATTTTTGTGGTAATCCACATTATGCCACAAACTATGTCGATTGATCTTAAATTGTATTGAACCCGGAATATTCCTTTAAATTTGTAAAAATAAATAAAAAATAAACAAAAAGGGTTCAATTGATCTGGGTTCCTCGGGCGTCTATACTTCAGCCTGTGTTTGATGGGAAGGAGGCGAGCAGACCTGCCCACTCAACACAGTCATCAACACAGCGCAACAGTTAAACTGATGTTGCTAGGTGTGGTTCTCTGGGTATAAATACCACTAAAGCTTTCATCCTACCCTTGTTGTGTGCGTTCGGTCTTGGTAAGTAGGGAACGGATTTTAACTACTTTTTACGCGTTGTTACACGCCAGACAGTAATGTCAGCTTTTTTATATACTTCTGCATATTTTTGGTCGGGATTGTTGTTCTTGAAAAATAATTACATTCCATGTAACGCAGTTCTGTTCCTCATGCAGAGCATTTATGTTGTTGTAAAACTAGATGTAACTTGACAGTCAGAGCTCTAAACTTCCTCAAAATGTTTTCCTGAACTTCATGTAGTCGGCTCACGCTTGTCAGTCTTTGAAATGCAATCTTTGATGTTTTGGTTATTTATTTCTTATAAGAGCAGTTATAATTGCTAGTTAAAATGTTTTATGTATTCAGCTTTTTAATATATGTATCTCAACATATGCCAACACGTAGGTTTAGCTGTTGTGTTGCCAAAGTGTCAACATGTCCTTCGTCAGTACTTTTCTCGAGCAGCTTGCCTATCAGGGCATGCAAGATGTGCAAGATATCACAGTAAGTTTGCTTTGTTTCTTTTAACTTTCTGGACAATTTAAGCAGCACTAGAAAATGAGTCAGTAACAGGAATGTATTCCACTCCCCTTTCTTGACTCATTCAGTCTGTTAAAGGGAGAGAGCGTCAATGTTTCTGCATTTACTTCTTAAAATTCTCTTCTTTATTTTTTTATTTGTATTTTTTGTTATTGAATATAACAATAAGTCAGTTACATTAGTGTTATATAATCATTGTAATAAGTGCCTCTTGTGTCTCTAGGAGGGACAGGGGACAGTGAGGCCCTTTGCGCAATTCAATGCAGCTGCAGATGCATCTGTCCTGGAAAAAGCTATCAAGGCAAAAGGTTAATGTAGAGACGTTTACAAAGATATAGACAGCACACATGCACATCCTCACTTTTGCATCCATTTAACTCTGTTGATGGCGTTTTCTATTTTTATTTTCTCAGGTGTGGATGAGGCCACAATCAGTGAAACGCTGGTCCGCAGGAGTAATGCCCAGCGCCAGCAAATTAAGGCTGCCTACCAGAAAGCCAGTGGCAAGGTATGAGTCACACACATTCTTTGGACCTGAATTTGAAACATTTTTCTTACTGGATCTTCACTCACTTAAACAATGCCTTCTGTGTAGCCTCTGGATGTAGCCCTAAAAGCTGCCCTTAATGGTGAACTGGAAGATGTGGTTCTGAGCCTGCTGATGCCTCCAGCTCAATATGATGCCTTTCTGCTCAAACATGCCATGAAGGTAACTTTAAGACTTTAAAAGTCTGTCCATAAGGGTGGATATTTTGGAAAGAAAAACACATCTTGCACAATTTGTTCATGTGATGTATTCTGAATAGAGTGAAAAAGAACCCAGTTATATTTTTATAAATGCTGTCTGTGGACTTGAATGTTGGCTCAGATCTCTTTTTGGTCTGTGTTGCATTCACACAGTGTTGTTTGTTTTCGAACCCAGTCCAATTTTTCAAATAGAATATTGTTGATTATTGTTATTATTATTAGGGCTATATCTAATGCTAAGAGAACAATCAGCTCTACATATTACATTATGAAATGTATTAAACATGTTTAATGCCTTTAAAAACAGAGTAGGCAGCATGAGTACATGTGTCCGTGTTCAATAAAACATCTTTTATTGCTCTTTGGCATCATTAAAATGTCTGTCTGTTATGTGTGTTAAAATATTCTCTCTCTCTCTCTCTTTCTCTCTCTCTCTCTCTCTCTCTCTCTCTCTCTCTCATGAGAGAGAGAGAGAGAGAGAGAGAGAGAGAGAGAGAGAAGAGAGAGAGAAATATATATATACACGTACACACAGTCAGGGTTTGGAGGGTTACATTTGAAATGTATTCCACTACAGATTAGAGAATTCATGCTGTAAAATGTTATTTGTAATGTATTCCTCAATTACTCAAGTTCAGTAATGTATTCTTAATACTTTGAAATACTACTTCAGAACTGGTAGAATTTTTTCACTCTGTCAGTACAGTAAGACAAATACACATGTTAAAAATACATTCTCTGAGAAACAATAATATCTTATGCAGTGTTGTGTGTGTGTGTATATATATAAATCTAGTTGATATTATTTTTTACAGGAAAACAATACAAAAATTATAAAGAATACCATTTTTGCCCTAATATCAAAGGTCTTACTAGAAAAAATATGATCGTATCTGGTAACATGTGCATGAAAAATGGCTAGAAATTGCATTTTAGCTTAGCGTAAAGTTGACAGTTTACACAAGGTTTATTTTTATTTCTTCTGCTCCAAACTTACTTCCACACTCTGTCTATTCGTATGAATGTAACACATCATAAGAAATTGTTTCACTGTTGCTCAAATACACTTTGGATCGCATTATTTATATGTATAAATGTTTTCCATCTGAAAGAACTAAATATTTAATAAAACAAATGACAATAAAATGCAAAGTAATCTCTTCATTAATCAAAATACTTTTTGAATGTAACTGTATTCTAATGACCAATTATTATATTGTAACTGTAGTGTAATACAGGTACTTATATTTTGTATTTTAAATACGTAATCCTGTTACATGTATTTCGTTACTCCCCAACTCTGTACACAGTATATATTCACATCTCTATTTGTGTCTCTACTCTGCACATTATCATTACCGGTTTACGTTAACCCGTCATGGCCAAATGTGTTTACAAGTAAAGGAAAATCAAGTGAGCCCGGATCACTTTGTGTTCTCAATGAGAAAAAGCAAACTGTAATCCGACTACCTCCCATGAAGGTCTCATTTTGGTTTAAAGGGGTCTGAGATCATTTGGAGTGTGGAAACAATTGTCAGTTACACTGTCATTTTCTCTCCAGGGTTTAGGCACAGATGAGGATACACTTACTGAGATTTTGGCTTCCAGGACCAATAAAGAGATCAGACAGATTAAAGAGACTTACAAACAAGGTAACTTCAATGCTCATTATCTGACACTTATCTATTAGGTGCACTGGCGTTCAAGTTCAGTATAATTATTATATTAAATTTCATGTGTGGTTTAAATTTATAGACTACAAAAATGATCTAGAGAAGGACATCAAATCTGAGACAAGTGGAGACTTCTGCAATGCCCTGCTTTCTCTCTGCAAGGTTGGTTTTGCTCATATAGATGATCCAACTTCATACCGTTTCTCAACCGTGCTCCTCAGTACTCGCATTGCCCAACACTGCATATTAACATGCCTAATAATACACATTAGCTCACTAGTAGAGTGCATGCATGACATGAATTGGGTGTGCCAGATTTGTGAGACAAATTAAGTGTGTGATGGTTGGGCGGGAGGGAAGGAAGGACTGATTAAGAAACACTGTTCTTGAACACTGTTGATGAATGATGCATTTAAACTTTTATTCACAGGCTGCCAGGAGTGAAGAACGTATTGTGCAAGATGACCTGGCTGACAAAGATGCCAGGGTAATTAAGTGTGTATAGTTAGTGCATATGTGGTTTGTCATGCATGTACACGTCTCTTGACCTCAATCTTTCTGTAGGCCTTGTATGAGGCAGGAGAGAAAAGAAAAGGCACAGACGGCTCCGTTTTTATCGACATCCTCACTACAAGGAGTGCTCCTCATCTGAGGAAAGGTCTGGTTTACCTGTTATGCCTTCCTATTTCAGGATAGGTCTACAGTTCTCTTCAGATCTACTTTGCCAATAATACATCATAATGTATCTTGTTTTTGTTTTTTTTATTTAGTTTTCCAGCTGTACTCAAAGTACAGTAAAGTGGATGTTGCAAAAGCCATTGATCTGGAGATGAAAGGTGATGTTGAGAACTGCTTGATTGCTGTTGGTAAGTCTATAGAAGTGGTACTACAATTTAAAACACCACACCCCCCCATTTTCTGTGACCTTGCATGTATCACTTGTTAAGTGTGTCATTTCTGAGCTACTAGCATCACCAAACTGAACTGAGTTTAACAAAAATAAAGGTTTCCTGAACACACCCCTCATCTTCCATTAGTCAGACAAATCGATAGTTTTGCCCCAAACTCATGCATTCATTTTCCAAATGAAATATTATTTATTTTCATATCACTGTGATTTTATTGAATCTTTTTTCAAACAGTGAAATGTGCTGGAAGCAAACCTGCATTCTTTGCTGAAAAATTAAATCTTGCAATGAAGGCAAGTGTAACATTACCATATAGTTGATCCATTTATATCACTGATGTCAAAGTTTTTATAATTAAAAGTTTCTAATATCTTTTCCCAATGAATCTGACTTTAGCAAGGACCACATTGTGTAATGCCTTGTGTATTTACAGGGCTCTGGTTACAAAGGTAAGATCTTGACCAGAATATTGGTGAGTCGCTCTGAGATAGACCTGGACAAAATCAAGCAAGAGTATCAGAAGAAGTTCAGCAAGAGCCTCTACCAGGACATCCAGGTAAATAAATTGCAGTAAGCTAAGAAAGACAGTTTAAAAAAGGAAAGGAAAAGAAACAAAGTAATTAAATTGATTAAAATTACTGCGGTTAAAGCAAATGTAAATGTTGGGTCTTTATGTTTTGCTTTCATCACGGAACTCTTTCAATACTTGACTGCATAATATTCTTATTTTGTTGTTCTTTACTTGGAAAAAGATCCTAATGTTAAAGATTGTGTGTTTCATTTGTTTTTAGGATGACACAAAAGGAGACTATGAGAAGATCCTGCTAGCCTTGTGTGGCAATTAATTTATAATAATAAGTCGAACTCTGTATACACCAAACAGCTGTAACAGATTGTAATGAATTTTGATAAATAAAAACTCTTCTATAACTGTTTAAATGGCAAAGATGAATTACTTTAACTAGAAAATGTCAAAGTCAAATGTTATAGTTTGCTTCCTGATTATGCTGGTGTGCAGAGTATACATGAAAATTAATACGTTTCCTCAACATGTGTGTGAAACTGAAAGTGTTAGTCCAAGCTCCTAAACCTCAGCACATCTAATGGATTATTTTGAAAAGATAAATAAGTTTCACCGTAGAACATATTTAAGCTTAAACTCAATTGTTCCCATTTTTGCAACACTTCATAGTTTGTAACATGCATTTTTGTACTATTTTTAATTAATGACTATAGGCATAGGCTTAGCATGTTACGTTATCAAACAGCAAAGCAAACATAAAAAAAAATCTTAAATTTTATTCTACAGCTAGTTGTTATTCTTCATTATGCTCTTAATTGCACATTGTGAGACTTTAAAACTGGGTCTTTTTAAGGAACAAAAACAACTGAAATAAACCTGCACAAATGTATTTGTGGTCGAATCAAATTTTTGTAACCTGATGTGATTTATTCTGTGTCACCCTTAATTTCTGTAGTATAAAGTAGGTATCTAAGTGGATACAATATACTGTATATGTGCAATGATATTACACATACTAAAGACATTTTGTATCGATTCTGATCATCTGTATGATATGTAACTAAATCACAAGAAACAAATTGTCATGCACTTGACTGTAGATTGTATTGACCAGCTGATCAAGTTTGTGAATCCCTAGAACATGGAATGAAAATAGTTTAAACCTTTAACAATGTTTACTTTTAAGGATGGTAATACATTTGAAGTGGATGTTGCCAGGGTCACCCTGTTCCAACTGTGGAGCTAGGCCGGATAGATGTGGCCATACACAGATAAAATCTCAGAATAATACATCCTGACAAGATATTTATTTATTTAGCAGTTCACATGCAATTTTTGCAAATATACAAGTTTGTTCTAGAATCCTTTGGAAACCTAGAAAAAAAATGTCTCTCCTTTTTGCCCTAATTTGGAATTCCCAATGCACTCTTAAGTCCTCGTGGTGGAGTAGTGACTCTGGGTGGCAGAGGTCGAATCTCAGTTCTCATCTGAAACAGTTAATCTGTGCATCTTATCACTTGGCTTGTTGAGCGCATTAACGTGGAGACGTAGCGCATGTGGAGGCCCACGCTATTCTCTGCGGCATCCACGAACAACTCGCGCGCCCCACCAACAGCGTGAACCACATTGTAGCGACCATGAGGAGGACGTGACTCTACCCATCCTAGCAACCGGGCCAATTTGGTTGCTTAGGAGACATGCTGGAGTCAGTCAGCACGCCCTGGATTCAAACTTGCGACTCCAGGGGTGGTAGTCAGTATCAATACTCGCTGAGCTACCCAGGCCCCCGAAAACCAAGAACTTTTAATACCTTACAAATGGTTGGAAAGAGTACTGAAAAATAATACTCAACTAAAATAACTGTTACTTCTTTAAAAATGTAGTTTGAGTAGAGTAAAATTACCTGTCCTAAAAACTACTCAAGGAAGAGTAAAAGAGTAGCTCATTTAAAAGTACTCATAAGTAGTGAGTATGGAGTACTGAGTTGTGAAAGCTATGCCCCTTTAAAATAAAAACACTATGCTGCAATTTAAAAATGCAGCACATATACCATCATTTACATTTTCAATATTATAATGTATGAAACAATTACATTCAAATCAGTTTATGTTTAGGGTCTAAATTTTCCTTAATGCTGACTAAGAGCGTTAATGTTGCTCTTAAAACATTTTTAAAACAATGCAAGGAATGCAAAAAAAAAAAAAAGAGAGAGAAAAGCTGTGTCTCTTGGTGCTTCATTTCCAGCACAATAGAGGCGGTATAGCAGTTTTTTGGTACAGGGGCCACATTGGGCTTTAAAGGAATAATCAATATAATATATATATATATTTATAATAATATCTCAGGACTTTTGGTCCATGCAAGTAAATAGGTGTCAAAAAATTTTAAGCTCCAAAAATCACACAAATCAACATAAAATCAGCCTAATCCATGTGACCGCCATGGTTATATCCATGTCTTCAGAAGCGATATGATAGGTTGGGTGAGAAACAGATCAATATTTAAGAAAATTTTTCTATAAATTCTCCAATTTAATTTTCACTTTCTTCTTTTGTTTTTGGTGATTCACATTCTGCATGCATATCGCCATCTACTGGGCAGGGAGAAGAATTTATAGCAAAAATGGACTTAAATATGTATCTGTTTCTCACCCACACCTAACATATCACTTCTGAAGTCATGGATTCAACCACTGGAGTCATATGGATTACTTTTGTGCTGCATTTATGTGCTTTTTATGGAGCGTCAATTTTGGCATCCATTCACTTGTGTTGTATGGACCAACAGAGCTGAAATATTCTTATAAAAATCTTAATTTGTGTTCTGCAGAAGAAAGAGAATCATACACATCTGGGATGGCATGAGAGTGAATAAATGATGAGAGAATTTTAATTTTTGAGTGAACTATTTCTTTAAGTAGCACATGGGGGGCCACATTGTCCTCCTTTTGGGATACAGTGTTCCACATTGATTTAGTTATTGTACCTTAAGCCCAGAAATAGTTGTATTCTAATGCATGATGCATACTTTTCTGGAGTTTATGACTAGTAGAATGTTCTGCCTGAATTATTGCTTTACAAAGATTGACACTTTTATATCAGGCATTAGAAAAAAACTTGATAAAGGCTAAGCATAATTATTAAATATTTTATCACCTCTACTTTCCTTAGTGTTGAGTTTTTTTACGTGCAAATTGGTTTGATGGGAGTCACACTCTCCCTAGCCAGTCATGTTGATAGTTAAAAATAAAATCAAGACAGGGAAGTAGCGAACACAGTGGTGTGAATATACCACATTAAAAGCACAGTTACAGCACTTAAAATGTACTCAAGTAAAAGTATTCAATTTTTAAACTACTTAAAGTAAAATTCCTGTGGGAAACTTAATTACAGTAATGTGAGTATTTGTAATTCATTACTTTACACCCCTGCTTACAAAATAGTTATACCTTTTAAAGATCTTCTTGCCATGAACTTTTGGTTGGTCCAAGATCCATTCCAGAAACAAAACTGAAGGTGATAGAGCTTTTGTTGCGAAGGCCCCATATTATGGAACAGCCTGCCCTGGGATATTAGATCTGCTGAATCTGTGCTTGTTTTAAAGTCTCGTTTAAAAAGTCATTTGTATAGAATTGCTTTTACTACTATGTGAATGTGTTGTGTTTTACTGTGTGTGTTTCAGTTTAATGCTTTGTGAAGTACTTTGTGCTAATTCGCCAAAAGGTGTTATAAAATTAAAGTTATTATTATAAACATCTGGTGTAATGGGATTACGTATTTAAAATACAAAATATAAGTACCTGTATTACACTACAGTTACAATTTAAATAATTGGTCATTAGAATACAGTTACATTCAAAAAGTATTTTGATTACTGAAGAGATTACTTTGAATTTTATTGTCATTTGTTTAATATTTAGTCCTTTCAGATGGAAAACATTTATACGTATAAATGATGCGATCCAAAGTGCATTTGAACAGCGGTGAAACACTTTCTTATGATGTGTTACATTCATATGAGCAGACAGAGAATTAAGTTTTAAGTAAGTTTGGAGCAGAAGAAATAGAAATAAACCTTGTGCTAATTGTCAGCTTTACGCTAAGCTAAAATGCTATTTCTAGCCATTTTACATGCACATGTTACCAGGCATATTTCATCACATTTCTTAAGCAAGAAATTTAAAGCTGAATCATAATTAATTTTTTTCTATTAAGACCTTTGATAAAATCATATTCTTGATAATAATTTTTGTTCTGTTTTCCTGTAAAAAATATCTAATATTTTTTTTAAAACAAAATCAATTAGATTTATCTTATTTTAGAAACAACACTGCATAAGATATTAAGGTTTTTCAGAGAATGTATTTTTAACATGTGTATTTTGTCTTACTGTACTGGCAAAGGTTTTATAGTCAAAATAAGTGAAAAAAATCTACCAGTGCTGAAGAAGTAATCCAAAGTATTAAGAATACATTATTGACCTTGAGTAATCTAACGAAATACGTTACAAATTACATTTTATAGCATGTGTTCTGTAATCTGTAGTGGAATACATTTCAAAACTAACCCGCCCAACCCTGCATATAAGACATTTTGGCTCATTATAGGGCCTCTGTCCAAATCTGCACTGCAGTACCGTTGTAATGACGGGTGGCGCTGTTGATTTCTTAGCTTATTCAGAAGTACAGTGATACCTGATTGGACGGTTCAGTAAAATATATCAGAAAAGTGCTATCTGATTGGCTGGTCCAACACTAACCCTACCCCTAACTACAACATAGCCAATCAAGTAACGCTTTACTCATAAATATGAACGACTATTCCCATGCCATCCTGCGTTTCAGAATCCGAGCGGCCGTCAGAGAGTTGGACACTGATTGGTTGAGTGGGTGTGTTACGTAACCAGCTCCCGCGGAAGTGCTGAGATTAGAAAATAGAGGTAATTGCCCTCGAAGAAACAAAAAGTTATTCGAATTGTACGAGCATGTACACTTTTTAAAATATTCTTATAATATTATTTATACCCCACCCCCCCTAGCATTTGAAATATTGTACTGTATTTGTATTGTTTGTTTTGATATTTTATTAAATAATAATAATAATAATAAATATATATATATATATATATATATATATATATATATATATATATATATATATATATATATATTTTTTTTTTTTTTTTTTTTTTTTTTTTTTTTTTTTTTTTGAAAGCGAAACTTTTAAACAAAAAATAGAAAATAGAGGTTATGCTACATCAAACACATCGCTTGAGGGAGACAGTTACCTTTAAATACATTAAGGTTTTTGCAGTGCTAAACCTTTTTTTTCTTCTTGTTTTTCACAGATTTCGCTATAGGCCTATGTATTATTTGTAGTTATAATTGCTTATCGAAAGTCTCCCTCAAGTAGAGCACATGTTCAGACAGCAAAGTACTGTTTAATTAAATGTTAATGAAATCTTTATTGTGCTTAAAGATGACATTTGAGTGTCTTCCAGTACGCTGAATGTTTTGTTTATGAAATCGTTGTGTCGTTTAAATCCAGCTGTTGTTTTAGGCAGTGATTTTAAGTGAATGCCCTGAAAAAAGAATGACGTGTACTGTAAAAGAGCCTCTTTTTTTAGCTGTTGTATGTGCCAGGAACTCCATGGACCATGTTCTACATCCTCACTTACAAGCTAGGTAAGATATTTTAGTCATAATTCAGCACTAAATATTTATTTGGAGATCCTAAACAACATTTACATTGTTCTTTATTTTTTCTCTCTCCTACATAATTTAAGACACACCTGTCAGAAAAGCTTGACGCATATGTTTATATTAGCATTAATTGCTTGACACACTGCCTTTTAGCTTTTCATAGCATTAATTTATTCATACAGTAAATACTTGAAGCATGTATTTTTTGTGACACTACATAGAATTGGCCCCTTCATTCCCAACATTCTGCCATTGTTAGGAAAAACTAGTCAATCCTTTGATCACAGCTTATTACAGGGTTTTCTGCCATACATTCATTCCAATTGTAGAGCCAGCAGTTGACATTTTGGACAGTTCAAACAACCAGAGTAATGATTTGAACATACACATACCACAGTGCCACAGTTTGTTTACACTTTTTGGAGTAGAAAGTAAACCTATGAATGGTTTACTTATAATTGTCTCTGCATATTAAGCTGGGATTGGAGAAAGTACTTTTACACTAATTAAAAATTATTAACTTCACCGTTAAAAGGCTCCATCTGCTCAGTTTAAGTTTATGGTCAGTTCCAATCAATGTGTTATTTTTCCACTAGATGACAGTCTTGTCCTTCTTCAGGCTCGCTGTTACATTACCAAAAGACTACGAATACACAAAACATCAGGAAATCATACAGTTGAAGTCAGAAGTTTACATGCACTTAGGTTGAAGTTATTAAAACTAATTTTTTAAGCACTCCACAGATTTCATATGAGCAAACTATAGATTTGGAAAATAGTTTAGGACATCTACTTTGTGAAATTGTTGGAGCAATTTTTCCAACAATTGTTTACAGACAGATTGTTTCACTTTTAATTGACTATATCACAATTTCAGTGGGTCAGAAGTTTACATATACTAAGTTAACTGTGCCTTTAAGCAGCTTGGAAAATTCCAGAAAATTATGTCAAGCCTTTAGACAATTAGCCAATTAGCTTCTGATAGGAGGTGTACTAAACTGGAGGTGAACCTCTGGATGTATTTTAAGGCCTACCTTCAAAATCAGTGCCTCTTTGCTTGACATTATTGGAAAGTTAAAAGAAATCAGCCAAGATCTCAGAAAAGAAATTGTGGACCTCCACAAATCTGGTTTATCCTTGGAAGTAATTTTCAAATGCCTGAAGGTACCACGCTCATCTGTACAAATAATAGTATTTAAATAGTATAATAATAGTGCCATCATACCGCTCAGGAAGTAGATGCATTCTGTTTCCTAGTGGTGAACACAGTTTGGTTCGAAAAGTTAAAATCAATCCCAGAACATCAGCAAAGGACCTTGTGAAGATGCAGGAAGAATCAGGTAGACAAATATCTATATTCACAGTAACTGTATTGACATAACCTGAAAGTTTTCTCTGCAAGGAAGAAGCCAATGCTTCAAAACTGCCATAAAAAGCCAGACTACAGTTTGCAAGTGCACATTGGGACAAAAATCTTACTTGGTCTGATGAAACAAAAATTGAACTTTTTGGCCATAATGATCAAATCAAAATCAAATCCCTTTATTTTCACTCAACCATATACACAAGTAGTGGGTGAAAGTGTTGGGTGAGGTTCCAAGCAACATTATGCAGTATGACAATTACAATAAACATCTGATTTACACGTAACACAGTTTACACATCTGTTACACAACACAATATACAACATACACCTAATAATATACAGTATACACAAAATAAGAAGACTGTATACAATAAAAATACACTGTACTCCCCCATGTAGTCAGTGGAAATAAATATGAAGTGTTGTGTTGACATTCAGCTGTCTTGTTGATAGTCAGTTGCCAGCGTGTTATTAAGAGAATACAATTTGAGTCCAGTCTGAGGCTAATAAAGTGTGTTGCCGATATATGTATCATGATAAGAGTTCAAAAGTCTGATTGCTTGGGGGAAGAAACTGTCATGAAGTCGGCTGGTGTGGGACCTGATGCTGCGATACTGCCTGCCTGATGGTAGCAGTGAGAGCAGCCCATGGTTCGGGTGGCTGGAGACTCTGATGATCCTCCAAAAGCTGAGATAAATCATTCTCTCTACTATTATTCTGACATTTCACATTTATAAAATAAAGTAGTGATCTTAACTGACTTAAGACAGGGAATGTTTTCTACGATTAAATGCCAGGAATTGTGAAAAACTGTGTTTAGATGTATTTGGCTAAGGTGTATGTAAACATTTGTCTTCAAGTGTACATACACCATGGATTCATCCAGTGGTACAGAATGGCTTTACTCAAAATATTCCAATCATGTTTAGGCTTGTGCTTCATCACTAGCCCAACATTTGTGTCATGATCTGAATTGAGAACACAGACATAAATGTCCATCTAATGATTCACTTTCAATGAGCTGAATTTGGTGTTTGGTACCAGAAGGGGATTATGTTAGGATTAGAGTCTCATTGTGTCTGTGGAATTTTCATAAAAACTGAAGTGAAAAAATATGTCCAGCAGTGTTTATGGGGTTATTTTGCATCTGCCGCCTTATTTGTGTAATCATTTGTGTAATATTTAAAGAAATTCATCAGAAAACCCATCTTTGTGAGGAGTGTGTGTGTGTGTGTGAGAGTGTGTATGTATTATTGTTCTAACACGCACACACGCACAGAGAGAGAGAGAGAGAGAGAGAGAGAGAGAGGTGGCCCAGTAATCAGCTGATTTCCAGCAGACAAAATCAGACAGGACAAGTGGAAGCTACCCCTTAATCTGTTTTATAAGGTTTCTCCCCCTGATGAACATTATAAACACTATTAAACAGCACTTCAGATGACATACTATTTCACTGATGCAATAACATCATTCAGTTACAAGTGTGATAGTATTTCTCAAAAATATAAATAAAAGACATTAAAAAGCACTTTTAAAACCATCTATGATAAAAGCACTTTACATTTGGATAGTGTTGATAGAAAATAGTCTTCGTATTATAACTCAATACATTCATATTGTCCAAGTGTTGGCTGCAGTCCTATTTATTTTTTGATAGTCTTTTGCCTCTTAATTGGACAGAATAGTATCAAATTAATAGAAAACTATAGGGAGAAGAAAGGAGGGGTGAGATTAGGAAATGTCCCAAACTGCATTTCAACTGTTTGCCCAAAGAACAACATGTCAGAGAACATGAACTACACGTTGGGCCTCTGTTCTGACTATTCCTATACTATACTAAAGTAAGAAAGTTATAAAAAAAAAAAATAATGTTTATGGGTTTTGGAAAGACTGAATTGTCTTAGACAACAATTCAACCTCACATTTAATCCTTGTGTACCATTCAATAGCTCTAGTGCATCACAGGTTGTTACCAATCTGTGCTGTTCTATATGGCTTCTCTCGGCCCAAGCGTTCATAAAGGGTGATGGGTGGGAGGGGGCAGAGTCACAGAACAGAGTCTGCCCTGGCATTAGAGGATGGTGGTGGGATAGAGGGGGTGGGGATGGGGCCAGACGTGGAGCTTCCCTGGGAAGATTCCAGGTGGAGGCTGGATTTACGGAGTGTACATGTGGGGGTTCAAGCAGGACTCAATGGGAATAAAAAGCCACTATAGTCCTTCTATCTCTCTCACACGCACACACACATACATACACTTTTTCCCTTTATAAATATAGGGAAAAATGTGTGATATATATATATATATATATATATATATATATATATATATATATATATATATATATATATATATATATATATATATAAATAACATGTACACTCATATATACATTATATACTGTAAATATACATAGCCTGATGCTGCCCTCCCTCCGTTCTGCACAGCAGGGGCCAGAGAAAGGAGGGGCTTATGTGGGGATGGAGGGGTGATGTGAACAGAAGGCAAATATATTTCAGAGGGAACGCAGAGGACTGCAGGGGGGATGAATTAATGAACACCCACCACATGGTCAACTATGAGAGAGAGTGAAAGAGAGAGAGAGATGGTGGGGTGCAGGGGGCATCGGGTATGATGAGAGAGTGCAAGAGTAGAGAGAGAGATGGAAAAAAATACAAATGACATAGAAATACATAATTATAAGTAATATGCCTTTTAGTTGACCTACATTTTACCCCATTGTCTGGACCATTGTATAACTCGGGTGTGAACATTATAAAAAAAACATGCATTCTGTTTAGTTATGTGAGCTTACATCACATACTTTGAAAAGGATGCATTTCTGTTTCCTGTCCACACCACCATATCATCCCTCACTCGCATAGCTAACGGTGGAATTAATAGTTCTGCATGGATGCTTTTGTTTTGTCTAAACAATTATGACAATGTTTCCCTGAATGTTAAGTTAAAAACCTAGACATTTGCGCATTCTTACCTCAGAGGTCCGTGAAGACTTGGTACGGTGCTTGTTGTTGGAGCTTTCACAATGGAGTTGTGTGATTTCAGCTCAAGTACACGTAGATATAGATACACACAGCACAGTGACCTACATGAACTAGGAGGGGCAGAGGCTCCTTATAGTTGCCTGTAGCTTGAGGCAGAACTCAGGCTGTTCCCATGCTGAAGACTCTGGGGAGTTTGAGATGTATATCACAGTGCTGGTTTTAGTCAGCACCTCACACTCCTCGGCTTTCGTTATTGTCAGTTTGTGTGCATGTGCCTTTTATATCAGGTTTGTTGGTCTTCTTGAGGGTGTGTGGTGATATTATGAAGTGTTCTTTGACATTCTTCAGTGTAGTTCTTCACCTCCACTGTTAGGAGTGGAAAGGCACATTTGCTCCGACATGAAGTCATCGAATACCGCAAGATATACAAACTGATAACAACACTCTCACAAGTTCTTTTATTATTGTTTTTGTATAAAAAAAATGACATATTTGTATAAGATGACAGGGAGGGAACCATAACCATGGTTTTACTATAGTTATATTGTAGAAACCATGACTGTAGTAATTTTAATCTTGTGGGTACAGTGGTTTTACTACAAATACCATGGTAATGGAATAAAACTAGTAGTAAATGTTGTAAACCCCATAGGAATCACAAAATTATTAGTTTTCATTTTCCAATATTATTACATGGTTTCACAACGAATATCATGGTTAAAATATGGTTACTGTATAAACCATCTTTAACACTGCAATTTTGAAAACCAACTATTATAATTCTTATTATCTTCACCTTTGTTATTAACGGTATCCTATCTGTCCCTTACCTTGCTATATTTCTTTACCTATTTACGAGTGTTTTTTAATTTTATTATCATTATTATTTATTACTTATTAAATTTAAAGCTAATCTGCAGGCTCCGTTTTTTTTCTTCTCTTTCAAACATTTTGAAAACTATTGTTATTAGTATTTTTTTATTATAATGATTATTATTGTTACTATTAATATAACTGCAATATTTTTGCTTGGCGTGGATGTCGCCTGTTGGATATATGCCTGGCGGTCCGGTGTGTCTTCCTTCCCCCAGGGGAGGCGTGCGTCATGGATGTCCCTTACACTGCACCTCAAGGTCCTTTGGTTCGGGTGTCAGAACAGCAGGGGCACCTGGAGGTATAGAGCTTTGCCAGACCACTATCTGGATTTTTATAATAATGTAAAATTAATCCGGGCAAACACCAGAGGCGGTGGCATAAGCAGACCACATACAGGTGGCTTGTGGATGCGTGCTGTCACATTTGGCACTGAAGGACATTGGAGACATGCGCCCAGGTTGATAAGAGAGATAACATGTTTGGGAGCCTGTGGCCACGGGGTCTCAGGGGGGAGGGGTGGGGGTAATTTGGCTTCTGGAGGTGTGCCTACTGGGTGGCACGCTGGTGTGCCTCGTAAGCATGCCCCCATCCCATCTTCCCTTGTGCTTTTATTTTTAATGATTTTTTTTCTCTCCCCCATTTTCATTGTCTTTATATGACCTATTCATCCTTATCTCATATTCTAATTAAATTTCATATCTGTATAAAAACTTTTGAAATACTTGACTGAAATGTTTCTCATGATCTTAAAAATATTTTGATCTGAAGGCATATGCTTACATTTTTGAATTAAGTTTTATAGACAAAAATATAATTGTGCCAACATATTAATTGTTAATTATAAAAATAAAAAAATAACATTTTTGAAATTGTTGACTTGGACCAAATAATTAAGAAGAGCAGCCAATAAGTGACCAACATAGATGGGAACTCCTTCAATACTGTTTAAAAATCATCCCAGGGTGATGCCTCAAGAAGTTGGTTGAGAAAATGTCAAGAGTACATGTCTGCAAATTCTAGGCAAAGGGTGGCTACTTTGAAGATGCTAAAATATAACACAGTTTTGATTTATTTTGGATTCTGTTCAGTCACAACATAATTCCCATAGTTCAATTTATGTTATTCCATAGTTTACTATTACTATCTATCATCCATAAAGAATAAGTGTTTCAAAACTTATGATCGGTAATGTATACTACAAATTCAATCACTGATTTGCTGAGATTGTCTGTGAGTTGTCTGTATGTTCTCTATGTCTGTCTTCATGTATTATGTAGATATTGGCTTTTTTTCTTTTTCTTTTCTGTAGTATGTTGCATAAAAAAAAAAAAACTTTGGTCATGGTTTTACTACAAATACCATTGTTGAATTATAGTTAATATAGTAAAACCATGGTAAATTATGTAGGTACTATGGGTTTACTACAAATCATAGATCATACATCATAGTTCAGCAATGGTTACTGTAGTAAAGCCATAAATAATTTATTGTGAGGGGATGCAAAACATATTGCGAGAGAACACAAATGTTTCGAGGGAATGCAAACTATTGCAAGGCCATGAAAAACCATTTCAGAAAAAAATCCCTCCCTGATTTTCGTAAAGGAAAGATTTTCAGCAAATGATAACTTTTGTCTCTCTCAAAAATATTGTATGGATTCAGAAGACTTGGAATATAGCACACAAACTAATCATATAGATTGCTTTTATGGTACATTTAATTTTTAAAAAAAATTTTATGAGTTTGACAGCCCCTGATTAACGTATACTTTTGTTTTATTAAAAAGAATGACTAGGACATTCTGATTAATTACTTTTTATGTTTTGCAGAACAAAAATAATCATATGGGTTTCAGAACACATGAGGGTGAGCATAGCATGACAGAATTTCTTTTTTTTTTTATTGAACATTCCCTATAAAGTATGCTTAAAGCTTATTGTAGTAGTCAGTAGTTATCAGGTTTACTGTTCAATAAATATCACATGACTGTGGTTTTTGCCGTTTTAGACTTTCCATTTCTTTCTGAAACTGGTGTCAGTTTTTTGTCTTATCATTCTCTACTAGCTATCATCTGCACCGTAGGTGAATTGCTACAACAGCCCTCTCCAGTTTGCCCCCCCCACACACACACACTTTTCTACCCTCTTCTGCTTCCCTCCACTTTGTGTTTTTGTGGATGTTTAATGAAATCCCATGTGAAATGGACAGTTGTTGCTCTGAGATTATTTATAGACATAAATGAGCAGCCTTGTTGTTTGTTTTCAATCCCTGCTTAAAAAATAATTAGTTTGAAGCAGCATAGAAGAAAAAGACAGAGGCAGTATGCTGAAGCACATGTCCAAAATGTACAAACAGTATGAGAGGATCTGCAGCATCTCTGAACAATTCAATGATCATCCAACGGTGTCTCTGATTTTCTGTATAAATTTCCCTCCACTACAGGAATCACCATGTTTACACAATGAACATTTGTTCTACATGGTTTCCTTACATATATTTATCATGGTTTTATTATAGTAATACTAACATTATTAACAAAGGTATTTTGGTGAAAATGTTGTAGATTCACATTCAATCTTATTAAAGCTACACTATGTAACTTTTGGCCCTCTTGGCGGTTGAAGAATAAAACTGCAAGTTACTTGCGGAGGAACACTCTTTTGGCAATTGGTTATCCATAACCATTGTTATCAACTTATCAGAGCGAATGTCACTAATGACAGCAAAACTCGCCCCCTCCCCACAAATAAATAAATCATGAAATTAAGAAAAAATAAGGAAATATGAAAAATATGTCTGAGCAGGTAAGTAACTGCTCCACTGTTGTTTAGACTTATTGAAATAACTGTTTTGAAATAAATAGTGTTCCAAAAGTTAACGATGACTTTAGATATAACGAATGCTAGTCATGTCAGATAAAGTCAAGTGGTGGAAAGGTCCAAACGGTGGAAATTAAAACTTCGCCAGTAGGAAGATTGTCCAAGGTAGGAACTGGTTTAGAGATTGGCATTGTTAAAAGCATAAAGTATTTTTTTTTTTCCATTGTCCTTCCTCAAAAATATAATCAAGCACTTTCAGTACCACAACTCAGAATAAAATGCCCCATTAGAATGGCTAACGCTTTCTAAAGAACTACCACGCTAAGAGAGCTAACTGGTGAACTATCCGCCAAATACAATATCTTACCTGTTATCGAGCAAGAAAAACTCCATCACTGGGTCAGTTTAAAATCTTTTAAGATCTTGGAGTTGTCGCCACCTCTGAAAAGGTCAAGTGAAATGATCCATGGTCAGTGTAGCTCATTTGTTGTGGCTACAAGCTATAAGATGTACTACCATACCTATTCATTTTTTCACATGTTGTTATGTTTCAGCCTTATGCTAAAAAGTATAATAATGACAAAGCAAAAAAAAAGGCACAGATCTGGGGAAGGCTACAAAAAAAAAAAAAAAAAAAAAAACTGGCTGCATTGAAGATTCTCAAGTGCACAGTGGCCTTCATAATTCTTAAATGAAAGATGTTTGGAACAACCAGGACTCTTACTAGAGCTGGCCGCCTGGCCAAACTGAGCAATCGGGGGAGAAGGGCCTTGGTAAAAGAGGCGACCAAGAACCCGATGGTCACTCTGGTTCAGCTCCAGAGATCATGTGTGGAGATGGGAGAAACTTTTAGAAGAACAACCATTTCTGCAACACTCCACCGATCTGGGCTTTACGGCAGACTGGCCAGACAGAAACCTCTTCTCAGTGCAAGACACATAAAAAATGGAATTTTCATCTTAAGGCACCTTAAGGACTCTCAGACTGTGAGAAACAAGATTCTCTGGTCTGATGAAATGAAGATTGAACTGTTTGGCCTCAATTTCAAGCATCATGTCTTGAGGAAACCAGGCACCGCTCATCACCTGCGCAATACCATCCCAACGGTGAATCAATGTGGTGGTAGCATTATGCTGTGGGGATGTTTTTCAGTGGAAGGGACTGGGGAACTGGTCAGGGATGAAGGAAAGTTGAACACAGCAAAATACAGAGATATCCTTAATGAAAACCTGGTCTAGAGTGCTCAGGACCTCAGAGTGGGCTGAAGGTTCACCTTCCAACAGGACAATGACCCTAAGCACACAGCCTAGACAATGAAAAAGTGACTTGGGGACAACTCTGTGAATGTCCTTGAGTGGCCCAGCCAGATCCTGGACTTGAACCCAATCGAACATCTCTAGAGAGAGCTGAAAATGGATGTCCACTGACGGTCCCCATCCAGCCTGACAGAGCTTGAGAGGATCTGCAGTGAGGAATGGCAGAAAATCCCCAAATCCAGGTGTGCAATGCTTGTTGCATCAAAAAGACTTTGTAAAAGGCTGTAATTACTGCCAAAGGTGCTTCAACTAAGTACTGAGTTAAGGGTATTAATAATTATGATATTTCAGTTTTTTCTTTTTAATAAATTTACGAAGTTATCAAAAATCTAGTTTTTGCTTTGTCATTATAGGTTATGGAGTGTAGATGTAAAACAAATTTAATAATTTAAAGCATTTAAGCATGAGGCATAACAAAAAAACATAACAAAATATGAAAAAAGGAAGGGGTCTGAATACTTTATGAATGCACTGTATACATGTGCTGTAGAGCTGGATCTTCTTTTCTTTATTTACAGACATGAAAACACACACAGATTAATGATGTAAGTATGCAATTTTCTGCCAAATCCATCCCAACAGCTCTAAAATATAAATAATTATTATAGACTTAACGTAGTGAATCTGGGCAGGGCAAGAAAATGATTTGGAAGAAGGATTGTACTTGCTCATTAATTCAATTTTCTTCATTTTTAACAAAAACAAAAGAAAAATCTTATGTTGTGTAGCTTTAAGGAAGTGAAAAAAAATCTATAATCCAAACAACTATAGCCTAGTTTCCATCCATTTTCGCTCTATTTTGTTATCGACAAAGTGAAAAATGAAATTTGCCATCTTCTGCCTGTTTCCATTCAAATGGCCTTTTATCGATAAAAATGGTGTGCATGTTGACGTCAAGTCTAAAAAAAAAAACACTTGCATAAGTTTTGGTTTATCGCAAAAGAAATCTGCCCTTAAGCCATTTCCATACAGAAATGAGTTTTTAGCGCTAATTCGCATCCCAGATGTCCCTGACTTTTTTCCACCGAAGTTTTGGTAAAATGGGGAGAGTATTGAGTCAATTCATTGAAATTAGTCAGCTTACTGTCATTTTAATTTCACAAATAAAAGCAATCAGAAGAGGAGGAATTGCAATTTAAAGGGAGCTGTTGCCCTTCTGATAGGACTGTAATATTGGTCCTGATGTTGCGCCTTTCGCAGTTTGCCACCGGCTCCAACTCGAAAACAAATCGTCATGGCCCTGTTTAAGTTAGCAACCAGCACCAAGTAGTGGGGGAAACAGTCTGTCCCAGTATAAGGACCATCCATCGATGTGTACATGCTATGTGCACAGCTGTTAAAGAAAAATTGATTCAGTGTAATCAGGGGTGGAAAGTAGCGAATTACAAAAAAAGTAGTTAAAGTACTTTTAAGTAGTTTAAAAATTGTATACTTTTACTTTTAATTGAATACATTTTAAGTGCTGTAACTGTACTTTTACTGCTCTATTTTCCCACCATCTGTGTTCGCTACTTCCCTGTCCTGAATTTATTTTAATCCATCAACTTGATTGGCTAGGAGAGTCTCGTGATTCCTGTCAAATCAAATCACATGTAAAAAAACTTGAATGGCAGCTGTAGATTAGTGCTAACTGTTATGAATGTGGAGAATGCCTCAAGCACAATTCAACACTTGAACATCACGGCCGCACCTGAAAGTGATTTAGCAATACTTTAGGCAAAACATTCTCTCATCATTTACTCACTCTCATGCCATCCCTGATTTGTATGACTTTCTTCCGAACACAAATTAAGATTTTTAGAAGAATATTTCAGCGCTGTAGGTTGACCAGAACTTTGAAGCTCCAAAATGTATGTAAAAGCAGCATAAAAGTAATGTATACAACTCCAGTGGTTTAATCCATGACTTCAGAATTGATATAATAAGTGTGGGTGAGAAACAGATCAATATTTAAGTCATTTTTTGCTATAAATTCTTCTCTTCGCCCAGTAGGTGGCGATATACATGAAGAAAGTGAATCACCAAAAACACAAGAAGAACAATGTGAAATTTAAAATGGAAATTCACTGATCAGGGAGGAGAATTAATAGTAAAAAAGGAATTAAATATTGATCTGTTTCTCACCACATCTATCATACCACTTCTGAAGACATGGGTTAAACCACTGGAGTCACACGGCTTAGACCACTTTTATGCTGATTTGTGTGATTTTATGAGCTTCAATATGTTTAGCACTTTCATTGTTTGCACTAAAAGCACTGAGATATTCTTCTAAAAATCTTAATTTGTGTTCTGCAGAAGAAAGAAAGTCATACACATCTGGGATGGCATGAAGATGAGTAAATGATGAGAACATTTATATTTTGGGGTGAATTATTTAAGCGTGATGTCGCCCCTGTACCAAACCACTTTTCCCATGCCTGCTCTACCTCTGTTCTGCAGGACATGATGTGCCAAGTGATCCTGCTTATTTAGCATTATTTATTTTTATTTTTTTGCATCCCTTGCACAAACATGTTTTATGCACAACAGTAATGCTCTGTCGGCATTAAGGGAAATTTAGACTCTACACATAAACTGATTTTAATGTAATTGCTTCATTCGTTATGATTTAAAATGGTGATCAGTGTATTGAAAAATTATTTTTTTTAGTTGTAAAGATTGCGTTACCATTAAAAAATAAAGAAGTTTAAAATTATATTCAAAACAAGCTTATATCATGTCCTATGTTTTTTTTTTTGTTGTAAATATTTAAACAAGCAATGCATGAAAACAAAAAAAGAATAGAAGGAAATTAGTAAGTAAAATAGTATTTTTACTACTCAAATAATTATTGCATAATGAATATTCAAATTTTCGACTTCTCGTGCACATCCTTAGTCTTTATCATAGATAAGTGATATATTTTAAAAGCTGGCATACAGTGTTCATTATAATAGGGCATATAGGCTTTGCAACTCGGTACTCAATACTCACTACTCATGAGTACTTTTAAATGAGCTACTCGTTTACTCTTACTTGAGTAGTTTTTAGGACAGCTACTTTTACTCTACTCATACAAATGTTTTTGGGAAGTAACAGTATTTCTACTTGATTATGATTTTTCAGTACTCTTTCCACCCTTGGGTGTAATATCAGGGTTTACATGTATGATACATTCCTGATATTCAATTGGCTATTTTAAACAATCATCTAATTTAAAGCATCGCCATCACAACTGCATTCTGAAGAAGCTCAGCAAATAGGATCTGAGGTAAAGCATGCTAGATTTAAAATATTTAAACATTTTTAAATGTTCAAAACACTTTTTCTGAAAGTGAACTCATTGGACAAACAGTTCTGATAGTTTCTTGAATAAAGTGTAGAACATTCTGAGAATGTCATTCAGATGACTTTTTTTTGTCTACAGAACAGGGTAAAGCTAATTTAAGATTGTGTAAAGAAAAGGCAATTATATAGGCCTAACAATTTTTTTTTTGTTTGGTAATTTATTTTATTTCATACAGGGATTTTTTTCAAGAATAATGTAAACAATAATTTGATAGAATTGGGCTATATGCTAGTGTTCCAAAAAAGCACACTGAATCTTTTCTCCAAGATTTGTGTGATATTTTTTTATTTAAAACATCATTGTGGACAAAAATCATGTTTTTTGTATTGTGGGCTAATTCCACGACTGCTGTCTATTATTTTGAATGGTGTTTAAAAGCAACTTTAATAAATAAATGGATGTCTACCTCGATTAAATTAATAGCAAAGAGTTGCCATTCATTCGTTCTCCATGATACAAGATATTTGTGTTGGCACTCCAGGAAGTGTCATATTTGCAGCATCGGATATGTATGCCGTTAAGATCAATCCAAAATAATGTACAATAAATTGGCTTTCAATGCTGTTGTAAGATATTTGGTATGAAACATTTAGGAGGGAATTTAAGGTCTTGAAATATGTGAGCTATGAACTAAATTAAACTGTCCTTATTGTAGCTGATTAGGTAATGAACTGTATAACGGAATTAGACGCGTTCGACAACCATTATAAATTAGATAAATGACAAATAACTAGATAATTCTCCACCATTGAAATCGTAATACAACGTCTAGTTGTATCAGCTCACAATTTCTACTGTAAGGAATTAGCTTTAATAAGTGAATTATGATTAATTCACTTATTGGAGTGATATTATTCTCATGGCTTATTGAAAATAATATCACCCGTATTTAGGTACAGCTTTGAAGTGAAATCTTTTAGAAATTCTAGATTCAAATCATATTGTTTCAATCCTTCTGCATGTATAATACTACACTGTATACCTACCGACTGGGGTAAATTCTGTCACGTGACACTACGTTATTGCGCTAATGCAATTTTCTCCATAAAGTGTTTCCAAACCAGTTTTTCGCAAAATTTGATGTATCTACATAGTTTATGCACTAGAGTTAAACGGAAAAATATTATGTCAACACTTGTGAAATTTTTGCTATAATTTGCCTTTCCATCAGCTTTATTTTGATGCGCTAAAACTTTTATCGCAAAAATACTTGGAAGAAAACTTATTTTTCATAGCTAATGCCAAAGAAACCACAAGAAACCTTATTACCCTGCAAAGCCAAAACACAGTTACTACACACTTTGGAAAAAAAAATTATGACCAAAATTGGGTTTTTCAGATGGATGAGTTTTGAGTTCAATGGATTCAGATAAAAGTGTATGAGGTGTAATCCACATTTTGTCCATAAACAAAAAAACAACTACTATGAAGCTATTTTTCTCAGACTCATTGTTGCCATAGTTACTGCATTTTGGCTTTGTAGGGCAGCACAGTTACATTGAACTTACCACTATATAAGGAGCCATTCATGGTTGTACCTGATACAAATACCACAGTTAAACTTTAGTTAAGATTTAATTATGGTACATTTTCATAAGGGTTAGGCTAAAACCATTTTTCATGCTACATACAGGAACAATATGTATCCTAATGTAAAAATAAGCCTAGACAATGGATCTGGCTGATAGCTATCTTTTAGGAAGCAAAGGCGGATATGCTGAATGTGAAACATTAGTCCCATTGTTCATTGGTTCCACCACAATACAGACTTTACAACATTCTATACAAATTTAGTCCTTCTGTCAGACTCAATCTCCCAAAAAGAAAGTGATGTCAAAGCATTCATGTGGCACTGTCAGCGGCTTCTGATTTTTGATTTGATTTTCTGTTTTTTGTTTCTCACCGGTTTCATCCCAGGAACCCCAGAAGCGTAATGTCAACAATTGACAACAGTCTCAGAGCTGTCAGTCAGTGGGCTGTCTCACTGTCGAACTGAAGGCAGACTTTATAAATAATGACAATGCTGTTAAATAATACACGGTGGCGAGGCCTCCGTGCGTGCACTATCATTCAGCGATGCAGGACTCAGCACTGTAACAGCAATGTTTTTTCTGGCAGCTTCTGTTTTTGTCACATTTGTCTGAATTTAAGAAACAAGAATGACTAGAATGCAATCCAAAGTACTTTCTTAAAGAATAAAATGTGAAAAATGTGACCTGTGCACAGCTTCCCCCATCTCTCAAGTAACAAGTGTTTTATATTTGGTAAGTTTGTGTTGTGATCTCTGGATGGTATCAGGACTTTAACCCCAGCAGCCAAGTTTTGAGAATGGTGTGATGCAACATCATATGAATCCACCCTATTTGAAATAGTCTGGTCAATTTTGTGGCTTTCAACCTGTTCTCTGTTTCTACACTATAGTTTTCAGAAAAAGCATGAGTCTGTTCTGAGGAAAGAGCATTTATAATAGCTGAACTGTGAGTGTGCTGATGTAATGGTTTATTTTCTGTACAGGTGAACAGGGGGCTATTAACATTTTTCTGCTCATCTTGTTAGACCACTGCATGACAGCCAGAGAGCTGGAGGTGTTGATCAGCATGGTTGCCATCTCCATCTGTGGATCTTCAATCGGGGGCTTCTTACACTCTCAGTACAGGTCGGTAGTGTTTTTTTTCTTTTTATGTTGTAAATAAACGATTGCAAAATCAACTCATTTCTAACACCCTTTCTTGCCAAGTCACGCTTTGCTATTAATGTTTCAGGAATGGTGCTAGAAGACTTTGTTCATCGAATTTCTTCTTGTCACCTTTTTCAAAGTCTCGTCGCCCCCTCTTGCTTTATCAGTTTCTCTGGTCCTCTTCTCTGTGAAAAAAACAAGGCCCTTTCTTTTTCTCAGAGTTTTACACTATATCTCTCCACCCATCTCAGCCTCAGGCGTGAAAGAAGCAGAGGCAAAGAGATAGAGTGTGAGTGAGAGATAGAGAGATAGTAATGGAAGTAAACACAGCCTTTTGTGGGAGCTGAGAGTGAAGCTGGCTCAGGTGAGAGCTGAAAGGCCTATAGGATGCATAAGGTTGGCTGCGTGAATAGATGTATACACATTTCCCTTACACGTTGCCCTTGTCTGCTGATCTGAGACCAGTTTTACTCATATCTCATACTGTATTTAATGGTTAAGATAGAAATGTATTTGCCTAAACCATTCCTCAATGTATTTCTCAAGCCTCATACACATGTTGGTATGCTCAAAGAATGGCTAGAAAAATAGGTGTACAGCAAAAAAGTCAGGCTTCAGGGCCTGTTATGTTATGTTCAGTTATGTTTAAAAAATAAATTCTATACTTCATTTTGGACATGTGCCATTGTCACCAGGCTGGTTTGCTGTACAATGGAATCAAGAAAAAATGCATTTCTTTCTGCTTTACACACCAGTGGAGTATTTGTATTTGACACTTATCAAGGCGTTGATGTGTACATCAGTTACAATTATGCAATTTTGGTCTAGTAATACCTGAGAGAATTGCAAACCTTGCTGCCTTGTCTCTGAGTGCTGTAAACTATTCACCAAACATCTTATCATGTATTAGCGGATTATGTAATGCAAACATATTTTCAGTTTGAACTCCAGTTATCTTTTAAAAGAATATTCAGAATTAAATACATTTTAAACATCCACAATGAGCTATTGATTACCATAGAAAAATCATTTTCTTAACTAGTATTTTTGCCTTGTTTTGCAGTAAAAATATCTAAACTTTCTTAAATCAAGATGTATTTACTTGACAGCAAAATGGCTGATACAAATATATTTTTATTATTTTCAGAGAAATCTAAATATATTGAGGTTTATGCTTAAAAAATAAAAAACTATTTGGGGGAATTCAAAGGGAAAACAAGTTTATTTTTCTTAATCCACTTGCATAATTTTTGTCTTGTTTAAAGCACATTTACTAAATTGTGTCTGATTTCTCTGAAAGCAAGACTTAATATCTCATGCCATTTTGCTTGATGAGTAAATTTATCTTGTTTTTAGAATATGTTGATATTTTTACTGGAAAACGAGACAAAAATACTAATTAAGAAAATTGTTTTTTTTCCAGTGTGGGGGTTGGGTGTCTATGGGACATTCATACTTGATGGTTTAAAAGCAGAAATGTGAAGTACATATTTAAGCACATTAATTAATCATTAAATTATTTATTATTAGATATGTAAAGTCTGAATTGTACTTTTGAGATGGTATTATATTTCTGGGTGGATGAAGCTGAATTTGTTGTTATATTGTACCAACATAATTCTTATGGTGGAGTTTGCTCCATGTAAAAGGTGCTTTGTGGATGGTAACTACATCTCTTCCTGGTCTACTTGCACAAATATCATGTAAAGTATACTGGGTTTACGACTTTGTATGATCATGACATAACTTCACATAGACAAGGTTGATCATTATGCTTACAAATATAATGTGTAAGTGTCATGGCTGTAATGTCGAAACGTTGTGATGAATTGTATATTTTAAAATGTAGTCCTGTGCTGTGCAATTCCCCCATAGATTTATGTTGTAATGGCATTACTGTCAACTCAAACTAAAGCTGGCTCTGCACTAGGCGATTTATGTTTTTTTTTTTCCAATGATTTTCAGGTGTTAGCTTAAGCAACACAAGTTAGCAGGTGTTAATTAACATAATCACTGGTCAGGCAGATGGAGACAGAGCGCCCATTAACACCCCTCAGCGGGTGGTGTTAATCACTTAGACATAAAAAGTAATACAAAAAAAAACTTAAATAGCAAAATTAAAAATATATTTCAAAAAATTTGTTTAAAAATATAGAGCCAAACCAATTTGTTTTAATCAACAAATTTTTTTCACGATCATGATGGCGCCGCAGATGGCCACCTCGGTGTGGAGTGCTTCTATTCTTTTGTAATTTTTGTTTGTTTTTGGTGTGTTTAGTAATCTTTTTCCAATCAGTTTTACCAGGGACAAACTGCTGAACATTAGGCAGCATATATCAGAAAATCTTTCCCCAATTTTTTAATATTTGGATGCTTTGCTGGTCATTATAGTCGGAGGGGCAGCTTGGCAGTTCAAGAGACGCAGGCGAGGGAGACGAGTCAGGCTCCGTCGGCGCGGCTTTCGAACAGCCCTGCCAAGAATTCATCTAGCGAATCTCCGCTCTCTGCCTAAATAAATTGATAAAATTTAAACCTCTGCTGCCTTGTGCTTCACAGAAACCTGGCTGAGTGAAGCCATTCCGGACAGCGCATTACATCTGCCGGGCTTTCAGCTGTATAGAGCGGATTGCGTATTTAACAGGGAAAACGAGAGGTGGTGAAACATGCTTTTACATCAGTGAAAGTTGGTGTACAGATGTAACAATGGTAAAGAAGATGTGCTGTACTAATTTGGAAGTGCTCTTTTTTTAACTGTAAGCTTTTCTACTTGCAGCTGGAGTTTTCCTCATTTATTCTGATGAGTGTTTACATCGCGCCAACTGTGTGTGCAAATGCAGCACTACAACAGCTGGCTGATCAGATCACATACACGGAACAACAATACCCGGACTCAGTTATTAATATTCTTGGGGATTTTAACAAGGCAAACCTCACACGTAAACTGCCCAAATACAAACAGGACATTACATGCCCATCCAGAGACAGAAATATACTGGATCTTTGCTATACAACAATAAAAGATGCATATCGCTCTGTCCCTAGAACAGCTTTGGGACTCTCTGATCACTGTCTGGTTCATCATCTTCCAGCTTACAGAGGGAAACTAAAATCTGCTAAGCCTGTAGTTAAGACTGTAAAGACTGGACCAATGAAGCAGAGCTGGAACTACAAGCCAGCTTTGACAGCACTGATTGGAGTGTTTTTGATGCTGCAGCCACTGATCTGGACAAGCTCATGGATACTGTGACATCATATATAAGTTTCGGTGAGGATATATGCATTCCTACTAGGACTTATTAACATTCAACAGTGACAAACCATGCTTCACAGCAGAACTCAGGCAGGATTTTAGAAGGAACACCCCAACATTGACTACCCTCACCATTCTAAACAGCACTGTGGCAGCAGTTGGGTCATTCAGGTTCCTGGGCACTACCATCTCACAGGACCTGAAGTGGGAGACCCACATTGAATCCATTGTGAAAAAGGCCCAGCAGAGGTTGTATTTCCTTCATCATCTGAGGAAGTTCAACCTGCCTCACTCACTTCTGATACAGTTCTACTCACAGTCATTGAGTCTGTCCTCTGCACTTCAATAACTGTCTGGTTTGGTTCAGCTACGAAATCGGATATCAGATGACTACAAAGGACAGTTCGGACTGCTGAGAGGATTATTGGTTGTCTTCTGCCCTCCCTTCAAGAACTATACACTTCCAGAGTGAGGAAAAAGGCTGGAAAAATCACTCTGGACCCCACTCAACCTGCCTACTACCTTTTTTTTACTTCCTGTCACACAGACAAATTCCTTGTATGTGTAAGAATACTTAACAATAAAGCTGATTCAGATTCAGAAATGTTAGGTTTTAGAATGAATGATTTTTTTTTTTTTTTGACTGAATATGTTTGTCACAATATTTTGATTATGACCTGTCTAATTAATTAATTATTCCACATAGTTGTGCATTAAGTTAACAGTTAGCTGGTCATTTTCGCAAAATAAACCTGTCTAACGTGACAATACATTGCCTACCGTCTATTAATATAGATTTATAAACTTTCACATGTGTAAATAAAAGCGGCTGTTATGGTTGCATTCTTACCTCCAACTCCTGCTGAAGAACTGCCAAGCCATATTGTCCGAGGCCGTGTACACTACCGTTCAAAAGTTTGGGGTCACTTACTCATTCTTTTTTTATTTATTTATTTCACATTTTAGAATAATAGTAGTCAGCAAAACTATGGAATAATAGAAATGGAAATATGGGAATTATTTTGTGACCAAAAAATCCAAAATAAATCCAAAACTATGTAATATTTTAGCATCTTCAAAGTAGTCACCCTTTGCCTAGATTTTGCAGACATGTACTCGTGACATTTTCTCAACCAACTTCTTGAGGAATCACCCCGGGATGCTTTTTAAACAGTATTGAAGGAGTTCCCATCTATGTTGGGCACTTATTGGCTTCTTTTCTTCATATTTTGATCCAAGTCATCCATTTCAAAAACTTTTTTTTTTTTTAGGAAATTTTAGATTTGTAATTAAATAAATGTATATGTTTTGGCAGAATAATATTTTGTCTACAAAGTTAATTTCAAACTTTTAAGCATACACCTTCAGATCAAAAGATTTTTAAGATCATGAGAAACATTTCAGACAAGTGACCCCAAACTTTTGAACGGTAGTGTAAGTGTGGTCTTGCCCAATACTTTTGGCACTTTCTATTCATTCTGTGTGTTGCCAGAAACAATAAAACAGAAACTACAGCCGCTGCCGTGAAACACTGCTTGCTCTTCATGGTAATGTTCCCTTAAGTGTGACACCTTTCCTCCGTTTTTAATTGGTAAATGTGACTCACTGTTTAGGAGGGCAAGATTAGCAAAAACAGTAATTAAGTGTGACACCCCCCACCCAATCTGAGGTGTTCGGAGTCTGCTAGTGTGGAGCCAGCTTAAGTGAAATGATTGATTTGCAGTAATCGATAACATGCCACAGATGCTCTCGATAAAGCTCATACTTATCCTGGAATATTCCTTCTCTCATTTTGTGTGTAAATGAATATTTACGCAAATGACATACTGAACAGAGGCCTTTCACGCTTTGTTTTGGGATGTGTGTGTTTAAAAGTGCTGTCAGAGTTTAATGTGTGCACTCTCTCTTATTTTTTTCTCACCTCTTCCTCTCTCTCAATTCAATTCAGTTTCAATTTTCTATTCAATCTGTCTATCCCTTCCTCACTTTTCTCTTTCTTTTACCTCTCCTCTCTTTCCTGTCTATGCTAAAGGCAGTGTTGGTGAATAGGGAGGAATGTAAAGTTTTACTGGCAGGGGGTTCGTTCATTCGACACAGTCGTGCATTCAGGCCTTGCTTCCCACAGATTGGGTTTCTGCTGTTGTCTGTTCAGGGCCACTAAAAGCTAATTTGGACACTTATCCCAGCCCCATCTGAAATGCTTGAGTGGCCAAAAACTGACCCCCATACACCGATCGCCATCAGCAATCTGAGAGTACGAATCTTATCGGGCCTAACTGCTCGTGTGATACGCCTGTTTTAGACTTGCGCTCGAACCCTTCTCTCTTCCTGTAACTTTCTCATTTTCTCCATTCCTTGTCTCACTCTCTTTCTCTTTCTGTCTCTTCATTGGAGTGAAATATGAAAGAGTGTTATTGAGTAGTTGTAGGGAGTCCGTTTGCATGAGAATGATGGCAGATTGGCTTTCTGTCTGACCGGCTGCTGTGTGCTGCTGTTGTTGGCTGGGTTCATCCAGATCTAAAAGGCTGGTTTAAGATGACAGACGAGTCCTCACTCTTCTCTTAACGTCCAATTGACCTTTACCCACATCTCCTTCTCTCTTTCTCTACTCTCTTTCTCTGTCAGGGGCCATAGAGTCTGTTCACATGGAAAACACATGCTCATTGGATCCTTGAAGGAATGATTTGGGTTCACCCATAAATGACAATTCTGAAATTATTTAGTCGCACTAATGTCACTCCAAAATCCTATGATTTTCTTTGTTCTGTGGAACATAAAAGGTACATTTTTAAAAAGTCATATATTTTATTTGCCATAATGCAAATAAACCCTGTCAAGCTGGGGGGGGGGGGGGGGGGACATCATAAATCCACTGCAAAATTGATATTAATATTTTTTAAGTCTTCTGAGGTGATATTACCACTTTTTTCAATTAACAGAATTAAATTTAAATTGCATTTAATCTCATATCAAATAAAATCATTAATAAAGTTCTTTAGCAAGCTCTATTGACAGCATAGAAAGTACTGAAATGAAATATGGCATCTACATCGACCAAATGAGTGACATTATATTTGGAGTCAACAAACAATGAGAATGAATGAGGTTTGATGTTATCGATATAGATGATATATTTGATATAAGTGCTTAATATAGTGTCAATAAAGCTTAATTAGAATGCAGACAAATTCTTTAAATGTCAAAGAATTATGCGACGTGTGCTCTCTGAATACTTTAAGCAGTAATACATGTCATGTGAGACCATAGAAACCATGATTTTACTCTTCTATACAAATCCTGTGTGTGATTGACAGGGTCCTCCAGGTGTTCTGAGAAGAGCTAGGAAATAAAAATGTGTTTGTTTGTAATGGGGTGTGTGATGGTCACTAATTAGTGGGAGGTTAATCAGCCCAGTGCTGTGGATCTTGTTGCATTATTGATTATATTGTGAAGGAAGTTCACAGAGGGGATCCTTAACTGCTATTAGAAGAATCAGTTATGTATGTAAGTAAACACACTGCATGTAAGCATGTACGGGGAGTTTTTCTCTGTCTCCAGTGGGGTTACCCTTCATTAACATCCTACAGTGATTGATCTTTGTTAGTACCATTTAGTTTGGTCCAGTTGTACCAATCTTTTTTCATTGCATATACTATACAGTATTAGTGGAGTCTGAGCCGATAAGTACTTTCTTATATTTTAAGTATTGGTATGCTGATGAGACATGTGTTTATGATGCAGACTTTTTGCATGGTCCTCCAGAGCTCATTGCTCATTGTGCTGGAACCCTCACCCTTGATGAAAGGTGAGAAATTCACACATCTCTTCTTGCTCAGACATAAGAGTTGTTGACACTGATGTTAAATTAATAGTTTACCCAAAAATGAAAATTCGGTCATTATTTAATCACCATGATTTCTTTCCAAACCTGTATGAATTTCTTCGGTAGAACAAAAAAGGTAATATAAAAAAATGTAGCTTTTGCTGATTTGCATAAAATGGCAGTGTATAATGCCCCACATTAAAAGCTTGTAAAAAGTGTTATAAAAGTAGTCAATGTGGCTTATGCTTGATATTCTAAATCTTCAAAGACCTTCTAAAGATGTGTCTTAAATGTTTTTAATCTTAGAAATTTATCCAATCCGCTGACATTTATAGTTCTGCTGCGTGTGTTTCTTTAGGCTGAAACATACGTAAATGCAAATGTAAGCCTTTAGCCACCACATTGCCAGTGCATGGTCCAGTTGAATGTCCAGTTGAATGTCCTTAATGTGTTCTTGCGTTACATTTGCGTGACAGTTGCAGGAACAAACCTTAGTACTCAAGGGGCGATAGAATTACCTTACATTAAACGTCTGTGCTATTAAAGTGAATGCGTTATTTTTCAGGTTAGTTTCTATAAATATATTTACTTTAACTTGCTCAGCAATATTATCTTCAAACTGTTACTCCGCCATGACAGTAGTTAGCTTGAAAGAAAAAACTCTTTGTAGAAGCGGACAGTTCACACTAATATTGCTTGCGGCAACGTTGAGAATGTAAAGTGTAGTTATTAATTTCAGAACGTGACGCATGAAATTGAGCTTTGCATTGCATGATACATCTGCTTCTGCTTTCCTGACTTGCGTAGAGTATGTTTCGACCCTTATGCAATGTATGTACACTACATCGGAAAAGGTTCTAGGTATCAGAGCACACAAGTACATGACACCATTACAAGTATCAGTATCATGCATCCCTATTGGAAGCAGTCATTATATTTGCAATTACGTTTGGTACCGATAATGTTGCAGAAATGGCACTTAACACATTTAGTCTGCTACTTTATAAATAAAAGGGAAGAAAAACAGAACCCTGTACAATTCAGTATACAGTTACAATTTAAATCATTGGTAATTAGAATATCGTTACATTCAAAAAGTATTTTGATTACTGAAGAGATTACTTTGCATTGTATTGTCATTTTTTTGTATTTAATATTTAGTCTTTTCAGATGGAAAAAATGTATACATATAAATGATGCGATCCACAGTGTATTTGAACAGCAGTGAAACACTTTCTTATGATGTGTTACATTCATACGAACAGACAGTGAAGTAAGTTTGAAGTGAGTTTGGAGCAGAAGAAATAGAAATGAACCTTGTGTAAATTGTCAGCTTTGCGCCAAGCTAAAATGCTTTTTCTAGCCATTTTACATGCACATGTTACCAGACATGATCATATGTATTTATCAAGAAAATTCACATTGGATCATAATGTCTTTTTTTCTAGTAATACCTTTAATATTAGGGCAAAAATAGTATTCTTAATCATTTTTGTATTGTTTTCCTGTAAAAATCCTTAAAACAATTTGATTCATCTTGTTTTAGAAACAACACAGATATTTAGGTTTTTCAGAGAATATATTTTTAACATGTGTATTTTGTCTTACTGTACTTGTAGTTTTTATCATCAAAACAAGTGGAAAAAAAAAATCTACCAGAGCTGAAGAAGTAATCTAAAGTATTTAGAATACGTTACATTCAAAAAACTGTTTTGCCTATTTTTAAGATGCATCCATTTCAATTTAATAAAAAAATTCCATCTAATTTAATTGAATAGTCTTGAAGAAAATGTAATTAAAAACTTGCATTTTTTAAGATTTATACATTTTATTTGGTTAAAGATTAGGCAATTCATTTAGATGGAAATTTGTTGTTAAATTGAAATGGATACTTAATGGATCTTAAAAATAGGCAAAAATATTTTTTTGAGTGTACTGACCTTGATTAATCCAACGGAATATGTTACAAATGACATTTTACAGCGTGTATTCTGTAATCTGTAGTGGAATACATTTCAAAAGTAACCCTCCCAATCCTGTGTATATATAGAAGTGAAATAGACCTGTTCTCAACTGAGCTTTCTAGTGTTCCCCTGCATTTAAGCATCCACGGGACTGTCTCCGGTTTCCAGCGTTTTCCACTGACGGACCAAAGTGTCCATTTCACCACCTTACACAGAGTAAACAGGTGTTAAGGCAATGTGTGTCTGAATAAAACTCCCTTATGCTGCATTAAACAACAGCATGAGACAAAAAAGGAGAGTATTCATATGGATGCCATAGAGATCAGGTTCATCTAGCTGCATTTTGAGTGCAACATGCTTTCTTAGGGCTCAACAATAAGTATGACCTAAAAGAGTTAAAAAAAACACATTTTTGAGCCCTGTTTCTTTTCTGAGGAATTGTTCTGTTTTACCTTCTGTCCATTGTTGTTCTAGAAGACTCCTGTAGAGCTGCTCTGATAACCTTCACAATGCCAGTGCTTGCATTATTTTTATGCATGAGCTGTATAGCTGTGATCATACAGAAGTTCTATCAAACATATAGTCTCCCAGTTCGACATGCTTAAGTGGATTTGCGTTTCTGTCTCCTTATGTTGAAGCTAATGCTATTTTGCATGGAGTATTCTCACTGCTCACTTTGATAAATGAATAAACCCATATTCAAACCCTCGCTGTCTCTCTCTTTCCTGCGCTGTCTCTTTCTCTCACAGGTGCTTTGAATGTTTATTTAATGAAAAGTAAAAAGGAAATAGGGAAACTCTCGCATTTTAGCTGTTTTACTCTATTTTTTTCTGCCACTGTATTCCTTCAGCCCTCGGATGTCGGGGCTTTTTAGTGGAGATGTTTTTGTCAGCGAGCTTCTGTTTGACAACTCCCTCATCTCTCCATCTCTCTAATTCTCTATCTTCCTCTTTCTGCTGCTCTCCCAGATGAAACAGAACAAAGCTACTCTACATTCAACCTAACCCCCCTCCAAAATAAAAAAGAAATAAAGTCCTGCAGAAAATATTTTTCAATATTGTATGAGACTGTTTGCCTCAGAAGAGCTGATTTTCCTTCCTGTGGTTCCTGGATAAGTAATGGAGAAGTTTCATTAGGCAGAACTAAACATTTCCAGTAAATAATTCAGACAGATCTGGATGTGAAAGCTACATGATTTTTTTCAAATATGCTTCTGGTAAGGATAGGTTTTAAATGCATGATTGTGAGTGGCTACAACTCTGTATCTCATGGCTATAACTGCTGTATCTCATGATTTGTATGCACAGTACACAAGTAAATTAAATAATTAACTTTTTTTAAATAAAAAACATTCTAATTTCTATGTATTTATTGGGGAGATAGTATATAGGATAGATTTCACATTATAAGGGACTGTTCACACCGAACATGTTTTGCATCCGTCTTCGCTGTTTTTTAATCGTTTATGTAAACGCGCAAGGCATCTTTGGCCGTTGGGTTTCGTGTTACGCAGGAGCGCCGTATTTGTAAGACGCTGTGTAAATGTGTAAAAAGAACTTTAACCCTCTAGGGTCTGAGGGTGTTTTGGGCCCTGGACAAGTTTTGACATGACTTGATATTTGTGCTTTTTTCAGTTGCTTAAAAACATATTAATGGCTAATGTCTGATAACACTGTATTCAGCACAAACTGGGCTACAATAATATGTGAGCAACATGTGTGTACACGTTTGTATTTTTGAGAAAATAATGTTTATGCATGGTTTTTGAAAAAAAATAATTTAAGTAATTGAAATAAAGCCATATAACACATACTAAACATTTGTTCACAAGCCTTTTGAGAACTGGAACTTGTAGCCTAGATTTTTTGCTACAAAATGATCACTCATTCATACAAAACAATATAGTAATTTAACTTTTGTAAGACACTTGTAGTGTTAGAAAGGTTATTTGCGAGGAGGCGTGAACGATCATGAATATTGATAGTAATTCACACGTGAGGAGACAAAGACCCCTCCCCTGGGCCTATTAATAAGGAATGTGACAGAAAGAGAATGAATGTGAGGAGACTTAATGATCAAAATGAAGTTTTAATTTTTTCTGACTATACATTTTCTTTACATAAAGACTTTACTTAATTTTAGACCTACACTACCGTTTAAAAGAAGTCTCTTCTGCTCACCAAGACTGTATTTATTTGATCCAAAATACAGTAAAAAACTTTGATAGTGTGATGAACTATTTGATGAACTTTGATGAACTATTTTTTACCATTTAAAAGAACAGTTTTCTATTTGAATATATTGTAAAATGCAATTTGTGATCAAAACTGAATTTTCAGCATCATTACTGCAGTCTTCAGTGTCACATGAATTTTTCTTCAGAAATCATTATAATATGCTGATTTTCTAATATGGGCATATTTAAAATGCATTTTACTCATTTAACTTGAGCACATATTTGCAAGCACAAGCTTTGTTGATGATAATGTGGCAGCATAAACATTAGTTAAAATATAATCTAAACCATATACCATATTACATATCATATGTATATCATACAACATACAATTTAAATGCCTGCTTTAGCCGAAACAGCATATAAATGTAGCTAAAACTTGCCTATTAGGACATATTTCAATACTCTGAATCCTGGCTGGCAAGTCTGGAAACAGTCCCACTAGTAAAATATGTACATGTTTATATAAAATAGCATGTCAACTAATGAAAACTAATTGACTTACTCATCTGAAATTGTATCCTCGGCTGGATTGTCTCTCTTCAAAATACAAATTCGGAGTCCTTCTCTTCTTCTGAGGAAAATGTTAACTCTTCATCACTATCCAGGAGCTTTCTCACCTGTGTATCATGCGATCTTCCAAATGTGTATAAAAGTGAATAGTCAGGGGCCACAGTCAGGGGCATTTACCATTTGCAATGATCGCCTCAGCACATTACCGTATGAATAGCGCCCTCTCCCCATAGGTGTGATCACATTAGGTATAATTAGCTGAGCCAGGAGAAACTGTGCATCGCTTTGTTTAATACAGATTACATTGCAGGATAATATTTGTTTTGAATTTGAATAGTTTTATTTAAAAGTAGACATTTTAAGCTTTCTTTAGACATATGTTTCATGTTTGTGTGATCAGTATTCGCTGAGTTTCAGTTCATTTTTGTGACGCATTTCAGAAATATGCTTGCACACAGAGACTGCTGAAAGTTCACGCTTTTTAATTTCTCAATTTTACAAAAGCACAAGGTTTTGTTGTTATTGTGAGTACACAAATAAAAGTAGACCCTTTATAGTCTCTAATGATGTCTTACACTTATCTGTATGTATCTGAGTATTTTATGTTGTTTCCACTAATGCCGAGACACCCACAGTTTTATTTCTTTTGCTGCATCAAGCTTTCTTTAACACTAGGATGTGTCTGGTCTGAACAGCCCATATCTGCTGGTCAAAGCCTGCAGAGCATAATTATATTGTGCTGAGTGCATGAATAAAAGTCTGGGAGAGCTCTGTGCAGTATAATAATAAGTGTGCACTGTTTCGTCTTCTTAATCAGGTAGGATATTTTTTTAATCTGTGTGAGTTTATGTATATACATTTTACTGGGCACAGAGTAATATAAGTTTATATTGTTTCCTTTCACTTTCAGCAATGGCAGTATGGAGTCGGAGTTTGCAGCATTTCATCGCGGGTCTCATTACCAATCTAACCTTCACAGTAATGATGAACTGCACACTGAGAGCCGAGGAGAGCATACAGGTATCAAACACCACCCTTCTTCAATTGACCACACCTCACTATTTCCTGTACTGGATTTAGCAAAATCTACAGTGGCACATCAAAAGAAATCAGATTTTTCCTTTAAGTTTATGAGTTCTGCACCCTGAGTTGAATGTAAAATGCTAAAACAACTAGGGACCACAGCACAACTCTTCATTGGCTCAAATGCAAACATGTACAGTACGTCAGAGCCATGGCACAGTAGCTGGTGCTCTTGTTGGCTGAAGGGGACCTGTGCTATGGTAGTCAGAGCTGCAAACAAATTACTTATGAGCTGGTAGCTTTGATCAAGAACTCATAAAGACTCACAAACTTACTGGTTTTTGAATTGAGAAAATCTGATGAATCCTTCAGTAAACTGACTCGCTGTAGTGGTCAGAAGTTTTACTGGAACACAACTTTCAGACATATTCAAGTCTAAATGAAGCAAGAATAGTTTTGTGTACTCAAGGTCTGTAAAACTTAAATCAGTATCATTCTGACTGGTTGTTAGGGATAGGTCACCCAAAAATAAAAATTCTGTTCTCATTTGCTCACCCTCATTTTGTTTCAAACCTTGCATGACTTTCTTTGTTCCAGGAAACACAAAGGAATTCACTTCCATTGTTTGTTTGTTTTTCCATACAATGAAAGTAAGTAGCGACTGAGGCTTACATTCCGCTTAAAACCTCCTTTTGTTTTGGAACATGAGGGTGAGTAAATGATTACAAAATGTTCATATATCACATATATATATATTCCATGTCAATGATCAAGTGATAGAAGAGAAAGGACCTCTTAACATTATTTGTTGTACAAAACTAGCCCTATTGGACTTATGACAAAAATCAAGTATTTTGCAGCCTCTATAAGGTGCACATTAATTACCGCAGAAGCAAATAAAGTCTTGACTATCTAGAAATTGTAGAATGAAGTGTTGTCTGCAAGCGCTTTTCATGTGGAGTTCAAAGCAACGCTTTACACTGGCTTTGAGTCCCTGACCCGATTTGTGAATGAAACTTCACGATTGCTGTAGCAAAGCGGAAATATTAATATTATGGAGGTTGAGAGTTTAAGAAATGTAATGCCCATTTCAATGAATATGTAACCTATGGGGACTAATTCTTTTAATTAGTCAATCTCCCACATTTGTGTTTATTAAGGAAACATTTAATGTTACTTAAATTGGTGCTATTTTAGTGCATTTCTATTTTTATACTACAGAGGGCTTTGTTTGGGAAATGTTGACAAATCATGATTGTTACACATTGTTTTGTTTTCTTTCCTAAGATAAAAAATAAATGCATTTTGACAGGAAAGGAAGTGTATATTGTCAAATTTCAGCACTTACAAAAGCTGTGATTAACTATGAAAAAGGATATGATTAATTATAATTAAAACGTTTAATTGACTAACAACACTAAGAGATGGATGGATGGATGGATGGACAGATGGATAGAATCACTCATTCCTTCCCCTGGCAAAAAAATTAAATTCTGTAGAAAACACTTCCACACCTCTTCACACTGTCAAATTTCAGCACTTTCAAAATGATTACCTTAATCAAGATTAACTATGAAAAATTATGTGATTAATCACAATTAAAAAAATTTAATCTAGTGACTTCACTAAGAGAGAGATAGATAGATGGATGGATGGATGGATGGTTACAACGATCAGCCACAACATTAAAACCGCCTGCCTAATATTGTGTAGGTCCCCCTCGTGCCACCTAAACAGAATAGGCTGAGATTCTATTCTTCTCACCAGAATTGTACAGAACGGTTATCTGAGTTACTGTAGACTTTGTCAGTTCGAACCAGTCTGGCCATTCTTTGTTGACCTCTCTCATCAACAATGCATTTCCATCCACAGAACTGTCGCTCACTGGATGCTTTTTGTTTTTGGCACCATTCAGAGTAAAGTCTAGAGACTGTTTTGTGAAAATACCAGGAGATCAGCAGTTACAGAAATATTCAAACCAGCCAATCTGGCACCAACAATCATGCCACATCACATTTTTCCCCATTCTGATGGTTGATGTGAACATTAACTGAAGCTCCTGACCCGTATCAGAATGATTTTATGCACTGCACTGCTGCCACACGATTGGCTGATTAGATAATCGCATGGATGATTGTTGGTGCCAGACAGGCTGGTTTGAGTATTTCTGTAACTGCTGATCTCCTGGGAATTTCACACACAAAAGTATCTATAATTTACTCTGAATGGTGTCAAAAACAAAAAACATCCAGTGAGCGGCAGTTCTGTGGACAGAAATGCCATGTTGATGAGAGAGGTCAACAGAGAATGGCCAGACTGGTTTGAACTGACAAAGTCTACGGTAACTCAGATTACTGCTCTGTACAATTGTGATAAGAAGTATATCATCTCAGACTGCTATTCTGAGATGCGTGTTGGCTCTGTTTTGGCGGCACGAGGAGGACCTACACAATATTAGGCAGGTGGTTTTAATGTTGTGGCTGATCAGTGTATAGATGACTGGATAGATAGATATATTTATTATTTCATTCATTCATTCTTTAATTCCCCTGACAAAAAAAATAATTCTGTAGAAAATTCTGCCACACCTTCACACTACATGACAAATATGAGCAAACCGCTTAATAGCATCACACGTGTTCACCTGAGGTCAACAACATGTCAAAACTATTGCTTTTTCTCTTAAGTTCTCCAGCCGAACTCAGAAGAAACAAAAACATAGCATCTTAGAGTTTTTGATATTTGTTGACAGGTAGAAATTCACAACAAGTAAGCTGCAGAAAGCCTCAGAGTGTATCGTGCCTGCCACATACACGAGGACATCACAGCAGTCAAGATCTCATTCAACTGTCAGTCAACAGCTCCAGTCTGAGAACTGAGCACATCTCACACTCTCTTTAGGTTTGCATGGCAACAATTTCAAAGGCAACTCATTAATCACCTACAAAGCATACGGAATATAAAGGATATCCACATTTATGCTAATGGAACTCTAGATTTGACATTTTATTATTTTTTATATTTGTCAAGATTACATCTCTGGATAGAGCCATGGCCCAACAATTGAATGAGCCATGGTGCTCATGCAGACACCTCTAGTTCATGTCTAGGTCGACCTGGTTCTCCCTCTCCTAGAACTGTAGAGCTCTACTACTTTTAACCAAAGAAGTTTATGTGTCCAAACTGTCCATCTAAATGATCTCCAGGGTTCCCATGGTTGTGGAAAACCTGGAAATATCAGAGGATTTTAAAATATGCTTTTCTAGGCTTGGGAAAGTCATGGAAATTGGTACAATTTCAAAAGTTTTAAATTAAATATCATAAGAAATATATTTACTAATGTGTAAAGTAAATCTTGCTTGCATGCCAGAGTTATTTCTGATATGTTAGCGTTTCGTTCTTTGAAGCTCTTTTTAATGAAGTAGTTTAAAATCGGTCAAGTGATTCATTAGAAAATCTGTGCGTATCAAAACATTTTTTTTTGTGTGTCCAGTAAAGGGCCATGAAAAGGTCATGAAAAGTCCACGAAAAGTGATGGAAATGCATTGTTCACAAAGGGTGGGAAATCTTTACCACCTCTATTCTGCACAGTAATCAGCTCTCCCAACTTTATCCCTCAAATCTTGTGTTGCCTAAATTATCTTTTTGTTATACCATGGTCTGGGTGAATACTCGATTCTGATTAGCTGCAGGGTGTCCGTTAAAAAGTGATAGAGGACACCTAGTAAAGTAGTTCTGGTGAAACTGCCTGTTTACCATTCAAAATTAATAAATAAATGCGCTGCCTACAACAGCTGTGAGTAACCATAGCAACAGGCAGTCAAAGTATCCGTTAACAATTTGCTCTATCAAAACAAACATCTAACGTTAGTTAGCTATTACATAGCCTACTAATACAACAATGAGCGACTTCGTTATTTCTTTTAACATTTATGGAGAATATGACAACTTTGACGACTGGGATGCTGCTGAAGAAAGAAAAAATGTCAATAAAACGGAGAAACGACACAAAGAGATAACACCGGGAGAATTGAATCAAATAGAAGACGAAAAAGATGAGATCAACACTAAAAAAAATACGAAATGGGCAGTAAATACACTCAGAGACTTTATTGTTCAAAAAGAAATGGACTCCAGCTTTGAAAATTACACCGCTGCTGCTCTGAATGAGACCCTGCGGGAGTTTTACGCAGCTGTCCAGACAACCAAGGCAGGAGGAGAGTACAGCGTTTCAAGCCTAAGGAGCCTGAGAGCCGGTATCAACCGCCATATAAGGGAATTTAATATTATAACTGACACCAGATTCATGACCTGTAATGCTGTGTTTAAAGCAATAATTAAGCGTTACAGAAAAAGCGGTAAAGATACCAGCGTTCACCATCCACGTATTTCTGAGTCTGATCCTGAAATCATAAAGAATTCACCTGTACTGTCTCCCGATATGCCCCTTGGCCTGGTCAGAAAAGTCTGGTTTGACATCCAGCTGTGTTTGGCTCGGCGTGGCAGGGAGGGCAACCGGGAGCTCTCCATGCAGTCTTTTAAAGTCCAGAGAGACGAGGATGGGGTTGAGTTTGTCACCCTGGCTTACAATCCGCACACCAAAAACCACAACGATCCGAATGACCCAGATAAGGAAAACTTCCGAGGTTTTATGTTTGCCAGACCTGGGGATCCGCTGTGTCCGGTAAAAAGTTTCACGTCCTATGTGTCCAAATGTCCATCTGACGCAAAAGCTTTCTACCACCATCCGAAGCGCACCGTGACATCCGCTTCCGAAGTGTGGTACAGCCGGGAGCCGATGGGTATCCACTACCTCGGGAACATGATGAAAAAGATCAGCGAAGATGTATTTACAATTTATGTCAATATAAATGTATTATTAGGCCTAGTAGACCTACTTTTATTATAATTATAACTATTATTATCATCATCGTATTATCATAGGTGGTGGGTCTTTCGAAGGTCTACACTAACCACAGCCTCCGAAGCACCGCTGTAGGTCGACTCTCCGATGCTGGACTGGAGAGCCGTCAAATAATGTCGGTGACAGGCCATCGATGCGAGAGCAGTCTGCGGGCTTACTGGGCTCCGTCAGTCCGTGAGAGACGAAGCTGGAGCAACGTACTGTCTGCATCAAGTGCCCATCATGGGCAGTACCCAGCTTTTGTGGATCCTCCTTCAAAGGCCCCTATGTCTGACTGGCCGACTTTTTCAAATTGCACTATAAATGGAAACGTTGAAATTAATTGTAAATAAAAAAGCTAGCATGTAGGCAAATGACCCTCTCTTTGATCTGATTAATTTATTGCCCTCTATAAGCGCAAATCGCTGGAGCGCAGAACTAATTGTTTTTTTTGTTTGATTGTTGTTTGATTAATTGTTTTATGTGTAATAAAAAAATAACTATGCCTACCTTTGTGTTTCATGAAAAAAAAAATGCATTTTTGAACCTGAAGGGTTCTACAAGCTGAGCGGACTATAAATATCTCCGGTTGCTAAATAAACCGTCAGGCAAGTTATTATTTGTAAAAACTAGCTTTAGCCTAATTAAAATATAAACTAATGTTTTAAAAATGTTTTATTTGGCAAGTGACCATGGTATAAGCGGGTTAATGCCCTCCGAGGTGTCCATTGTCAGGTTTTAATGGACTTCGGCGGAGGCAACCGTCCTCTGCTGCGCGTCGGCCGGTTCACACCTCGCCGTCGTCCATTAAAACCTGACAATGGACACCTCGTCGGGCATTAACCCTTACTTAGTTCATATATTCATGCTCTCTGTTTGTTTATAGATGTGTCTCCCTAGATGATAAAAGGTACTGTAATTCTTACTGTCCATTTACAGTATTTCTCTCCCCTCCCATGTTCTCTTATTTCATCCCCTCATTCATCTTTGACATAACTTTATTGTCCTGTTTAAATGGGCCTGTGCTGCTTGCATGTGATCTTTCACTACTCTCCCACCTATTTGTCACTCCATCAACTCAGGACGTGCTAAATTAATGGCACTTGCGAAACTCATTAAACAATAAGAAAAGTGCTAGTATGTGTTCCCTTGGTCTCTAAGCAATAAAAAGCTTTAGATTTACATTCAGTGGAAATAACCAAGAGGATGATTGTAAACCGTAGGCTAATTTGAAATGTTCTTATGACATACTTACGTAGTGAGACAAGCTTGTGTGTGTTTGTGTGTTTGTTTTAAGGTGGTATTATATGACTGAAAACTGATAGTGTGAATGTTTGTGAAAAGGCCCTAGAGGGAGAAACGGAACACCTTAAACAAGTTTGTAGGAATAAAGGTTCTTCACTTAACTTTAGTGGTGGGGCCATGTGAAGGAATGAACTTGGCTTTGCTTTCCCATCCCACATGCTGGGTTTCAGGAGAGGAGTATGGAGACTGTGACATCTAGCCAGGATAGAGGCATTCAGACTGCTACTGTCTACATAATCCACCTACTGAAACAGTCTTTTGTGAAGTTGTAGCATAGTTAGTAATAAATAAATGAAACTCAAGTAGTCAGTCATATTAATAATATAAATTAAATCAACTGAGAATGGAAGATTAGTGTTAAGTTTAGAGCATTGACACTAGGGCTGCAACTAATCATTATTTTGATCATCGATTATCTAATGATTATTAAAACGATTATTAGACTTTTCTGCGGATATTGCAACAATTAATCATTAGCTCTTATTCAATTATTCAGCTTGTGCCCCGAAAAGGTTGTATTAAACGTGTTTACTAACAATAAAGAGGATTTAAAATACCTCTAAATGACATTTGAGTAATCGTTTCAGACATAATTGACACAGAAATCTGTGTCCTTTTGTCCAAGTCTTTGTCCAGACCCTTGAAACAGCATGGCAACTAGTGTAGAGCTGCAAGTAACAATATTTTTGACAATAAATTAATCAGATAAAAATATTTTTTATATATATATAAAAACAAAAACAATATATATAAATATATATTATATATATGTATATATTATATTTTGTATATATCATACCAAACTTGTTTTTTAATATATATAAAAACAAAAATACATATACACTTTTTCTTGCCACTGTATTTATTTAAAAACTTAAATGTAATTGTAAGAGATACTACATATTTTGTGCACAAAAAAATTTAAAATTTTCAGTGGCCCACCTGAGGTTGTCAGTTGTCTTGATGGCGGTTCATACCAAACTTGTTTTTGAAAATTGCACTAGACAGACATCGCACCACATCTCAATGTTTTTGCTGTGTCTCATGCAGTGCAGATGTGCAACGTGTTTTAGACTCTTTCAGAAGTCGCCGTACAAATAACCTGTATCCGTCATTTTGACAGAATGGGAAGATTAAAATCTTAAATCATGGGCGACTAACAAGCGCGAGTTTGGAGAAAGTTCTATTCAGGCCTACTAACATGAAATCTGTTGATTAGAAGCTTTTCATTTACAAAATATTCTGGATTGGCCTTCTTCACCAGAAGACTTAATCCATCTGGCCCACTTGTCAATGTAGTTGAATAGCCCTGTTGTAATATATTCTATGAATATAAGGAAATCTGAACAAACTGTTTCTCTGAAATATAATTGTTTGCGTCACATGTAGGATTTCATTTATGGCTACATTTAAACCTAAACTTGATGTCCAAAACCAATGTTTATCAAGCAGTACAGTTTAATCAAATTGTTGTGCTCCCTTTTTCTGCTGCCATTGGTTTGATTGTCGTAGAAGCATGCACACTCACTTGCTGAGAGAAATTTAACAGAGACTCTATGGGAATAGAGTCAAAATGTGAATATGTGTCTGAGTTTCATTTATACATTATGAAATATAAAATAACAGCAAAATCGTCTCGGTTACGTATGTAACCTCCTGATGGAGGGAACGAGACGTCGTGTCGAAGAAGCGACACTAGGGGGTCTCTCTTGAGCGCCGAAAGATACCTCTGATCTATGAAAAAAGGCCAATGAGAGTTGGCGAACAGTATTTGCATACTCCGCCTCCGGATACGGATATAAAGGCGAGAGAAATACGCTCGTTCATTCAGGATTTTTCTGAGGAGCCGGGAGTGTTCCGGGCACCTCAGTGGCTCGGCTCAGCGACGTGGCCGGGAAGACACGACGTCTCGTTCCCTCCATCAGGGAACGGAGGTTACATACGTAACCGAGACGTTCCCCGTCTGTTGCTCACTTCGACGTCGTGTCGAAGAAGCGACACTAGGGGTCCACTTCAAAACTCGCCATGCGCTGAGCCGTGTACGTGTACTGCTGACACAGAAGCGGGCAGGTATTTCTACGTGCACAAGCGACCAACTGTGCTCAGGCTGCACGCACTCTTCCCCAATGCCCCGAAAAAGCGTCAGAATCCTTTTGGTTACCCTAGGGGGGAACAAGGTGACGCTCCCAACTAGGGAACGGGCCAAGCCTGGCTGGGCCTCTTTTCTCTCTGTTTTCTCGGCATAGAGCAAGAGCAGCCGGGGCCCTTACCGCATCGAGGGAAGGGGGTCTTATTCCCGAATCCCTATTCTTTTAGGGGGAAAAGACCCTGCGGAGGCCACACCCACCCGAAAGGGGAGGTAAAGGTGGTGAAATACATCACATGGCCTCTTGGGTCACATGTGGGAAAAATGGCGCGGTGGTAGATCCCGCCTCGAGGAGGGGGGAGTTGCTACAACACGGCGACCGGAGGGCAGCCAAAGACTGCCTAAGGGAGACGCGGGTCAGCTCGTAAGGTGACCGTACCGCGGGAGTACACACAGGAGGAGTCCCGTAGGAGGCCTGATCTGTGGAGCACCTATTCCAGTAGGGGTAGCCTGGGGTACCCGTAGTGGACTGGACCAGCAAGTCCCTCCGCTGAACTGCTGCGGGCCCGAAGGGCTAGGGAGGAATCAACCAGGGACTTAGGTTCTCTGGGAAAGAAGGCACACTGTTTTACCTCGATCGAGGGAAATGGCGCTGGAAACAAGCGATTCACCCGGTCAGATCGTCGACATGTACCGAGTTCTACGGGCTCGGACCTGAGAGAACACGGGACGAGACTGACTCAACCCTGAGATTGTAAGGGTGTTAGGTGCTGCCCAGCCCGCAGCTCTGCAAATGTCTGCTAGGGAGGTGCCCCTAGCCAGTGCCCATGAGGATGCCACGCTCCTAGTAGAGTGGGCTCGAACCCGCAAAAAAAGGGGGGGGGCACGGCCTGGGTGTGATAGGCCAACTGAATGGCATCCACCACCCAGTGAGACACCTCTGTTTGGAGACAGCGTTCCCTTTCTACTGTCCTCCAAAGCAGACAAAGAGCTGCTCTGAGCGCCTGAAACTCTGGGTGCGTTCCAGGTAGGCACGCAAGGCATGTACCGGACACGACAGTGAGAGGGCTGGGTCTGCCTCCTCCCGGGGCAGCGCTTGTAGGTTCACTACCTGATCTCCAGAGGGCGTGGTAGGAACCATGGGCACATAGCCCAGTCGAGGTCTTAGGATCACATGAGTATCTGCCGGACCAAGCTCCAGGCAAGTGTCGTTAGTAGGGAACGCTTGCAGGTCCCCGACCCTCTTGATGGAAGTGAGCGTGATCAGCAGGGCCGTCTTTTTAGTAGAGGGCCCTGAGCCAACTGATTCTAGCGACTCGGGGGGGGGGGGGGGGGGGGATCTCTGAAGACCGGTGAGGAACACCGAGAGATCCCAGGAGGGGAACAGGTTTGGCCGGGAGGGGTTTAACGTCCGGGCACCTCTTGGGAACCTGACGATTAAGTCGTGCTTACCCAGAGACTTGCTGTCTACTGGGTCGTGGTGAGCTGCGATAGTGGCAACATACACCTTCAAGGTGGATGGGGACAGCCTCCCCTCCAACCTCTCCTGTAGGAACAGGAGCACAGACCTAACTGCGCACCTCTGTGGGTCTTCTGCCCGGGAAGAACACCAATTCACGAACAGACGCCATTTCAGGGCGTAGAGTTGCCTGGTAGAAGGGGCTCTGGCTTGGTTGAACGTGGCTATGACCGTGGGTGGTAGACCAGCTAGATCTTCCGCATCCCGTTCGGGGGCCAGACGTGGAGGTTCCAAAGGTCTGGGTGCGGATGCCAGAGCATGCCCCGTCCCTGAGAAAGAAGATCCTTCCTCAGGGGAATTCGCCAGGGAGGGGCTGTAGCGAGGAGTACAAGGTCCAAGAACCAGACCCGGGTGGGCCAGTAAGGAGCCACGAGAGTGACTTGTTCCTCGTCCTCCCTGACCTTGCACAGCACCTGTGCAAGAAGGCTCACTGGGGGAATGCGTACTTGCGCAGCCCCACTGGCCAGCTGTGTGCCAGTGCATCTGCCCCGAGGGGAGCCTCTGAACGGGCGTACCAGAGCGGGCAGTGGGAGGTCTCCTGGGAGGCAGAGGGGTCTACCTGGACCTTGCCGAACCGTTCCCAAATCAGCTGAACCGAGTGGGGGTGAAGCCTCCACTCTCCGCCAGGCAAGTGTTGTCGTGACAGCGCGTCCGCTACCACATGGCTCCAAAGGAGGAGACGACAGGCAAGTTGTGACATGTGACGGGAGCGTACGCCGCCTTGACGATTTATGTACGCGACCGCAGTGGTGCTGTCCGACCTGACTGGGATATGTTCGTCCCGAATTAACGGGAGAAACTTCCACAGGGCCAAAAGGACGGTCAACAACTCGAGGCAGTTGATGTGCCAACGCAGCTGGGCCCCTTTCCAACGGCCTGAGGCTGCGTGCCCGTTGCAAACGGCGCTCCAACCCAATCTGGAGGCGTCGGTCGTGACCAGGACGCGTCTGAACACCTGCTGTAGGGGCACTCCAGCCCGTAAGAAACAGAGGTCTGTCCAGGGGTTGAATGTCTGACGGCAGGCGGGGGTGATTGTCACCCGGTGCATGCCGTGGCGCCATGCTCGTCTTGGGACTCAGGTCTGGAGCCAGTGTTGGAGCGGTCTCATATGCATCAACCCCAGCGGCGCAACCACCGCGGAGGATGCCATATGCCCCAGGAGCCTCTGGAAAAGTTTTAAGGGAACCGCTGTGCCTGGCCTGAAGGCGGCGAGGCAGTTCAACACTGACTGGGCACGCTCGTTGGTGAGACATGCCGACATTGAGACCGAGTCTAACTCCATCCCGAGAAAAGAGATGCTCTGAACTGGGGTGAGCTTGCTCTTTTCCCAGTTGACCTGAAGCCCCAGACGGCTGAGGTGCCTGAGCACCTGGTCTCTGTGGGCGCATAGTAACTCTCGTGAGTGGGCCAGAATGAGCCGGTCGTCGAGGTAGTTGAGTATGCGGATGCCGGCTTCTCGGAGCGGGGCAAGAGCTGCCTCTGTGACTTTCGTGAAGACGCGAGGGGACAGAGACAGGCCGAAGGGGAGGACTTTGTACTGTTACGCCTGGCCCCCGAACGCAAACAGCAGGTAGGGGCGGTGTCGGGGCAGGATGGAGACGTGGAAGTACGCGTCCTTCAGGTCTATCGCTGCGAACCAATCTAGATGCCGGACGCAGGTTAAGATGTGTTTCTGCGTGAGCATCTTGAATGGGAGTTTGTGCAACGCTCGGTTGAGAACTCGAAGGTCCAAGATTGGTCGTAAGCCGCCGCTTTTCTTGGGTACGATGAAGTAGGGGCTGTAGAAACCCTTCATCTCGGTTGGAGGGACAGGCTCTATCGCGTCTTTGGCCAGAAGAGTCGCGATTTCCGCGCGCAGAGAGTGGGCGTGTTTGCTGTGTACTGTGGAAAAGCGGACGCCCATGAAGGGGGGCGGGGGCCTGGCAAACTGAATTGCGTAACCTAGTCGGATGGTCCGGGCCAGCCAGCGAGACGGGTTGGGAAGTGAAAGCCACGCGTCCAACCTCTGCGCTAGGGGCACCAAGGGGACGGTTAATTTGGACGTACCCGGCGGGGCTTCGCAGCGGGGCAGAGCAGGTAGGGCAGCGTTGGGCGGCGACAGGGCGACCCGCAGCTGGGGTGCTGAGAAAGACTCAAAGCACTTACCTTGCTCCGCACACCCGGCAGGGGGCGGGTTAGCGACTGAGGAGGAGGTCTCGGGTAGGCGTCCTCTAGACTGGTCGGAACCGGCCGGCCGGGGGGGGGCAGTCGTGGGGCTGGAGACGGGTGGTCCGTGTCCAGGAAGCCGGGACTGCTGAGATCTGGTGGCAGAGTGCCGTGGGAACGGCATTTGCGGGCCAGGTGACCCAGAGACAAAAGGAAATAGCTCGTTACAGAGAATAGGAGAATGTGAAAACTAATTCGACAAAAAAATTCTCCTCCCAGCCCTCCACCGGGGACGGAGCGGTCTTACCACCTCCGGAGCTAACATCTTGGTCCCTGGGTTGAGCATCTACGGACAGCCTGGGAGCCTTCCGGGTCCTTGAGGGGGTCCGTGAGATGGGGGCATCCGCTTCCTGCGGAGTGCTCGACGCTGGGGCTGAGAGCTGGGCCCGGGTTGAGGCGGAGCAGGGTGTTTCATAGCCGCAGGAGGACGCCCTCGGCGAGCAGACGGGGCATGGCCCATGGCGGCAGGCTTGCGGAGGGGCAGGATGTGCAGTGGCCTCCGTCTTCCTCACCGCTGAGGACTGCTGGGCAGAGTCGTCAACGGTGGCGCCGAATAGACGGAGCTGGGAGACGGGGGTGTGGGAGAAGGTGTGCCTTTTCTGCCTCCCGCATTTCGACCAGGTCCAGTCCACAGGTGCATTTCTGGACCACAAGGGGTGGCCATCGCCTGTTCGAGTGCCGGCGCTTCTGACCTCCGTGGCCCGGGGGCGCGGTTGGTCATCCAGCGCAGTTCCTGCAGCACATCAAGAACAGGACTACCCAAGGTGCAAGTTTTGAAGCGCCTTGGCCTGGCGTTGGTTGCAGGAAGGGCCGTGGTGTGCAGAGTGGAAGCGGTCTGGGACCGTTCCACCGCGAGGGTAGTGAGAGCGGAGGAGCGAAGAAGCCTTGGCTTTGCTCAACTCGTCGTGCACGTCCGGGAAGAAAGGAACGGGGGGGGGGGGGGGGGCGTGGCTGTGAGCGGCACACCTGCCCGCGGGACCGATCAAGTAGCCCGGGAAAGCATAGCGGATCTCCGTGCGTCAGGCTCAGGCTGGGCGGCAGACCCGAAGGTGGCGGCCCAGGCGAGCGATCAGCATCCGATGCCGCTGTAACGATCTCCGATGCAGCGGTGATGTCATCCAATTCTGAAGCAAGCAAGCGTGCCGGGGAGGCGGGCGGTTCGAGGGGGTTTACCCGGCGAACAGAGCCCGTCATATTCCCTGAATCGCCTTCATTGCCCGTGGCGCCTGCGTCAATCCCGTAGGAAGGAGGCGAGGTGCGGGGGGCGGCTGAAGTGGCTTTCTCTCATTACAAAAGAAAGCCGTGCGACCGCAATGCTATAACGGCCATGTTCTCACACTGAGAAGATGAACCATTGGAGAGAATGCTCATCCCGGGCTCAGACGGAAGCAAACAAGCGTGCCGGGGAGGCGGGAGGTTCGAGGGGGTTTACCCGGCGAACAGAGCCCGTCATTGTCCCCAAATCGAGTTCATCGCCCCCAAATCGTGTTCATCGCCTGCGGCACCTGCGTCAATCCCGTAGGAAGGAGGCGAGGCACGGGGGGCGGCTGAAACGGCTTTCTCTCATTACAAAAGAAAGCCACACAACCGCAATGTTGCCATGGCTATGTTCTCGCACTGAGAACATGAACCATTCATAAAACGCTGCCTGCGTGTGATCGCAGCCCAGGCATGCAAGACAGTGTTTTATGACCGAGAGAGGTGGGGAGAAATCACCGCATCCAGAAACTACACAGGGGCGGAAATTACATCTTTATAAAGACGCGTCCTGAAAAGGACGTTCAACGCCGCTGTGTAATGCTCTTTCAGAGAAATAAACTCTTTTACGGAGAGAATCACTCTTTCAACTCTTTTAACTCTGCGCTGTCGAAGCGCCCAGGGGCAAACTGCACGCCGGCAGTGAAGAGAAAAGCCGCTGTATTGCGCCGTAAATCCAACAGCAAAGCAGAGCGTCAGAGGATCAGAAGCAGGATCAGTTGTGTTACTCGCACCTGACTGCATACACACGACCTTCGGCTCCGAAGAAAATTACTGAATGAACGAGCGTATTTCTCTCGCCTTTATATCCGTATCCGGAGGCGGAGTATGCAAATACTGTTCGCCAACTCTCATTGGCCTTTTTTCATAGATCAGAGGTATCTTTCGGCGCTCAAGAGAGACCCCTAGTGTCGCTTCTTCGACACGACGTCGAAGTGAGCGACAGACGGGGAACATATGTTATTTGCTTGAAAGAACAACTTAAACAACTTAGGTTTTTTCCGCAATTTTTCAAACTAGATTTTAATGCAAAAGCTTTTCTAACTATTGTAAAGCGGCATCACTGACAGAGTTTTTCTATGCACAGCACACATTTCCATCAAGTTACTAATGAAATTAATTGCTGATTATAATTTTATAAGTGTTTTTTTTTTTTTTTTCATTTTTATCGATTAGTTGTTGCAGCACTGGATAAGTCTTGTGTCAGATATGCATTTATGTGCAGACCCATTGATGGATTTGAAAACCAATTTATAAAGTAGAAGTCAATGTGTTCAAAGCCAGCCAAGGAACATTAGAACATGTGCCCTTGTTTTAGTTTTAGTCTGTACTCTTTTTGCAATATTTTGAGTAACCTGAAAATCAACAGGGATTTCTTAACAGAGAGGAGGGTAACCTGCTCTTCATTCATGCAGGCTGGCGCTGTTGTGCAGTGGATAGCGCTTTTGCTCTTTGCATGTTGGAGCTGTGGTGCTTAGATGGGTATTGCAGGTTTGAGTCCAGCCTATGATATGTACCAGTCACATTCCTCAGTCCTCTAAAAAAGTAATGTCCCTTCTTCATTTGCTGTGATAAAAATTAAGGTGTTAATTTCTCAAAGCTTGACTCAACAGGTAATGCTCAACCTCTCTCTCTCTCTCTCTCTCTCTCACTCTCTCTCTTTCTCCCTTTCTTTCTGTACGTATCTATCTGTCTATCTTCAGGCCACTCACTGCAGTTTTTTGGCCACTCTGGAGGTCCTGGTTGAAATTGAGTTTTAGTGCCCTTACTGGGGGCATGGTGGACATTGTGGGCTTTCAGAATCTTCCTCTTCCTCACCTCCAGCAGTGCATTGCATGTGCCACAGAGACTGGCATCCTTAAGGAGCAGCTCAAAGAACAGCCGCAGTGACCAGCATTAGCCTATAAGAGGGAGCATGTGAAAGAGAATGAGATTGAACCATATGCATTGTGTAAGATACTGGTAAATAAATAACCAGTGAAGCAAATATGTATTTTATTTAGCATTTATTTATGAAAAAGCATTGAACTTGACAAGAGCCACACAAAGCAATTTAACTGAATGCCGGTACCTCTCAGAAGAACAATTAAAAAATTTAACAGACTGCGTTATGGCAACTCTGTAAACTTGATAGGTTAATCCAGTCTGTTTGCTTGTAACTGAGAATTACGAAATAAATTATTCATTATATTATTATCTTTGCTACATAAATTTACTGGGTAAAAGATTGAAAGCTTATTAGAGGTCAAGTCTAGTTTGGTTTAGTGATAAACACCCTAGTGATTTACACAGTCCATCAAATACAACATTTATTCAATCTAGAAATTAAATCCATACCCAATTATTATTATTTATTTATTTTTTAATACACACAGAAAGAGTGTAGGACAAGATGACATGCCACTCACAGAAAAATGAATGGGAGAAATCAGATCGATAAATATGACTGCTTTAGGAATGAAAGTCCTGCCTTTCCCTGCTGACAAAAAGCTCTTCTTTTTTTTTTGTTTCATCTGACCATAGAACCCGGTCACATTTGAAGTGCGTCTGGCAAACTGTAGACACTTGAACTTGTTGTTTGATGAGAGCAGAGGCTCTTTTTTTTTCTTGAAACCCTCTCAAACAACTTGTGGAGATGTAGGTGTTGTTTGATTTTTTTTTTTTCTTTAGACTTTGACCCAAAGTCCCAGATAATTTCTGCAATCCTCCAGCTGTGATCCTTGGAGATTCTTTGGCCACTTGAACCATCCTCCTCACTATACATGGAGACAATATAGAGACATGTTCTTTTCCAGGCTGATTATTAAGATCTCCATTTGATTGGAAATTTTTAATTATTGCACTGATGGTGGAAATGGGCTTTGGCTATTTTCTTATAGCCACTACCCATTTTGTGAAGCTCAACAACCTTTTGCCGCACATCACAAATATATTCTTTAGTCTAACACACTGCGATTGATTATTAAGGGAATTTGGTCTGTGTGTTACCTCATATATATATATATATACCCCTTTGAAATAGGAAATCATGGCTGAACAATTTCATGTTCCTAGTCATGCAGGCGCACTAAAAAATGGGAAATATACTTCAGATATAATTTATTCATAAGAATTTCTAGGGGTACCAATAATTGTGTGTTGTTCACAATAACTAATGTATTAAAGAGGCCTTATTTTTTTATTTTGAAGGGTAATTTTAGGTGCATAAAATGCATCAAATGAAACATGCACAAATACAAACTCTACCTGTATATAGTGCAATTACTCTTTTAGTGAAAGGCACAATACAAATGTCAATGTTTTGCCAATTGAAATCATAAAAAGGGAATTAAGCATCTATACACATAAATGAATTGACAGATTTATATACAGCACTTGCGCTCTTGGCTTTATTATGACTTTGCTTTCATTTTCCAAAAAGAAAAAATATGACTGCCACATTTGAATAAGGCATTTGTTTTAAAACAGAAAAAGATATCACTGGACAAGGTACAGTCATTTGATGATTGTTATTTTGTTAATTAAAGCATTAAAAATGCTGCACTGACTGTAACAGACTATAAAAAATTAAAGCTAGTACTGAACCTGCATGTGTCTGCTTTAATTAGCTTTTCAGCTCAATGGAGAATTGAAGGCCCTCAGTCGATGTTTTAAAGAGGTCCTATGCTATACCACTTAACCTCAGTCTTTAGAAAATTCAATAATATTATCATGTTCATTTGTGGCCTACACACATCTAAACTGCAACAGTAAAACACAAACAACTCTCAAGCATTTTCCCAGAAGAGTCTGGAGATCTTTCCCCATGAGATGACGTTATAGCTGTAGAACCATATGCTGTTGATGGGACTCAACCAGCTTTTCCACATCTCTGGCTTTTACCATGACACCGTATACTCTTATATGGTATAACAGAGAGATGATTCCATCCAGCCTGTTAGAGGGATTAGGAGTCCTTGAATGAACCATGAATAGACCTCCACTTCTCCCTTTCACAGTGTCATTATTTCCTGGGTAGTTTAGCCAGAGAGAAAGGACAGGGATGAAAAGAAGGGAGACTTCGCATCTTCACATTTCACCTTCACAAACCCACACTCACACTGGATGAGGTGTGCAGACACAGCTTATAACTTAAATGTTATGTGTGTGTGTGTGTACATCCTATAGAGCCAGACACTGGCACATTTTAACATAGGCTGGTCCACTTTCTAGCTTATTCTGGCCAGTTACACAGGAAGGAGTCATCTGATTGACATTTAAAAGAAGCAAACGTGACGTTTATGGCTTGGTATTTTAAAGCAATGATTCCACAATAATAGGCTGGTCTACCACAAAGTAGTAGCTCATTAAAATAATTAGATGGCAGTCTCTGTCAACAATTGCAGACAACACTGAAGAAATTGGTGGAAAATCATATATATCCTCCAATTTATAAATATCCTCTGCCCCTTCCGTGCTTTGTTTACTATATACCTTGGCAAATTTTTAGAAGCAATTAGCTACTAGTAAGAGTGTAGTAATCTTGGCTCACAAAAACTTATTTTGACTTTGACTTAAAAAGCAAATAGCAGAAATTGCAGTTACAGTCATGCACTCACAATGCAAGTAAATGGAGCTAGTCTTTAAACGTTAAAATACAGTACACACTATTTCAAAAGTTTAGCCACAGTATATTAACATTATATGTGTTACCATGATATTAATGTAATAAAATCACTTAGTAACTTTATCTCTGTGAAGTTACACCCAAAATATACTTTGTTGTCATGATGATGAAAGGCCAGTAAACCCTGATATCTTGATAAGGTTAGTTAGTGATTTTATCACATTAAAATATAACGTGTTTGCTTCTAAACTTTTGAAACGGTGTGTGTATTTTAACGCTGATGGACTGATCATACTCACTCTCATTGTAAGTGCCTTAACTTTTTATATAAATGAGGGAAGTGTTGAAATTACTTTGTGTTAGTCAACATTATGCCACAAATTCTGTCGATTGAGCTTAAGTTATATTTATCTTGGAACATTCATTTAAATCCAAAAATGTATTTTCAAGACAAGTATTGTTATATGTATATGTTTTCCAGTAAAAATATCTGAACATTCTTTAAATATGATTTATTTTCTTGACAAGCAAACTGGCATAAGATTTTAAGTCTTTTTTTGAGAGAAAACACATCAAATGTAATCAATGAACTCTAGACTTAAAACAAGAAAAACAATCTGCCAATGGGGTAAGCAAAATAAACCTGTTTTCCCTTTGAATTAGGTTTATTTTTCTTACCCCACTGGCAGATTTTCTTCTTGTTTTAAGTCTAAAGTTCACCAAATTTTGTCAGATTTATCTTAAAACAATTTATCTTATCCCATTTTGCTTGCCAAGTAAATAAATCATGTTTTAAGAATGTTTAGATACTTTTACAGGAAAACAAGACAAAAATACTCGTCTCAAATTATTTTTTGCAGTGTTTCCACAGAATTCTGCAGCATGTTCCCTAATATCAGATTGTAAAATATGGGAAAATGTGAAATAATTCTTAAGTTCTAACTGCACACAGGATGTTGTTTGCTTTAGAGTCCATTGCTGTACGTTTCTTTTCAGCCTCCTCCAAATTGTTAGTTAACCTCCAATTAGCTTTGAGTGTGAAACTTGGTCAGGAGTCCCATAAACAGACTGCTTAACCTGACCATTAACTGGTTTAAAGTAGCAAAGCTGCAGTAAATTTACTTATCTTACCTAATAGCAACAAACAATAGGCATGACATGAAACGGACCTCAAGTTGTTACTTGCGCTTTTCCCAGGCATTGAGTTTCCATTTTCTGTGAGCAGAGAGAAGCATTAGAGCCTTAGGTCTTTGGGAAATAAGCTGAGAAGAGAAGAAAGGACACAGTGTAGAGTGAGAAGTAAAGGGACAGTTTGTCTTGTGGTGTCGATTGGAGACAGACCCCCGACTGGGTCCGAGAAATTGGGAGGAGCTGTCCGGCAAAGTGAGAGAGTCCAGAGACTATTCACCAAAGCCCCCTTTTTTTCTTCTTTTTTTCAGCTTGTCTTTGCATGTCTTATGCCAGTCACACACTTTAACTTTAAGCTTGGCTGTTCTAGATGTCTCGTGACTTAAGAAATCTTATTAGTAGTTGAATAATTCATCTTGTCTTAATAATCATATTTATCTGGTCCTAGCATTCAGAGATGCTCCGTTTTGTGTTAACAGTCACACTACACCTACTGGTACCTAATGCACCTACATACCAGAAACCAGTCTTATCATTGAACATTTGCCAAGTTAACTACAGTATAACTAAATGTACTGTCTCAAAGTTGACCAACCCTGGGCCTCCAAAAACAAATCAATCTGAAACCATCTACTCCAATGATATGCTTGATACATATTTAAAAAAAGATAACTAACTTCTACATCATGCGTGAGATAAAGTTTCCCTCGTGAGACAAACTTAGATATTGCAACATGTTTTAATATGGGCAAACAAAAGTGTTATGTGGAGCCCCCGAAGGGAAGAGGTGTTGGCTTTTTCAGTGCCGCTTTTGTAGGCAGGCCGGCAGATTGCGCTGGTGGCTCTTTGTCTGCGAGGGAAATCCTAGCCGGGAGGTGCGGGCTGAGCACGGAGCAGTGGCATCGGATGACCGTACATTTCCTCTCCCACTATTTACTGGCCTTTTGTTTATTTGCCGAATGCGAAATATATACATGTCTCCAGATCAGATCTGCTTTCCACACGTTGGCCTTCTCTTTGTTTTCTCATTGTTTCTTTTTTTATTCATCCTCCTCCTCCTCTTCTCCGCCTCTTTTCCTCTGCCTTTGCACCTGCTTCAAATGCTGTCAAAAGTCTGTGCATCTGTTTGAATCTCTTGGAATTTTTCTTACTGAATTCTATAACCATCTTAAAATTGTTCAGATATCATTTACATAATGCAGGATATTATTTAGGAGGAAAAACACTTTCATCTGTGTGCCAAATTAAAATTTTTCATTACTTTATTGTACTGAAGAGAGATGGGTAGATTTGAGATGACCTAAATGTCATGTTGCTGCACAGAAAAAAAAAAAAAAAACATTTTAAACAATAGCCATTCTGAGATGAGGTTTGTCCTGAATTCCCCACATATTTTCTCCCTTCTAACTGAACAGTAATAACAAAGATTTTACATTGGACATCAAGTGGGGAAACAACATAATGCCAACCTGTAATCTGAAATTAATGTAGTCTGGATTGTATTTTCCTATATCCTGGCATTGTTTTGTTGATGTTTCCAATGATGGGGACATGTCTTGCAACCTGTCAATGTTGGCATCTGCCTAATTTGGCTACCTTCTACCAAGTTACAGTAAATTTTGCACCAAAATACCATAGATATTGAATGACTCATGTCCTTTGATGTCAATAACAAAAAATATGGTAAAAGTTTTGTTCTACCTTTTAAAACTTAAACTTGATAAGCCTATTTATTTGCTATCCTAAATTAATGATTGTATGATAAATTGTGACCCACCAGTAGAGAACGACTAGGTTGCCATGGTGCCCTAGGCTAGGCAATCCCAATCAGTTTTCTGTAGTGGTGCAATTGTTCAGTTTACAAGAGAGCAATTCAGTGACTTAGTTTGTACATAGATGCTCTTGTTTACCAAATACCAATCTTTTATCACTCTCAATTTTTTTTTGCTCGAGCTGGTGCGCTTTGCGTATATGTCCTATATTTCAAATTATCCTTCAAATGTGCTTGCAATATGTGTGTGCTTGATGGAGCGATCACTTTAGATTCATCTTATTTTCCTGGTAAAAGGAGAGAATTGGTTATTCTCTCCTTAACCATGTGGACACACAATAATCATATTCAGCTATTTTTATCAACCTGACTTTAATCTACATAAATATTCATATGGAAGACAACAGCAGAATATGTGTGTGTTTTCATATGTCAGTGATTGAAGCTGGCTGCTCAGCACTGTAGAATACTCTCAATTCGTTTGTGTCGATCACCAAGACCCACGGGATGGTTAACGAAGGTTCAACAGGCTTCATTGATTGTAAGGCCCAAAACAAACTGAGCAAATAGGTTCAAGCAAACCCTTTTAGCTACACAAGCTCAATATCACGTGTTGCTGCATTCCAAAATGGACCGCATTTTATAAAGTGAAACAAGTATGCATTGCATTCTCAGCGTTGCTGCAAGGTTTGCTATAGCAGACATTGGTGTAAATTGATTTGACATTATTTTTGTCTTTTTGTTCAATTACAGTCATGTTTAAAGAGAATCTTCCTGTGTCCTGTGTCTGACCATGCATACTTCCCTACTAGATACTGTATAGTAGTGTGCCAAAAGCAGTATGTCAGTGGAGTAGTATGTCCAAATTTTAGTAATCATAAAACCTGTATGACCTACTACATCCGCTGAGATTCTGAAGTGTGCATCCACTGGACACTTTACTTTTCCACAATTCTAGGGGATCTGAGGAGGCACCATATTCAAACACTGAATAAAAAAAAAAAAACTGTGGAGGACCATGAGTCTGGGGCTCTTATGTATACGAAGAAAGTTGTTCCTTGTAGTCAAATTGTACTTGTTAAACTAAACCAGAGTAAATTATGTTCCTGGTTGTTGTTACTATGTCATATATTCGGGTAATAGAACAATTGAACTTGACCCAAAAGGCTGCTTAGATGCTGAGGTTTGTTAACACCAAACAAACGAAGGAATGCAAGTTAAGTATGTACAAAAGCATTGGCAAATTGTGTGTCAAGCATTCTGCTTTGCTTGCTGTCTTTTTTGCGTATTTGCATATGCTCTGTTTCTCACCTAAGAGTGAAAGATCAATGTAATATGATTAAGAGTAAAATGTCAATGATGGGTATGATGATGTTGATGGTTATTGCGCTAACAATAATTTTATAGATAAAATCATTGATTTTCATTCTATGTGACAAGGGTGATGGTGCCGATGATAACTTTGTGTAAGTGTAGACAAGGAATACTGGTTGATTCTGATGTGTTCATCAGACTTGTGCTGGTAATGTGTAGGGGCTGCGGAATCAGGTCTGTTCTCATGTATGGTATAATGGGAATGTGTCTGTGTCTGCGTGTGTGTGATTGGTTGGGTTGTGACAAGCTGCCAGCTCATATGGCGTTGAAGCAGAGTCACCACCGTCTAACCCCTGGCTTCACTTCACTGCTCTCCCCTCTACCTCGTTTGGGCCATTACTACGGTGGCAGCAGAAGCCTGAAGACTTCGCTCATCCCTATCTCATCCCCCTCTCTTTCCCCCTCACTGCTCCCACTATTCATCCCTCCCTCCGCTGTGTCCTGTCCCTAAATCACAGCATTTCTCACTTACCCCTGACTCCCAGTGACATCACTGCACATTCTTTGCTCAGTCTGTGAAGTGAGGATGTTCATCGGACCACGTCAGCTAGATTCAAAATACTATTTCTGTTTGCTTCGTCGAGCTGGCCATTGTGGTGAGGGCAGTTTGTGAAATGAAAGGACAAAGGGGGCTTTTAAATGGTGTAAATTTGACTGCGACAAAGTAGATGTGTCATTTCACAGACATTTTAGAGGTTTAAATGCGTTCTGTTAGGTATTAAGTTTAAAGGAGTATCTGTTTGGTCACAATATAGTTTTTTTCACTGGGGAATAGACACATAGTCTGCTCCAACTTTAGGAAAATATAGTGTCAAATATTAAAGTGTGTTATTTTCAATGTTAAAATTATTTATCCTATCCCAGTTTAATATGCAGAGACAATGATAAGTAAGCCATTTGTAGGTTGTTTTCACCTAAAAAGTGTAACACTGTGGCTCTGTGGGGCTATCAAACCAACCATCCCTACCATAATGACACTGCAAAATTGGCTTAAATTAATGGTGTGGGTTTGGGGACGGAATAGTTTAAGATGAAATTTGAAATTAAATCTACATCTCTGGTTATTAGAGATAGTTAAAAATGACCACAATGTTTAATCTGTTGTCATATACAGTGTAATTACATGAGCAAAGTGATGTGACACCGAGAGCATGTGGTTTTCCATTGGATCACCATAATTCCTGCTGAGAAACTGTGCTAGTGGGCTAAAGCATCTCAAGTTTCTTATAATCGCACAATAATGCCTGTAGAAAATCTCAGGAATTTCCTGCTTCACAATACAACCCAATTAGCCACTGTAATTTGTCGATTTACATCCATATTTTTGCACACTAAATCAGTGAATGGCCTGAATGTAATCTCCTTTCCAGATCACAGTATGTTTGAATAAGAATTCTGATATATTCTTATATTATATATTTAGATTTTAAAAGAACCTTTTGTAAAGTTAGTGGGCATGTGAGATGAATGCAGTCCTTGACTTTCTAAAGTGTTGACCCAGAGGACATTCCAATGATTGTAGAGAACACAAAGCATTCTGGAATATAATTGGATACTGATCCAGGGATGTGTTAGGATCATGAGATGGTGGAATTGTGAGTGGTGTGTCTGTGATTATGGGACGGCCTTGACAAAGTCACTGGTTTTATTTCATTGGAATAATTCCTTCCAAAGTCAAAAGGGGAAGATAAATCAAAATAGTGTGTCATATCTTATGTAGAATTTGCTTGTGCTTTAATGCTGGATATATGAATATCACTAAGGTGCTTAGAGCCCTGGCAAAGAAAACAGCATAGGTGATCTGTCTCAATGATAGAGTCAATGTCCAAAGTCTTTCCAAAGATGGCAGACAGTGGACTGAATAGTTGGAATGCTCTCGGGGGGGCTATTTCCAGTCATAACTGTGCAGCTTCTCTCTACTTGAATAATCTTGTCCAAAATTTGGTTGGACAAGATTACGATCAAAGAGCATATTTCAAATCAGCAACAAAATTAGATAATACTGGAATCATAAATTATGCGTCTTTATCTCATATTATGCTAAAACACGCAATTTTCCCAGCTTGTAAAGCTAATGCACATTCTGTATCTAAAAGGTGATTGGCTTTTTTACCCCTAAGGCGGGACTTCCTTTCTACATCCGTTAACTGTTGGGCGCTAGAGCTTCTTGGTTGGGCGTTCCAATTTCACCCATTAATTTTAATAGAAGTGGCCTGTCTCTGCTAAATAGTCTCTGATCATGTCTCACTCTTACTAAAGAGTTACCATGAGGAGTGGAGATTTGAGCATTGTGCAATATAAAGGGTTGGGGAGTAACAGAATACATGTAACAGGATTGCATATTTAAAATACAAAATATTAGTAACTATTCCTCTACAGTTACAATTTAAATCACTGGTCATTAGAATACAGTTACATTCAAAAAGTATTTTGATTAATGAAGAGATTACTTTGCATTTTATTGTTATTTGTTTAATTTAATATTTAGTCCTTTCAGATGGAAAACATTTATACATATACATGATGCGATCCAAAGTGCATTTGAACAGCAGTGAAACACTTTCTTATGATGTGTTACATTCATACAAGCAGACAGAGAATTAAGTTTTAAGTAAGTTTGGAGCAGAAGAAATAGAAATAAACCTTGTGTAAATTGTCAGCTTTACGCTAAGCTAAAATGCTATTTCTTGCCATTTTACATGCACATGTTACCAGACACGATTATTTTATTTTATTAAGAAAATTCACATTGAATCATAATTTCTTTTTTTCTAGTAAGACCTTTGATTTTAGGGCAAAATAATAGTGTACATTTTTGTATTGTTTTCCTGTAAAAATATCTAAAAATCCTTTAAACAAGATCAATTAGATTTATCTTGTTTTAGAAACAACAATGCATAAGATATTAAGGTTTTTCAGAGAATGTATTTTTAGCATGTGTATTTTGTCTTTCTGTACTGGCAGAGTTTTTATAGTCAAAACAAGTGAATAAATCTACCAGTGCTGAAGAAGTAATCCAGAGTATTTATAATCCATTACTGATCTTGAGTAATCTAACGGAATACGTTACAAATTACATTTTACAGCATGTATTATGTAATCTGTAGTGGAATACATTTAAAAAGTAACCCTCCCAATCCTGGCAATATGGCACACTCTAAGAGAGAGTTTGAGATAAAGATTCCTAGATGTTTGTAATAGATCTTTCAATTTTAGTAATTTACTGGTAATCCACAAAGTTCTCTTGATGTGTGTTTCCTAAACCCACTTTATAACTATATGTGTAAGATGTTCCAGTTGAAAACCATAGCATAGTAAAAGAAAACAAATAGAATTTGACCACATTATTAATCTTATGGCCCTGTTGAGAGTGATAAAGGGCTAGTACTGCAGAGTTGTGGTGCTTAAACAAACTGATTTGGACAGTAGCACTCCTCAATGATGGGAAGGAGTCTTAATTGAGCTAATCAGAGGGCTTTTAGCAACCTGAGAGGGTGTCCTCCTGCTCTTGATGACAGTGAATAGCCTGCCAAAACTGTAAGCATGAATCACTCAACTGCTTCATTGGAGCCAAGAGAGAAAAGCCAGCTATGAAATTAAAACATTAGACTACGTGTTATATGTGTGATCTCTTCATCTGAAAAGTGTACAAGGTTTGGATAGTGTTATGGGTTGTCAGCAGGCTTACATATGATCTGCTCCATCATAACTCTGCAGAAAGCTTTACAGATTCCCTCAATGTTGAAATGCGTGTCGTTCACAAAGTTCTACACAACCCTTGTGCCCTTGCATGTTTGTTTATTAACTATTTTTTGCTAAATTTATTGTCTTAAAGAGTAAAAAGTGTATTGTAGGATCAGCTCTGTTTATCATGCTTGAATAAATTCTGCAGATTTTCTCCCAAAGCTATGTTTACATCTCTCATTCACACAGGGGAGTGCCATTTTCCTCCACCAAAAAATTCTCATTTTGGAAACGCTCTCCAATATTGCACACTTTGGAAAAGGATGATATTAGGAAACAGAAAACAGTTTTCATGTGGCTTGAGCTTAGTCATAAAATAAGAATGCTTTTATGCTTATTCATACCAGTAACGTCTGATCAAAACAAAAGCACAATTAAAAACTGTACCGTGCTTTTATTAAGGGTGCAATCAGTAATGTTTTTGTCTATGTTCGATGACACCTAGCGATGTAGATGCAGCTTTACGTAAGAGCAAAGATTTATGTTAACGATGCCATTGTAGAAATGTGCTAATTGCAGTCAGACATGATTAACTTATTCCGCAAATTAAAGTGTCTAATAAAGTGAATAATATTCATATGGTCATATGATCTAAGCATGGCGGCGGTCATGAATGTGTGCCCAGTGGTATTTAGAAAGCAGCAGCTTTTTCTGTAAGACTGATATGAGTAGAGTTTTCATCTCTTGTGAGTGTACATCATTTAAACATGTTTTCCCAAAATATTGTTTTTATTGAATTCTGTTTAAAAGGTGAGCAATTTGTAAAAATGTGTACACTCTATCTCTCTGTCCTCCCTTTACCTCCTTCCCCTCTTATGCCCCTGAGCTGGAGTCGTGTGGATGATGTTTATATTGACTGTCTGTGATTTTTGGAGCTTCAAAAGTCTGATCACCATCCACTGAGCTAAGTTATTTTTCTTCAAATGTGTTCTGCTGAAGAAATAAAGTCATGCACACCTGGGATATCATAAGGGTGTGTAAATGATCAGATAATTTTCTTTTTTGGGTGAACTGTCCCTTTAAATTTGCAGTAAGCAGTGGATTTAATTCTGTTGTTACACTAACAATGGAGTGGTTGATTGATAAAGTTAATTAATAGAGTCAGAATGTGCTCTGCTCTCTTTGGAGAATCCTGTGACCTCTCACTTTTGTTGACATCAATAGCTTGTTGATTTCTCTGGTCAAAGCAGCAGTCGCAGTGGACACCAACATTCCCTGCTAATCCTGTGCTCTATAGAGCTGCATTACTATTCACAAGTTAGCCCCATATTAAACTGTGCTGTAATCATGACAACATAATCTCGTTTTTGCCTTAATTTGTGTAAGACTTGCACACTTATTATTACAAGCACAATCCCCAATGAAGCAACCAGGTGTTAAAAGAATAGTTAGCTAAAATCTCTTATTATTTACTCACCCTGCCTGCATCCTCACCTTGAATTTTGTGGTTGCAAATGGGTGGCTTGCCTCCAAGACTTCTCTGACTGGCTGAAGATGACAGAGGGAAGAGTTTTCAGAATTCCCATGTGTGTTATTTTCCTAAGACAAAAGAGTGTTTATGTTCTTGCACTGTAGTTAGGGATGTTACCCCTGCTGATACTGGGTCAATGCATTGTTTATGTAAAACAAAAGGATAAATGTGATGTCACGTCTAGACAAAATGCAAATTAACGTTAATAAACCTTTGTTTGCTAGCTTGATGTCTGAAGGCATGCAAATATGTTGCATTCAAACATGTGTTTATAAAAACTCAGTCATGAAAATAATCCTGAATATTATGTTGCACTTTTCAGTGTATTATTGTAACTGGGGATTCCCTATAAAGCCATTAGGATGAATTAGCTTTGATCCACAAACATAGATGCCTTGAAAACATAAACTGATAAATCTATTAGCCAACAAATCAAAGCATGCTCGTTTTATTTGCACTAAACGTCAGCCTTTCTACAATTCAAATACTGCATTCCCCTAAAATGTAGAGGAGAATGTGACAGCATCATCTAGTATGTCTTTGCCTTGCAGTCTCACTTCTACAGCAACCTGTCTGTCACTTTCAGGTTTCACTATATTGTCTCTATTTTGTATGACGATCCCCAGACCATTAGAGTCTATATCTCTGTCCATTATCTACCTTTATTTTCATCTTTCAAACTCTCTTGCTGCGTTCTCTCTCTTTTATAGTTTTTCTCACAGATGGGCTTTCACTTGTAGTTTAAACTTGTTTTATATGCTATGACTCATGATAAATAAAACGGAGCCCATCCACTCTGCTTCTGCACTGATCATGGCTGAAGCAATTACAACCCAGAGCCAACAGCAGTTCCTCTTGACTAACGTCTCGGTTACGTATGTAACCTCCGTTCCCTGATGGAGGGAACGAGACGTCGTGTCGAAGAAGCGACACTAGGGGTCTCTCTTGAGCGCCGAAAGATACCTCTGATCTATGAAAAAAGGCCAATGAGAGTTGGCGAACAGTATTTGCATACTCCGCCTCCGGATACGGATATAAAGGCGAGAGAAATACGCTCGTTCATTCAGGATTTTTCTGAGGAGCCGGGAGTGTTCCGGGCATCTCAGCGGCTCGGCTCAGCGACGTGGCCGGGAAGACACGACGTCTCGTTCCCTCCATCAGGGAACGGAGGTTACATACGTAACCGAGACGTTCCCCGTCTGTCGCTCACTTCGACGTCGTGTCGAAGAAGCGACACTAGGGGTCCACTTCAAAACTCGCCATGCGCTGAGCCGTGTACGTGTACTGCTGACACAGAAGCGGGCAGGTATTTTGCACGTGCGCAAGCGACCAACTGTGTTCAGGCTGCACGTACTCTTCCCCAATGCCCCGAAAAAGCGTCAGCATCCTTTTGGTTACCCTAGGGGGGAACAAGGTGACGCTCCCAACTAGGGAACGGGCCAAGCCTGGCTGGGCCTCTTTTCTCTCTATGTTTTCTCGGCATAGAGCAAGAGCAGCCGGGGCCCTTACCGCATCGAGGGAAGGGGGTCTTATTCCGAATTCCTATTCTTAGGGGGAAAAGACCCTGCGGAGGCCACACCCGCCCAACAGGGGAGGTAAAGGTGGCAAAAATACATCACATGGCCACTTGGGGCATGTGGGAGGAAATGGCGCGGTGGTAGATCCAACCTCAAGGAGGGGGGAGTTGCTACAACACGGCGACCGGAGGGCAGCAAAGGGCTGCCTAAGGGAGACGCGGGTCAGCTCGTAAGGTGACCGTACCGCGGAAATACACACAGGAGGAGTCCCATAGGAGGCCTGATCTGTGGAGCACTTATTCCAGTAGGGGTAGCCGGAGGTACCCGTAGTGGACTGGACCAGCACGTTCCTCCGATGAACTGCTGCGGGTCCGAAGTGCTAGGGAGGAATCAACCAGGGACCTGGGTCCTCTGGGACAAAAGCGCACTGTTTTGCCTCGGCAGAGGGAAACGGCGCTGGTACAAGCGGATCACCCGGTCAGATCGTCGACGTGTACCGAGTTCTACGGGCTCGGACCTGAGAGAACACGGGACGAGACTGACTCAACCCTGAGATCATAAGGGTGTTAGGTGCTGCCCAGCCCGCAGCTCTGCGAATGTCTGCTAGGGAGGTGCCCCTCGCCAGTGCCCATGAGGATGTCACGCTCCTAGTGGAGTGGGTTCGAACCCGTAAGTGGGGGGCATGGCCTGGGTGTGATAGGCCAACTGAATGGTATCCATCACCCAGTGAGACACCTCTGTTTGGAGACAGCGTTCCCTTTCTGCTGGTCCTCCAAAGCAGACAAAGAGCTGCTGAGAGCGCCTGAAGCTCTGGGGGCGGTCCAGGTAGGCACACAAGGCACGTACCGGACACGACAGTGAGAGGGGCTGGGTCTGCCTCCTCCCGGGGCAGCGCTTGTAGGTTCACTACCTGATCTCCAGAGGGCATGGTAGGAACCATGGGCACATAGCCCAGTCGAGGTCTTAGGATCACATGAGTATCTGCCGGACCGAGCTCCAGGCAAGTGTCGTTAGTAGGGGACGCTTGCAGGTCCCCGACCCTCTTGATGGAAGTGAGCGCAATCAGCAGGGCCGTCTTTTCAGGAGAGGGCCCTGAGCCAACTGATTCTAGCGACTCGGGGGGGATCTCTGAAGACCGGCAAGGACCACCGAGAGATCCCCAGGAGGGGAACAGGTTTGGCCAGGAGGGGTTTTTAACCTCCGGGCACTTCTTGGGAACCTGACGATTAAGTCGTGCTTACCCAGAGAGTTGCTGTCTACTGGGTTGTGGTAAGCTGCAATAGTGGCAACATACACCTACGAGGTGGATGGGGACAGCCTCCCCCCCAACCTCTCCTGTAGGGACAGGAGCACAGACCTAACTGCGCACCTCTGTGGGTCTTCTGCCCGGGAAGAACACCAATTCACGAACAGACGCCATTTCAGGGCGTAGAGTTGCCTGGTAGAAGGGGCTCTGGCTTGGTTGAACGTGGCTACGACCGTGGGTGGTAGACCAGCTAGATCTTCCGCATCAGGGACCAGATGTGGAGGTTCCAGAGGTCTGGGTGCGGATGCCAGAGCGTGCCCCGTCCCTGAGAAAGAAGGTCCTTCCTCAGGGGAATTCGCCAGGGAGGGGCTGTCGCAAGGAGTATGAGGTCCGAGAACCAGGCCCGGGTGGGCCAGTAAGGAGCCACGAGAGTGACTTGCTCCTCGTCCTCCCTGACCTTGCACAGCACCTGTGCAAGAAGGCTCACTGGGGGGAATGCGTACTTGCGCAGCCCCACCGGCCAGCTGTGTGCCAGTGCATCTGCCCCGAGGGGAGCCTCTTAACGGGCGTACCAGAGCGGGCAGTGGGAGGTCTCTCGGGAGGCAGAGGGGTCTACCTGGGCCTTGCCGAACCGTTCCCAAATCAGCTGCACCGAGTGGGGGTGAAGCCTCCACTCTCCGCCAGACAAGCATTGTCATGACAGCGCGTCCGCTATCACATTGGGGTTGCCGGGGATGTGAGTGGCACGCAGCGACTTGAGTCGGTGCTGGCTCCAAAGGAGGAGACGACGGGCGAGTTGTGACATGTGACGGGAGCATACGCCGCCTTGGCGATTTATGTACGCGACCGCAGTGGTGCTGTCCGACCTGACTAGGATATGTTCGTCCCGAATTAACGGGAGAAACTTCCGCAGGGCAAAAAGGACGGTCAACAACTCGAGGCAGTTGATGTGCCAACGCAGCTGGGCCCCTTTCCAACGGCCTGAGGCTGCGTGCCCGTTGCATACGGCGCCGTGGCGCCATGCTCGTCTCGGGACTCGGGTCTGGAGCCAGTGTTGGAGCGGTCTCATATGCATCAACCCCAGCGGCGCGACCGCCGCGGAGGACGCCATATGCCCCAGGAGCATCTGGAAAAGTTTTAAGGGGACCGCTGTGCCTGGCCTGAAGGCGGCGAGGCAGTTCAACACTGACTGGGCACGCTCGTTGGTGAGACATGCCGACATTGAGACCGAGTCTAACTCCATCCTGAGAAAAGAGATGCTCTGAACTGGAGTGAGCTGGCTCTTTTCCCAGTTGACCTGAAGCCCCAGACGGCTGAGGTGCCTGAGCACCTGATCTCTGTGGATTTTGCATAGTAACTCTCGTGAGAGGACAGAGACAGGCCAAAGGGGAGGACTTGTACTGATACACCTGGCCCCCGAACGCAAACCGCAGGTAGGGGCGGTGTCGGGGCAGGGTGGAGACATGAAGTACGTGTCCTTCAGGTCTACCGCTGCGAACCAATCTAGATGCCGGACGCAGGTTAAGCGTGAGCATTTTGAACGGGAGTTTGTGCAACGCTCGGTTGAGAACTCGCAGGTCCAAGATTGGTCATAAGCCGCCGCTTTTCTTGGGTACGATGAAGTAAGGGCTGTAGAAACCCATCTTCATCTCGGTTGGAGGGACAGGCTCTATCGCGTCTTTGGCCAGAAGAGTCGCGATTTCCGCGCGCAGGGAGTGGGCGTGTTCGCCGTGTACTGCGGAAAAGCGGACGCCCATGAAGGGGGACGGGGGCCTGGCAAACTGAATTGCGTAACCGAGTCGGATGGTCCGGGCCAGCCAGCGAGACGGGTTGGGAAGTGAAAGCCACGCGTCCAACCTCTGCGCTAGGGGCACCAAAGGGACGATTAATTTGACGTACCCGGCGGGGCTTCGCAGCGGGGCGGAGCAGGTAGGGCAGCGTTGGGCGGCGACGGGGCGACCCGCAGCTGAGGTGCTGAGAAAAGACTCAAGCACTTACCTTGCTCCGCACACCCGGCAGGGGGCGGGTCAGCGACTGAGGAGGAGGTCCTGGGTAGGCGTCCTCTAGACTCGTCGGAACCGGCCGGCCGGGGGACAGTCGTGGGGCTGAAGACGGGTGGTCCGTGTCCAGGAAGCCAGGACTGATGATATCTGGGGGCAAAGTGCCGTGAGAACGGTATTTGCGGGCCAGGTGACCCAGAGACAAAAGGAAATAGCTCATTACAGAGAATATGAGAATGTGAAAATTAATTCAACAAGAAAAGATTCTCCTCCCGGCCCTCCACCGGGGACGGAGCGGTCTTACCAGCCTCCGGAGCTAACATCTTGGTCCCTGGGTTGAACGTCTACGGACAGCCTGGGAGCCTTCCGGGTCCTCGAGGGGGTCCGTGAGACGGGGGCGTCCGTTCCCTGCAGCGTGCTCGACGCTGGGGCTGAGAGCTGGGCCCGGGTTGAGGCGGAGCAGGGTGTTTCATAGCCGCAGGAGGACGCCCTCGGCGAGCAGACGGGGCATGGCCCATGGCGGCAAGCTTGCGGCGGGGCAGGATGTGCAGTGGCCTCCGTCTGCCTCACCGCTGAGGACTGCTGGGCAGAGTCGTCAACGGTGGCGCCGAATGGACGGAGCTGGGAGACGGGGGTGTGAGAGAAGGTGTGCCTTGTCTGCCTCCCGCATTTCGACCAGGTCCAGTCCACAGGTGTGTTTCTGGACCACAAGGGGTGGCCATCGCCTGTTCGAGTGCCAGCGCTTCTGACCTCCGTGGCCCGGGGGCGCGGTTGGTCATCCAGCGCAGTTCCTGCAGCACATCAAGAACAGGACTACCCAAGGTGCAGGTTTTGAAGTGCCTTGGCCTGGCATTGGTTGCAGGAAGGGCCGTGGCGTGCAGAGTGGAAGCGGTCTGGGACCGTTCCACCACGAGGGTAGTGAGAGCGGAGGAGCGAAAAAGCCTTGGCTTAGCTCAACTCGTCGTGCACGTCCGGGAAGAAGGGAACGGGGGGGGGGGCGTGGCTGTGAGCGGCGCACCTGCCCGCGGAACCGATCAAGTAGCCCGGGAAAGCATAGCGGATCTCCGTGCGTCAGGCTCAGGCTGGGCGGCAGACCCGAAGGTGGCGGCCCAGGCGAACGATCAGCATCCGATGCCGCTGTAACGCTCTCCGATGCAGCGGTGATGTCATCCAATTCTGAGGCAAGCAAGCGTGCCGGGGAGGCGGGCGGTTCGAGGGGGTTTACCCGGCGAACAGAGCCCGTCATATTCCCCAAATCGCCTTCATCGCCCGCAGCGCCTGCGCCGATCCCGTAGGAAGAAGGCGGAGCGCGGGGGGCGGTTGAAGTGGCTTTCTCTCATTACAAAAGAAAGCTGTGCGACCGCAATGCTATAACGGCCATGTTCTCACACTGAGAAGATGAACCATTGGAGAGAATACTCATCCCGAGCTCAGACGGAAGCAAGCAAGCAAGCGTGCCGGGGAGGCGGGCGGTTCGAGGGGATTTACCCGGCGAACAGAGCCCGTCATTGTCCCCAAATCGTGTTCATCGCCCGCGGCGCCTGCGTCAATCCCGTAGGAAGGAGGCGAGGCGCGGGGGGCGGCTGAAACGGCTTTCTCTCATTACAAAAGAAAGCCACACGACCGCAATGCTAGCAAACAAGCGTGCCGGGGAGGCGGGAAGTTCGAGGGGATTTACCCGGCGAACAGAGCCCGTCATTGTCCCCAAATCGTGTTCATCGCCCGCGGCGCCTGCGTCAATCCCGTAGGAAGGAGGCGAGGCGCGGGGGGCGGCTGAAACGGCTTTCTCTCACTACAAAAGAAAGCCACACGACCGCAATGTTGCCATGGCTATGTTCTCGCACTGAGAACATAAACCATTCATAAAACACTGCTTGCATGTGATCGCAGCCCAGGCATGCAAGATAGTGTTTTATGACCGAGAGAGGTGGGGAGAAAACACCGCATCCAGAAACTACACAGGGGCGGAAATTACATCTTTATAAAGACGCGTCCTGAAAAGGACGTTCAACGCCGCTGTGTAATGCTCTTTCAGAGAAATAAACTCTTTTATGGAGAGAATCACTCTTTCAACTCTTTTAACTCTGCGCTGTCGAAGCGCCCAGGGGCAAACTGCACGCCGGCAGTGAAGAGAAAAGCCGCTGTAGTGCGCCGTAAATCCAACAGCAAAGCAGAGCGTCAGAGGATCAGAAGCAGGATCAGTTGTGTTACTCGCAGCTGACTGCATACACACGACCATCGGCTCCGAAGAAAATTACTGAATGAACGAGCGTATTTCTCTCGCCTTTATATCCGTATCCGGAGGCGGAGTATGCAAATACTGTTCGCCAACTCTCATTGGCCTTTTTTCATAGATCAGAGGTATCTTTCGGCGCTCAAGAGAGACCCCTAGTGTCGCTTCTTCGACACGACGTCGAAGTGAGCGACAGACGGGGAATGGCACTTTTCCACTGCACGTTACGGTTTCTACTCGACTCGACTCTTTCAGGTGGACTTTTCCACTGCAGTTTAGTGCCGCCTCAACGTGGGTGGGATTATTGGCTGATCGTCATAGTTGAGCCCCCTCTACTGCCGTTACATCTTAAATGTAACACAAACATTACTGTCCATAAACAATAACACGACCGCTAGCTCTTAGCTACTAGCTCATTGTGCTGTATAAAGCAGTTATTGCATGGTGATTTTAAACAAGTGTAACAGTTTAATTGGCCTGGTCGACTTAGAAGCAAGCAGTAGCTGATCAACTAAATGTGAAGAATATAGAGTTAACGCAACAAAATGTACCATACTCATATCTTGGACTCCAATAACCCCATTGCTGAGTCCAGTGCACTCTCCCTCCCATTACCATAGATAGCATCCATTTGGTAGAACCATTTCCACTTTCTTCTGTTTGAACCACTCTCTGTGGCTGTTGTGGTCCTTGATGGTTCTGTAGTCACTTTTGAGTTTTTTTAACTTTTCCCACACTGTTGGTAGGTCCAGTGGTAGCCAACAGCTGAGACTCATACCAAAGTGCAGCCAACAGCTGAGACACTTACTGAGAAACTTTTTTATTTTGCGTAATTTCGTTCATCGCTAATGAGAGGAACGTCTGCACTTCGTTTATTGACCACGGCGTGGTTTTGCACAAAGCCATTTCTTTTTACAATTCGAAAGTCGCATGGACAAATTATACTGTTACTAACTTTAAAACTAGTGGGTCCGTGTCGAAAATCACAGGTAGTGACGATTCTCTCTGACCAATCAGTGATTTGCAGGGTTTTGATGTCACATTTATCATCAGCTCGGCTCGCTTTGAACCTCGACAGAGTTGGTACTAACCACAGTGGAAAACACCATAAGTCGAGTCGAGCTGTACCGTGTAGTGGAAAAGCCACATAAGTTGATTGTGGGTGAGGGAGGGGCAAGACTTGTTAGGGTAATTAAGGAATTAAGATGCATGTTTGGGTCCCCACACATACTTGTCACCCAAATGCTCACTTAATGAACCAATAACAACCAACGTGTGAACCAGACATATTTCATGTAGTGGCAGACATAACCAGGGTCCATGAAATCAATTTTTTTAAATTAGTTTTTTTGGCTTTTAGTCCATGACCCCATTTATAGGTCTGCTATTCAACCCGAGCATAACAGAACCCTATAAACTGTCATGTTTCAGGCTGGGTTTGGGTCAGTTTTTCAAGTATAATTTAGGATTTTTGTTGGGTTTTTGTAATAAATGAATAACTAAATTTGTATTAATTGTATTATTATTTATAATTTTATATACTGTATAAATATATATATATACATTTTTATCCAACTTATACAAGTTTATCTTGGTCTCATCAGACCACAGGACATGGTTCCAGTAATCCATATCCTTAGTCTGCTTGTCTTATATGTCTATATATATATATATATATATATATATATATATATATATATATATATATATATATATATATTCAGATAAATAAAATGCATTACATTCTTGTTGCAGAAGAGTTAATCATTGATAAGACAATACAAAAAGCAGCTTTAGAATACAAAGTATTGTTTACTACCATATTATTGAACATAATCCAATCATTGGCATACAGTTCACAGATATCCATTTCACAAGTGAATTTGTCAATCAGTTCGAGATTTATTATGAGGGCTTGTTTAAAGACCCATCAATGTACGCCTGTGTCAGCCATGCTTGTTTAGCATCTCGGGTGTGTTGTGTCATAAACATACAATTTGTAGGTCACCGTGTCAAGTTAAATGTAGTTTAATAATCTTGAGATCCCTTAATTCAAATTTGCGCTCCATGAAGTGGTTTTGAATGTAAGAACGTAAAGCATGTCTGTGTTGTTCTGTCTTCTGTGGTTGTTTCCACACAGCTGAAATTTCAATTACTGCCCTCTGGAGTATTTCTCAGGAATCTTCCTTTTTACGGTCCGGGGGCATTGAGATTAATTCTGTAAATTTTTTTAACGTGTTATTTTTAATAAAAATTAATTTCACTGAATTAATGCATTAAATCGACAGCCCAATCGATAGACAGTGCATCCGGAAAGTATTCACAGCACTTCACTTTTAAAAAAAAAAAGTATGTTACAGCCTTATTCCAAAATGGATAAAATTCATTATTTTCCTCAAAATTCTACAAATAATACCCCATAATGACAATGTGAAAGAAGTTTGTTTGAAATCTTTGCATATTTATAAATAAAAAAAATCACATGTACATAAGTATTCACAGCCTTTGCTCAATACTTTGTTGAAGCAACTTTGGCACCAATTACAGCCTCAACTCTTTTTGTGTATGGCTTGGTTTGTGAGAGAGAGAGATTTTTAATAATATAATATAGGCTATATTTATTTAGTTTCTTTACTTAACTTATTTGCGCACAAGCTCTGACTCACAGACAAGCGCAAACAAACGAGTTAGGATCTGTTCACACTAAATGTGGTTGTCAGTTGACAGTGAAATGACCAGAGGGGACCACCCCCCACCCCACCCCCTCTTTCAGTCCGATGGTGAGGGGTAGTACAGCCAAAGATTTTTTCCCACTTTGAGCACTGGTTACGAAAGTTGCTTAAATAAAATACAGTTTATTGCAACAAATTGTTTTATGTAAATTTGCTGAAAAAAAAAAAACAGAGTGATTGATTTTGGGTCCCAAAAGCATTGCAAGCATAAGTTGATCAAAGAGACCATTGGCACCAATGTTTCTACAATCTACTTAGGCTTACAATGATTTTGGGAAAAGCAGCCCTGGTCGATTCTGTTTTCTCTCATTTGACTCTTGGTGAGTTTTTCACACTGCCTGTACATAAATCTTATGTACTGTTTTCATAAGGCTAATTTTTTAAATATAATGTCTGAGCTCCAGAATGGAAACTGAAGTTTTAGATGTAATTCTGTGTGCGTGTGTCTGAGGGTGATGAGTGTTTGAGAGATATGACTGGCAGGCCTTTTTTAATGAAGCATCTGTGCTCATATTTCTGCTGATTGAGAGATCTGTTATCATCTGGTCTCACAATTACTTAACGCAGTTACTGAAAATTGGCTGGTCAAACTTTAACACCCTTAATTTGGTCAAATCATATTTTTTTTTTTTTTTGGTGCACTATTTCAATCAAACCTCAATCTTTCATAATTGGGTTTAGTCTGTCTGTCCAGCATTTAATTCACCATCCAATATATCTTCTCACATGTGAAAGTTATCAAATGAATGGTCAAGGCATCTTTATGCTTTATGGGTTTAACATGCTATTGGATTATTGATCTATTTAAGGGAAAGATGGTTACAGTGAATGACTGTCTCTTGTCATCTGAGAGCAAAGACAGACAGATGGCTGTCATTGTGTGAGAGCCGCTTTGCACATTTTCGTAATGGCGGGAATGAAACGTACCAAACATATGCACTGCCCAGCAGGACCCAGCAACTGTAAGTAATGTCTATACATCTGAACCCCCAGCACACGTGTGTGGATACACACTCAACATACATGCTCATCAAATTAGAGTGCCTGCTGAGATCAGAAGATTTGTTTTGATTCTGTCCTTCTGTGAGGTTTTAATTCTGAGTGGGTGTATGTAATTTAATAAGTCAACGTGCCTTCACATAAACAGTAAAGATAATCATATTCCCTTAATGGACAGTTTTTGCTCTGTTTAAAGCTGAAGTGTATAATTTCTGTGCCACTAGCATCTAGTTGAGTCACAATTTTGTGGTTGAGCCAAGTTGCTGTGTCGGGCTGGTTGGGATGCTCAAACAATCAGAGCAATGTTTTAGCGCCACAGAAGAACAGTGTTTACACTTTTTGGGGAACCTAGGAATGGATTACTTATCGTTGTCTCTGCCATTTAGCTGAGATATAAGAAAGCCTTTAAAACTATGAAAAATGTTACACGCTTTACCTTTAAATAGTACTTTAACATATGCCTACGTAAAGGAAATTTGCTCTAAAATCTAAAATAGATTAGCCATTGAAAGCATGTGGACATCAGTCAAGTTTAACAGTTTTACTTTTCCAATAATTTTTTTGCAATTGTAAAATATAAATATTTCTGATATCAAAACAATTCACTTTGTTTTTTAACGATACAATGTTGACAGTGATATAATAACAGGGTATCGTCTAGGTTACGTATGTAACCTCCGTTCCCTGATGGAGGGAACGAGACGTTGTGTTGAAGAAGCGACACTAGGGGTCTCTCTTGAGTGCCGAATATGCCTCTGATCTATGAAAAAAGGCCAATGAGAAGTTGGCAGACAGTGGCTCGGCTCAGCGACGTGGCCGGGAGGACACAACGTCTCGTTCCCTCCATCAGGGAATGGAGGTTACATACGTAACCTAGATGTTCCACGTCTATCGCTCACTTCGATGTTGTGTCGAAGAAGCGACACTAGGGGTCCAATTTAAATCACGCCATGTGCTGAGCCGTGTACATGTTGCTGACACAGGAGCCAACAGGTACTTGATGTGCAAAAGCGACCAGCTATATCAGACTGCACGTACCCTTCCCCAATGCCCCCAAAAATTTGTCAGAATCCTTCTGGTTACCCTAGACAGGGGAACAAGGCGACGTTTGCCGACCTTGGAACGGCCCGAGCCTAGCCGGGCCTCTTTTCTCTCTGTGTTTCTCGCATAGAGCCAAACGGCTGGGGCCTTTACATGCATCGTGGGAAGGTGGTCTTACCCGGTTTCCTGTTTTTAAGGGGGAACCATCACACGGTGCGTGCCGCAGCGCCATGCTCGTCTCGGGACTCAAGTCTAGAGCCAGTGCTAAAGCGGTCTCATAAGCATTAACCCCAGCAGCACCACCGCTGCGGAGGATGCCATATGCCCCAGGAGCCTCTGGAAAAGTTTTAAAGGGACCGCTGTGCGGTAAAAAGGGATTTGGCATGTTCGCCGTGTACTGCGGTAAAGTGGATGCCGACGGGTTGGGAAGTGAAAGCCACACATCCAAACTCCGTGCTAGGGGCACTAAGGGGACGATTATCTTTGGTGTACCCGGCAGGGCTTCGCAGCGGGGCGGAGCAGGTAATACAACGTCAGGAGGCGAGGCTGCATCCCGAGGCTCTGGTGCTCAAAAAAGACTTGAAGCACTTACCTTGCTCCGCACACCCGGCAGGGGGTGGGTTAGTGTCTGAGGAGGAGGTCCGGTGGAGGCATCCTCTAGACTCGTCATGGGGCTGAGGGCGGGGGTTCCACGTACAGCGTGACGGGACTGTTGAGGTGTGGCGGCAGAGTGCTGTGAGAATGGCATTTGCGGGCCAGGTGACCCAGAGACAAAGGAAATTACAGAGAACATGGCAAATTAAATGAATTCAACAAATATTCTCCTCCCGGCCCCCCACCGGGGGACGGAGTGGTCTGCTTACCAGCTCCGGAGCTAACGTCTTGGTCCCTGGGTCGATCGTCTCAGGAGCATCTGGGAGCCTTCCGGGTCCTTGAGGGGGTCCGTGAGACGGGGTGCTCGATGCAAGGGCTGAGAGCTAGGCTGGGTTGAGGCAGAGGAGGGTGTTTCTTAGCCGCAGGAGGACTCCCTCGGCGAGCAGACGGGGCATGGCCCGTGGCGGCAGGTTTGTGGTTTGTGCTGCTTCACTGCAGAGAACTGCTGGGTGAAGTCCTCGACGGTGTCACCGAAGAGGCCAAACTGGGAGACAGGGGCGTTGAGTGTCTTGTCCGTCTCACGCATCTCGACCAAGTTCAGCCACAGATGACATTCCTGAACCACGAGTTTGGCCATCGCCTACCCGAGTGACTGTGCTGTGGCCTTCATGGCCCTGAGGGCGAGGTCGGTCGCTGAGTGCAGTTCCTGCAGCACGTTGGGATCAGGACTACCCTCGTGCAGATCTTTGAGTGCCTTGACCTGGTTGACTTGCAGGAGGGCCATGGCATGCAGGGCGGAAGTGGCCTGTCCGGTGGTGCTGTAGGCTTTGGCGGTCAGTGATAACATTATCTTACAGGCCTTGGAGAGGAGCACAGGGCGAACCCGCCAGGTGGCGGCGTTCTCAGTGCATAGGTGGATCGCAACCACCCTATCCACCTGGGGAATTGCTGTGTACCCATGGGCCGCTCCGCCGTCGAGGGTAGTGAGAGCGGATGAACGCATGGCTTTGTGACAAGTGGAGAGGGGTGCCCTCCATGAAGTCGCCAGCTCATCATGCACGTCCGGGAAAAACAGGACCGGGGGGGGGCGTGGCTGTGAATGGCCTGCAAACCCCAGGAACCAGTCATCCAGCCACGACGGCTGTGGGGAGGACGGAGGGTTCCAGTCCAGCCCCACGCTGGCGGCGGCCTGGGCAAGCATGTCGGGCGTCTGAGTGTCAGCCTCAGCCATGGTCATGCAGGCTGGCCATGAGGCGAGCCGCTGTTGCCTCGAGCACGGACGAGAGTCAAGAGCGTGCTGGGGGGGCGGGTGGTCTGAGGGGGCGTACCCGGCGACCACAATGATGCCATGGTCATGTTCTCACAGTGAGAGCATGAACTATCCAGAAACGCTGCCTCAGTGTGATCACAGCCCAGACACACGAGACAACGCCTGTGGCCGTCTGAAGTGGAGAGCACTCTACCGGGCATCCAGGAACTATACAGGGGCGGAAGGGCATCTTTATAAACACGCGTCCTGAAAAGGACTTTCAACACCGCTGTGTATTGCTCTTTTAGAGGAAAATACTCTTTTACTGAGAAAATCACTCTTATCAATAAACTCTTAAGTTTTGCGCTGTCGAAGCGCCCAGGGTCTTAACTGCACTGCCATGCAGAGAAGGAGAAAGCCGCTGAAGTCGCCATAGATCCAACAGCAGATCGCTCAGAGGTAAGAGGAACAGGTGTGTGACTCGCAGCTCACTGCATACACGACCATTGGCTCCAAAGAAAATTTCTGAATGAACTAGACGTATTTCCCTGCCTTTATACCCGTATGTCCGGGGGGCGGGGTATGCAAATACTGTCTGCCAACATCTCATTGGCCTTTTTTCATAGATCAGAGACATATTCGGCATGCAAGAGAGACCTCTAGTGTCGCTTCTTCAACACAACGTCAAAGTGAGCGACAGATGGGGAACCACAATTATGGAAAGCCTGGAAATTTCAGGATTTTGTTTGGTTTTGGTATACAATGGAAATCTTGCAAGTCATGGAATTTTTAGTGAGGATTCATTTTTGTAGTCATGTTCCAGTATAAAATACATAATCATCTAGATCTTGCTCTTATGTTGAGCTTGTGCAGAATAAAACTTGCTTGACAGTTGTAGTGATTTCGAGTATTTGTTTTGGTAACTTAATGTGAGGCATTTTACACAGATGTTTCACTACATGGTGTATTGAAAGGAAAAAAAACTTGAGGCATCCCAGATAAACATTTTTAAATGTTTATGGTGTATTTTCCACTGAGGTAAAAGTAAAATTTCTATAAATGTTCTTTAGTATTTGATTTGCTCACATCACTTACAGACCATCATTCTTAGAATTCAACTTAAACTATGTATTATGTTTCAGTTACTTATAAAGTCATACTGATAACCAGTTTGTGTGGGAATTTTTATCTTGAATCAGTTCTTTTCTATGAATTGGTCAATATTTTATTAGCAAATAGATTTGAATCTAAATTATTTTTTAATTAATTTAATTTTGCAATACTCACAAAAAACTGAAAAAGTAATGAAAAAGTCTTGGAAATTATTTGATCAAAAAGTTTGGGAACCCTGTAATGTATCAGCCTGAAGACTTAAGTACTGGTATGAAACTAATAGTTACTAATGTAACCAGAATCATAACCCAAGCCTTCACAATCCACATCAGAAGTGTGTGTTTGACCCCATTTACACTTGGTTTTAAGATGCATCTCAGGTGATCCGATCACATGTGGTCAGGCGAGACAAATCACTGTTTACACTGTTTACTTAAATACATCTCCTGTGACCAATAGTGTTCGGATTTCATGGGGAGGGTCTCTGATTTGATGATGACATATTGTACATAATCACTATGTCAGTGTGTTACTGCATGATAATAATCTGCAAAAAAATTATAAAATAAAACACTTTTTCTCCAAGATGCAGCTGAAATTTAATCTAAGCATAAATGCAACATTTTGAGCATTATTTTAGTGGATTACCTGTATTAAAGGAGCTTCAGGCATTTGTGCTTCTCATCTGTGTTGATATCAAACACACTGAAGAAAATGTGTGAAGTTCTCGTGCTTGTGTATGTATCCGTTTTTTAAAGTTTTTCCATCTAACGGTTATTTTCTTTTTAAGCTGCTCGTGAAAGGCAAAGTTCAAACTCTTGTTCTAGCGCAGCAGTTGATTGGTAGGTAAGGGCTGCCACTTCACTGCTGCCCAGGACACCATTCAGGATGGATTAGCGTTTACACTTCAAATGGTCACGTGCGTTTTTGACTACCTCTGTATGTGTTTTTTGTGATCAGATCACAAAACGTTTTAGGCTCCATTTAGATCTGTATTTAGCTCTGACCATATGTGATTGGATCACCATAAACGCATGTTAATACCAGGTGAAAATGGGATCCATGTGTGTGTTTCTGAGTCTGAGGGTGTAGACCTATGCAAAATTCAGTGAGTAAATTCACAAGAGAGAAAGCATGCCTACGTATCAACATGTGTGCCAAGGATCCCTCCACCAACAAAACCAAATTACTCCACTCTTTCTCCTCCCATAAACCATTTGACTATAGGAATATACATATGTTTGAGTAAGAGTGTGTGTTCATTGGTGTGTGGACGCTGCTGCTGTCACAGGCCTTATGTGCACCTCTCTCTCTCTCCCAGTCTTTCTTTCCTGAGTGCCTAACTGTAGCTGACAGGCAGCAGCTCATTAGAGATGACGCTCATTTTGTTTCTCTGTTTGCCAGCTCCCTGGGACTCTACCCAAGAGAGGGGGAGTCTGGGACCGGCTGCCCCAAACAATGCTACTGTTTGTCCACGATATGGACAGCCTTGCATCTGCAGGATTTGGTCAGAGAAAATGGGGAGTGGTGGAGGGGAACGGGAGTGAATGTGTGTGTGTGTGTTTTTGGGGGGGCTGTTCTGTAGTCTCCTGCACAAAGATATAATTAATGAAATGGGCAAATGATAGGAGAAATTTTCTCTTCAGCATTCTGTGCATCACTGATGTTAGTGTAGGAATTATGGTTTTGGAGATGGATGAGTGATTGTTTTTATAAGTCATTTTGTTTACAACTATAGACTAGTACATGGTTAACTGAGGGAAACAAATGACAATGAAGAAGAAAACGAACAAAACAAATCAAGCAAAGCATGTTAGTGGGTCCAATGGATTCTGGGTCTACTGTAACTGTTATCTTACTGTTATAATTGACAGTCATGGTTTTAAAGTTCATATTCTTTGCAAATGTTATACAACAACATAATCCAGTGTGACCTGCGTCCTTCTGCATGGACTATGTATTTTGTCTTATACGCTATATGCTACACAGAATTTAATTTATTGTAAAACGACTCATCTCAGTTCAGAACAATGTGGACTGTCAATAAAGGGTTAAACTGTTGATGCACAGAGTCATGTTACAAAACAACATGGCGCTGATCTCAGTGAAGTTTGTCTTTGGGAGAAACGCCAACAAAACTACACCTGGCAAGAAACCTCATCAAGTTTTTATATTGAAATCTGTTGCAGAGTCAAAAGATTCTCTAGTTTCATATGATATGGCATTTACATTTTTTTTAATGATTTAACATGAAACGGCACGCTGGGGTATTTATAGGGATATTTTTCCCTTTGAAATTCAATATTAACTGTGCATTTTTACATTGAGAATAAATGGGTTCATTCCAAAGCCGAAAAATTTTGCTTTCAGATGCTTTATATGGAGTAAGTCTGAATGAAAATGAAAATAAGGTGCATTTCAAACTGTTCTGAGATCAGTGCAGATAGACGGCACACTGTAGGTGAAGTCATTAACTATATTATTTGCTCTCCAAAAAAATTCAAAATAAATAAATAATAAAAAAAAGGTTTTTGAAATGGTTGACTTGGTCCGAATAATAAAGAAAAGCAGCCACTAAGTGCCCAACATAGATGGGAACTCCTTCAATAAGGTTTAAAAAGCATCCCAGGGTGATACCTCAAGAAGTTGGTTGAGAAAATGTCAAGAGTACATGTCTGCAAATTCTAGGCAAAGTGTGCCTACTTTGAAGATGCTAAAATATAACAGTTTTTATTTATTTTGGATTTTGTTTTGTCACAGCATAATTCCCATAGTTGTGTTGTATAAATCTGATGTTTATTGTAAATTGGTATGTCTCGTCACTGTCATGACTGCTATGTTACTCGGAACTGCACACAAGTCACCAGCAAGTCGCCAGCTCATCAGACTTTCACCTACTGTTGCACTTGTGTATACCTATTTGAAACTTTGAAAAACACATCTGGAAACCTCTGCATTCTGTTGGGCCCTTTCTGTTTAAAAAAGCTCCTTATTCTTTATGTGCTGCCATCAACCGTCATACTTTAAACAATTAGTGGTAGTAGTAGTGCATGGTCTTGGTACATCATCCTGTTCTTAACACAGGCATGAAAAAGGGCCTTAGGTTTGCTAAGGACTGGTGTCATGGGCTGGTGTTTGGTTAGGGTTGCCTTCGGAAGAAAATACAATATCACTACATTCCTTGCGCTTGACCCAAGTGTGCTGTACATGATCTACTCATTTGCATGCACTGTATAAATTATGAGAAGTATTATTATGATTTTAAAAACGTTAGTTAATGCATTATGAACTAACTATGGCCAATTTTCATAAATTAACATTAACTCAAAATATTGTTCAACTAATGTAGTTAACTAATGTTAACAAATATGATCTTATTGTAAAGTGTTAGTGAAAATACCAAATACTTTAGAAGCACTAAGTCATGAGTACTTAGTCAGATGCATACTGATTTTACTGCCTTTACATCTATATCCTAAAGATGTGTACTTAAAGGCTTTAAACTTTTAAATTAATTTCATTTAAAGTAATTAATGTTTTTCCAGGTTGGTACCAGTGGCTCATTACCTACACAGTGCAACAGATGTCATCAAATTTCTATACATACTGATGTTTTGAGAAAACAATCAGTGCCTTCAAGCTTTTGTTGTCATTCATAGAGAAGCACTTAAGCAAAATACATTGCGGGGCACAGTGGACATTTACTTCAAAGCTTTCTACCTTTTAAATATTAATTAAAGCAAGAAGTGTTCCCAAGTGTGTGAATTTCTACAGACTGGTAACTTGTTTATTGAAACAGACAATACATTTCTAACTTTTGTTATAGTGTGTGCGTGCATTTGTGCATGCGTGTGTTTGGAGGGTGGGGGAGGAGTTTAAGGTGATTTTGATGAACAAGAATTCTAGTTTACTGCTGAGTTAAAGTAAACCCAAATTGGGTTAAAAATGTATGGTAATTTTTAACTAATTGTTGGGTAAAAAGACCAACATGCTGGGTCGGTCAAACATTTAACCCTGGGTCAAAACAACCCAGTGTTGAGTTCATACCTATTGGTCCTAGCAGTGAGCTGTGAAAATGACTCAAATCGGTTCATTATTAACCCAGCATATTTACAGAGTACCCACTACACAAGTTAATAAACAGAGCAAGGAAAAGCAAATGTAACACAGCTATGCAAAAAAATATGACCTGTAGAGTTCACACTTGAGAATAAGGGTATTTTTATGACATGTATATGCATATACTGTTGATACATATGCTAATGTCATCTTGGAAATGTCACATTTACACACAAAAATAAAACTCATGCATTATCTCTCTTTCTCTCTCTTCCTCTCTCTCATAAACATGTACACTCACAAACACAATTCTTTATTACCTGAAATGCTTAATATCAGGAGCTAAGAACTCTTTGCTGTGTTTTCAATGTCTCTAAGAGAGCTCTTTGCCCTGCGATTAACAATGATTATAGCCTCTTCACATCCTATTGCTAGCACACTGAATATGTTAATTTGTAGCTTAATTACTTTAATGACATAGCACTGGGCTTAAAGTACATGTAAAGAAATTGGATTAAAACTGTACAAAAATACAAAAACATCATGAAATTATTTGTCATGGTTTTATGCTCCGTGGTTGCACGCATTGAATGAATTAGATAATGTTTACTTGTATGAAGGCGTTCTCTTTCTCTGATGGCCTTTGACATGCATAAATGGGTTCTAGAGGACAACATCAAAGGGATGTAAACCAGACCTTTAATTAACTACTCTACCATCTAGTCAACCAAGGCAACGCGAAAAAAGGGGATAGTTTAGCTATACCTGAAAAAAGCTATAATATATGACCCGTTGCCTCTTATTATCTTGGTTGTAGGAGAAACTCTCATTTTGTGGTGTATTAGTGAAAGAAGATAATCAATAAGAGATCAATTAGTGGCGATGAGAGATGGACAGATGTCAAGGACAAACCCAGAGAGCCAGTCGATTAATGAGGGGGAGTTTCAGATGGCTTCCAAACAGGGTGTTTATTAGTGTTGATTTATTGCATAATTATTGCAGTCATCATTTATGCTACCCAGAGTGTATGTTAGTGGAAATGTACCCATCCTTTCTTAACAATTCAGTGAAACGATTACTTCTGCTATGTGCATTTATGTATTGGATTTTATGTACCCCAGATATTTGAAAGTTTTTTCACTGCTTCTGTCCCCTTTAGCTGACTATGGTATCTGAAGATGTATCAGAGATGCATGGTAATGCCAGGTACGAATGGCAATCTGTCGCAGCTGTCCACTTGTGATCGGATCACCCGAGACGAATGTTAATACCAGGTCTGAACAGGGCCTGTGTTTTTGCATGGTACTATTCTTTGTAAAACTGCTTTGGAACAGTATGCATTGTGAAGTAGTATATTAATAAATGGAATTGACCCTTTTCACAGACTGTGATGATGCGTTTCTGACAGATTTAGTATTGTAAATCTTGCAAATGTTTTATATATAAAATTTTGTAATTATTTTTGTACAATTATAAAATCATTAATCATTAAACATCATTAAATGAACATACTGTATATAGATAGTATATTAGTATATAGTAGTCAACACTGCTGCAATGGGTTGTTAAATACAGCTGCTGAGGGAGTGACAGTAGATTTGACCTCTGTAACCCACCGTTCTCTATTTTATTCCTCTTTTGGACATGTGGAAACAACGTCTAGGTTACGGATGTATCCTCCGTTCCCTGATGGAGGTAACGAGACGTTGTGTCGAAGAAGCGACACTAGGGGTCTCTCTTGAGTGCCGAATATGACTTTGATCTATGAAAAAAGTCCAATGAGAAGTTGGCAGACAGTATTTGCATACCCCGCCCCTGGACATACGGGTATAAAAGCGGGGAAATACGTCGAGTTCATTCAAGATTTTTCTGAGGAGCCGGAAATGGTCCGGCCACTACAGTGGCTTGGCTCAGGAGCGGGGAGGTATTCTACGTGCAAAGGCGACCAGCTGTGTCAGACTGCACGTACCCTTCCCCAATGCCCCAAAAAAGTCGTCGCGATCCTTCAGGTTACCCTAGGCTGGGGAACAAGCCGACGCTTGTGAACCTGGGAACAGGCCAAGACTGGCTGGGCCTCTTTTCTCTCTATGTTTCTCCGCATAGAGCAAGAACGGCTGGGGCCCTTACATGCATCGAGGTAAGGGGGTCTTACCCAGTTTCCTATTCTTTCAGGGGAAAAAGACACTGCGGAGACCACACCTGCCCTGAAGTGGCGGTAAGAGTGGTGAATACATCACATGGGTTTTTAGGCGACATGTGGAAAGTGGTGCAGTGGTAGATCCAGCCGCAAGGAGGGGGGAGTTGCTACAACACGGCGACCGGAAGGCAGCTGGAACTGCCTAAGGGAGACGCGGGTCCACTTCGTAAGGGGACCGTACCGCGGAAAATGCACACATGGGGAGTCTGCATAGGAGTCCTGCCCTGCGGAGCACCTATTCCAGTACAGGGTAGACTAAGTATCCACATTGTATTGGGTTGGCGAGTTCCTCCGCTGAACTGCGGACCCAAAGGGCTAGGGAGGAATCATCCAGGGATTACCTCTGCCGAGGGAAAGGGTGCTAGGCGCAAGCGATCCACCCGGCCAGACAGTCAGCGTGTTACCGAGTTCTACTGGCTCGGAGAAAACACGGGACGATACTGACTCAACCCGGAGATTGTAAAATCTCACAAAGGTGTTAGGTGTTGCCCAACCTGCTGGAGGTGCCCCTGGCCAGTGCCCACAAGGACGCAACACTCCTTGTCAAGTGTGCTCGTACCCGGGGGGGGGGGGGCACGGCCTGGGTGTGATAGGCCAATGAAATGGCATCCACTACCCAGTGGGAAAGCCTCTGTTTGGAGAGAGCGTTCCCTTTCCGCTGTCCGCCAAAGCAGACAAAGAGCTGCTCAGAACATCTAAAGCTCTGTGTGTGGTCCAAGTAGGTATGCAAAGCACGTACCGGACACAGCAACGAAGGGGCTGGGTCTGCCTCCTCCTGGGGCAGCGCTTGCAGGTTCACTACCTGATCTCTAAAGGGCGTGGTAGGAACCTTGGGCACGTAGCCCGGTCGCGGTCTTAGGATCACATATCTGTCTGCCGGACCAAACTCCAGGCAAGTGTCGCTAACAGAGAATGCTTGCAGGTCCCCGACCCTCTTGATGGAGGCGAGCGTGATCAGCAGGGCCGTTTTTAGATTCAGCCTCCGGGCACCTCTTAGAAACCTGATGAATAAGTCGTGCTTACCCAAAGACTTGCCATCTACTGTGTCGTGGTGGGCCGCGATGGCAGCGACATACACCTTTAGGGTGGAAGGGGACAGCCTCCCATCCAGCCTCTCCTACAGAAATAAGAGCACTGACCTAACTGCGCACCTCTGTGGGTCTTCAGGCCGGGAAGAACACCAATTTGTGAACAGGCACCACTTCAGGGCATAAAGATGCCTGGTAGAAGGGGCTTTGGCATGGCTGATAGTGTCTACGACGGCAGGTGGTAGACCGGCTAGATCTTCCACGTCCCGTCCAGGGGCCAGACGTGGAGGTCCAAAGGTCTGGGTGCGGATGCCAGAGTGCACCTCATCCTTGAGAAAGAAGGTCTTTCCTCAGGGGAATTTGCAAGGGAGGGGCTGTCTCGAGGAGTACCAACCAAGCCTTTGTGGGCCAATGGGGAGCCACTAGGGTAAATGTTTCCTCGTTCTCCCTGACCTTGCACAGCACATGTGCAAGAAGGCTCACTGGGGGAAATGCGTACTTGCGCAGCCCTGCAGGCCAGCTGTGTGCCAGTGCGTCTGCCCCCAGGGTCGCTTCTGTTCATACATACCAGAGCGGGCAGTGGGAGGTCTCTTGGGAGGCAGACAGGTCTACCTGGGCCTTGCCGAACCGTTCCCAAATCAGCTGGATCGACTGGGGTTGAAGCCTCAACTCTCCACTGGGCAAGCATTGTCATGACAGCGCGTCCGCTACCACATTGAGGTTGCCGGGGATGTGATTGGCACACAGCGACTTGAGTTGAGCTTTGGTGATTTAGGTACACTACCACAGTGGTGCTGTCTGACCTGACTAGCACATGTTTGTCCCAAACTAACGGGAGGAACTTCTGCAGGGCAAAGAAAACAGTCAGCAACTCTAGGCAATTGATTTGCCAGCGCTGCGGAGCCCCTTTCCAACGGCCCGTGGCTGCGTGCCCATTGCACACGGCGCCCCAACCCAATCTGGAGGCATCAGTCATGACCAGCAGGCAGGGGTGATCGTCACACAGTGCGTGCCACGGCGCCATGCTCGGCTCGGTACTCGGGTCTGAAGCCAGTGCTGAAGTGGTCTCATATGCATCAACCCCAGCGGCGCAACTGCAGCGGAGGATGCCATATGCCCCAGGAGCCTCTGAAAAAGTTTTAAAGGTGTTTAAATACACATACACACACACACACACACAATCTTTATTCACAATACCTCTTCAAACATTACAATAATACAGTTTAAAGGTACAGGGTAGATTAAGTACCATGAAATGGGTCTCCCAAAGAAGCTAAGAAGCTTATAAGTAGGGGCCCATGCCTGGCCTGAGAGTGGTGAGGCTCTAGTGCTGAGAAAAGACTCAAAGCACTCACCTTGCTCCGCACACCCGGCAGGGGGTGGGTTAGCGACTGAGGAGGAGGTCCAGTGTAGGTGTCCTCTAGACTCGCAGAACCGGCTGGCTGGGAAACAGTTGTGGGGCTGAAGGCGGGGGGTCCGCATCCAGCCTGCTGGGACTGTAGAGATCTGGCGGCAGGGTGCCGTGAGAATGGCATTTGTGTGCCAGGTGACCCAGAGAGAAAGGAAATAGCTCTGTTATTGAGAATGTGGATACCATTTAGGGGGGGTGGCAAATGAAATTAATTCAACAAACGATTCTCCTCCCAGCCCTCCACTGGGGGACAGAGTGGTCTTATCAGCTCTGGAGCTAACATCTCGGGCTCTGGGTCGAGCGTCTCAGGAGCGCCTTGGAGCCTTCCGGGTCCTCGAGGGGGTCCGTGAGACGGGGGGCGTCTGCTTCCTGCGGGGTGCTCAACACTGTGGCTGAGAGCTGGGCCCGGGTTGAGGCGGAGCAGAATTTTTCTTAGCCGCAGGAGGACGCCCTCGGTGAGCAGACGGGGCATGGCCCATGGTGGCAGGCTTGCAGTGGGGCAGGATGTGAGATATGGCCTCCATCTGCTTCTTCACCGCGGAGAACTGCTGGGCGAAGTCCTTGACTGTGTCTGAAAAGGCCAAACTGGGAGTCAGGGGCGTTGAGAAAGCGAACCTTGTCAGTCTCATGCATCTCGACCAAGTTCAGCCACAGATGACGTTCCTGGACCACGAGCATGGCCATCGCCTGCCCGAGTGACTGCGCTGTGACCTTCATGGCTGTAAGGGTGAGGTTGGTCGCTGAGCGCAGTTCCTGCAGCACATCGGGATCAGGGCTACCCCCGTGCAGATCTTTGAGCGCCTTGGCTTTGAGCGAGTGGTTTTGTGACGAGTGGAGAGGGGTGCTGTCAGGTCATCATGCACCTCTGCGAAAAATGGGACCCGGGGGGGGTCGAGGCTGTGAGTGGCGCCCGGACCCCAGGAACCAGTCATCCAACCGCAATGGCTGTGGGGAGGATGGAGGGTTCCAGTCCAAGCCCACACTGGCAGGGGCCCGGAAAAGCATGTCAGTCAAATGAGCATCAGCCTCAGCCTGGGCATGCTGGCCCGAAGGCGGCAGCCCAGGGGAGTCATCCGCGACAGACGCCAGACTGCTCTCTGATGCAGCGGCGAGCTCATCCACATCGAGCTCTAGAGGATAAGCAGGCTGACTGTGAGGCAAGCCGCTATTGCCTCGAGCACGGATGGAAGTCATCGAGCATGCTAGGGGGTGGGTGGTCCGAGGGGGCGTACCCGGCGGAGCTGCACCCGCTGCCTCGGTGTGATCGCTGCCTAGACACACGAGACAACGCCTGTGGACGTCTGAAGCGGGGAGCACTCTACCGCATCCAGGAACTACACAGGGGCGGAATGGCATCTTTATAAAGACGTGTCCTTAAAAGGATGTTCAACGCCGCTGTGTATTGCTCTAATAGAGGAAAACACACTTTTAAAAGAAATAACACTCTTTTAATGTGCTCAGCACTGTCGAAGCACCCAGGGGAAAACTGCACTGCCGTTCAAGGAAGGAGAAAGCCACTGTAGTGTGCCGTAGATCCAACAGTAGAGAGCATCAGAGGAACAGGAACGGGTGTATGACTCGCAGCTCGCTGCAATACAACCATCGGCTCCAAAGAATATTTTTGAATGAACTCAACGTATTTCACGCTTTTATACCCGTGTGTCCGGGGGCAGGGTATACAAATGCTGTCTGCCAACTTCTCATTGGCCTTTTTTCATAGATCAGAGGCAAATTCGGCACTCAAGAGAGACCCCTAGTGTCGCTTCTTCGACACAACGTCGACGTGAGCGACAGACGGGGAACAGTGTATTATTTATTTATTGCTGTATTGCTGCCATTCATTCTAAACCTGAAAATTTGCAAAGGGTACATTATATTGATTGTTCAAAAGTTTTTGTAATTTTTGGACTGAAAAAAATTATTGGCAGAGATGCAATCTAGTCACTATGAATGCAACCAACTTTAGCAACTTCTGAATGTCCATCTGAGGACCTAGAGATGTATTGGAGTTTTAAGCGAGTTGGTGTAAAGTTGTGTCCTTTGGCATGGTGTGTGCGTGCGTGCGCATGTGTGTGTGTGTGTGACACCTCTTCTTTTTCCATCTTCTCTCTCCATTTTCTGCCCCATTTTCACAGCTTTGAATCTGACATTTCTGGCACATTAAGTATTGGACATTAATAAATTAAATGTAATGAAGTGACATGAAAGCAGAACAAGTCAGATGGTACAATGCAAAAAAGTCGAAAGGAAGAAAAAACTTTCTTTAGCTCCAATTAGCTAATACTTTTTTAAGTCATCTGAGAGTATTTTTCACATTCATTTTTTCAGACATATAGTGAATAATTAAACAGGCAGAGATGTAAGGAAGAAATATAAGTGAAGTTTGTGCCAGTAAATTCCTGTTTGTGGACATAAACTGAGGATCATTTTGAATTCATTTTATTTGTCGTTTATCTTAATTGGTCACCCAGTGGGTATTTTGTAGCATTGAAATAATCATAGGCATATTCTGCTTTAGATTAATATTTGGATCTGTTTTGATTCAATAATTTGAGAGTGCATTACTGTTTATCAGTCATCACTTCTAACCTGGTTTTAAATACCACTTGAGCTACAGTAAAGTGCTTATGGCAGGCTGTGTTAAAAGCATCTGAACTCTAAATTTAGAGAATGAATGTAAGCAAATAATTGCATTAAAAAAAAACTAAACACACGGCACAAGCTCTTGCTTTAAATAAATTAAATAGATAGATTTATTATAAAAACAGTAATTAGATGAAAAAGTTTGAGAAGTCATCTATGTGTATATATATATATATGTGTATATATATATGTGTGTGTGTGTGTGTGTGTGTATGTATATATATATATATATATATATATATATATATATATATATATATATATATATATGTATATGTGTGTGTGTGTGTGTATATATATATGTGTGTATATATAGATAGATAGATAGATAGATAGATGTTTTATTATAATAACATTTCTTTATTAATTCTTCATTTTGTTTACCAATATATGCTCTTTTCTTTTCACAAAGCACAATAAACCATCTTGCCTAAGCCCAACATAAATAGTTTATGAAGCTTTACATAAGCCTGCAGAAGTTTCAGTGCATATGGGGTGTATCTGCCAGCTACACACTGAGGGCTTAAGTTAAAGAGAAATTAGGTCTAAGCCATTGGGCCTTGGGTGGATGAATGTATGGTAGAAGGATAGCAAGAGAGACAGAGACAGGACTCTATGCAGGGGGAGAGTGACTGGACCAGTGGCCCTCCTCTGAGCACAGGGATTAGGGAAGAGTGGGACGGCAGAGTGTTGATGAAAGGATGGGACTGCATCCATAGAGGAAGCGGAGGGGCGGAGAGATCAGGTCAACACAGAGCGAGGGAACGGTGCAGAATCAACTTCAAAATAACAAGAAAGAAAAAAACAAATAAACAAACTAAAAAAGATAGAGTATAAAGGAAAGACGAAACAGAGGCTCCAAGGTCCTTTCACTAATTACCAGCACTTGCATTTATTAATAAGGTCTAATGAGCACTTTCTCAATAGTTTGTTTTCCCTTAATATGAATATTTCCTTTTCATTAACATGTTACTTGTGCATGGATTCTTTCCAATGATCACACCACAGCCTTTTCTTTCCCTCATTCAAAGCAGTGCATCTGCATTTGTTTATGGCAATGTTAAGTGCAAAATAACACGTGAGAGTTTTTAGGATTGTGGTTATATTTGTGTAGATATGCTTATCTCTTCCTTTTAACATAAGTCCTTATCATTCTAATATCAGAATACATTTGGATCACATTGAAAGATTGAGTGGGGGAAGCCAATCCACTTGCCAAGTTCAGGCAGATGGTTTGCCTTTAAACTGCCTGATTGGAAGCATGTAGCCATCATTAAAGGTACTAATTTCAAAAAGAGTCCATATTGTACACATGGTTAATTAATCAGCCCCTGGCTTACTCATTTAAGAACTACTGCAGATTTTTTTGCTAAAATAAACACAATCACAAGCATCTTCTTTCACTGGATCAGGAGTTTGCAGATTTAGGTTTGTACAGTGGCCCCATTGTTTTTGGAAAAGGAATTCTCACATAAAAGTTTTGATTACTGTAGGTAAGAAAATATCAAACCAAGTAGTATCTGCAAAGAAATAAAGCTACAGCTTTTCTTAGATCTAACTTTACTTTCCTCCTTCAAAAATGAAGATTGTCTCATAATTTACCTCTTCTTATGCCATTCCAGATTTGTATTTCTTCTGCAGAACACACATTTTCTGTAGGTCCATACAATGTAAGTGAATGGGTGCCAAAATGTTTACGCTCTAAAAAGCACATGAAGGCATCATAAAAGTAATCCATATGAAGTAATCCATATTTTCAGAAGTGAAGTGACAGCTGAGGGTGAGAGGCATATCAATATTTAAGTCCTTTTTTCTTGAAATTCTTCTCCTTGCCCAGCAGGGGGCAGTATACGTGAAGAATGATAATCACCAAAACACAACAAGAAGTGAAAGTGATCTGTTTCACACACACACCTATCATATTGCTTCTGAAGATATGGATTTACAGTAATCACTGGAGTTGTATGGATTACATTTATGATGATTTACGTGATTTTTGGAGCTACAAAGGTCTGATCACCATTCACTTGCATTGTATGGACCAAAAGTAATATTTAAGTAGAAAATATTTCTAAAAATCTTAATTTGAGTTCAGCAGATTAAAGAAAGTCATACACACATGGGATGGCATAAGGATGAGTAAATTATGAGAGAATTTTCATTTTTGGGTGAACCATTCCTTTAAAATCTGATAGAGAGATTGAGGCTTGGATGAGGAACAGTTTGTATACATGTGTGTCTATATTGTTTTTACTTATATTTACATTTATGCATTTGGCAGACGCTTTTATCCAAAGCGACTTACAGTGCACTTATTACAGGGACAATCCCCCCGGAGCAACCTGGAGTTAAGTGCCTTACTCAAGGACACAATGGTGGTGACCGTGGGGTTCGAACCAGCGACCTTCTGATTACCAGTTACGTGCTTTAGCCCACTACACCAACACCAGTCCCCATTTTATCCATTCAATTTCCTTTCTGCTGCTTACACTTGAAGCAAAAATGTGGGAATATATACATGTCACATATGCTCTAAACAGACAAATAACAAATAAAAAAAAAAAACGAATTAATAAACAAATATATAAATATTAAGAAAGTTATGTTATCTCCATCACTGCATGTGCTACTGGTCTCATTTTAATCATCTGATTTGAAAATACATATATTCAGATATGACCTGTGCTATGTATGTTCTTTATTTGATATTCCAGGAGAAAGTAATGTAGACAGTACAGTAAATAATCGTTATGCATGAGCAGACGGGTGCTGTGTTTATAGTAATTAAATCCAGTCTGAGGGGAGAAATGGGAGACAGTGCCAGCAGGGCTGGTTAATCTACTCTGCTCTTTGCCTGTAGGCAACTTGTAATTAGTGATGAGTTGATTGGTAATCTGGCCTCTCCTGGTGCTTTATCTGTGGTGAGTTAAGACGCAGTCTCTAATCTGGTCTGCCTATAGTGTGAGTCTGTATACCAATTCAATAGGCCAAATATTAATCCTAAACCTCCCTCTTGCTGATGTTTTGTCTGTTGCCATTGAGTGATCTTTGTGAGATTTGGGCATCATTAGTGATGGACTGTCATTATTAATGTATCCTCTTCCTCTAGACATCCCCTTGTTGGATATGTGACCTGACGGGTGGCACATGTGCTCTTAAATGCAGGTGATTAGAGTTTGAATCCAACTCTCTGTCCTTTTCTATTCATTCTACACTGTCCTGTTACTTTTAAGGACAAATGCCCATGAAAAATAATAAAAAGGCGTCCCCTCCAATTAAAGACTGTGTTTTGGGGGGACTTCCTTTTAATCTAGTGGAAATTTAAATATACTGTGTTATTTCAAGTGCATTAGTGACACGAAACGGAACTGCAAAAAAAAAGCAATTGTTTCCAAATAAGGTTTTCAAACACTTGTACAACCATTGCGACCAACAGGTAGTCCTGCACCGATCTCACACCATTGGTTGAGCCAAAAGTTAAAATCTCATACCAAAACAGCATATAGCACCAAAATCCACAGTGTTTACACTCTTTGAGGCATCAAACTATGAATAACATAATTACACTTATCTATGCTCATTAAACTGGGATAGGAGATAGTGTTTTACTGTACGATCAAAGAAATGACACACTTCACTTTTAATGTCTGATAATCATCTGACCTTCGTAGAGTTGGAAGAAAAATAGATTTTTCGATGCATCGCCATTCTTTCTACAACAATTCTGTTCAATTTCAAAAAGGTTCAATTTAAACAGTGGCAGCACAGTGGTGCTTATGTGTGTGCCAGAGACAGAGTGAGATGTTTGAAACAAATGGTCAGACCTGCATATACAGTACTAAAGCCAAGAACACACTATAGAACTGATTGCAGACTGTATCAACCACATGACAATCGTCCTCAACTTAAACTGCAATCCTGAAATTCATTCACAAACTCAAACACACAGCAAATGGGAAAGTTTATTCGTGATAACAACATGAAAGAGGGGCTAGTGCCCATTGGGGAAAAAAACTGCTGGCAATAATGATGACAGCTGTTCGGGAGTAGTGGGTGATGTTTTTATTTTAGAATTATTTTTGGTCTCCTGCTTCCCAGTACCTTTCACTCCTTTTCTGCTCTCTATTTCTTTGGCTGTTGCTCATTGCCAGTGTCTTGCTGCTGCTCATTGCCAGACAGTGTGCATATGAGATGCATGATTTCTTAAATAACAATCCCACTAATTGTGTCACTTTACTATCACCTGTGGTGTGGAAAGGAGAAGCTGACATTTGCATTCTCAGAGAAGCAGATATCTGATGTATTCATCCTGGACCTGGTCTAAATTAATATTTGAATACTATTTAACAAAAATTTGGTGTACAAGTCGCATCGTGATTCATCGAGAATCATTTCGTAATCGGATAGTCACACTTTGAGTCATAATCGGATCAAATCGTGTGAAGATTCACACCTCTAGACCTTAGCTTCACTGATACAGAGAGAAGACAGCATAGACAGATGTGTATTTTAGGAGAATTTGGAATGATTTTGCGGCCAAAATTTGACAATGCACATAAACATTTAAAATACACATGAAAAAACTGAGAAATCATTACATGCAATAACTTCACAAGAGTAATCAGAACATTTGAAAGTTCTTATAGACCTGTCATTTATTTTAACCCCAGTTCTCCTGTTCTTCCTTTCTCTATCAGTCATCCTTCCAACATAGTCCCATAGAATGAAAGTTACTATGAGTACATTTTGAGTTTTTTGTGTCGTGTTCTACATTTACATTACTATTGAATCTTGGGCTTTGTGTGGAGAACCTGAGGCTTATATTATGTATTAGAAATCATGCCGCAATTACCCCTATCAAACCAAAATAAATTTTGAAATAGACACTTTAAAGTGCTGTTCACATTTCATGTTCTTTCATCTACCTGCACTGCTTTTTAATTGTTTTTCCATGTCGCAAGATGGCTGTTGAAGGGGGCTGTTCTTACCAGACATGTTTTTGCACCAGTCTGCAATGTTTTTAAATTGTTTTTCTATGTAAATATGCACAAGACGGACAACTTTTTGACCACTGTTTTATGTCATGCTGTTTTTGTCAGCCTCTCTTTTCAGTATCGTTGTTTTTTCAGTGTCTCGTACTTTAAGTGCTACATTTGTAAGATTTTGTGTCAAAATTGTATAGAAGTTAAGCTCTTTAAAATGCATCTTGAGACACTTGCATTCTATATCCTCCTGCTGTGTTACATCGAGCTGTGTTCTTAATTTAAGTATGTATTTGGTGTGAACGCCCCCATATGCTATTTCATTAGACAGCAGTGAGTATATTATAAATTGTATATATATTTGAAATTATATTAATTTGTGTAATTGAAATTATATAATTGTTTAATTATTAATGCTGGTAGAGCACAGTTAAGAGATGCATTTTTGATAATAATTCAATCTAGTTTGAATTAAGCTTAGATTTTGAGCTTAGAAGTTCTTTGGATGCTTTTATTGTAGTTCATATTCACCCATAATGAAAATTCTTTAATTATTTTCCACCTTCATTTTGTTCCTGTATGACTTTCTTTCTTTCATAAAACTCAAAACTGAGATATTACAAAGAATGACCATTTACTTTTACTGTATGGGGGGGGTGAATAAATTATGACAGAATTTTCATTTTTGGGTAAACTTTCTCTTTAACCTAAACATTAGTACCATCACTGCATAAACACCCATAAATATTTTGCATCTCTATTCCTCTTTTGTTCCATCACATCCCTGCTCGTATATGTTTAATTTATGAGAATACCCGCACATTCAACTTGGGAATCTCAGAAGCAAATGAACCATAATGGCGGGAATTAAAACTTCCTTTTGGCATGTCCTGGGGGGCTTTAGGAATGAAACTCTGCGTTTTCTTTTCTGCACATAAATGTTATTGCTCCTGGTCTGAGATTCAAAATGCTAAATATGCCCCATAAAGAGAGCATGCTGGCATGTACTGTTTTCACACTGCATGTACTTACCAAAGAGGTAGAAAATCTTTGTCCATATTTTAATCCATAGCACAACAAGTCTTTAAAGGCCTCTAAAGGAATCTATTAACATAGGCTGTGGAAGGAAGGATACTGTATTTTTTTTTTTCCCATCTTATCAGCAGCTGCAGTTTTAAGCAATTCTACAGCATTGCCGCAATAATGACTATTTTACAGTTCATTCAAATGAAAACAAAAAGCCCAGACATGAATTAATCCACGCAATATCTAAGACCTGTCATGTCAGGGTAAAAATAAAGGCTATCGAATTTGTAAAGGAGGCATCTCAGCACAGACATAATGTTCTGCGGAAAGTATTCTCGTTTAGAGGCAGAGTTGGGTAAGATATGTCAGTTTTATTTTGTCTTTCAGACAAAGAAAAAATTTACTTAACCTACTCCATAGCATCTAAATGTACCCAATATCAACCATTTTGTATCTTTGATCAAGGTTCCTCGTTAAGTAATTGAGGTATAAGTTTTAGCTAAATCCTTTGGTGAGTCACCAACATGTATGAAATATTTTTGACATATAAATGTAGACAAGTAGAGAAATTTCATGAAATGTACCTCTTATCATAAATTGGCCCATTTAAGAACCAGAGTTTTGCCACACCTATTTTCTGACACTTTCTGGTGTTGCCCATGTGTGCTGGTTAGAAACTTGGGAACATGTATTGTGCAAGAGAGCTCTCAGTTTTGTTCATCAGTTGAAAATGCTTGTGTAAATATCAAATTTCACACAAAATGCTTATAAATTGCATTATATGTGTGTTCAGTAGAGTTGTATGTTAAAATTTAGTGTTTGTTATGGACTATTTTTGAAGGATGCATATGGATTGCAGGTGTGGAGTTTGACCAGCTTTTGTGCACATGCAAGGACTGAGTATGTATCTTTAGAATCATATATCTTATTTAATTATTTTTAGCCCAGAGTGTTTTCCAATTAAGTGAACATGTGTAATGAGAATTATATTGTTTTAAACTGTTATACGTTTCCTTAAAGCCTGGTTAAAAATACTTTTGAGTGATATAAGCATTTATCAAGGTGATGTGTGCTGCAGTATATGGGTTGGGTTATGCCATGTTTGTATTTTCATTTAAGTCAACTCAAGTCAAGTCATTTGTTATTTGTATTTTATTTATATATTCACAACACTATTTCAAAAGCAAGATCATGCATTAACAGAAAATTAAACTGTGATATCTATAATGTCTATAATGTGTAGTTTGATCAAATATGATTGAGAATTGTGTTAAAAAAAATAAGTAATTAAATAATAATTGTATTTATAACCCCAGTGAGCAAGCTGAAGCGGACTGTGGCAAGGAACACAAAACTCCATAAGATGTTGGTTAATGGAGAAAAATATCTTTGGGAGAAACCAGACTCACTGTGGGGCCCAGTTCCCCTCTGGCTAACATCATGAATATAATGCCAATATTACTTATGTATAGTGCAAGTCAGTAAGTAAGTGTTAAGGGTCGGTGTTTAAACAAAGATTTTGTAGGAACTGTAAGATTAATGGCTAATGTCTTTGAAGTTCATCCTGGATTGACTGCAGAATTTCACATAGATGGAATTGTCCTTGTTTGTTGGCTGATGAAGGGTTTTGTTGGCAAATAAGTCTATGTATTCCATTTCAAGAGTGTGTCCATCATTAGACCGAGGTGATGCAGGCAGAGATCGGTTAGGTGCATCGCAGTTCAACCTGGCCGGTAATTTAGGTGAGGTCTATCCTAAGTCCAAGGTTCAGGCAATGGCATATGAGGTATCCAATGTCTTATGGTTTGAGTTGGCATCAGTTCATCGTAATAGACTGAAGTAATGTTTGGCTGACACCGGCTGTTATAGTCATCATCACACAGTGACATGTAACAGTGGAGTCCAACACGAAGCAGGAATGGAGCTGGATCCAGCCAGTTCTGGTGACCTCAGGATAGTAGTCCCGAGACTGAGACAAGGAAACATATAAAATAATATTAGCCTAGATTCCATTAAATTTATTGCAGAGTTGTAGATCACAATCAATGTTTCTGGTTCCAGCAGACCTAAGTAAAGTAGCCTAATTGTGAGTTGAAGGATAAATTAGGTTTATGCCTGGCTAAATAGATGAGTCTTTAGTCTAGACTTAAACTGAGTGAGTGTTTTTGCATCTCGAACAGTGTTAGGGAGACTATTTCATAGTTTAGGAGCCAAATATGAAAAGGATCTACCTCTTTTTGTGGATTTTTGTGTGATATTCTAGGAATTATTAACAGGCCAGTATTTTGCGATTGTAATGAACGTGATGGAATATAGAGTGGTAGGAGGTCACTTAAGTACTGCAGAGCTAGACCATTCAAAGCTTTGTATGTTGGTAACAGAATTTTAAAATTAATACGAAAATTAACAGGTAGCCAATGTAACAACAATAAAAAGAGGCTAATATGATAACATTTAATTGTTCTAGTCAGCACTCTGGCTGCTGTATTTTGAACCTATTAAAGTTGATTTATTGATCTTGCTTCCCAATTGTCTAAAAGCACCTAAACAGTTGGGGTTCAAAATCCACATTGTAAATCTGCCATTTAAACCTGGAAATAAAAATTTTAAGTGCTTAGTCCAATAATTAGTACCTTTGTTTTGTCAGAATTGAGTAGAAGGAAATGTCTGGCCTTCCAATCTATTATTTCATTGATATACTCTGCTAATTTGGAGAATTGTTAAATTTCGTCAGGCTTTAAAGAAATGTAAAGTTGGGTATCATCGGCATAACAGTGGAAACTTATTCCACGATTCCTAATAATATCTCCCAGGGGAGGCATATACAAGGAGAAAAGCAGAGGCCCTAAAACTGATCCCTGTGGCACTCCATACTTTACTTTTGTTTGGTTTGACCATTCCTCATTTACGTAGACAAAGTGGTAGTGATATTTAAGAGAATATTGTGATCTATCGTGTCAAAGGCAGCGCTAATATCTAAAAGCATTTGAAATTAAATGCCGCCACAATCAGATGATGAGAGCAAGTAATTTGTAACTCTGATAAGTGCAGTCTCTGTGCTGTGATGAGGCCTAAATCCTGACTGAAATTGTTCATATATACTATTTCTCTGTAGAAATGAACATATTTGGGAGGATGCTACCATTTCTAGTATTTTTGACATAAACAGGAGATTTTAAATCGGTCTATAATTAGCCAGTTTTCCAGGATCAAGTTGTGGCTTCTTAATAAGCAGTTTGATATCTGCCATTTTAAAGTTTCTTTGGACATGTACAAAGGATAGTGAGGAGTAAATAATATTAAGAAGAGGTTCTGAGATTACAGGTAATACCTCTTTTAAGAGCTTGGTTGGTATTGGATCTAACATACAGTACATGTTGTGGCTTTTGATGTTTCGATATGTTTTGTTAGCTCTTCATAACCTATGACAGTGAAGGATTTAAGTTGCACGTGAGGAAAATTATGACACACTGTTTTCAGATTAAACCCCCTAAAATAGTTTTGTATACTATGTTGATTATTTTCAATCCACCAGCTACATAAACACCCCAAAAAAGTACATTTGTGTGAAATTGTTTACAGCAACTATTTTTAAATCCAACTCTGATAAAATCCATGAAATTTGTTTCCCATTGTACCTGCTGTTAATCTACAAATAAATGTCTCCCCCTAAAATGTACTGTCTTATCCAATTGTGGAATTCCTTTTTACTTTTTGTAAATAATTGGAAAAAATTCTGATTGGTTGAGCCACATTCAAAGCCATTGTATACTTACTGTAAATGCACAGCTTTGATTGCACTTTCTATATTAATGTGTTAAGTTGCTATGTTGCTTATCATTGCAAACAGGAGATATCACATTGCTGGTCAACTTTCCTAAAGTATTTCATGTGAACTACCCTTACAGTATATGACATATAGGAATTCAAAAATTGTTGAGTGTGTGGCTTAGGAGAACATGTTGGACCTGCAGGGCAAAACAACCAAGCAGAAGATACAAAGAGAAAGAAGTGTGGAAAGCTTTTAAGCTCGACCAAGTGACCTTCATGTGGAAGAATGTCTAGACGCTCAGGACAGCAATGCGCTCCTCACTCCAACAACCCCAGCAATGAAACCCTGTTCTGCCTCTTTCAGCTCAGTCCTTTCAATGCAGGACTTCTCCATTAACTGTCTGTTAGCCGTGGCCTGCGGGCAAGCTCTGCCCACACTGGGTGGGGGTTTGCAGGCTTACGGACTGAGACTAATTCTGCACCATATCAGCAGGCTCTTAAATCCCAGTACTATGTTGAATAAACATAGAGCAAGGTCACAGCCATTCCCTCACTTTCAAAAACTTTTCAATTTATTTCAATTGCAGTTGACCTATAGATATTTGAATGGCACCTAAACTATTGCTTGGGTCATTAAAACCTTTACCATTAATTATGAACCAACATGGCTATGTTCAAACAAGCATAAAGCGCTTTTCTAGCATTGGGCCAAATGGTTTTGAGCGCAGTGAGGAACTGTTCCAGCAGCACGGTTCAATTAAATTTAAAAAAAAATTCTGGCCTGGATTTCTCAGCATGGTCTTAAACCATATTTAAGACAAGTAACCATGCTGGTGGAATGGCTTTGGTCACATTATGACTCATGATGGGTCACTTGTTCAGTCAGTCCATTCTAATCCTGATTTTTCAGCACCACAAAGGAAAAAGATACCGTAACATTATTGGTAAGTCTGGATCGGAACTGAACGTAAAGCTTGAATAGCATAACCATTCGCCCCGATTGTCTAAAAGCATCTAAACAGTTGGGGTTCAAAATCCACATTGTAAATCTGCCATTTAAACCTGGAAATAAAAAATTAAAGTTTTATAATTTTGAGGAAACTCGAAGCATTTTCACAAGTATTTTTGGAACATTTTAATATTTAACAGTTTATACAGAAACTATTGCAAAAGAAAGCCTTTCGGGGTGCTCATTTAAGCAAAACACGGAAACAACAAATCAATCTGAACAAAACGAGGTGCCCTGTGAGATTATCTTTTCCAGTAGTCTGTGGCTGCTCTGAGGTCTATCAACACACTCTGAAACTGCCCAGCATGAGGGGCCATTGAATATGGTGGCGTGCAGATCTATAGGGGTAGAGACCCCTTCTGAGTGGTGAGTCCTTGACACAGCAGGAGAGTAAGTTTCCACTCTCGTGATTGGAGGCATCAATTATTGATGATGTCCTGATGAGATTAATCAACCTTGAGAGTCTTTTTCTCTCTCTTTCTCAATTTTTTTCTAAACCAGAATCCTGTTGAAACCAATAACAGCATCATGACATCCTAATCGCGGTGCGTGATGAATATTTATATCAAATGGAAAATGATGCATTCCATATTCATGATCTCTCTGTTTTTGTTTTGTTCTTTCATCTATCAGGGTTTCTTATTTGATTTATTTATATTATTATTGAAAGTGTACAGTATGTTTCTGAAGGAAACTGAAGTGCTGCATATGGATGTGTGTCTTAATATGTATGCTCTTTCATTCTCGAATAAATCTGTGCGTTACTGATTGTCGAATTATACTGCATCTCGCTTCCTCAAATGTATGATGAATCTGTTCTGTTTTGACACAGCAATAACAACCACAAGCTCATAAATATGATCACACAATTATAGCTTCTCATGACTATATACTGTCCAAACACATCTATTACGTAAGAATCATCTTTCATTTCATACAAATAGCAAAAATAAAGAAGCAGTCATTACATTATATGTGAATACATTCAACCTCAGTGTACATTTGTTTTTGATCAAGGCTGAGAGCCTCTGTCTTCAAGGATGTCTCTCCAAATAACCTATGTAAGACTTAATTACTGAAGAAGCACTTTATGGTTGTGTGAATTATTGATTCAGACAAGATTTTTTTCATGTCGTTCTGTCCAGCTCCCGCAGCCATTAAAAGCTGTTCTTTGAATACTTAATTCTTCATTCACAAGCTACAGAGCTGGAGGACACACTAGTAGTATGAATGTTCAGTTACACATACAATATATGAATGCATGGATACCACGCATGTCCCTACTTACTATCAGACATCACTGAAAAAGTAGTCCTGGAAAAACATATTTGTCTATGTTACAGCCTAGGATCTGCTGCCAAAAACTTATCAGACCACAGTCCATGCTTTTTTAGCCAATTACTATAGGTAGCAGTAAATGCGAATCCTGCCAGAGTTTCACAGAACAAGGTTTACCACAACCAGGGAATGTTTGGGAAATCTATTAGGAAACAACATTATTTTTTCCATTTAGTGCTGCTAGTGGTGGGTTTGTTGTAATGGATTGGTATTGGCATATAGCAATTGTAGAATAATACAATGTCTGTACATCAAACAGCAATGCTTTTGAAACAGTTTTGCAGAAAAGATTACTGTAAACGTGAGACAAAAAATTAGATTATTTTGAATTTGATATCTTTTCATATTGCTCTTATTAAATATACAGCCTCCAGGACTTTATGAAGAGCAAGACATGTGGTGACATGGTGACCAGGGAAAGGTCTCTGCTAGCCTGCAGTGTTTCTTTAAGCATATATTTAAATGCAAAAATGCAGATGAGATATTAGGGCACAAAACAACAGTAATACATTGCATAAATAAATGCTACTCAGGTCCATGTCTGGAATTGGTGAATAGAGGAAGAGGTGGAGCAAGTTGCTATCAATGGGTAATTTTTTCGATGTCAAAATACTTTCTCTTATCCAATCTTCATTTGTAGAGACAATTACAGTATCAGTAAACCATTCATAGGTTGATTTCCCTATACAAATATTGCTCTGTTTGTTTGAGCATCCCAGCCCATCTTAGCAACATTAGTTAACCAGTGGTTTGAGTTTAGGGTGGGACTATCTGTTTGTCCAACCATTGGCAGAAGGGGGGGTGTTTAGGAAACATTTTTGAAAACAGTCTTTATTTGTGCAGTCCGTTTGTTGCCACTAGTTGCACCGAAATTACACAGTTGACCTTTAATGCGTGGATTTATTCAGCAATTACTCTATGCTTGTTTGGTATTGTGGTATCATTTGGTGTATGTTTGCATTTGTTTTTGATGAATATGGACTAGTTCATAAGAGAGTTCCCACTCCTCTTGGGTAACAGGAAACATAAATGGTCTGATGGTGGACCCCTCTGCCCCAACAATTTGTTTAGTGCATTCACATGTGTGTATGTTTGTGTGTCTGGATATGGAAGGTGAATAGATCCCCCTGCAGCAGCATGTAATAACCAGTGTGCTCTAGGTAGGAAGTAAAAAGGGGGAGGAAAATGAATTAGATGAGAGCCATTGCAGGACATGGTGTGTCAAAGATCTGCCTCCTGGCTTTTCTGAGTTTCCATCAGGCCTTCCATCTCATTCTTTCTCTTTCTTATGCATTTGTTCATGGTTGTAGTGGCCATGAGCTGCTTGTTCAGCTGAGAAGCAGCTCTGTCAATAAAGATACATCAGAAGTTCCGGTCCAGAGAGAATCCACCCATTACACCCCTCCCTTTACTATACACACACACTCACACACTCTGAACATTACCAGGGGCTTCCATTAGTCCCACCACCTGCTGTGCCATGGACCCAACACACACGCACACGCACACACTCATCTCAAAGTGAACTGTCAATACTATTTCCCTCTTTCTTGCTCTTTTACTTACATGTAAAAAATTCCATAACCTCTCTGAACCATCATGCTGATCTTTTACAAGACACTTATCCTCTTTATAATGATGGAAAAGTGAAGCTGGTGTCAGTGGTGGATGTTTAGATACAGAGAGACAGACAGAGAGAGAGAGAGAGAGAGAGAGAGAGAGGAGGTCCCATCGCATCCCGCACCCCTCCTTCTCTTGAACTCACTGAGCGAAGACAAGGCGATGCGGTGCAATTATTTTAATTGGTAGTGAATTCTTCATTTACATGACAAGTGCATGCACATCCTGGGAAACAGTGGTCTGCTTCTCCTGCAGAAGCGAGCCCTTGGTCAGCGTGGGACACTAGGTCTGGGGGTCTTGAGACTGTGGAGGTCCCAGGGGGGGCTGATATCGAGAAAATCCAGAAAATCCCAGAGAACCATATTGTCTGCTACCAGGTTCAGACAGGACCTGTCTCATCCAAACTAACCAGCCTTTTTTACCTCATCAGGCTGCTTTATTCCCTATTGTCTTGTGCTGGAAGTCAACACACCCCAAGCATTATTCTTAAGTGGTGAAAGTGCTCATTAGAGCAACAATGTTATATAATATAATGATTATTAATTTGGCTAGGTTGTGTTTTCTTAAAGGAATAGTTCACCCAAATATGAAAATGCTCTCTTTATTTACTCACCCTCATGATATCCCAGGTGTGTATGACTTTCTTTCTTCAACAGAACACATTTGAAGAAAATTTGAAAAATATCTTAGCTCAGTAAGTCCTCAAAATGAAAGTAAATGGTGATCCAATTTTTAAAGCTCCAAAAATCACAGACAGTCAACATAAATGTCATTCATACACCTCCAGCTGTTAAATGAATGTCTTATAAAGAGACATGATCCCTTTTAATGCAAATAATATATTTAGGTACTTTTTTAACTCTAAATCATTCTTACAGTACACAACTGTGATGAAATCGCAATGGCACATGAAACACACGAGAACTGACGCACGTGTGTCACAGCTGGAAGAGCAATGCTGTTTACAAGTGAGAAGGAGGAATGCTGTACAGTAGCTTGGTTGGTTTTGGTTTAGATCTGTATTTATCTGTTTCTTTACTCACACATCCTGGATATCTCAACCGAGTGGAGAATGTGAGATTATGTCGGTATCATGGTAAAAGACATCACACGAGAGACCATGTGTTCTCCAAATTCTTGTGAAGCTTACCAGAAGTGATGAGTTAAAAATACTTAAATATTGATTAATTAACACATTAATGTACATTAATGTAAATGCTGGAGTTGTATTGATTACATTCATACTGACTGTCTGTACGTTTTGGAGCTTCAAATATCGGATCACAATCCTCTTGCATTTTAAGGACCTACTGAGCTAGGATAATTTTTTTTTATTTTATTCAATTGTGTTCTGGTGAAGAAAGAAAGTCATACACCTGGGATATTATGAGGATGAGTACATTTAAATTTTTGGGTGACTGTCCGTTTAATAGAAAAAGCTTTTTTTTTTTCTTTCCTTCCTGTTCGTGTCATGTGAATGTTACATTTCCAAGGGTTCATGACATGAGAGGAATCAAATTTTCCTTGATCTTTTAACATTTAAGAGATCATTGTGCTATAAAAGCATACTGTAAGTTTCAGAATTCAAAACTTCCTCCTCAGTGCAAAAAGAGCATTTGTTGAAACCAAGCTGCAAAAACATCTCACTCTCTACTTCCTCCACATTGTGTTGTCACACTGTGGTTGACATTTGCATCTGACCACCTCCACAACAATACATCAATGCATATTTTACCTTTTTGCACCAAAATTACAATTATGTTTTTATCAATGATTTTGTTAAATATCAGCTACTAAAATTAATTAAATAGAATAGCCTTCAACATGGCAATTGTTCGCACATATTTCATACTGCAGTCTGCGGGGTCGCATTAATGCACAGACTTACCTGGGTTGAAGCAGCCCCTGGCTGCACCATATTGATGATATTAAAATGTTTGAATAAATACTGATCTAAAGATTCAATTAGCTGCACTGTATCATGTACTTGTCTGATATGAACTGGCCTAAGGCAATTAAAAATTGTAGTCGTGTGTTGTTCAGTTGTATATTGCTACAAAAAACAACAAAAAAAACAATTGAATACAAAAAAGTCTGGATTTGGTGACATAGCTGATTATGTCCATGATCATAAATCCATTTCACTATAACACAACAACTGAAATCATGTTACTTAAGCAACATTACTAGAGACTATTCTTAATCTTGTCATTTGTGAAAATAAGTATGAGAAATGGTTGTGTAACATCATGTCTGCAACTGTTTTGTAGAGACTGCATGTACCTACCCTTGCTCTAGGTGCAAGTTTGGATTAACTCAAATGAAAGAAAATCAATTCAGTTTGGGGACTCCCAGGGGTGTCATCTGACTCTGGCTCATATGTACGCCACCATCAAAACATGTTGGCAGCTAAAGACGTGTCTTCACATAGATGCCACAAAGCCGCCTTTGTACTGCATGTGAGGGAATCTTTTAAAACAGGCACATCATAAACAGAATAGAGAGCGATACAGAACTTTTCTTGTCTACATTTTCAGCTGACAATGAGTGGGGAAAAGCACAACGAGAGTTATAGGACCGAACAAAAGAGTGGTTTTAACTCACAGAGATGCCGGCTCTGCCAAATTTATGGTCCAAAACAAGAGGCAGATGAAATTCTAGGCTTGTGTTTGGGTTTGATTCGGGCCCGGTGTGGAGTACAGCTGGTCTGTTCTCACGCCCTGCCGGGGGTGTCTTGCGGCTAAGGGAGTGGCTCTCCGATACCTAAAACAGCTCTGAACTCAGTGTTACCTGTCCCACAGAGCCAATTTCACACAGAAGAGGAAATGTGTAGCCTATAATTTTGGGGTCATTGTAAGCTTTCAGATATTTATTTCATTTCTGAAACTGTTTTGGGTTATTAAATCTCACAGTTATGTGTAACTTTGTGCTCGTCTTTGCTGTCAGTGTATGACACAAACAAAATGATTAACTGTGAACTAAAAGTCATATCCATTAGCTTATGCAGGCTTTTTTTTTTGACTGACTGTGTGTGCGTGCTTCGTGTGTGTGTGTGTGTGTATGTGTGTGTGTGTGTGTGTGTGTGTGTGTGCGCGTGCTCGTGTGTGTGTGAGTGTGCGTGCGTGCGTGCGTGCGTGCGTGTGTGTGTGTGTGGGGGGGGGATCAGGTTTAAGTGGTTTACAAGGACATTTTTTAGGTTACAAACTGGTAATTACAAGGGTTTTATGCTAGAAATGTGGTTTATGAGGACATTTCTAGCATCCCCATATTTGAAATCACTTAAAAAACATTAAACTGTGTTTTATTGAAAATGTAAAAATGCAGAAAGTTTTTTTGAGGGTTAGGTTTAGGGGTTGTGTTAGGTTTAGGGATAGAATCTATAGTTTGTACAGTATTAAAACCATAACGTCTATGGAAAGTCTTCATAATGATAGGTATACCAACATGTGTGGGGGGTGGGGGGGTGAAATGAGAGAGTTTGTTCATAGGAAAGAAGCATCACAAATAATATCTCATTAATGTCTCAACTGATTCTCCTACAGATAAATGTGATTCAGTGGAGAGCAAATTTAGTTCTATTTTTAGTCTTTTGCTTCTGAGATGTTTCTGCTGAGAAAAAGACCCCATTATCTCACACGCACATCCTCTACACTGTAAATATTTTGTCAGGTAACCTAAAAATATGCTTCATGCGGTAACATCTGAATTATATTATTATTTAATAGTAAATATTATTTAATCTGCTTAAATAAAACAAACAAATGAGGTTACACAAAAGAAAGCAATTATGCTTAGATCAAGAAGAAAAAGATTATTGAGGTAACAATTGCAGGTTACCACTTTATTTCACTGCAGAGTTTCAAAAGAGATCTCAACGACATCTTAAATTGTGCTCAGTTTTACATTTAAATTTCAATATGAACTATATAATTTCTCATTCAATTCTTCTAAGACTAAATGATCTTACCTATGCCATCCACTTTCATTTCATAGCTTTTTACTCTTACTGTATGTCAACAATTGTCTCATTAGTTTTTTTACTGTAACCCAGTGATCTCACATGTCTCATAAGAGTTTTTCAACAAGATCTCAACATCATCTCAAACTGTCCTCTGTTTGCTAAGATTTAAATTCTGTAATCAAAAGCCAGAGATTTCAATATGAACTCAAACATTTTCTCAAACATTATCAAATTCCACCAAGAACAAATGATATTTTGCTCAAACCTATATTCTTAAGTTCTAAAGGAATTTTAGGAGAAACAGCTGATATCCCCCAAATATGATAATAGAGGAGCATAGCTGAGATCTCCATTAAGTTACCCCAGCTTTAAAAGAGCACCAAATTCATTACCATGTTGATCTATTTTATTGTCCATAAAGGGAACTTGAACAACTGTCATTTAAAGTAGCAAAACCAAACACACCCTCATCGATTGTTCCTCTCCTTCATCTCCATCGCCTCTTTATGTCATTAAACATGCCTGTATTTTATTAGCTCAGTCCCAAGCAAGGTCATTAATTGCAGCTGGGACCTGGGGTAGCCCAGCTCCACTAAGAGGTGAGAGAATGAGCAAAAGAAAGAAAAGGAGAGGAGGGGGAAGGATTGTTAACGTGTTACGGCACAAGCGTCTTCCGAGATTGCCTGCTTGATTGCTTCATAAGGACCCTGTGGCACACAGCAATTAGGAGCAGCAGACCTGAGGAGCACTCCAATGATTTGTCTGAGACTCTCCCCATATCAGACCAGCGGATCAGCACACTCAGCCATCCCCTTACGGAGCAAGTCTGAGGAACGACGAGAGGAGAGAGTTTTGGGAGAGGTTAATGGCATCCAGAGCAGGGAACGTGCAGTGGGTAATTGGTAAATGGTGGTGTAATGACAAAATTATAAATGTTGTAATGACTGTGCTCTTGTGAAGAGCGAAATGAAAAGGAAGAAAGGGATATATGGAGAGAAGAAGAGAAAAAGGTGGAGAAATTGATGAAATGATGGTGGGTGCAAACAAAGCAGTGACACTGATAAGTGTGAATCATTGGAGTTTAATAGAAAGGCCCCTGGCTGTACGAAAGCTCTGAGGAGCCATTATATGCCCAATTATATGAAGACATATATAGCTAAAATACTTTCTTCCTCTGTGTGTGTGGGGTGGGGTGGGGGGGGGGGGGTTTAGGTTACAAACTGGTAATTACAAGGATTGTATGCTATAAATGTGGTTTATAAAAATCTTTATGTCTATGGAGAGTCCTCATAAGGATAGCAGCACCAATGTGCGTGTGTGTGTGTGTGTGTGTGTGTGTGCGCGCGTATGTGGTGCAACTTCTATATTTATATATTTATATTTATGCATTTGGCTGACGCTTTTATCCAAAGCGACTTACAGTGTACTTATTACAGGGATCACAGTCCCCCCCGGAGCCAACCTGGAGTTAAGTGCCTTGCTCAAGGACACAATGGTGTTGGCTGTGGGGATCGAACCATCCACCTTCTGATTAACAGTTATGTGCTTTAGCCCACTACGCCACCACTCATACTTCTACAAGTGTTAGTATAATATTAGGATTAGATTGATAGAAGGTCTCACTTCACTCTGCCACATAATGTTACACAGCATGGAAGACTTGCACATTAACATTGTTTCTGCTCTCTTGCAGCAATAATGGCAACTCTTTCTCAAAGATGAAGCCTAGGTCACTCTCAGTCATTACTCTGAACTGTTAGAACAGCCCATAAATTACTCCTGCAGTGCAATTCCAGAACAACCAATACAACAATATTTTCTAAAAACCTATACAGTTTTGAGGCCATAGGATTAAAACAGGATGGTGAAATCATAAGAAATTTTGCAAGTTGGCTTGTACAAAAACATTAAACTTTTACTCCTACAGAGAAAAATAAACTAACAATGTTATTGCAATTTTTCCTAAGTTTAACCCAAACCTAAACCTTACCATAAAGTCTACCTCCTAACACAAACCCAAAATCTAAAAAATCACTGTTTTGTCCCACGGAAGAAGAAAACATGGAGTTTTGAGCACGCGTTCTTATGATATATCCTAAGTTCAATCCCTAACCCAAAGCCTAAAGCTTACCTTAAAATTTAACCAAACACTAAACCATTATTTTAATAGGAAATTAACTTTTTTGTACCATGGAAAAAGTAAACGAGGGAAATGTATTACAGCTTATTGATATACATCTGTCAGTTGTATTGCATAGGCAAAGAAATATGCAATAAGCAACCAAATTTTTTCATAGACGTTTCCGTTCTTCAAATAAATAGTTTGATTGGAGGCAAGCTAATGGTGCATTCAAGTCATGTCAGAGTTACCATAATTATGAGATTCCGGCTTGTAAAAAGTGTTCATGTCTTTGCAGAACATGTAATTAGAAGTTGTAAACTCTGAATTCTATGAAAGCCTGTCATGTAAAAAGAACCAATATGGCCATGGCCTCAACAGTTAAAGGTAAAATTAACATATATCTGCTTGATATCCAATTTTATTACAGCCAGTGTCACCTGGAGCACATTTTTTGTTTTTTAAAAAATTTTGCAAAAGCATATACAGTAGAGGTAAATGAATGAATGAATGTAGTGATAAATATTTTGCTATTGTCAACGAAGCCGCTTTGGCATTACGAGTGTTGCCATAGAAACAAAGAATTTCCCAGGTCCGATGGACTGAACAGCTCCAAGTTGAATTTCAGTGTTGCCATCTCGTAACTACAGTAATTCCCACACAGTGTGAGCACTGTGTAAAACATGTATGCTCATATTGAGTGGATTTGAAGTTCTGTTTATTGACTGGTAATTCTAAAAGTTATACCTATAGTCAAGTCGTACTATAACTTACAATTTTGCCATCTCTTTGTCATGTTGTCATGAGACTATGTTGGAGAATACATGCACTGGAAATGTCTACAGTAAATGGCCTGGCACTTTTATAGCACAACACTACCTTAAATCAATCACCAAAAATGTGATATAATATTAAATGAACAGGAACGACATTACTGTTGATCAACATGCATTGAGCATAAAAAGATTTTGAGGAGGACAAGATACTTTCAAGTTAACAAAATTCAAGAAAACATGAGAAAATCAGCCACACGTACAGTATATCACATAAAGCATGTTATGTTTATGATAAATGCACTTAGACAAAAGTGAGTTTCAGCTTATTTTCAGTTGTGAAGATTTTGTGTAGTTTGTCATTTTTAAATGATATAGCACCTAATATAAGTGTATTATAAGTGTTGTATGGTGATTAACAACCATTTTGATGGCTTACTGAATGGGTGTGTCAATTGCAATATTCCACCCGTTTTCAAATGTATGTTCCTGTTCCCATAACATGAAAAAAAAAATCTGTTCAGTTTATGGCCAATGAATGCAGTTTCAGTGGATTTTTCATAGTCCCTTTTAAATGAGCTTCTTTCAATAAGCATGATGTAAAAGGAATAACTGTGTAGTTTCCTAAGGCAACTTGTCTCAGTATGCTTTACATAAGTACAATTGTAGAATGTTTTCAGTGGCAATTACACAAAGTTTAATCTGAAGATGATTGAACAATCGAATATGAAACTCATTGATAGCCAACTATCCCATGACTCTCAGGCATGTGAATAAAACACCATTTCCGTTGGACTTATGCAACTGATGTGGGTTTTTGGGAGGGGGTATAGGAGGTTAAGAAGAAGAGATGACCTTCTATAAGACAGCCAGTAGACATTTTGTGTTTACAACAGGCTAGATGTACTATTAAAGGGATAATTCACCCCAATCCCTTATGACTGTGAAACACAAAAGTGGAACACAAAAGGACATGTTAGGCAGAATTTTACCCTCAGTCACCATTCACTTTCATTGCATCTTTTTCCCATACAATGAAAGTGAATGGTGAACTGAGACTGTCACTCTCTTAAACTCGGCCCTAACATCTGCCTTTGTATTCCAAAGTATATCATACACATTTGGAAAAACATGAGTAAATGAGGATGGGATTTTGTATTTTTTTTGGTGAACTATCCATTTAAGGCTTATCAAGCTATGCTAAAAAAAACTTTTACTTTCTTTTTATTAGGACAGAAATGACCTGCATTATTTCTCTGTTTCTAGACTCTGTTTATAGCCAGTGTTTTTTATTTATTTTTTAAGTCATAGAGGATTTATAAAGAAATAGTAACCTACACACAAAATTGTATAATTTGATTTTTAAAAGAATTGTACATGGCATGGATTAATCTATTGTATGTGTGTGTTACAACTTGGTTTGTCATTTCCAGTTAGTAACTGCGTTCCTCCCCCGTCCTCACAAATACACACCCACATACTGCCACACATAATTGACATTGTGTTTTACCGCAGCTGATCAATGCCCTTGATTTCCCATGTGTCTGAGGCACAGCAGGAAGACAAGGTGGTGTGAGGCTGACTTGAATGTAATCGCCATTCATCAAAACCAGGAGAACATGATGGGGACGACACAAACTGCACCTACTGACTTATCACACACACTCTACCTGAGCGAAATCACAGACCATATTCAAAACTTAGAATGATAGATGTTTCACTGTTAAATGCTTGAGTAATATCCTTTCAATGTGAATTATTTTCATAATTCTTTTCAACTGTTAGCTTTACCAAAGTCTCGCCAATCGATGTTGTTGTTAGATATGAAGGTACTGTTTTATTGTCTTGTATGCATATCTTATCTTGTTATTTGTGCTAAGGTGTCCAGCTTCAAAGTGATGGATTACCTTTGATCTCAGGCTGTAAAAATCCTATCACTAGAGTACTATTGTTCTATAGGTTTGAAAATCTAATAAGCAGGTGTTTCCCCAGTGTTCTGTTGTTTGTATATCCATCCAGTTCCTATAATGTCTACGCTGAAGGTAAAATGATCTCTAAAATTAGTAGACTGAAACTTTCTCACTGCATTATCTTGGGCTCAGAAGGTTTCTGTAGGCACATGTAAAGAGTTGACTGACAAAGAAAATCTTATGTACAATGGGAACAAAAAACTCTAGCAAACTTACCAAAGCAAAGTTAACTATTTTCATTTGAATAATGCTCAATCTAAACTTTTTTTTTTTCTTTTATTTATTTATTTTCACCTTTTTTTTTTCTCCCAGATGCAAAAAGTTGCACAGGAATTGAAGTGAGCACAGCTCCTGTGGCTTGGGTGGCAGAATAATTTTCTCTTTAAAGTATTCTTTATTCATGTGTTATTTGTTTATACGGATAAATTATTAAAAATTTGCTGGATTTTGCAAAGGTTCTAGTTTGCAGTTAATGATTCCCCTCCATTCTCTCCCGATGGGTACAGTTCGTAATTTTCTTGAATATAAAAGCTGCATTATTCATGCGTATCGGCAGACCACATCTATTAATTATGTCTTTCTTTTTAGGTGCTTACATTTTTACAATGCTATTACTTCCTGCTTAAGAGAGGACAGAGGACTATATTGGAATTAACATTGTGGCCCTGCAGTAAGGTTAGATATACCTTTGAAACTTCCAAAAGTTCATAGGAACATTAGTTTAAAGAAATAAAGAACAGGCAAAGAAGAGAAAAGAACAGAGAAGAGAAGGGAGAAAAGGAGAGAGAGAAGTTTGTTGAGAAACAGAGATGTAAATGCCCCTGTTTAGAAATTTATAGATGTGGGAATTGAGTGAGACTCTCTACAGAGTCATAAACTATTGATGTGTCTAATCTTTTAGATCCTGCCAACATAATAATCATGATCTGGATGACAGTGAGAGGCAGAGCCACACCCTCTCCTTCCCCTCATCTCCCCCCATATCAAACACACACACACAAACACACACACACACACTTCCACTTATGCTGCTGTGTCTCTTTCTCTCTGTTTAAACACATATTTATCAATTACTGACAACAATTTGAGACACATTTTTGTAAAGACTACCCATTTTAGTAAAATCAATAAACACTTCACGGGTTTTCACTTTTAATGCCACGTTAACATTCACAGTGTTTTTTTCTTAAACAAGTACTTGAATTTTGTGGCACACTTACATTTAACCCTACATTTACACAATCCAATTTACACAAAGTTAGCTGAGCCAGAGTATGTGTCATGACGGCCTAAATGAAATAAATTTCACAAATGAGATCTCAGTAATATCTCAATTGTTTCTCTAAGACAGCAATGGTATTACACAGAGGACAAATTAACTTTGTTTATGAAGTTTATGAAATCAAGTCTCCTGGTTCTTAGATTTATTTTCATCTGAAAAAAGACCCTGTTAATCTCATCTAAAGTTTCAGAAGAGGTCTCTACACCTTCATGTCTTCGTCTCAATATCTCTCCAGTTGTCTACACCACACACCCACAACCACTCTCTTCCAACATCTCACCCTATGGTTTCCTCTTTCTCTCCTCTTTACAAGACTGAGATCTACAAATTGCTTCTTTCTAACCATCCTACCACCTGTCCCCTTGACCCTATCCCCGCCCATCTTCTGCAAGCTGCCTCTTCATCAATCTTACCCCCACTCACACACATCATCAACACGTCTCTCTAACAACCGAAAACTTTTCCAACACATTCAAGCAGGCTCGAGTAACCCTAAAGCTAAAAAACCCAACACATAACCCCAAAGTAGTCAATAATTACAGGCCAATCTCTCTCTTACCTTTACTGACTAAAACTCTTGAGAGGGTTGTTTTTAACCAATTGTCTGCTTTTCTTACAAAGAAAAACTTACACAACAGACATCAGTCTGACTTCTAAAAAGGACCCTCAAAGGAGACTGCCACCTTGTGATTAGCTGAAACCCTGCGACTGACGAGAGCCTACTCCAAATCTCATCTGTCCTCATCCGCCTTAACTTGTCTGCTTCTTTCGACAATGTGAACCACTAGATTCTCCTGTCCTCTCTCTCCAACCTGGGCATCATAGGAACTGCACTAGGATGGTTTAAGTAATACCTCTCAGGCACATGCTTCAAGCTCACCTGGAGATAAGAGGTGTTCACACCATCACACCAGCTGACCATTAGTGTTCCTCAAGGATCAGTGCTTGGACCCCTCCTCTTCTCGATCTATGTTGCATCACTTGGGCCTTTCATTAAGGCACGTGGTTTTTCCTATGACCTGACGTTCCAGGCTGACGACCCCACTGTCTTGTATCTCTGCTTGCCTCTGTGGTGGAATTGACATTGTCCAACCTCCACACAATCTGCTGATATCAACTCAGCATTCAAGATTCAGTTGAAAACACAGTTGAAAACACATCTTTTCCGCAAGCACTAACCAATCCACACTAAATGCATTTACTATTTATCAATAATACAAAAAAAACATTCATCATCTGTTTCTCTCTTCTGCGCTAGCATCTGTACTACTCCAGCCAAGTTAGCCAAGATCCCAAATTCAGCAATCATATGCCAGAGATTTTTATATGAAGTACATATCTCATCAAATTCTTCTTAGAAATATTTTCTGCGTATGCAATCACATTAATTAAAAAAGTCATATTTTCTTCAAATTATAAGGAATTATAGGAGAAACATCTGAGACAAAGTCTCATAGGAAAGAGTAACCTCGGACCTACATTTTTACTTTATATTTAATATTGAGAAAAAGAGAACTTGATTACCTCCTAAGGAAAAACAATGTAGCCCTCAAATGCATGTATTTAGTCTGACAATATGTCAATCCTGATTGAAAAGGCTTCTTGTTGAGTGCCATAAAAGACTGGTTAAGTGTGTTATTGTGGTTTGAATGGTTCTAAAGTACATACATTTGTTTTTGTCACAATCAGAAGGAAGCACATTTGTCAACCATCATGTCAAAGATTTGACTTTTATAATTTGTTAGGCCATCTATAATAATGAAAGCAATGAATTATAGAGAATAGTTTACATCTCATAGCTAGAAGGTCCCCTGTGATTTTTAGCAGTCTGCTAAACAAATGAAATGCTTGATTTCAAACTGATCTTTAACATATGCCACCAGTCATTAATTATTGACTGACTCAGCCACATTTATATGCACTATTGTTTATCTCCAATTAAATATTGCATCACATTTTACTGTATGTGATTTGATTGTTTGTTTGATATGTAAAAGAGAGGTCATGATAGACGCAGGAAAGAGTAAAGGAAATAACAATAATGTTCAGAATGTGTTATGATTTGCACAACTATCCTTACACCAGCTCACACAGACTCTGATTCAGTCACTGAAGCATGAAGATGATGCCATTATACCATTTGATGATCTGTTACAAGCAAGATGCTTGAATGGAGGAAAGAGTCTGTTTGACTTGTAATAAACTCTCCCCAATTAAACCTAGTGTATCTCGAATTTCAATACATTTTTATTTACTTCTGTTGTAGTTACAGTATACTGAGCTAATGATATTTCAAATCCCCTAACCCTACACCTCAACCTAATCCTCACACAACCCTCAATGCATTTTCATTAAGACATCCAGGGTTGGGAGGGTTACTTTTGAAATGTATTCCACGACAGATTACAGAATACATGCTGTAAAATGTAATTTGTAATATATTCCATTAGATTATTCAAGTTCAGTAATGTATTCTGAATTCTTTGGATTACTTCTTCAGCACTGGTAGATTTATTCACTTGTTTTGACTATAAAAACTCTGCCAGTACATTAAGACAAAAAATGCATTCTCTGAAAAACCTAAATATCTTATACAGTGTTGTTTCTAAAACCAGTTAAATCAAATGATTATTTCCCTAATATCAAAGGTCTTAATAGAATGATTGTGCCTGGTAACATGTGCATGTAAAATGGCTAGAAATGCTTAGTGTAAATTCGCACAAGGTTTATTTCAATTTCATCTGCTCCAAACTTACTTCAAACTTATTTATCTGTCTGCTCATATGAATGTAACACATCATAAGAAAGTGTTTCACTGCTGTTAAAATGCACTTTGGATCGCATCATTTATATGTATAATTTTTTCCATCTGAAAGGACTAAATATTAAATGAATCAAATGACAAAAAAAATGCAAGAAATCTCTTCAGTAATCAAACAATACTTTCTGAATGTAACTGTATTCTAAATAACAATGTAACTTTTGTAACTGTAGTGGAATACAGTTTCTTATATTTTGTATTTTAAATACATAATCTTGTTACTCCCCAACCCTGTAGGCATCATATGTTAAGTCAAATCACTGGGTGGCCCCCACATTGTACCTAATTTCATGTTTCACCATCATTTAAAATCATTGCACAAATGTTTACTTAGCTATCTAAATGGAGATGCCTTAGACTTATATTAATATACAGTATAATGCTAATTATAATTACTATTGACTAAACCTAACCTTACCCTTAAAATATATTATTATACATTTTTAGGGGAAATTTTTTATTTATTTTTTTCTTCAATTTTCAAATCCAATTTTCCAATTGAGGATGTCCCTAATGCCCCCAACAGGAGATTTGGTCAGATAAATCTCACTTTTGCTAAATATAGCTGGATGTAAGTATGTACACGTATTCACTTTTATATTATGCTAACTTCATCCAGCTAAGAGGCAGAGGAAAAGAGAAGGGTACTGTACATTCATACGAACACACACGTTCCTGGAGGAACTTGGCTGAATTGGTGTTGTTCTTTGGCTTGTCTGTGTCTTTGGTGTGGGTCTATCCGGCATGTTCAGTCTTGTTCATCAGACAGAGGAACTGAAGGTCATTCATGAGCCCTCTCACAAAGTCTGATCAGTTTGGAGTGTGAGTTACACATAGGCCATAGTATTAACATCACTGCAGGCTATGAGCTTCTCTGAATGGGCATGTGTTTTATCCTGCCATTGGTTTGAAGATGATGAAGACTATTGTTTTGAAGGTTCATGTTAGTCTAAGTTTTTGGTTTGTAGTACCCAGAGAGAAGAATATGGGTTTTATAGGTGTACCTTCTATACTGTTGTCATTGGCAACATCAAGATTATATTTTGATTGACCAACTTTTTATTATTTTTATTTGAAATATGTCATTCATTGTTTCTAAATGCCTGATGAAGGTCATGCATTACAAAACTTTTTCAGTGAAAATAGAATTTCTTTCAAGCTATTGCATTGTGTAGGTTTTTTCTCTCTCTTTATGGTATTTCCTGTGTCTAATGCACCTGCCTACTACCATTCAGGTGTTTAAGGGGTGTTTATGTTCTTTAATGGTTCTTAGCACCCCAATTTTCCCTAAATTTAATATTTTCTTTTAAATTTGTGTGCTCAAATATCATCTATCGCATGTTTTTTTTTCTAATCAACATTTTTATCAACTTGTTTAGAACAGAAGCAATTTAGAATTATCTGTAAATACTTGAAATAAAAAAAATGAACAATTCAAATAATGTATCATGACCATTAACCATTAGGTGTGTAAACACTGTAGATGTTTCATATGGTTGATCAGAGCGATATGAAAGCCCCCCTTCTTTCTTTTTTTCCAGGCCTTTCTGTCTCTGTTTTTCATCCTTCAGAAACATAATGGAAACTCTTTTCTACACACTGATTATATGATTTGCTCTGCTAAGGCCTGTGTGTTAATGGACAGTCAAATTATATAAAAGCATCTCAGAAATAATGGCACACAATTGCTGATGCATGTAATAGCCGTCAGCGTGGCAGCGCAGCGGCTCTTCGTGAGGGAGCAATACAATGTTCCCCAGCTTGAACAACGTTGGCCAACTGCCTCTGAACCCATATTACTTATCTGCTTATAAAGATAGGGGCATTGAAATGGTGCAGGGTCTCAGAACTTTGATTTATCTATATTTTATTTAACCTTTGTTTGCAAAATGCCAAATGAATTATGCATGGCCTGCTTGAGATTTTGAAGTTCAAAGGTGAACTTGGGGGTAGGGGCTTCAAGTAGAGTTTTAAGAGAGCAAATTGAATGTGGATAAATATTAGAGTGATGAAATATTAGAGTGATGTAAATATATTGTAGTGTTACTATGAAATATATCATATTAAATGCATCACATTCCTTCACTATACATATGTTTAATCTTTAACTCTCATGTTGTCTATGTTGACAGCCACTCAAAATAAAACAATTTCAGCAGAAGACTGCAAACTTTCTGATTAATGCCAGCATGCTTTTTTTCTTGATTTAGAGCCTGTTTGCGGATTAATTCCCAAGACACACCTATGTTAAAGGTTACAAATACTTTAATAGCACCCCCAAAGAAACACAATTAAAACAGAGATTGAATGCATATTTTTAAATAGAAAGAACATTTTAAAATTGCCATGTCTGTATGAAACACAGACCATGCTTTTCATGCAATGCCTGGGAAGAAAAGGGTTTTGCTGATTACTTTCAAAGATAATATAGAAATTAAACCCTGACAGCAGATAACATCAAATGTCCACTAAAAATAAGTTAGTGTCAAATAACTGAAAGGCAATACATTGTGGTCAGCAAACTGCTCTCATGCAAAAGCAAAACATTTATAGTCACAACTAAATTGACTTATTGGGCAGAAACCATTTCAAATGATGCTTCACTTAGTAAAATCTTGGTCAAAACATGTCTTTGAGATGTCCTAAGGATAGGACTTCATAGCATTTGTATTGTGCATCTCTAATACTTCTAATACATTCTAGACATTTCAATATTGTTTACTTTGACATAGCTAGCATTTAATAGCTATGGGGATGAAATAAACATTTTCTTCCTTCAGCATAGTTGGGATGCAGTGATTACCAATGTTACTATTACTATCACCAATGCTCCATATATATGATAATAACATGATTGTTTGGTTACCTCTGTATAAATTCCAGAGTGCATGAGGAATCTTCGGAATACTGCAAATTGAAATTATTATAGCTTGCATAAATTGCAGCTATGCCGTTGGTGAACACCTTATTGTGGTCCCATGACCACTTGTCCTTCTATTGATAGGATCCAGGCTGCAGGTTTTATCATGCCACCTGAAATAACAATTATCCATTATATCAAATTGTTGAGAAGTGTAATAAAAATTTTTTTTTTTTTTTAAAAAAAAGATCATTTAAAAGCTTTTTTAATAACACTATCATGATGGATTGTTCCCCTTGGGACAGATCTCCCAAAAATAAAAAAGTCTGTCATCATTTACTCACCCTAATGTTTTTTAAAACTTTTATGACTTTCTTCTGTGGAACACAAATTAAGATATTTTGAATAATGTATGTTTTTTCCCATATAGTGAAAGAGCTTGTTTCAGTGACTTTCATGAAACGTAAGTTCTAAAGGTTTGGAACGACATGAAGGTGAGTAAATGATGGCTAACATAACACTCCAAATTGTGTTGTAAGCTGTGGTCAATTATACAAAGTATGGTCTAATTCAGTTATTTCAGAATTACCTTGGACAATCAAGCGTGGGGTGTCTGGTACCATCAATGTACTGTACTCTCAACATAAGTGGGTTTGGCACACAGCTATATAACAAAATGTACATATCACATATTTATGAAAACGTCTAGGTTACGTATGTAACGTCTCAGTTACGTATGTAATAGAGATGCGCGGATGGGCTATTATTTCATCCGCAACCGCATCACAAAACGCATCATCCGTCCACCATCCATCCGCACCAACGTTTTTGACCAATTTTCAAAACCGCACCCGCCCGCCATCCGCACCAGCAATGTATACATATATTTTTCATTTGATTGGTTCAACCGCCCGCCACCCGCCCGAATTTAATTTAAAAAAAAATTTTCGTCACGTCATCCGCCCGATCCGCGGTTTATCCGCGGAGTCCGCGGCTGTAACCGCTAACCGCGCATCTCTGGTATGTAACCTCCGTTCCCTGATGGAGGGAACGAGACGTCTTGTCGAAGAAGCGACACTAGGGGTCTCTCTTGAGCGCCGAAAGATGCCTCTGATCTATGAAAAAAGGCCAATGAGAGTTGGTGAACAGTATTTGCATACCCCGCCTCCGGATACGGATATAAAGGCGAGGGAAATACGCTCGTTCATTCAGGATTTTTCTTAGGAGCCGGGAGTGTTCCGGGCACCTCAGCAGCTCGGCTCAGCGACGTGGCCGGGAAGACACGACGTTTCGTTCCCTCCATCAGGGAACGGAGGTTACATACGTAACCAAGACGTTCCCCGTCTGTCGCTCACTTCGACGTCGTGGTTCACTTCAAAACTCGCCATGCGCTGAGCCGTGTACGTGTAATGCTTACACAGAAGCGGGCAGGTATTTCTACGTGCACAGCGACCAACTGTGTTCAGGCTGCACGTACTCTTCCCCAATGCCCCAAAAAAGTCGTCAGAATCCTTCTGGTTACCCTAGGGGGGAACAAGGTGACGCTCCCAACTAGGGAACGGGCCAAGCCTGGCTGGGCCTCTTTTCTCTCTATGTTTTCTTGGCATAGAGCAAGAGCAGCCGGGGCCCTTACCGCATCGAGGGAAGGGGGTCTTATCCCGAATTCCTATTCTTTTAGGGGGAAAAGACCCTGTGGAGGCCACACCCACCCGAAAGGGGAGGTAGAGGTGGCAAAATACATCACATGGCCTCTTGGGTCACATGTGGGAAGAATGGCGCGGTGGTAGATCCCACCTCGAGGAGGGGGGAGTTGCTACAACACCAGCTAGAGCTAGATGGTCCAGGGGCCAGACGTGGAGGTTCCAGAGGTCTGGGTGCGGATGCCAGAGCATGCCCCGTCCCTGAGAAAGAAGGTCCTTCCTCAGGGGAATTCGCCAGGGAGGGGCTGTCGCGAGGAGTACGAGGTCCGAGAACCAGGCCCGGGTGGGCCAGTAAGGAGCCACGAGAGTGACTTGCTCCTCGTCCTCCCTGACCTTGCACAGCACCTGTGCAAGAAGGCTCACTGGGGGGAATGCGTACTTGCGCAGCCCCACCGGCCAGCTGTGTGCTAGTGCATCTGCCCCGAGGGGAGCCTCTGAACGGGCATACCAGAGCGGGCAGTGGGAGGTCTCTCGGGAGGCAAACAGGTCTACCTGGGCCTTGCCGAACCGTTCCCAAATCAGATGAACTGAGTGTGGGTGAAGCCTCCACTCTCTGCCTGGCAAGCGTTGTCGTGACAGCACATCCGCTATCACGTTGAGGTTGCCGGGGATGTGAGTGCACGCAGCGACTTGAGTCGGTGCTGGCTCCAAAGGAGGAGACGACGGGCGAGTTGTGACATGTGGTGGGAGCGTACGCCGCCTTGGCGATTTATGTACGCGACCGCAGTGGTGCTGTCCGACCTGACTAGGATATGTTTGTCCCGAATTAACGGCAGAAACTTCCTCAGGGCCAAAAGGACGGTCAACAACTCGAGGCAGTTGATGTGCCAACGCAGCTGGGCCCCTTTCCAACAGCCTGAGGCTGTGTGCCCGTTGCAAACGGCGCCCCAACCCAATCTGGAGGCGTCGGTCGTGACCAGGACGCGTCTGGACACCTGTTGTAGGGGCATTCCAGCCCGTAAGAAACAGAGGTCTGTCCAGGGGTTGAATGTTTGACGGCAGGCGGAGGTGATTGTTACCCGGTGCGTGCCGTGGCGCCATGCTCGTCTCGGGACTCTGGTCTGGAGCCAGTGTTGGAGCGGTCTCATATGCATCAACCCCAGCGGCGCGACCGCCGCGGAGGACGCCATATGCCCCAGGAGCCTCTGGAAAAGTTTTAAGGGGGCCGCTGTGCCTGGCCTGAAGGCGGCGAGGCAGTTCAACACTGACTGGGCACGCTCGTTGGTGAGACGTGCCGACATTGAGACCGAGTCTAACTCCATCCCGAGAAAAGAGATGCTCTGAACTGGAGTGAGCTTGCTCTTTTCCCAGTTGACCTGAAGCCCCAGACGGCTGAGGTGCCTGAGCACCTGGTCTCTGTGGGTGCATAGTAACTCTCGCAAGTGGGCCAGAATGAGCCAGTCGTCGAGGTAGTTGAGTATGCGGATGCCAGCTTCTCGGAGCGGGGCAAGAGCTGCCTCTGCGACTTTCGTGAAGACGCAAGGGGACAGAGACAGGCCGAAGGGGAGGACTTTGTACTGATACGCCTGGCCCTCGAACGTAAACCGCAGGTAGGGTCGGTGCCGGGGCAGGATGGAGACGTGGAAACACGCGTCCTTCAGGTCTATCGCTGCGAAACAATCTAGATGCTGGACGCAGGTTAAGATGTGCTTCTGCGTGATCATTTTGAATGGGAGTTTGTGCAACGCTCGGTTGAGAACTCGCAGGTCCAAGATTGGTCGTAAGCCGCCGCTTTTCTTGGGTACGATGAAGTAAGGGCTGTAGAAACCCTTCTTCATCTCAGTTGGAGGGACAGGCTCTATCGCGTCTTTGGCCAGAAGAGTCGTGATTTCCGCGCGCAGGGACTGGGCGTGTTCGCCGTGTACTGCGGAAAAGCGGACGCCCATGAAGGGGGGCGGGGGCCTGGCAAACTGAATTGCGTAACCGAGTCGGGTGGTCCGGGCCAGCCAGCGAGACGTGTTGGGAAGTGAAAGCCACGCGTCCAACCTCTGCGCTAGGGCACCAAAGGGACGCTCAATTTGGACGTACCCGGTGGGGCTTCGCAGCGGGGCGGAGCAGGTAAGGCAGCGTTGGGTGGCGACGGGGCGACCCGCGGCTGAGGTGCTGAGAAAAGACTCAAAGCACTTACCTTGCTCCGCACACCCGGCAGGGGGCAGGTTGGCAACTGAGGAGGAGGTCCTGGGTAGGCGTCCTCTAGACTCGTCGGAACCGGCCGGCCGGGGGACAGTCGTGGGGCTGAAGATGGGTGGTCCGTGTCCAGGAAGCCAGGACTGTTGAGATCTGAGGGCAAAGTGCCGTGAGTAGGAAATAGCTCTTTTATTGAGAATGTGGGTACCGCAACCCCATCTAAGGGGGGGGCGGAAAATGAAATTGTTTAGAAACAAAAGATTCTCCTCCCGGCCCTCCACCAGGGGACGGAGCGGTCTTACCACCTCCGGAGCTAACGTCTGTGTCACTGGGTCGTCCATCTCAGGACCGCCTGGGAGCCTTCCGGGTCCTGGAGGGAGTCCGGGAGACGGGGGGCGTCTGCTTCCTGCGTTGTGCTCGACGCAGGGGCTGAGAGCTGGGCCCGGGTTGAGGTGGAGCAGGTTTCTTAGCCACTGGGGGATGCCCTCGGCAAGCAGACGGGGCAGTGGCCTTGGCGGCAGGTTTGCCGCGAGGCAGGATGTGAGATATAGCCTCCGTCTGTTTTCTCACCGCGGAGAACTGCTGGGCGAAGAGGCCAAGCTGGGAGACAGGGGCGTCGAGGAAGCGATCTTTGTCGGCCTCACGCATCTCGACCAGGTTGAGCCAAAGATGACGTTCCTGGACCACAAGGGTGGCCATCGCCTGCCCGAGTGCCTGCGCGGTGACCTTCGTGGCTCTGAGGGCGAGGTCGGTCGCTGAGCGCAGTTCCTGCAGCACATCGGGGTCATGGCTACCCTCGTGCAGATCTCTGAGCGCCTTGGCCTGGTGGACTTGCAGAATGGCCATGGCATGCAAGGCGGAGGCGGCCTGTCCCGCGGCGCTGTAGGCTTTGTGGTTCAACAAGAATAAAGTCCTACAGGCCCTGGAAGGGGGTACAGGGTGTCCTCGCCAGGTGGTAGGGTCACCGGGACAAAGATGGAGCGCCACTGCCCTATCCACCTGGGGAATCGCCGTGTACCCATGGGCCTCTCCACCGCCGAGGGTAGCGAGAGCGGACGAGCAGGGCTTTTGACGAATGGAGAGCGGCGCTCTCCATGAAGACGTCAGCTCGTCATGCACCTCCGGGAAAAACGAGACCGGGGGGGGGCGTGGCTGTGAGCGGCACCCAGACCCCAGGAACCAGTTATCCAACCGTGACGGTGTGGGGAGGGTGGAGGTTTCCAGTCCAGTTTCCGGCCCGGGCAAGCATGTCGGACATCTGCGCATCCGCCTCAGCCTGGGCGTGCTGGCCCGAAGGCGGCAGCCCAGGGGAGGAGTCAGCATCAGATGCCGCGCTCTCCGATGGAGTGGCGAGCTCATCGGCTTCAAGCTACAGAGGATAGGCGGACCGGCCCGGAGGCGAGTCGCCGTTACCTCGAGGCTGGACGGAGGTTAACGAGCGTGTCGGGGGGCGGGTGGTACGAGGGGACGTGCCCGGCGGAACCGCACCCACTGCCCTTCCCAAATCGCCTCCATCGCCAGCCGCATCGTCCTCAATCCCGTGGGAAGAAGGAGCGATACGGGGGGCGGCTGGAGTGGCGTGCTTTCATTTGAAAGCAAGCCGCGACCACAACGTTACCATGGTCATGTTCTCGCAATGAGAACATGAACCATCCACGAACGCTGCCTCGGTGTGATCGGCGCCCAGACACACGAGACAGCACCTGTGGCCGTCATAAGCGGAGAGCACTCTACCGCATCCAGGAACTACACAGGGGTTGAATGGCATCTTTATAAAGACGCGCCCTGAAAAGGGCGTTCAACACCGCTGTGTATTGCTCTTTCAGAGAAATAAACTCTTTATGGAGAAATATTACTCTTTTAAAATGGAACTCTTTTAACTCTGCACTGTCGAAGCGCCCAGGGGCAAACTGCACGCCGGCAGAGAAGAGAAAAAGCCGCTGAAGTGCGCCGTAAATCCAACAGCAGCAGAGTGTCAGAGGATCAGAAGCAGGATCAGTTGTGTTACACGCAGCTGACAGCATACACACGACCATCGGCTCCGAAGAAAATTACTGAATGAACGAGCGTATTCCCTCGCCTTTATATCCGTATCCGGAGGCGGGGTATGCAAATACTGTTCGCCAACTCTCATTGGCCTTTTTTCATAGATCAGAGGCATCTTTCGGCGCTCAAGAGAGACCCCTAGTGTCGCTTCTTCGACATGACGTCGAAGTGAGCGACAGGCGGGGATCCTCCATTCTCTGATGGAGGGAACGAGACGCTGTGTCGAAGAAGCGACACTAGGGGTCTCTCTTGATCACCGAATATGCATCTGATCTATGAAAAAAGGCCAATGCATACCCCGCCCCCGGACATACGGGTATAAAAGCGGAGAAATACGTTGAGTTCATTCAGGATTTTTCTGAGGAGCCGGAAATGGTCTGCCACAACAGTGGCTCGGCTCAGCGACGTGGCCGGGAGGACACAACGTCTCGTTCCCTCCATCAGGGAATGGAGGTTACATACGTAACCTAGACGTTCCCCGTCTGCCACTCACTTCGACATTGTGTCGAAGAAGCAAAACTAGGGGTTCAATTTAAATCACGCCATGCGCTGAGCCATGTACGTGTTCTGCTGACACAGGAGTGGGCAGGTATTTTATACTGCAACCAGCTGTGTCAGACTGCACTTACCCTTCCCCAATGCCCCATGAAAGTCGTCGGAATCCTTATGGTTACCCTAAACAGGGGAACAAGGCGACGCTTGCCAACCCGGGAACGGGCCGAGCCTAGCCAGGCCTCTTTTCTCTCTATGTTTCTCCGCATAAAGTAAGAAATGGCTGGGGCCCTTACACGCATCGAGGGAAGGGGGTCTTACCCAGTTTCCTATTCTTTCAGGGGGAAAAGACCCTGAGGAGGCCACACCTGCCCAAAAGGGGGAGGTAAGGGTGGCAAATACATCACATGGGTTTTTAGGCAACATGTGGAAAGTGTCGCGGTGGTAGATCCAGCCTCAAGGAGGGGGGAGTTGCTACAACACGGCGACCGGAGGGCTGCTGGAACTGCCTAAGGGAGATGCAGGTCCACTCGTAAGGGGACCGTACCGCAGAAAATACACACAAGGGGAGTCCGCATAGGACTCCTGCCCTGCGGTGCACCTATTCCAGTGCAGGGTAGATTTGAGTACCCTCAGTGGATTGGGTCGGCGAGTTCCTCCGCTGAACTGCGGACCCACAGGGCTAGGGAGGAGTCATCCAGGGAGCCAAGTTAGTTGGATCTCCTGGGAGAAAAAGCACACGATTTTACCTCAGCCGAGTGAAAGGGCGCTAGGCGCAAGCGGTCCACCCGGTCAATCCATCAGCGTGTTACCGAGTTCTACTGGCTCGGACCTGAGAAAACACGGGACGAAACTGACTCTACCCTGAGATTGTAAAAATCTCGCAAGGGTGTTAGGTGTTGCCCAACACGCTGCTCGGCATATGTCTGCCAGAGAGATGCCTCTGGCCAGTGCCCGTGAGGGCGCAACACTCCTTAAGGGGAGGGGCATGGCCTGGGTGTGATAAGCCAATGTAATGGTGTCAACTACCTAGTGGGAATGCCTCTGTTTGGAGACAGCGTTCCCTTTCCATGTCCACCAAGGCAGACAAAGAGCTGCTCAGAGCATCTAGAGCTCTGCGTGCTGTCCAAGTAGGTACGAAAAGCACGTACTGGACACAGCAACGAAGGGTTGGGCCTGCCTCCTCCCAGGGCAGCTTCGCTTGCAGGTTCACTACCTGGTCTCTAAAGGGCGTGGTAGGAACCTTGGGCACGTAGCCCGGTCGCGGTCTTAGGATCACATATGTGTCTGCCAGACCGAACTCCAGGCAGGTGTCGCTGACAGAGAATGCTTGCAGGTCCCCGACCCTCTTGATGGAGGAGAGAAAGCGATCAGCAGGGCTGTCTTTAGAGAGAGGGCCCTGAGTCCAACTTTTTCTAGCGGCTCGAAGGGAGGTCTCTGGAGGCCCGTGAGGACCACTGAGAGATCCCAGGAGGGGAACAGGCTTGGCCGGGAGGGATTCAACCTCCGGGCGCCTAGGAACCTGATGATTAAGTCGTGCTTACCCAAAGACTTGCTGTCTATTTCGTCGTGGTGGGCCACGATAGCGGCAACATACACCTGCAGGGTGGAAGGGGACAGCCTCCCCTCCAGCCTCTCCTGCAGAAATAAGAGCAAATACACAGCTGGCATTGAATGTCCTTTTCAGGACGCGTCTTTTTACAATGCCTCTGTGTAGTTTATGGATGCGGTTCATTTCTCCCCTTGATGAAGGCAATTTGGGGATAATGACGGGTTCCGTTTTGCTGGTTAAATCCCCTCAAACCACCCGCCTCCCCTGGCACGCTTGCTTGCTTCCTCCGAGCTCGGGATGAGTGCGGCCCGCTTCACGGCTGGCCAGCCAGTCCCTTGAACTCCCGGAATTGGATGACGACATTGCCGCTGCACTGGAGAGCGTTACAGCGGCGTCTCATGCTGATGACTCGCCTGGGCCGCCACCTTCGGGTCTGCTCGCCCAGTCTGAGCCTGAAGCACAGAGGTCCACTATGCTTTCCTGGGACCACAAGTGTGGGGCGTATGTCCGGGGGCGGGGTATGCAAATACTTTCAGTCAACTTCTCATTGACCTTTTTTCATACATCAGAGGCCTATTCGGCGCTCAAGAGAGACCCCTAGTGTTGCTTCTTTGACACAACGTCGAAGTAAGCGACAGACGGGGAACACATATTTCACCATTGCTCAAATGAGGCAAGCTCTCAATTACTATTACAATGAAAAAGGACTTACATCTGAACTAAGTATGGTGGCATTCGTGGCCTCTTTAAAGTAAGCCATCAAAAGCAAAAGGATGCATGCATGCTTGTCTGAAGCTTCTGGTTCATATTCATCCAGGATGGATGATGAGTTTGTTGCTGGCAGAACTTCATAACTGTATTTCCTCTGCTGTTCAGAGTCTCTCTCAACTGGTTGAGGATGGGGACATCAGTTAAAAGCTTAAAATGAAAGAACAGACCTCTTTGGGAGAACAGGAAAGTCATTCCTCAAACTCTGAAATGGATGGTCCAGGGACATTGTTAATGTACTGGCTTTTTAGAATATAGGTCTTCTCCATTAGTGGCTCAGCTCTTTCTGTCCCAGTCATTCCTTCTTCAGAAAAGATGTTGAGCAGCTGCCTTTTCAAATTCTCTAATGATACAGTTGTTTCTCCCAAAGGAAGTTCAATGGGATACCACAACACACACCAACAGGGCCTCAAGTCACATGTCTTTCTGCATCAGTGTGAAGTCTCCTCTCTCTGCATCGTCGTGCAAAAGAATTTTCCTGTTTTTATATTCCACTCTTGTTTTAATTTGCTGTAGAAGGGATTAACACCCATCTCCCACCATGTCACCATTTTTTTTCACAATAGAACGAACAATGCTGTGACACATAGTTCTGGTAGGGTTAGGATCATGATGTAACATCTGATTCACAACTTTCTTTACCATATCTTTCCTGTTGCCAGGTAATGGTCTTGTTTGATTTGCTATAGCATTACAAACTCTGACCCCAGTTGACATGAAAGTCTACATACCATGGGCTGATAATCAGTGGGGATGGAAGCAAGTATTTAGAAGTGCTCTGGGAGTAGGAGGGTAGTGCATGAGAAGTACTCCAACTGCTTGTGGAGACAGATGGAGTGTTGTCAATAACTTATTGTGACTGAACTGTTGTTTGATCTAGAAATTATAGTTGAACGTTGAAAGAGGGACAGTATATTGTCTTAATTTATGACATATTCCTTTGCCATACCTTTAATTGTTTTTATCCTATGGGCATTGACAGTAAGACAAACCATAATTTTGGGACATTTACATTGCAATATTTAGTGTCAAAATAAGCAATAAAAATAAATCATTATTGTGGAAAGCAGAGAGTCAGAATGATTAAATTTACCTTAATTTTCAAATGCTTTGAATAACTTTTGACACTGGATTGGTTTTAAATACTTCTCCAGGACCTTTCTTCTATTAAAGCCAGGTCTTCCCTGCTTTCTTTCTAGAGATGTCAGGGGTTCACTGGAGTAGACCATACTTTATGTTTTTATTTATTTTCTAAAAGACCGTTTGGAACAGAGGCAAAGCATTATTCACTTACAGTACATGTGAGTGAAACAACATACAAATTATTCTGTCATAGAAAAAAAAAATATCTCAAAATTAAGCCAGAGCTACACAATTTAATTTATATATGGCAACCATACTACTTTTACATCACCAAATATTTGGATGTTTTCCTTCCCTAACTGTGCTGCCTCTGTTGTTGATTTTGCTAGATCCCTGCCTTCTCACAAATTTTCTAAAAATGAATGGCAATGAGAGAAATATGCTACACAATTCAAGAAAATGCTCTTGTTTGATGCAGATCTATTTTTTTTTTCAGTTGCACCTGATTCACAGCAGATACCCATGTCTCTCAATTTAACAAAAGTATATATCTATGTCACAAACAACACTGAATCATGGACAGTAATAATAAGAATAAGCATCCCAAAATAAAGTTCTTCTCACTATCCCCAAGCAAATCAAACATCCCCTTCCTGTACACAGTGCCTTCCACTGTGACTTCATTACATGCCACTGCAGACTGTGACTGAAAATTGAAACTGGCCAACGATTGCCTAATCCTCTCATTGTAATCATCCACATGAAACTCTGTACCTCTTTGGACTTGCACAGTTGGAGGGAACAGGTTGCCTGCACTTAGACACACCTGTAAAAGTTAATGTCTTTCTGCCAGTGTTTTGCACAGGTTTTTGAAGTTATGTTGTTTTCTGTTACTTTGCTTTAAAAAGGTGTGTTTGCTTTCAAACCTTCAAGTCCACAAATAAATAAGTGGACCAAAGTGAAGAATAAGTTCAGGATAATGGCACATATAGTGATGCTTTGGTTTTAAGCAATGATTAGATTAAATGGATTTCCTAATGTAGATATACTCTTCAGTTAGGAATCTCAGTTATGCTACTTGGACAGCTGAGATAGCTGGTGCACAAACCAGCTCCACTCACTCTTTTGGTTGCAAGATGAGCTTCCATGCCTCATTTTTACAGGGATTCATAATTTTATCACCCACAAAGAGAGGCAGCAACCTGAGAAAGCACCAGTTTTTAACCGTGTGTCCACTTGATATCTCCCTTCCTTGAGAGAGGTCTGCTGGTTTGTCATTGGTGTCATTTCCATTATATGAAAATAGTTTTTTGCATCAATTTCATTGTATATATGTTAAATATTTCTCTACTAGCTGATGAATGCACAAAGCAAGGTCATAAGATACAACACCCTCAAGCAAATCATGGCCTCAAAAAGGAAATGTGAAAAGATGCAAGCCCTACTGAAGTTCTCCACAAAGCCACCAATAGCATGGGATCCCAAGTTGTCTCCTGTAATAGCAACCAGAGCACCTTTTACAACACTGCCATCACTTATCACAATGCCTGTGTCCTCTAGAAATGTTTAATCCTTGCAAAGAATGACAAGTTGTATTGGGTCTGTAGTGGATCTATTGTGTGGCAAAATATTTGTCATAGTTAAGCATACAGTTACAACTTGTATAAAATCAGCCAAACAAAAGATGGTTCTGTTTCAAACAGTACATTAGCCTGAACCCCCATTCCATCTCTAACAACAGGGATTTGCAAACGTGTTGCAGCATACTGTTCCTGTACAGACTTACTTTTGAACAATGCAGCCAAAGTATCCAGTCCTGAAATATACTGGGCAAAGTGATCTTTGCCATTTTCATCAGTACCCAGGAAAGATTACACCGGCTCAATATAATTAAAATGCTGTTTAAAAACAGTGTTTCTCTTTTGGTCTGTTCTCAAAAGTCCACTGTTGTACAACTTAAGTAGATCCCCTATATTTATTAAATCAGTTAGGCTGTTAACAGTGGCCTCTGGTATTCCAAGAGCCCCCAATTTCTCACTCAGAATCTTAAGTGAATGTGACAAGATAATCTCATGAGCATTTTAAAACTTCTCAATGATTGTTTGTATGGTGCTTGCTGGTAACAGCAGTTTAGCTAGTAATTTCAAATAGAGGAGTGTAAGGTTTTGTAGAAAGAGTGCTTCATCTACAGCAAATGGACGTTCTGGTTCACCTCCATCCTCTTCACAAATATTTCATTCTGCCAAACTGGGGCACTAATTGGAGACAGATGTTTCTACAATAGACTATCTAGATCAACCACACCACCTCTATGATGCCTTGAAATGTGGGAGGCTATATTGGACTCAACACTAAAGCTGTTATTGCAATCTCTGAATGAGCATTTAGTTTCCAAACCTTCTTTGATTTGTGACTTCAAATTTTTTACAAGAGAAGTCAGATTTGTTCTCTTTACCATACAAGTCAGAGCCACACAGTTTAAGGTCATGTCACATTTCCTGCAATGCCTGAGAGAATGTCTTGGCCACTTATGCTCCCTATACATGTGTGTTGTCAGAACACTGGCTTTACAGTACATTCAAGGTCACCGCACTGATACATATAATTTGGAGCGTTACTGTACAGACATGCCTGCTGAATGAAATTCAGTAGGTAAATGGTCTGCACTTATATAACGCTTTATTAACCTTAAAGGTTACCAAAGTGCTTTAGACTGTGTCCCAATCATCCATTCACTCATACACCAATGGCGGCAGTGCTGCCATGCAAGGCACTAGCCTGCCATTGGGAGCAACTTGGGGTTCAGTGTCTTGCCCAAGGACACTTCGGCATGTGGAGTCATGTGGGTCAGGAATCGAACCACCAACCCTGCGATTAGCACTGCTCTACCACCTGAGCCACAGCCGCCCTCAATTTTACACACATTACTAAATTTACTGTGAAACATTTTTTTAATAAATGACAGTAGATCAAGGATGATCTCTAGATGTAAATTAGCTTTTCTCTGCCTGTTTATAACAATACTGAACTTTTGTATATAGAGCCTATAAATATGAATGCATGTGGAAGTTTAAGATCAATGACAATCTTGCTGGTTATTGAGGGGAATGCAACTCTGATTTGCACTTTATCTACAAATAGTTTACAGCAAACATGTAAAGTCAATGGGATTGTTTAAATGTAGTACACGAATTACATACTAGGCTGCTTGAAACTTAAATTATGATGAATTATTTTGAAGCAAGTAACTAGTTTTATCATATGTCCACTCAAATTAAGAAATCTCACTTCAATGCCCGCAGCTTTCATAAGATGTCCACCCACTAAACTTGTGAATGAAGCTGATTTGCATATATTTGGGAGCCAGAGATCACAGGTTCTACTCATTTCTTTAGTTGTACTTCTTGCAGTGGTGGCATTTTACAAAAATCTATAGCATATTTCTTTATGCCACACTGACACATCAAACCATAAAAGCAGTAAATATAAAAATTATGTGCACAAAGCCATCAACATACAGAGTTTAAGATAAAAGCAATTTGAAAACCAATACAAACACTCACTATTATTGCATTACCACATGAATGCTAGTTACTTAAATTAATAAAATGCTTTTTTGTGTTGTTATTAACAATTATTGATTCCAATGATAAACAAACATAACAGGTAACACGGAATCAAATTACATTAACCTAAACCCCTCCCAACCCCTGATGCATTTTATAATTCTTGCTTAAGACCTATTAAAAATGTATTGATTAATGAAGCTGTGCAGATCGATAGAGGACCTGAAGACAAGACTCTGCGCAGACGCTGGGAGATGGCAAACGCCTTGCCTTTTTTATTATTTATTGTTGCATATTTATTTCACAATACAGGGATTCCAACATCATAACACACATAAACATGAACATAAAATCAAGGAAAAAATGACACCCCATACGCCTCACCTTGAATGTAGGCAGGAGTAGGGGAGAAATGAAAAAAGAGCCGTCATTATGCGTCAATTTGGAGAGTTTCAAGTTCATGTATGGCGAAGCAGTCTACATAAACAAAGCCAAATGCCATGATTGTGACGTTGGCTGCCGATGAAGTGAACACATTTGAAATAGGCTAGCTGCTGCTTTTACATGATGACGAATGTGATTTAACAAGAACTCCAATCCACCTGTTATTAAAGTACGCCAGAATCTGTCTTTTCAATCCATTTTCAATTAGTAAAGATGTATTTTCTCTTATATGATTAAAATATAATTTTCAATACATATAGCCTACCGCATGTCATTGAGTAGGACGTTTTTATAAATATTTAAAACAGATTAAAAAAATTATACAGTTTAATGCCTAATATTTTAGACAAGAGCAAATGCCATGATTCATTTAAGCCAATGAGTATTAAGCTACATCATCAGCAAGTTGTTTTTAACCATGCTTTAATTAGCAGATTCGGGGGAATGTTTAGAATCAGTGGTTCTGATCCTTTTCAGATCGCATATCAAAAATTTGGTCAAAACAGAGGAATGTTTTAAAACCACCACTGTACTTACAATTTAACATAGAAAATATACACACCTTTTTCTGTGACAAAAACAAAGCAAACAAAAAAACATTACAAATTTTGCTCGCCAGTGTGAATGGACATTGAATTACTGTATTCCACAAATAGTGCTGTGTTTCAGTTGGTATCATATTCCACAATGCATCAGGTTTTTTCACAGTAATTTGGCAGAAAATGGCTCAGCATGCATTGATTTCACAGTAAGTTTCTGACTACAGTATATTATTGTAAAATAATACTGTTTAATCCTGTATTTTTTACAGTATATAGCTTGCAAAACACGATCAAGAATTTATTTGCCAATACATTCCTGATTGTGTTTTGCAAGCTATGGTAGTGTGTGGGATTTTTTGCTTTTTGTCTTGATAATATATTTCCCCCTACTCACCTTCCTATAACTTCTCAGGTGTGGAAGGGGCTTTGAAATATCATTTGAACTCATAATGGAAAGAGCTTTGTATCTTGTAAGTGTCTCACTGGGACCAATAGGAAATTTTTGCTTCCCCTTCTGTCACTCACTCGACGTTGTGTCGATTGTAGTGACACAAGGGGCTTCTTTCGAGAGCCTCGGATACCTCTGAATATGAAAAAGCCCAATGCCGAATTGGTGAACAGAATTTGCATAAATTTGGTATAAAATGCATTTCTATCGGGAAGACATGCAGGCTTGAGTGAGGTTTAAGATACCATTTATTTGATTAATGTAGAACAGAAAAGTAATGTCTATCTTTGGCGTAGGCCCTGTCTGGCGGTCCAAGGGAGTTGTACTCAGAACCATCATATCCTGCCGGAGATAGGAGGCAGGGGCGAGGAGCCTACCCCCGTGCGGGACGGGGCTCAACTGGTGGTGGTGGGGTGGTGGAGGTTGCCGTGTTAGCGCACTGAAAAAGCAATGTGATAGATTGTGAGCAGACTTATAAAGCAATGGCTTACCTGCGATTGGCTAGGAATAACCCAGCTAATAGTGTGATGATGTACAGCTGCTAGTCTTCCCGCTAGAACTACGCTGCGCTCACATGGATCGTGCTTCTGTTCAGTCAGATTCTTTCTTCGGAGCCGAGCAGTTGTGTGATCAGTGAGCTGAGACACTCACCTAATGATCCTACGGCACATTACCAGCGGCTTTCTCCCTTCCTTGCATGCCAGTGCAGTCCACGCCACTGGGCGCTTTGACAGCATTTCCTAAAAGAGTATATTTCCTCTAAAAAAGTATACACATTGGCGTTGAACGTCTTTTTAAAGACACGTCTTTTTAAAGACACGTCTTTTTCAAGATGCGTCTTTTTCAAGATGCCTTTCCGCCTTTGTATAGTTCCTGGATGCGGTAGATATCTCCCCACTTCTGACAGTCATATACACGTGTATGGGCTACGATCACACTGAGGCAGCGTTTATGAATGGTTCATGTTCTTATTTCGAGAGCGTGACCATGGCAACGCTCAGCAACTGACCTTGCCCTCCGGGCCACAAAGGTCGCAGCGCAGGCACTCGAACAGGTGATGGCCACCCTCATGTTTCAGGAACAACATCTGTGTCTGGACCTGGTCGAGATGTGGGATACAGACAAAGCTCACTTTCTCAGCGCCCCCGTCTCCCAGCTCAGCCTAAACGGCAACGCCACCGAGGACTTCGCCCAACAATTTTCAGCGGTGAAAATACAGACAGAGACCATTCAACACATCAACCTCCTCATCGCTCAAGAGCACATAACCTGTCTGTTCGCCGAGGGTGTCCCCCTGCAGCTGCGAAAGCTCAGGCAGCTCCGCTCCAACCCGGGCCCAGCTCTCTGCCACAGCATAGAGCTCCCCGCAGGAAGCCGACGCCCCCATCTCATGAACACCTTTGTGGACCCAAAAGGCTCCCAGACATTCCTCAGACAGTCGACTGAGGGAGTGAGATGGCCTCTGCGGAGCTGGCCTTTAGATCACTCCATCCCCCGGTGGAGGGCCAGCAGGGAAACCTTTTCCCACACCCCGACTGGTCTGTGGTACCCAAAATAACATCTTCCTCACTCCTTGACTCACCTAGCTGGTGCTCACAAACGGCGTTCTCACGGCGCCCCGGCATCAAACTCTTACAGTCAAAGTGGCACTATGGACGTAGACCTTTCACCTCCACATCCACAACTGTACCACATACACACCCCCGGCCAGCCAGTTCTGATGAGTCCAGAGGATGCCTAAATTAGGACCACCTCCTCAATCACTAACCCACCCCCTGCCAGGTACGCGGAGCAAAATAATTGGTTTGAGTCTTTTCTCAGCCTCCCAATGCAATAGTACCTGCTCCCCACCGCTGCGAAGCCCCACCAAGTACGTCATACATGATCGTCCCCTTAGTGCCCCCCGCTCAGAGCTTGGACATGTCGCTTACGCTTTCCAACCCATCGCGTTCAAGATGCTCATGCAAAAACTTATTCTATCATGCGTTCGGCATCAAGATTGGTTCGCAGCTGTAGACCTGAAGGACACATACATCCACGTCTCGATTTCGCACCGACATCGACCCTTTCTATGGTTCATGTTCTAGGGCCAAGTGCACCAGTACAAAGTCCTCCCCTTCTACCTGTCCCTGTCCCCTCGCCTCATCACGAAGATCGCAGAGGCCGCCCTTGCCTTGCACAGCACCTGTGCAAGAAGGCTCACTGGGGGAAATGCATACTTTCACAGCCCCTGGGGCCAGCTGTGTGCCAGCACATCTGTCCCGATGGGACTTGCCTCCGACCTGAGGGAGTACCAGTGTGGGCATTTGGAGTTCTCTTGGGAAGTGAACAGGTGTACCTGTGCTTTTCCGTAACAGCCCCAGATCAGCTGAACCATCTGGGGGTGGAGCCTCCACTCTCTATTGAGCAAAGCCTGTTGCAACAGTGCGTCCGCTGTCGTGTTGAGGCTGCCCAGGATATGAGTGACATGCAGCGACATCAGTCGGTGCTGACTCCAAAGAATGAGTGTCAGAGGGGGGGAAAAGATTGCATGATACGTGCCGTGGCACCATGCCCATCTCGTGACTCGTGTCCAAAGCCCGTGCTGAAGCGGTCTCATGTGCATCAACCCTAGTGGGGCAACCGCAGCTGAGGATGTCATATGCCCCAGGATCCTCTGGAACTGTTTTAGAGGGACTGTGGTGCCTACTTTGAATGTCAAAAGGCAATTCAGCAATTCGATTGTGAGGCGTGCTATCATTGAGACGAGAAAAGAGATGCTCTGAACCCGGGGAGAGCTTGCTCTTTTCCAGGTTGACCTGAAGCCCTAATCGGCTGAGGTGCATGAGCATCTGGTCACTGTGAGCGTATAGTGCCTCTCGAGAGTGAGCTAAGATCAGCCAGTCGTCATGGTAGTTGAGTATGCAGATGCCCACTTCCCTTAGTGGGGACAGAGAGGACGAGGAACTGTAGTCACTCTAGTGGCCCCCAGCTGGCCCACATTTGGACTTGGCTCTTGGACCTCATGCTCCTCGCAACGGCACCTCCCTGGCAAGTTCCACTGAGGAAATTCCTTCTTTCTTCTCCATCAAGAGGGTTGGAGACCTGCAAGCGTTCTCTGTCAGCGAGACATGCCTGGTGTTTGGTCCAGCAGATGCTCATGTCATCCTAAGACCTCGACCGGGCTATGTGCCCAAGGTTCCTACGACCCCTTTCAGGGACCAGGTAGTGAACCTGCAAGCGCAGCCCAGGCAGACCCAGCTTTATCATTGCTGTGTCTGGTACATGCTTTGCGTACCAATATGGACCGCACACAGAGCTTTAGACTCTCTGAGCAGTTCTTTGTTTGCTCTCTAGCAGACATTTGTAGAGCAGATGGCTGGGAAATATCCAATACCTTTGTGAGATTCTACAATCTCCGAGTTGATTCGGAGACCTGACCGGGTATACCGCTTGCGCTAGCGCCTTTCACCTCAAATGATGTGAACACATGCACTTTTACTCCCAGGTGAGTCCACAAATTCCCACTCCCTGGATGTACTTCGTGTCCAGCCCTCTGGTTCGCAAATTCAGCGGAGGAATTCCCGACCAGACCCACTGTGGTTTCTAATTACTCTGTACTGGAATAGGTGCTCCATAGGTGACGTTTATCACACTAACCCCTTGTGATGTATTTTCCACAGTTTGGTCCCCTGTCAGGCAGGCCCGCCCCTCCCCACTGCCCCGGTCGCTGTGTTTGTAGAACTCCTCCCTCATTAGGCAGGATCTACCAAAACACCATTTCCATGTGTGGCGATAGGCCCATGTGACGTATTTGCCACATTTTTACCTCCCCAGCCTGGGCAGGATGTGGTATCCATGGTGTCTTTTCCCCCTGAAAAAAATATGACTGGAAAAGAACGCCTTCCCTGGGAACAGCAACAGCAAGACACCGTTAATTTTACAGTAACATGCTGCTCTTAACCGTTTTTTGACGAGAAAATCTTTAACGGCATAAAGATAAAAACATGCTTTGTCAGTGGGTGTGATCATGCTGAAGATAATGTGAAGACTTTACTACAACGTAAAATAAAACTGTATTTATAGCTGTATTATGGACAAATGATGCACATGGTCAGGGAGAGTCACTTGTGGTCATTAATCAGACTGCATGTAAAGTTCAAGTTTTAATACTTACTCCACCCAACATTAGAATTTTACAACACAGTGTCATTTTTGCTCCAGGCTTTTCATGCATGACCAAGCATGCCCACTGCAAAGGAGAGTGGATGCTCGTAGCTCATTGTAATCTATAATTAAACCTGGTGCTAACAGCACAGCTCTAAATCTACACACAGATCAACTAACGGCTAGCTAGTCTGGCAACTGTGCTACTGAAGGAGACTCATGATGGGACCTGACAGCACCGCCCGGGGGTTTCCCAGAGAGTGTGGAGCCTAAAAAGGTGGCAGTAGGGAGGGGCAGAGCACATTTGAGACAAGCAGCCAGACTTCCTTTTGAAGAATGTGACTATGTAAGGAATTTTTTTATTTGAACACAGACAGTGGTTGAATTCAAAATCACATATGTGCATATGGAATGCAGAAGCATACATTTTGCACAGCGTGCACATTAAGGCACATTAAAAGTCATGTGGAAAATTCATGTGAAAGTGTGTTTTGCATGAAATCACATGATTACACCTCTGATGAGTGCACTGAGATGTAAAGGAAATATTAAATACTACGAACGTACAGGCATACAGAATATTATAGGATATATAATATTCAATTTAGACACACAGCATGTGCAGTCCACGTGAGTTAATGTGTTTTGACAGATCATGGAAACACAGGGCTTTTTTCCCCCTTCAGCTGTTCCTCTCAAACATTTGCATTTGAGTCATGGTTTTGGCACTGTGCCAAGCATATTCAGAATTTCTCCTTTAACAATGTGGTCATCACTAGTTTACAAAGGGCAGAGGCTGTCACCATGAGTACATGGGACATTCATTGAGTAATTGAATGAATATCTTTACTCTTAGTTTCTATGGATTGAACAACAACAGAAGCATTTTGTCAACTGATGTCATTATACATACAGTATAACTACATAATGGATATATTGTATATACATTGCTGAGGGATGTTGAACTTCCTCCTACAGAGTAATGCTGTAGTAAGAGGGTGAAAGGTCATTTAGGATTTTTCCGTTAGTGAGAAAAAAACAGTCTGATAGTCATTAATAAAATATTGTAAAGTATACCAGACTGCAGCTTTTACCATTTCAACCCATGAGAGATGAAGAAGAGTGAGAGAGCAAGTGGAGAATGAGCAATGGTTGTAGTAACCTATGAAAATCTTTCATCAAACAAATCGTTCTCAATACAAATTGCATAATGCATGCACACACTCATGATTTTTGTATTGTACTAATACACAATATTTTCATAATTTCTATAGATTAATATTTCAGTGTCATGGTTAGGGGCCAGGTTGTTGCTAGGCAGATTTGGCATTCAGGTTTTCCTTATTTCTCCTTTTATTCAATTTAAACAAATCATAAGTAAAAGGGCTGCACAATTCAACAATCGAGATTACAATTACAGCTGTCGCAGTTACACTGGTGGCCAAAGGTTTGGAATAATGTACAGATTTTGCTCTCATGGAAAGAAATTGGTAATTTTATTAACCAAAGTGGCATTCAACTGATCACAATGTATAGTCAGGACATAAATAATGTGAAAAATTACTATGACAGTTTGATAAAAATAAAAATCTAAATCAGAACTACAAAGAGTTCTCATCAAAAAAATCCTCCATGTGCAGCAATGACAGCTTTGCAGATCCTTCTAGCTGTCAGTTTGTCCAGATACTCAGGTGACATTTCACCCCACGCTTCCTGTAGCACTTGCCATAGATCTTGTCGGGGACTTCTCATGCACCTTAAAGTCTAGCTGATCCCACAAAAGCTCAATGGGGTTAAGATCCATAACACTCTTTTCCAATTATCTCCTGTCCAATGTCTGTTTCTTTGCCCAGTCTAAACTTTTCTTTTTGTTTTTCTGGGGGTTTTTTTCTTTGCAATTCTTCCCAGAAGGTCTGCACTCCCGAGTCTTCTCTTTCCTGTTGTACATTAATCTTGGGTTGGGCAGTTAGAATTCAATGAGGCTGTCAGCTGAGGATATGTGAGGCGTCTATTTTTCAAACTAGAGAGTCTGATGTACATGTCCTCTTGTTTAGTTGTACATCTGGACTTCCACATCTCTTTCTGTCCTTGTAATAGCCAGTTGTCCTGTAGTATGAAACCTTCTTTTATTTTCTTTTTTTTTGCCAATTTCAAGCATTGTATAGCCTTCATTCCTCAAAACAATGACTGACTGATGAGTTTCTGGAGAAAGCGGTTTCTTTTTTGCCATTTTTACCTGATATTGACTTTAAGATGCGCAAGTCTATTGCATACTGTGGCAACTCAAAAACAAACACAAAGACAATGTTAAGCTTCATTTAATGAACCAAATAGCTTTCACCTGTGTTTGATATAATGGCAATTGATTTTCTAGTACCAAATTAGAAATTTTGCATTACTCAAGGATAAGGTGTTCGAGATGTCCAGATTTGATCAAAAATGACTTTTTTCAAATGGAGATGAGGCTGGTTTTTACATCAGTAATGTCCTGACTATACTTTGTGATCAGATGAATGCAATTTTGGTGAAATAAATTACTAATTTCCTTCCAAAAGTGCTAAATCTGTACATCTGTACATACAGTGTGCATTATCGTGAAAAGTGTAAATTACAGCATTCAATTTAGGTGTACTTCCAATGTGCAAACTATTCAATTTACAAAAATTTTGGGGGCTGTTGTGTGCATGAATGCAAATGCAAATCAGAGGTGTTTAAATTAGTCTAAAGGCATACCAGTAATGCTGACTATCTAAATTGCACTATGTATAATTTCTACAAAATGTGAACACTTTGTTTTACATACAATTCAAATAATAATGCAATTCACATTTCTCAGTTTGTTTTGATGCATAGCCCATATAAAGAAAATGACATGTAGCTGCACCAAACAAAATAAGTATTTTAATATATATAAACATCTAACTGAATAATCACAATTACAATAGCAAAGGAAATAATTGTGCAGTGCTAATAAGGGGTAAACCTGAGAGATATAACTCACTCTCTGTCCACAAATAATTTTCTGGGTGAAATGAATACATGTTGCATCCACTAACTGCACTGACTGCGCTTACAGAATGTTATTAAGTGTGACACGCATTGATGGAGGAGGCCATGATGATAATAATGGGTGGAGCTGCAGTGATCTGAGCTACAGCGATAATGGGGATTTAACCAATTAAGTCATGCAGCTATTGATAGTGAATTTAGAATTGTTTTAACTCATCTCAGTTTGAAAGTAAAAAGTATGACTCATTTATGACAGTTCTGTTACAAAATACTTTGCCTATATGTTTTGCCAACCCCAGTGTATAATGTAAATGCTGGCATTTTTGTTAAACATTTATTACTAGAATTGCATATAGGTGTGGTGTGTGTGGTAGAGTGTGATTGAGAGATGCATATGCATAGTGCAAATACTCTTGGGCCTGCACCTTTATACAGTACACACACACCCTTCACTCATGTTTTTCTGTGCCTCACCTGTGGTTTTGGGGAGTGTATGTGTGTTTCTTCTGTGTATGAGCATCCTGTGGAAAATCTACACAATACCATCACCAAATCAAGAAGGTGTAATTGCATTCATATCAAATTTCAATGGCTCTTTCTGAAGTTATTAAGGCCCCAGGTTGCCCCATCTTAATGTAAATATCATCACATGGCATTTTAATGACATTTTGTCAGTGCAAGCAGCATGGCTAATCTTTTGCACTGTATGAAGTCTTATCAAATAATCTTTCAGTGCGAGTGTCTGTATACTATGTGTGTGCACCAGAGTTTTGACTGTGCTGGTCAATGTGCACAATTCTGTGACTTCATGCCCTGAAGACTGAGTCTAGACCCGAGCCAGCCAAGCTGCCCTGATGACCTACATCCCACTGTTACAGCCATCATTCCATTCACACACACGTGTGGAGAGGGAGCGAGAGTGGAGTTGGGAAATGTAAGAGAGTGGAGGAAGAAAAGGCAGAGTGAAGTGGGGTGGAAGAGAATGAATATAACAATAAGATATAATATAAATGTACCATATACAGCATACCACACATTTTGTATATAGCATATTTTGTGTTTAAATTAATTCCCAATTTTATTTTGTTTTAATTTAAATCTTGTCCCTTTCTTTTATTTTCCCCTCCATTTCCTTCTTCTCTTAATTTATTTATCTTATTTATTTTTCTACATTGTATGTTTCAGCACAGTAAGTACTGTATATGCTTTGGCAGGAATCATGCCAATGAAACTTTATTGTATACACTAAAAAGACAATGAAATAAGAGAGATTCAAAGCTCCTCCACAGATATGGGTGGAATATCAAGCATCCAGGCTGAAGATATGGCATATAATAGAAAGAAACAAAACAAAAAAACTCCTAACTCTTGTTTCAAGGTACAAAAATGATGCAAAACGAAATTGCTTCTCAGTTCTGGTCACATGTCCCATTACGTTCAAACACAGTCTCCAGAAGAGCGTTGCCTCTGTTTTTCAGATTAATGATAAAGGAACCAGACTGACACTGTCAAAGAGATTTCTCGTTTCCATACTCGGTTTCTTTTGGTATTGAATGGGTCAGTTGGACTGTGCTAATGTGTATTTGTCTGTGTGTTTGTGCACGTGTGCATGTACATTTTTGTGTATGCGTGTGTGTGTGTAAAAAGCTGTTTCTGAGTCCAGACAGCATACAGAATCAGACAAAAGTATGTGCAATTTTGAGACATGCATTAAAGCAGACATAATAGCACAGAAAAAAAAGCTTACATCCCATACATATGGAGCTGCATCCACACACACACCCCCCCCCCCCCCCCCCCCCACCACCCCCACAAAACAAACACACACATACATACAAACACACACAGTCCCAGTAAATAGATACATTAGAAGACATGACAAGATTATGAGAAAATTTTCACTTGAAAAATAATTCCGTATGATGTCGCAAATTTGTTTATTTCAGTTATCACACCATTTGTCATGTTTGTAATATAAAAAATGTCAAATTTGGTGCTATTATTCTAGTGAGTCAGCTAGACATAATAAACATGTGCATGTATAGTTTGTTTCAATAAGAAAACTGAGTAATATTCTCAGTCCCTTTATTACCCCCCAAATACACACAGTTGTTAGATTTGTTGCAATCCTTAAGGATTAACAATTCTACCTCAACTGAGACAAAGACAAATTCAGATGACAAATGATCTGCCTAGCAGTCAAAGGTGACAGCATTATAGAGAGGGGGAGGAAGACGCATGCAAAGACATAAACACAGTTTATTTAAACAGTTTTCATGCAAATGATGACTTAGAGTTATCGAGAAAAATATGCAGTTTGTTGTTCCACTAAAACACATAGTCATTCCAACAACTTGCAATATATAAGACCTGCCACTGCTCAGTAAACCTGCTACAGTGTTGAGGAAAATATGAATTATCACAAGAACATATGCCATATATCTGAACTCAACTGTTCAAGTGCCTCTATGTTTGTTTGTGTGTTTACATGCTTCTGTGTTTTTTCAGCTTCCTCTAATTGTGTATAAAAGATCATTATCACCCAGCAGATTATAATATTTCTATAGCCATCATACGCCTAAACTGCTTTTATACATAATCTTGGATGTGTGTGGTAAGTATTACTGCCTGTTTTGAGATGTTGGTATGGTCCCAGTAATCCCTCTCCTAGACTCAGGATTAAGCCAGCCAGGCCTGAGAGGAAAGAAGGAGTTAAAAACAGAACCCCCCCCCCCCAACCCCAGTCAGCTCAACCATCTTTGTCATTACCAACAGACACATGGCACTCACCAGTCCCCCCCCAAACACCCCAGTGTATACTTCCACTGTATAGTTCTCTCTTTAAGATTAAACATATTAAATTGTGACGCATTTACTGTGCAGACATAAAGAGGATAATGCAAGTCTCCAGCCTCTGGTGGGCCCCAACAGTGGCTTAACCCCCTTCACTGTGATTTCTGACAGGTTTCAGACATGGTGCCAATTGTCAGAGGGTAAAGGTAATTTGTTATGGGTGTAAGACCCCAAAACTTCACCCAAAAGGCATCATACAATGCATACAATGAAAGTAAAAGGTGACCAAAGCTACGAAAAGCACAAAAAGACAGCATAAAAGTAATCCATATGACTCGAGTGGTTTAATCCATGTCTTCTGTAGCAATCCAATCGGTTTTGGGTGAGAACATATGAAAATGTTACCCCTTTTTCACTGTATTGTACATCTTGCCATTGCAGTCTCTAGGCACGATCATGAATTCAGTTATCTGATGTCAGATTTATAGACAAAAAGAAGTAATATTTTTTTACTTTCCTTCCATAAGAAAGGATAATATTTTGGTCTTTTTGTCACCCAAAACTGATTAGATCGCTTCAGAAGACTTGGATTAAAACACTGGAAACTTATGAATAACTTTTATGCAGCCTTTATGTGTTTTTTGGAGCTACAAAATTTTGATCATCATACACTTTGTATGGTCTACATTGTACGGACCTACAGAGCCAAAATATTCTTCAATATATTTTCTTTTGTGTTCAGCAGAAGAAAGAAAGTCATACACATCTAGGTTGCCATGAGGGTGAGTAAATGATAAGACATTTTAAATGTTTGAATTAACTATTCCTGTAACAGAAGGTTTAAACATGGTCTTAGAGAACTGAATGGATGGGCTGGATGTGGTATGCCTGGATATGGATATGTCACCTGATCCTTTTGATAAATGATGAAGCTTCCCAATTCTAGATGCTTTTTTTGTCACTACTGATATTCAGGCACTGTTGTACTACTATTGCATCACCAACACATTTGCCACTTCTTGTACGATATCTACATCAAAGATTATCAAATGAAGACATCAATCACATCATCTTCATCATCATCATCCTCCTCCGGCTATGGCTCTCACAGAATTTGACTCCCTCGAAAAAAAACCTGTAATCCCTCCAACGGTCCAACTGTCACCCGCACTCTGAGGTTTGCTATTATAAATGTGTCTCTGTCTGCATTTATGAGTCTGTTGCCCCCCTTTTCCACACATCCCTACAAGAATCCCAACACTACTGTAATTTCTCCCTAACACTGGCAACAAGTTCCCCTTTGTTTCCTGTTTGGCTCGTGAGACAAGCAGTCTGTAAACCTTTCTATACTCTCAGAGCGGAACAATAGGCAAGCTATGCAGCCTCTCCTTTGTGTCTGTCCCTGCTCTTGTATTGTATAGCTACTTTATTTTTCTACATAGCCTAACTCTCAGCTTGCATAGGCAAGATGCCCACCAATTCATTAACTTAATCTGTTTTTCATGAGGAAAAGAAGAAAGGAGGGAGGAAATAGTGCTAGAATCCATAATGGTGTTGTGTTTTGTTTAAAATGATCCCAGAAGATTTGGATTGGTCATCCGCCAGAAGCCCAGGAATGTGTTGCGTTGAATGGTGACAATCTGTGGAACTATGTACAAATGTTCGGGGGAGATTACTGACAGACATCAAAGTGAATAATGGGATATAAAAAAGAGAGAAAGTCTTTGAAAATGTGAGTATGACAGCAAGTTGATCATCAGAGAGGAGAAAGTTAGTCTTACTCCAGACAGCCAGTGTGTGTGTGCGTGTGCTTTTGTGCGGTAGTGTATATTGCATCAGTGGCTTTCGTAAGGATCGAGTGAATAATTCAGCTACTGCAGGCGCATGTTCCATTACCTCAACCCCTCTGACATTAGTCCTCAGCCCCAGAGGTGACTACACTGCAGCCATTAGCCTCTCCTCATCAGACACTTCCACCATCCTTTGGGGGGGTGTAGAGAGGTGAGGGTCTCTCCCATTAGATCTGTCCCGTTCAGATTCAGAAATTGAAAAAGCCAATTTGGGATAATGGTTGCTAAAAAATGATTGCACTAATCAAATATGTAGTTGTGAAATATTAACTGGGAGTTATGTCTGTGGATGAATAAGGGATGTTAAGTTAATGGTTTGTACAGTATATGTGGTAGACTAAGAAGTTCTGAGAAGTGTCGATTTGTTTGAACTTGGACTTTATGTAGGACATAAAGGTCACACTTTGACACAGAATCTGCTCCCTTTAGAGGAGTCTAACTACCACAAATGATGATTTGAATGGGAATTTCAATACATTGGAGCAAATGCTTTGTCAGGTAACCTAAATTGTGCTTCATGTAGTATCATCTGAATGAATTAACTACTTTATTCAAGTCAAAAATATTGTTTACATTAATATAGCGGAATTAAATATGTTAGGTTACATCAGTAAAAGTACTTTTTAAGGCTCAGATCAGGTAAAAAAATATCTCTTTAAAGGGATAGTTCCCTAATTAAGTTCTGTCATCATTTACTCACCCTCATGATGTTCCAAACCCAAATGATTTACTTTCGTCAGTGGAAAACAAAAGTTGATATTAGAGGCAAAACGTCAGCCTCTGTAACAATTCAGTATTATTGCATCTTTTTTCCATACTTCATTGTATGTGACTTAATGGTGAATGGTGACTTTAAAAAAATGTTTTTACAGTTTTTTTACATTTTGCCTAACAATTACATTTGCGTTTCAAGGAAGAATGAAAGTAGGGTTTGGAACGACATAGGGGTGAGTATATAATGACAGATTGTATACAGTTTCACTTTTTTAGTAGTACAAAACAAAATCGTGGCTTGGTACTTCACTTTAGTCAATTTTAAAGTAATAAACAAGGAACTGCCTTGGCCAGATAGCATCCTAATGGCAGTTAGTGTAGTCAGGGTTTTTCTTGCATAGAGAATTATGAGGCAGCCGCCTCCGTCAAATTTCGTGCCGCTTCCGAGTGTTGACGAAACTCAGGCAGTCACATGCACAGACAGACACCAAGAGGTGCTCAAGCACCCGCCCTCTTTCACAAAGTAAGTGCCCTTTTTGAAAGTAATTTCAAGTAATTTATTATTTTTATTATAACTTATAATTTATTATTTTTTTATTTATATTTTTGCTTTTATTTAAATTTAGCCCTTAGTATCAGTTCTCAATTAAACGTATTGTAATTTGCAACTCATAATTTTTTGTCATACAGATAAGAGTAAGACATAATTCGAAACTGTAAAGGGTTTACTTTTATTTGTGTACACTCACAATAACAGCAAAACGTTGTGGTTTTGTAAAATAAAAAAATCATATAGGATGTTCTTTCTGCCGTCTCGGTGATCTTCTGTCTGGAGCACGTTACTAAAATGAACCAAAACTCAGCATATACTTGCCTCGCAGACATGATAAATATTACTAACCACGCATAATCTCGATTTTCTCAAAAATGCAAACATGTACATCTCATGTTTGGAGGCTCTTATGTTACAACACTGCTGAGAAAGTGAAGCAGTTTATTTATTTATTTTGTAAATTATTCATGCTTGACATGATGACTACAATCATGTCAACTGTATCTTGGCAAAGATAAAAAAAACTTTCCAAACAAGTGATCTGAGGGTTTTACTGTACCTAAGAACTACTTACATTTGTAAATGCCACAATAAACCAGAAACATAATTACATAGAATAATTAACAAGTAATAAGATCCAGCACTGTTTCAGTTGTGCTCATGGTAAATCAAGACCTGTCAATCTAAGCGATCAGTCCAATCCAAGCTGTAAAACAGTGGCCGATTGGTCTCTAGACATCGTCCCTTCCCACCATCCACCCACATACCTGAGATCAGAGATGGTCTTATTACAGGTTTAAGAGGTTGATCAAGTTTGCTGTTTGTTAACTATAAATGTACACATTAGTTGTTATGTTGTATTTAATTAATTTAATGTTGAACAGGTTAGCTTTTTTAATTAAATGTGCTATAAATTGTTAATTGTCATTTTCTTCAATCATCTAATTGTTAGAACACCTAAAATATGTTGCTTGTAAGTGTTTGCTTCAGCCAGTGGAAGGCATGGTACGAGTGTATGTGTGCACATGATGGTACCACCTCGGCCTCATTTTAATCCAGGAAAAACCCTGTGTAGTGTAGCATTTTGTCCACTGCTTTGCGACACGTTACTGATTAGACAGAAACTAATAAGATCATTTTTGCCATTTTAGTAAACCTGATTGTTAACAGCGATTCTTGAACAATGTTTTCAAAGGCAAGGCTTCCTTTAATGGAAACTAAATCAGCAGGAAAAACTATTTCGAGAGTTTGCCTTGGGGCAAATGAGGATATTCTAATGTGTCATATAAAAACCCTACACACTCAATGTAACATTAGATTTAATATCTTAATAGCGTTGTTGGAAGAGAGTAAAAAAAAATCATGGATTAAGAAAAAAATCCAATTAAAATCAACTGATTGGCAGACTTCTGTACTGTGTTGATGGGAAGGATGTGATATTTTTGCACAATTGGTCTTATTAAGAGCTGTGATGAGAAGTCTGCTTATTACTTGCTAATACAGATGAGATGGGCTCCAACTTTATTAGTTTCACAATAAAAATATAATTCAATCCCTTTGACTTTCTTTGGGGCATTTTGACATCCAGCTGAAACGATTCCTTAGAGCTGATCATTTATTAGTGTGTAAAACTTATCAACTTATATTAAAGTTTAAACATGTTCTTGATTAGACACTTCTCAGGGTTTGTAACGTTATGATTTATAATAATCGTATATATTTAATTTGTTTGATTGCACGTGCTTGTTAATATTTGGATATAATATATGTGAAAATACATGTGTGTGTGGGCGGGTTTGGGGGGTTTACGAGGAATGTTTTGAGTTATAAACTGGTAATTACAAGGGTATTATGCTATAAATGCGGTTTATGAGGACATTTCTAGTGTCCCCATAATTCAAATCACTATAAAATATACTAAACTATGATTTTTTGAAAATTTAAATATGCAGAAAGTTTTTGTGAGGGTTAGCTTTAGGGGTAGGGTTGGGTTAGGATTAGATATAGAATCTATAGTTTGTACAGTATAAAAATAATTATGTCTATTGGGAGTCCTCAAAATGATAACCGCACCAACATTGTGTGTGTGTGTGTGTGTGTGTGTGTGTGTGTGTGTGTGTGTGTGTGTGTGTGTGTGTGTGTGTGTGTGTGTGTGTGTGTGTGTGTGTGTGAGAGAGAGAAGTTTAGTGATCTTTTCCACTGCCATTTTTCAAGGTGACACGGCTTGGCTCCTTCAGGGCTTTCTTTCCAATTCTTTTTGGGATTGAAATTATGATGAAGTAATTTTTTACCAGAAAATTGCCTCTGTCACTTGTGGTATCTTTCTGTAAATTTCTCAAGTGTATTTTCCCCTCTGTCTATTTCTCTCTTTCTCTCTCTCACTTTCTCTCTGAAAGCCAGTGTCATTCACTTTCTCTCTCATTACCACAGCAAGGATTGTGCCTGAGATTCAGCATGTTGACATTTGACATGCAGAAATGGAAGGGGAGACAATTATCTGCTGAACTCTGATCTACATACCTAAATATCATGTTGAACAGGGATGGAAAAGGCATTTAAATGCAACACAAACATATTCACCAAAGCTTTCGTTCACATGTAAAAAAATAAATAAAAAAGGCATCATGATCTGTAGGGCCTATATGTTAATAAATCAATGTCCCAGTAAAAAGTTATCTTACAAAAACACCTGCTTGTTTTCATAGCACAATATAAAGGCATGTGTCATTTGAGAGCTAAGGGGAATCCCTTTGAGAATTAGTGCCCTAATTTTTATTTTCAATGGAAAGTTATCCAATTATATTTAAGTTAACTTCTTGATGGTTGATTCAAGGACAAATTAATGGCATAAATATCAGTGTTTTATGAATTATCCATTTGTCATACTTGAGTAAATGTAAAGATACCTTCATGGAAATTGACACATGAGTAGCTCATGAGAAAATGACATGAATAAAAGTATTAAAGAAACTGATTTAAATTTACTTTAGTACTCAAAAGTACAAGTAAATTGCATAAATTATGGAACAGTTCATTAAACCCATGACAACTTATTTGATTGGTGGTGCTCATCATTTACTCACCCTTATGCCATCCCAGATGTGTCTGAATTTCTTTCATCTGCAGAACAAATACAAAGATTTTTAGAAGAATATTTCAGTTCTATAGGTCAATTCAATGCAAGTTAATGGTGGCCAGACATATCAAGCTAAAAAAAGCACTGTATATCTTGCCATTGCAATCTCTAGGCACAATCATGATTTCAAGCTCGATTTCACTTTCTAGTTCTTGAAGCATAAGCAGAGCCCTAGGTGGCGCTATAGGAAGTGTAATCAATCTTGAAATCCGGATCACCAATGAGACTGCTAATGTCAAGATTTATAGTCAAAAAATTTGTTATATTTTGGACTATTCTCACCCCAAACCAACTGAATCCGTTCAGAAGACATTGAAGAAACCACTAGAGTCTTACGGATTACTTTATGCTCCATTTATGTGCTTTTTGGAGCTTCAAAGGTCTGGCCACTATTCACTTACATTTAATTAATCTACATAACAGTGATATTCTTCTTGAAAATCTTTTTTTGTTTATGTTCTCAAGAAAAAAAAATGAAAGTCATAAACATCTAGGATCGAGTGAGGGAGCATTTTCGTCTTTAAACAAACTATCCCTTTAATGGTACATTCAATGGAACATTGAAGGAGGGAGTTGAGTTATATTAGTGGCCAAAACAGAAACTTGTGGGGGAGGGCTCTTTTCATTTGGGCCAATGAACAACCACCCAGCAACCACCCAGAACAACCTGTCAACTTAACAACAGCATAGCAACAACCTGACAACCACATAGAACACCCTGGCAACTGCAGAGCAATGTGCTAAAAACAAAGTAGCAACAGCATAGTAACAACCTGGCAACCACATACTGTAGCAATGCAAACACACAGCAGATCACCAACTGCAAAGCATAGCAACCATCCAGAAAACCCTAGTTACCACAAACTGTAGCATAAATGTGCTCCAAATTAATTATACCACTTTTGCAACCACCAGAAATATAGTTTTGCTTAGGCAAAGACCATCCATTCATCTTCATAAAATATACAAATAAATATTGTTGGACATTTTCACGAGCACTGGTAAAATAATTTTTCATGTAAAATATAAATGTAAAATGTGCACGCATGTGAACTTATATGAAGAGTTCTCCTGGAAAGGCGGGAGACTGATCGTACATAACTTCATTATTTAACAGCTTTCATAATGTTTAAGCCTAAAATTATCAAATTAATTAGTTAAAAAAACGAATCATTCAGACCACTTTTTGAATCTTTTTGTTCAGTTCAAATGAATCAAATGTAAAATATTCGACTCAAATGATTCTTTCAACGAATATTTCAATGGTATTTTTTGGGTGTGGGAGTTGTTATGTCGCAAAAGTAACGAAAGGGTCTGGAGAAATGTATCATAGTAAACGTACCAATTTTCTCTTAGAAATGTAGTGAAGTGAAAGCAAAAGTCCAAAGAAATATTTATACTCAAGTAAAGTACAAATATGGAAAAAGTATTTTTACTTCATTACTATACACCTCTGATAAATATGCTTTAAACTTTAAAACCAGGGATATCTATCAACTCTTGATTCAACTTAAGATTCTATCTTTAGACTTCAGCATCCCTCTCTCAAAAATAATGACCAACATTTAGTCATTTGTGAGGAGCAATATGAGAAATAACATCACAATTTAGACATTCTATTTGACAACAGTATGTTACAAAAGCAAATACAATGGAGCGAAGAAAGGGGAGAAGAGGAGATGCACTAAGCACTACACTTTCTTAAGCCTCTGTACAGTGCCAAATATGTTTGAAACTTAACCATTTTTCAGACACCATATGGCTGCATCCATCTCTGCATCATTCATTTATTCCAGTAGCTCTGTTGTCTATCTAAAACCCTGTAAATGTACAACAGTAACAGTTAATAATCTGACCATGTGTCTCATATTTCAGGCAGCATTGAACATGAAACCTCTTGTTAAAATACAAATATTGCATGTTGATTTCAGAAAGGTTACTTGCCCTTTAACCTATCTATTCCACTTCACAGGTTACATGTATTACTTTTTACAACACTCAGCCCTTTGAATAGCCACAAAAAAAGCTTTTTGTTCAAAAACAGTGCTGTCACTCCAGGACAGTGCTTTACAATCTCCAGTGGACCAGTCTGGCTTTATTGTCATGCTTGCTTTTTGTCATTACATCACAAATATGAGTTTTTCATACAGGGGAAATGGAAAATAAAAAGAGAAGAAAAAAAAAAAAGAAATGTAGGTCAGTGGTGATGTGCTTTAGGCAGTTAGTCTCTGCCTTTCCCTGTATGGGTCTATGGCACTGTCTCTGTCTCCACCTCCCCCTACACACTCAGGCAGTGGGCAATTTCACACTCTCCTGAGCTATTTGCTATTTAAATTGATAGAGTAGATGACCCCTAATGAATAACTGATTTATGGCAAATTAACTAAATTATTTATTGAGCCCAATGTTATACACTTAGCAGTTTGTGTAAAAAATAAATCATTTAAATTAGGCAATATAATGCATTTTTCTCTGTAAAGAAACCTTTAACCAATACAACATATCAGATATTTGGCACCTGTTTATCTCAGGTACTGCATCTGACTCAAGCGGCTTTCAGATCCATCCTTACAGGCCAGATCATCATATTTATCACTGTAAACGGTATATTTAACTTTTTTAAATATTATTCTCAAAACATTTTCTTAACATTTAAATGAAAGGATATTGTCTTCATATTTGTGAATTATGTCAAGGGACCGAAAGTAGGCTAATGTTGTGTGTCTTTAAAGGCTGTTTGCTCTCTGGTATCTTCTCATTAATCACATGTCAAAATGTGAATATCAGAATTAGATTTATATTTATTATTGCACATAAATATGCATTAAACTTGTATTATTACACAATGTAATAAGCATGTATTTCACCAACACCAAATATGTCTATCTTTAAAGTTCTGCCTGCATGTTATAAACTAACTTGATAACATATCCTCACATTTTTCTCAGTTACTGTATGTCCAGTCATGCAGTAGGCTACAGCGCAATCCATCTCTTAAAATGAAAATATGAACATTACTTCACCTTGCCAACTAGAACTCCTGCTGCTTCTACTACTACTACTTATACTAGCCTACAATAGGTTAATAATAATAGCAGTAGTAGTAGTAGTCATAATAATAACAATAATAATAAAAGCAAATGGAAAGTAAAAAAAAAAAAAAAAAAAAAAAAAACCATGACAGGTGCAAGAAGTGTTTTTTCTTCTTTTTTAAGGTTTTCTAGACACTGCTGTGTGCGAGCTCTAGCCATAATCAGCCCCGCTACTTGCCCGCATACATGCGGCCCGCAGAGGGGCCGCTACTGTCTGCTTAACACAACTTAATGACTGAAGACACTGGAAAGTGGGCGGAGCGAAAGTGTCAGTCCAATCCGGGCTCCCGTCAGCTTGCCGTGCGCTCTCTCCTGCGCTCGTGGAGGCAGTGAAAACCTCCACTGGGTATATGCGCTCGCAGATGTCATGTGAAAACCCGCATGCTGGCCTTACCACACAACTGAAGAGTCCGACCACCGCACCGCTCGCTCTCGCCCGCTTCACGCGACATCTGGAATGGTTTTGCACAGTCGTCTCCCGCGCTGACGTTGACGAGACGAAACTTCATCATCACCGAGGATCTTGTGTTTTGTTTTACTCTGGTTTATGTTTGCTCCTTCATGACTGACGCGTTCGGGAGCGAGTCGCCATCACTATGCGAGGTAAGAATACAACAATTTTTGACAGCTCATTTGAATAATGAAGTAGGGTTCTGTCCGCACAGTTTGTCCATCCTGGTGCTGTTTCTTTCTTTTTCTTTCTTTCTTTCTTTCTTTCTTTCTTTCTTTCTTTCTTTCTTTCTTTCAAGTAATACTTAATTCACGGGGCTTTGAGGGTCCGTGCGTACACAATACTATATCAATTTGTCAGGTGAATAAACACATGGATAAATTGTCACGTCATCAACTGCATATGACTTCATATTCAGGGTTTTGACCATACACAAGTAGAAGACCTTCATAGAGAAATAAACCGCACATCATTTCCCAGTCTCATGTTTCTGAAGTCCTCACGACGTCCTCAGCCAGTTGTTTTACCTATGGATAATATCTCTCCAACTTTCCTAAAGAGTGGAATTTATACGAGTCTAAAACTTAACACTGAAAATGTTCAATTAGGCTGCGTAGCCTACTTTGAGGCGTGTGCTCTAGTTTTGAGAAATATTTAGATATGTCAGGCTCTTTTTAGGTGAGTAGTATCTTAAGGCAGAACTCCACGGTGTGGGTAAAGAAGGGTTTGTGTCATGCGTTCTACTGACCCATTTCCGTCAGTCAGGCGCCGCTGCGCGCTGAAATTGTCGAGGTGCAGCACCAATGTCCGAGCTACCCGAGTTCACGCGCGCATTAGAGCAGCGCGCGCTTTCCCTCTTCCAGTCTTCACGCTTGTTGCAGATACACCTGCAATCTAATGGACTGGATACTGGATTGAAAAAAAAAATGAAGTGTTTGTTGACTTTTAGAGAATAAAAAAACATCAGATTTGAACAGTAAAGTGCAAAAATTGTAGTGTCAATAGAAAATATATCATAAGAATATAATTTTATTCGTTTATCGCCACTGTCAGCGCGCTTCAGTAGGCATACTTATTAAAATGCGTATTTCGTGTTTATATTATATTGTGCTGTTAAATTAAAACTTTTTTAGCCTATTAAAGTGTTTTGTTTCATACTGTTGATAAAGTCTGATATTTTTCAATAACGTTGTGTAAAAAGTCAAAATTATAACGATATTTACAGTCCATTGACAGTTTTTTGCAAATGCACAAATAAGATTCAGACAGTTGGAAAATAGAAAAACTATCTGATGTTGAGCTACAATCTAAATTGAAATATTTTGCTCCAATTAATCAGAATCAGAATCAGCTTTATTGCCTATTTGCAGCTTTATGTATTAATTAAGGCGCTTGATTCAAAGTAATATAGGCTATTGGCCCATTCTAAACGGTTTTCTATTATTTTCGTTATTCGATCGTTTTCGTTATATAGGCCCTATCCTATAAAAATATCTAAACAACTATACGTCCCACAATACTCGCATTAGGCTACATTTCGACAATAAGGCCTACACGAGTTTGTTTACCATAGGCTACTAAAACTTTTCGATGATGAATATGGATATTTCTAAAAGTAAAACCTGCTAATTTTACTCTGACTATAATGTCTACGTATGTGTTAGCTATTAATCATATTTCTATGTAGGGCCGCTATCTTATTCACTCTTGCGCGGACAAAATTTAAGATCCGCTCTTTAAGTGTCTGATAAGTGCACTTGCCATGGGAAACGCCACAAACTCCTTTTCTGCATCTCTGTTTCACAAACTATACACGGCCCAGAGCACCTCCCTGCTTCTCTCTCTCCATGCCCCAAAGGACCGTGTCAGAAAGAATTACATCAGTATCGGAGGCCCCTTACCGAACCCGGCCTGAGTGCCCTGTCTGACACCGGCCTGCCCCGCGGGCCTCATCATGCTTTCCAATACCAATTTAACCACTTAGTCGTGAGGTAATTTTGATGAACAAAACACATTTCTTGCAACCTTCTAAAAACATGTAATTGTTTTTGTAGTTTGCCGGTTAATCGTTAGGCATTGGGCATATGTCAGAAATGTTATCACTGGAACTATCAGTGTTTTGCCGTTCAGCGATTCCCCTTTTCTACTTTAATTGATTGGATGAAAGTTTTTGCTTATTTTTTAAATGTAGCTTTTTATTATTATACCCTACATTTTGTTTAGCTCAGTAGCTCATGATAGTTTCTTTTGATGACAAAATTACATAAATCTTTCACTGATCTCTGATTTACAGATAGTAAAAGTGCCATTTAGACTATGGATTTATTATTGCTAGTGTATGTGTTAATTACCATATATTTACGCTTCATGTTTGTTTATGATCAGTGTATTAGTGTGATTGCACCATTCAGCAGATGCAGTTCTGTCAATATTAGACATCTTAAATATACACCAATCAGTCACAACATTAATACCACCTGCGTAATATTGTGAGGTCCCCCTCGAGCCGCCAAATTTCTGAGATGGTATTCTTCTCACCTCAATTGTACAGAACGGTTATCTGAGTTACCATAGACTTTGTCAGTTCTAACCAGTCAGGTGATTCTCTGTTGACCTCTCTCATCAACACATCAACAAGGCGTTTCCATCGCCAGAACTGCCGCTCACTGGATGTTTTTTTGTTTGTTTATTTTTGGCACCATTTAGAGTACATATTAGACTGTTGTGTGTGAAAATCCTAGGAGATAAGCAGTTACAGAAATACTCAACCAGGCCATCTGGCACCAATAATCATCCATGCGATTATCTAATCAGCGTGGCAGAAGTGCAGTGCATATAATCATGCAGATACAGGTCAGGAGCTTTAGTTAATGTTCACATCAACCATCAGAATGGGGGAAAAATTATCTCAGTGTTTTAGACCATGGCATGATTGTTGGTACCAGATGGGCTGGTTTAAGTATTTCTGTAAATGCTGATCTTTATTATAATCACGTAAATTCCCTCCAGAATTGGTGTCGGTTGAGTGCACTTGAGATTAATGTGAATAAAACCAAAGAATTAGTAGTTACATGCAAGACACAGGAAATCTCTGAACAAGTAGAATCTTTAAGACTTGGTGTGCACCCTGTAGATATAGTTTGCAGTTTTAAATATCTGAGAACATGAATAGATAGTCATCTTAATTTTACTTAGAATACAGATTGTTTTTAAAAAAGAAATGCAGAGAATACATTTTATTAGGAGATTAAACCACTTTGGTGTAAGTAAAGACACTTTAGAAATGGTTTACAAGAATCTCGTGGAAAGCATTATGCCTTTAAATATGACAATGTGGTACTGAAACCTGAGTGTAAAAAACAAAGCAAAGTTGTCTTAAGAGTGGTGGTGGTGTAGTGGTTAAGGCACATAACTGGTAATCAGAAGGTCGCTGGTTCGAGCCTCACAGCCACCACAACTGTGTCCTTGAGCAAGGCATTTAAATCCAGGTTGCTCTGGGGGGATTGTCCCTGTAATAAGTGCACTGTAAGTCGCTTAAAAGTGTCTGCCAAATGCATAAATATAAGTTGTTAATGTAGCAAGTAAAATTGTAGGTAAGACACAAGAGTCAGCTAAACTATATATTTATATCCAAAGTAAAACAAAAAGTTTTGGCGATCTTACCCATCCTCTACACAGTCGCTTTCAGTTATTACCCTCAGGGAGGCATTTTAGGCAACCGCGGCTATCAAGAATGTGTATAAGATATCAGTTGTGCCAACTGCAGTCAGATTATTAAACACGTAGTTGTATATTTGTGTAAATATGTGGGTACGTATTTAAATATGCCTGAAGAGGGTATACCTTTAATGGATTATATTTATGTTTTTAATGCTGTTTTATGTGATGTGTTGGTGTTTTTATTGTGTATGGTGTACCCGAAGTCAAATTTCCACATTGTCCCACATGGAAGTCACTGAAATGAACAGAACTGATCTCCTGGGATTTTCACGGTAGTCTATGGTAACTCAGATAACCGCTCTGTAATATTGTGGTGAGAAGAATAGCATCTCGTTTCTCGTTTTAGCGGCACGAGGAGGACCTACAAAATATTAGGCAGGTGGTTTTAATGTTGCGGCTGATCTATGTACTATACTGATAGTCAGAAAGCTTTTCCCTTCATAATGGGATTTTTAAGGAGAACACAATAAAGTTTGACAGCTATTGTTAATTTATATATATATATATATATATATATATATATATATATATATATATATATATATTTATACTAAATGTATCTAAAACACAGTGGATAGTAATTTGTATCATCTGTGCTGATTTTGTAAATAGTAATAGTGGGAAACTGGTTTTATAGAGGTAGAAAATTATCATAATGCCCAACATGTCACTAAAGCATAGGATTGTTTTGTGTTTGAGGGTGATAGTTGTGTAAACAGAGATGTGTTCTATTGGTCAAAACATTTATCAGGTTGCTTCATTGATCGGAGATTGACTTGCATGGGTTCCAATGCATATATCTGATGGACTGTGGTACTCAATATAGTAACTCTAGATCCACATCCGTTCCAAATCTCGTCTTCATTTCAGTGTACAGTGCTGCTTCAGGGCTTGTGGTAGTTTTCCCACAACTCTGTCACACGCAGATCACATTCAAACTGAGTTTGCACACACACACTACATGTACAGCACATACACAGATTGTATGTGTTTGTTTGTTTGTTTGTTTGTTTTGTTTTGTTTTGTTTGTTTGTTTGTTTGTTTGTTTTTAAAACTACAGCAAGGAGACATACAGTATCTGGTCTGCATTTAATCCAGATCTGGGTGTGAATTTCATACCGGATTACCTTGTTGCTTTGTCCAGGCTCATCTCATTCCAGGCTGCACCCTGAAACTCAGAGCCATAGACACAAAAAGAGACAGAGTTATGCATGAAATCCCAATGCCAATAGTTTTTAGCATCACATTGACTCCCAGAGTGAGAGGCCATCTCTCCATTGCCCTGCTTGACTTTGCGTGGCTTAGATTGCTGAAGAGTTGGATCAATGTGCATGGCCCGCTCAACCATGAGCTCTATTTCTACTGTTAACTAACTGTATACTGTACAATAACTGTGTACAGTATGATCCACTCAAAAAACTGTTTATCCTATGCACTGTAATTATGTTTGCTGGAAAGTCCCAGCTGATTACTTGTCTTTTCTTAAGAGTTTAATGTAAGTGTTTTTTTTTTCTTAGTTTGTTTGTTTTTGCAGTTGGAGGTAGGAGTAAGATCAATAAACAGCATTGTTTGTTTGACTGCCACTGTCCACAAAACCACATCACAGATATGATTTAGGCAGTGTACATTGCAAACTCCTTTACATTTCTAAATAGGCAGTAGGCCACAATAATTACATAAAACTGTCAATAACTGAGGCATTATTTCTATGTACTGTGTAAAATGAAAAAAAATGTATATATATATATATTTCATGTGAAATAATAGAAACCTATTCTATAAGTTAAAATGAAAACAAAAGTGTCAATTATGCTATAGAAACTTTAATGTATTCACCTAAAACATATGCCGATGTTAATAATTTCACAGAGAGTTTTCAAGCACCCAGAACACCAGCAGAAGACAATATATCTGACTGGAAAACTACAAGACAGGGTTGCCGTTTTAAATATCGAAATTTCACCACATTGTTTTCGTCAGTGCTGTCAATTTCATTTTTTCCTGTTTGAAGCCCAGATTTGTATCAGTACTAATATCATATGATCAGTTGTAGCTGTACAAGTAGTTTGTAGTTTTTTCCTTGCTATTTTGCTGACTAATGCCTTGTACTTACACAACATGAGAAAGATTTCGCAAAGAAAAGCAGAAGATGTAATCTCCTAAAGTGAAGCACAAACTGAGTTGCATAGCCAGCACAAACCTTATCCATTCAGTGAGCTGCATTCTTTATTCTATTAAACTTTAAACTTTAAGGGGGCAAACTACTCGTATTCTACATACCGTGTTATACATACTGAGATCAGAGGTAAAATTTTCATTCTGGGTAACTGCATAATGTCAAGCAGATAGTGTGTCTTGACATCTATTTTAGAGTGTGACAGTGTTCGCTTTGATTCCCAGTAGTGTTTTTGTAAAAGCATCTAAGTTTTGACTGAGAATGTGCAGACTAGAGTGTGTCATCTGTTTGCTGAGTCCTTGTTTAAGATGGTTCAGTGTGGATGAGTAGCTTGAAGAGAGACTGAACTGTAAGGCTAAACATGTGCGTTTGTTTTTTACCCTCCCTGCGGTATTGCAGCAGTGTTTTCTCTGCTTTGCAGCTTGTTGGTTTTATTAGTTCTCTTCAACTGGTCTCGCCTTCGCTAGGTGTTCGTTCATTCATTCAGTAATGTGTGCTTTAGACAGTGGCACCTGGGTATGGTGCAGGAGGGGTCTAGGGAGCTTTATACATCCGTGTCTTTAAAGAACACTGACATTGGAGACAATTCTCTAACAACATCACAACAATGTTGCATACTGAATGCAATATATACTACCTGAACATACAGTATGAATTTCACGTCTTTTGTTTGTAAGGTTTTAACATCTTGCAGCATGATATATTGTGTCCAAAATGGAACATTCTGCTGAAAGGTGCACTGTTCCACCTCAGGCACACAAGAGAAAGAGAAACATAGTCTTATGCTTTAGAGACAATGAAAGCACGTGGTTATGTAACACAGAAATCGAATCTAGAGTGGAGCTCTCTCTTTCTGTGGTGTATGTGTATGTATGTGCATTGCTCACAGTTAGTTTCCACGTACTTCAGTTTGTTTACACAGACTTGTTTAGCCATACATTTCAAGACGTACAGTACATGTCCATATAGTGGAATGTAGAAAACCCACATATACACAAAGAAATCCAGTTACCACAGATCCATTACATCATGCACGGTGCTGACCTTTGTGTTTAAGGGCCCTGACTGCATGCATGCTCTTACACTGCAAACTCTCAGAGCCAGAATTTAAAAGTATGCTAAGGTGATTATATCTGTTTTAGGAAGCCTCTAAGAATATTACATTAGGAGCGTCGTGTTGAGTGGAACCGAGAAAATAAAAAATTAAAAAAGCGAATAACTGTTTGTGTGAGCATTTTAAATAGAGGCCCTCAAAGAGATTTAGATGAAGAGCATGAGAGATCTTAAAGGAAGCTTAAGACAGATAAGGATACTGAGATGGAATTATTAAGGGAGATGGAGAAGAGAGATGAGTGAGATGGAGAGACTGCGCTCTCAGGTGAAGAGAGGCCCTTAGATTGTCTTTGTGATCAATTTGCTTCTTTCAGAGAGGGGCTCCTGGGGCCACTTTAGTGAAGGACCTCGTTACATGGAATTAAATTGTGGCCTAAGGCGAGCTATTACCATCCCGTCCTGAGAGGAAAGCCGTAAAGAGGCATGCAGTGCATACACACACACACACACACACACACTACTAGATACCAATATTTAGAGAGCATAGGCATTTTAATGAGTATCAGGCCAATTGTAACATTTAGCTGCTGACAGCCCCAGATTTTCTCATGCAATATATGTTAGAAAAAGTATCATATCCTAAAACGTATGTAAAGGCCCCGGTACATTCACAGCAAAGTGCTTCTTCATTCTTTGTTTAGAGCCAAAAATAATTTCTAAACAGATGAGCAATGACATAATGTTTCCAAACATTCACACACAGGCGTTAAGATGTAAGATGTAAATTTAAATATGAGGATGATCAAGACTACATATAAAACTTATGTGATATTAAAATGTGTTATCAATGACTTTATGCCTCATTCTATGATTAGAATTCACACTAGATCAGTAAAAGAAGCTGTTTGAACTTCTCGATGATGAATAAAAGTAGGATATATGCAATAGATAATGTGTCTTTGTTTTTTAGCTTTGCATTCATAGCGCTGATGGCTAACATGCTATACACGGCCGTAATATGAGCCGATTACACTGTTATTGTATTTTATGATGACACTGATACTACTGCAAAGATGGGTGTATAAAAGTGTGTTAATGGGCAGATTACAGACAAAAGAATGATGATAGGTATATTTTACTGGACCAATGGCAGTAAGAAGGTGTTACAGCCAGTGCAAAGTTTTCCTAAATGTTTGCAGTAAATCAAATAGCTTTTCTGATTGTACTAAAATAACAATAATTGACCTTTACTTGTGTATGATGTAAAATATATTTCTGCAGTTTTTTTAAATCATGCTGTATACTGTTACATTATAGACCAGAAATATACTATGTGTGGGCAGATACGAGCGATTAGCCAACACATTGCAACGTACGGTGTGGTGGAACATTGATATCATGCATTCTTGCAAAACTGTAGCAGTAGTGATCCTCAGTACTCAAGGAGGCCGTAGAGTTGCTGTCAAAATTCTGTGCTATTAAACTTGACTGAGGTGGTTTGCTTAGGTGTATTCTCTTCAAACTGTTCTGTGTGGTGATGTGGGCGTGGCCGAGCGACATCTGCAGAGAACGAGGCCAGGAGAGGAAGGGCGGTAAGGATTGAAACCTGAGGGAAATTATCTCTAACAGCTGTTTTGTGTTGCGGTGAGAGCTGGAGGGGGATAAAAGGGCAATCCAGACCGCTGGAGGGGAGAGAGAGAGAGAGAGAGAGAGACACAAATCCGTGATCATGTGTGTTTGGTGTTGTGCTGAAAAAAATTCATTTATGTGTGAACAAAGCCTTACATTGGATTATTTAACCTGCTCCCGCTTCCTCCTTCCTGAAGAGAACAACAGACTTGTCACATTATGCCTTGAGAGTAGTTGACTTAGAGAAAACTCACTGTAAAAGTTGACAGTTCCCACTAATGTCCACTATAGCTCCCCTTGAGGCAAACTTGAGAATGCATACTTGCATTGTGTTATGAGTTGAAGCCTGACACATTTTGGAACAATGCACAAAATCGATCTTGCATGGCTAGAAACGTCTGCATTCACATACTTGTGCATAGTATGTTTTGTCCTTTAGATTAGGTAAGTTCCATTAAAAAGCAGTCTTCTACATTAAGGCACATTTATATTTATATTTAAAATAATACAGTGCATCCTTCCACCAATCATGTAGGATTATGTAATTCTGAAGAGAGAAGAGTGAGAGAGGACACTGTCCAAACACCCGATACTACCCTTAGGCTGAATGACTTACTAACCCACTTTATCAGTTTAAACAAAACACACACAAACTCACATAACCAATTGGGCTACAGTGGCAGTCCACTCCATAAAGCCTCGGCATGATACAGTAAATTTGTGCAAGCTCTTTCAACTAGATTCAATCTGCATGCATAAAACAACCAACCATGTAAAAAGCTCAATACATCCATGACTGATAACCAATAGATACAAAATGTTAGTAAATCTTAAAAGAACTGCTAAATTTGACTGTTTTGATATTTTTATATCTGTTTTGAACTGATAAAGCATTGTATGTACTGTAATAAAGTAGCACTGTATGTACTGTAATAAAGAAACCACTGCAGAAGCATTAATGTTTTTTCTGTCTAGGTAGATGGCTTGTCAGAGAGAAAAACACTTGTACTTGTTCATTCCAGCATAAACACACAGACACTCACAGTTTCTCAAAGGAAAGCTCAAAGGTTGATGAGGTCAATGAGGTTGTGTTGGTGGAGGACAGGCAGGTCATGAAGATCATGAAGGTCAGACTGATGGAGTGATTCTCTCAATAAGGAATGCAAGTCATTTTGTCCCTTGTAAATGGTTACACCCACAGTACAATGACTACCACTACACAATTCTTTGATCCTCTTTACATATGTTATTAGTACATATAATAAATATCAGTTATGCACTTAACTGTATGTATAGTTATATACTGTAACTTAACTGTATATATAAATACAGTTGAGTGCATACTGTATACATATGAGTCTGTTCATATGTACTATACTATTGCTGAAGTTTTACTGCTATCAATTCCTAATACTTTTTGTAGAACATACATGTTCTAATTAAAATACAGCAGGGGCTGATCATATACAGAATATGTAGTGTAGCATTCTATAGTTTCAGATTTGTTACTTTATATTCTTCAAATGCTGGATGTGTGCCAGTATGTCCCCTTCTGTAGCCTCAGTGAGGCAACCAATCACGTCTCAGATCAAAGATGCCTAAGTCTGGCACAGCTGATGACAAGCCAATGGGGAAATGCCTGCAGCATCGTCAACAAATGCACTGCACCAGAGAAATAACCCTAGCACCTCTGTGCCCTTCTGACATATAAGAGCTCACTCATATACAGTACACATAGACACATGGTAGTGGGGGAGATGGTTTGGGAATGTTTTTCTTTCTCTTTCTCAATCTCAATCTCTTGTTCACACATGCAGACAGATGCACAGACTGCCAATGTGTACTGGGGGAAGGGGATTTGAAGCCAAGAGGTTGGTGATAAAGTTAGCCTATACCTTCATCCTATAACAACCAAAAATTAACAGATCAAATCATAATAATTAAAGGTGCACTCAGTAACTTTTTTCTTGTGTCATCTTGGACTTACAGTGACACCTAGTTGTACGGATGTTGCATCATTCAAAATCAATAGTTTTCAGTTACAGTTGCCATTGTAGAAATTCACTATTCACAATCAGCAATGACTAATTTAATCCAAGAGTGAAAGAGTCCAATTTCTAGACTGTTACTGAGAATAAGAGAGTAGTATTGAAATGGTCATGTGATTCTATAATGGCAGCCCCCATGAGGGCGCCCTGCTCCATGTAGAATAAAACAGCTTTAATAAGGTTACTGATATGACTAGAGTCCACACCTCATGTGAGTGGTCATGATTTTATACATATGTTTCAAAATTACAATTCTTTTCTTTAGGGGTAAAACCTTTTTAATTGGGAAAAAATTACTGAGTGCGCCTTTAAACAAAGTCCTTCTAGCAAGTCAGTCCACTGTCAGCCATCTTTGGAATGCTTTCAGGAGGCAATTTCCAGTCATGCCAGTGCAGCCTCTCTCTACTTGAATGGAGAAAGACCAAAATCTTAAAACGGTTAGTCAAGATTATGATCAAAGAACATATTTCAAATCAGCAATAAAATCTTTTTTAAATAAAATCGTTGGACACAGTGCCCTTGGTTGAGCATTCCAATTTCTCCCATTCATTTTAATAGAAGTGGCCCATCTCTGCTAAATAATGTCAGCTTTAAATGGTCCCCCTATCTTGCTACTTGCTACTGGTGTAACATACAAAATGACCTAAAATGCACCCTAAGCCTCATTCAATTCTCTTTAGGAGAAATGTCTCATCCATGAATTTTAAGTCATTTTAGCTGGGACTGAAAATTCTCAAAATAACAGTGCACTTTGCCATTCAAGGACACATAGTGTCACAGGACACAGAGCAATTGCATTTAGATGCAACATTAATAGATCCTGGAGTTCAAAACAATACACAGAGATAATAATTAGCTTATTAAAATGACGTGCAAGAAACATAATGATGTGGATTCCATGTCAAGGATTATATCAGTGAGCCAAGAGGCTCAAAAAAATCCAAGGGGATTTTTGGTTGCTGCAGGCATATCAAACTTATGCAGTGGCTGACGAAGCTGTTGTGTTTGAAGCCTGAATATGTTAAGTTTTAAGTTAAATATGAATATATTGCAGGTGGTCAAAAATACCCAAAATTGGATATCTGTTCTATTCCCCTTTGGAATTTTCCTAAATATTTTCTTAGCAATACACACTGGGATCAATGCTAGATTCAGGATGCAAATGTTGCTGACAGTAAAGGCTGTTTAGTATGTGCCTGTGGCCTTTATCTCAAAGTCCTTCCCTGAAGGAAATGATGTAAAACATGGATGAACACCACATGCTGTCACAGGCTGCCCCCCTTGGTCTACAGTTTGCAATCACTACCCCCTAGGCCCCTGACAATCTGGACAATGAGACACCCAACGCTGACAACCTGTAATTACAACAACCCTCTCACCCCAGCTCACCCCAGCTCACCCCTGCTTCTTCAAACATACATGTCAAATTGTCTGCAATAGATGGTCAGTTCCTCAGACAGGACACTGCCAAGTCTAATGCCATTTTGAGTAAGCTTGTGTCTGTTTTTGTCTGTACTATAGGGACATGGATTGTTGACATGCTCACAAGTGTGTGTGCTGAAGATAATCTCCCACCTACACAATGTATTAGTATCACTGTTTAGCATATCCCAACAAGGTTTTAGAATATGTTTGGGCCAGCTGCCAGTTGACAAAACAACATCTTATCAAATGCATACAGGCAAGATTTACAACACACACTTTAAACAGCCCTCCATCCGGAGGCTAAAATTAAAGACATCATCAATTATCAATCCAGGCACCTGATGTAATGCCGCAAACAAGGTTACAGGGTATCGTTGTGGTAACTGACAGAAATCACCTCTCTTTCAAATTAATACAAACAAAAACAGTATTATTCCTAGACAAGAAGAAAAATCACTAGATCAGTGGTTCTCAAACTTTTCAGAACAAGTAATACATCTGATTAAATCAAATTCAAAGTTATCATTTATTCATAGTCATTTTTTTCCAAACCCATCCTTTCTTCCATGGAACACAAAAGGAGATTGGCAGAATTTTAGCCTCAGTCACCATTAACACTTTCATTGTACAAAAACAAGATGCAATAAAAGTGAATGATGACTGAGGCTAACATGCTGCTTAACATCTCCATTTGTGTTCCAGATAATAAAAAAGTTTGGAAAAACATGAGGATAGTAAATGATGACAGAAATTTAACTATTTTTAGTATGTACAGTACTGCCAACATAATATAAGAACATGGGGTTTAATAATTTGATGCACAAAGCTATATTAAAGTTGAAAACATATCAGAAATTACAAAACCCAAAATATATTAAAAAAAAATTAGCTGCCACATAAATGTAAGTGAAACTCTAAATGATGAATAACAAAATGATTGTATTGTGAACCATTTTGGTACACACCTGTCACCCAGACAACTGACTTGACAGCTGCAGCATTGATGCCATGTAGGCTATTTATCGGTGTTCTCCAATGTGTATGGGTGTGCATGTGTAATAACAAATTAAGTTGCTCATATCCACTTTAAGGAAGCTAATTAAAGAACTATTTAGAGAGACAGGGAACTTCTCCTGGGACAGAAAATAGATTTATATCATTAGGAATCAATTATACAATCCACGTGCCCCCAGTGAGCAAGCAAGTGAGTGAGCGAGTGAGTGAGTGAGTGAGTGAGTGAGTGAGTGAGTGAGTGAGTGAGTGAGTGAGTGAGGAGTGAGTGAGTGAGTGAGTGAGTGAGTAGTGAGTGAGTGAGTGAGTGAGTGAGTGTCTCCCTCTTTCACACACACAAATGAATCTCTTAAAAGTTCTGCAATTGGCCTCAAAAATATTTGGATACTTAAGCCACATTTAAAAATGTTTGTATGGCTATCTATTATATGACAAAATATCAAACTAATTGCCATTTGTTTTAAAGAAATATTGCACATTTTCTAAGCAAAGCATTTCACAAAAAGAATGTAGATTTTACATTCAAAATTAAGACCAAAAGTTTTCTGATGTCAAACGTTTGTGAAACATATTCATCTGTGGTAACTCTGTCTGGATACCTGTGTGAACATGAGGAGAACTGACAACCACTAATAATCACCTTGAGATCAGCTGGTTAAAAGGAATTGCAAAAATGGCTTAGAAAATTGCTGTTGGTTCTGAGAAAGGTGTAACATCATTTGTGTGCAGATGCCACTTCATTTGAAATGATATATCTAATGCAATAACATTCATAAATTTGTATGTGTACATACATTTTGGGACCACTGTGTATTTTCTCATTCAGTTAGTGGCTTGAGTGTGCTAAGCTGCTATTGCTAACTGTTAGATGAGCATGTGCGATATTCCGCAGCTCCTGTCCGTTCTCAGCTAAGTCTACAGAGCTGAGCTCCTCTTAACTATGGAATCGCCAGCACTGCACTCCCTCTCTTACGTAACCCTCTGATAGGCCTAACCCTTATGCGTAACCGTGTACATTAAGGGGCAAGGAACCTTGCTCTCTGCAAGAGCAAGCACTTGCTTGTTTTATCTTAATAATAGCATAATTTATGCGTATAAAATATGTATACACAAATTCTGATTCGTTGGTTTTGCATTGACGGGGTTTCAACAGATACAAAATGCATGCTTCTTGATAATGTTAAATAAAAAAAGGAATTTGCAAATCTGTCATGGTTTTAGCAGCACTAAGATTTTAACATCTGAAGGGGTAGTTAATTCCAGCAATAACATCCCTCTAGGTTTTTCCTATTTACATATTTGTGAGGATTTATCTCGTCCTTTTAGGTTTGTAATCCTTTATAAAAGTAAAATTAGAATAGGTAAGACAATGACAAATGTGCTGTGTTGTTGTATTGGTAGAGGTGGCAATGACATCATGTCCTGTTGGAATGTCATGGTGGTGTGGATGATTGCTCTGACAGGCAGACTATTCAGTCCTCCTACCCACAAACCCAGGGAGGCTGTGGTCGTCCTGGCAACAGTGACAAAGACACGGACGTCTCCTTATTTCATATGACAGGCCTACACACACAGGCCCTGTGGCCATTCTAACATACAAACAGATACATCCAAAATATTCATTCAGGCCAAAAACTCTCAAACAAATTCCAATCATCAAATTCAATATAGCTCAAATTTACCTGCAATTTATCCAATTATATTCCTTTTGCTAACAAGTTATCTAAAAAAATAATAATTCTGCCTTAGATGTTAGTAACTAAATAAATACAAACACGAAAAACAGTTTTTGTCTTGTTTTCTAGTAGAAATATCTAAACATCATAAAAAAGATTGATAAAATTTCGATGAAGATTTATACATTTCTAAAAGTCTTATTAAATTATTTAATCATTAAATTAGACTTGTTTTTGGAGGATATACCCTCAATTATTTTGACATTTTTTAAATATAAACCTTGCCTCATTAAAATTTGATAGCTTTATTTGCCATACACACAAAACATGGCTTTCACTATCATCAGTCAATATAGCCATGGCCTATCTAGTTCCCTGCTTTGAAAGTGCTATATTTAATATGATGCCTGTTGTGCACAGTTTAAGGGTAAAGCAGTGTTTACCATACTGTTTTGTGTTTAAATGTGTTCACTGCTGGTCCAGGCCTCTATGCTCATTTGACCCAGTTTGGCTCTGGCACTGGTCAAAGTGGGTCATGAGAGGAACCAGACCAGTGTTCTGAAACTGGAGGGCCAATCGCTCAGCGCTCACAATACTTGTTACTACACAAAAATCCTGTACATATTCTACCCTGATTTAGCATACCAGCACATTCAACAAAGCACCCATGACTTGATGGATCATGCTGAAAACACCATGCTCCATTTGACCTTGAAAAAAAGGACAGGGTGTGCTATTTTTTTCTGTTTAAAGATCTATTTATAAATATTTTACTATATGTGAACTGCAGATGGTAATGTTATTGCCTCAAGATCAATTAAACTAGTTTTGCCTAATAAAATCACATAATTATGTGAAAGTATGGAGGATTCTTATCAATACCTTAATATCCTACGGTGACGTAATTTTATCATCGTTGCCGGTACTGCCATAGTATATCGGCTCTCTTCAACCACTGGTTCTTGTCAATAAATGTCAAAATGGTTCTAAAATCGATCTGAATGATTTATTATAAAAAATAATTTTTATGCCTGGGAAAGTCGTGTAATTTCACTGGTCAAAAAGGGTTGGAACCCTTTTAAATGCAGGGGAATTCCCACAGTGAATTGGTGAAGTCTATTGGATGAGAGACTTGAATTCTACCAGATATTTTGCATAATAAACTACAACAATTATTAACTCTAAATTATTGAGGGGGCCATAGTCTTTCTCTTTCCTTCTCTTTTTCTTTCCCTGTCTCTTTTTGGAAATATATTAGTTTAAAGAATGTGTTACATTTACAGTATCTAGCCCAGTGGAACACTGAAATTATCCTCCAGGTATGTTACAGCAGTGTTTGCACACACACATGTTTGCAATTACTCATAGTGCTTCCATTTTCATAGACCAGAATGGGGACAATCAATTGACTCAAGGTGACATTGCCATGGGAACAACCTTGCTTGTGCTGTCTGTAGCTAAGGGTCAATGAGTTTGTATGCCCACCCCCATAACCGCCAAACCCACAGACACTGTAGCTTAAGTCTAGTGGGGTAGAATTAGACAGGAAGAGCTACAGCGCTGACTAGCCACAGCTTAAACATCCAACATTAGTCAATGTACTGTTTGTGTGTGTGTGTGTTAATCTCATTACATTGACTAGAATGTGTATACATTTACAATACATAATACCTATTGCTCAAAAGCACAGTTGCAAATAATGTTGAACAAAGTAGATGTACAAACATAGACGTAAGCAGCACACAGTATGAATAAATTACACTCATTAAACTCTGCAACATACAATATTCATCCCGTCATATCCACACTAGTCAGCCTATATTCTCACAGTCAGATTAACAGCACACGCACACACACAATCAGAGATGCACTTACAAACCCCTGAGCTTCACGCTGCGGTCTCGAGTCAGGTGTTTATTTGCGACTGCAGTGCTTCTGTCTGAAAATGAAGACAGATGTTGTAGGTAAGAAAGCATTTCAGGGTTTTTTTTTTTTTTTTTTTTCATTTTTATATGTACAATAAATAAAAAAAAGTATTTATTTAGTACATACTAAGGAGACAATGAATCATACATGTAAATCTATTAACAAAGCATTTCAGAAGTAGAGCGATTTGATTGTGATTCATTGCTTAGAGATAGTTTTGTGGTTCTTAATTTATGTTTAATGGTAAAAAAGTGTGTAAATCAATATTGTGATTATATCTTAGCTCTGTGTGCTTAAGGAATGTTATAGGTTCAATAAATTAAGCTCTGTGGCATACTGTCGATTTCCAGAGAAAATTATTTTGACTCATCAAGGTTTATAAATAAAAATGAAAAAAGCATTGACAGGTACTTCCATAGAAGTATTTGAGGAATAATGTATATACAATTATCACCCTGTAGTTTCAATTATTAGAGGATTTCTATCAATGTGTTTTTTTCTTGTTTGTTTTTTTTATCTTTTTTTTTACATCCTTTAATGTCGCACAGCTAAAATTTGCTCATACTACTTTATGTGGCCTTACAGAATTAACTTTATTAAATCAGTATATATATATATATATATATATATATATATATACTTCTGGTTCCTTTGCCTTTTTTTTTAATTACCTACTACTACTCTTATGTTGTGCACGTCAACACGAATACATTTTTGTTTCAAATAAGGCATTCATTTCATTAAGTTTACAGCTCTCATACACACGAAAACGGCATTTTCCTCCAACTACAATTGTAGACTTTTGAGAGAAAAAAAAAACACATATATATAACTGCATCCTTTGGAGAACAATGACATTAGAAAACCGAAAATGACATTTTTACACTTTAACACATTATTATGGATGTGACCTAAAACTTATTTTTTTAATGGTGGGCTAATAGAACAAGACATTCAATTGCCAAAACGTATTGCTGCAGCTGTATTGTTGCACATTTGACAAATAAACTTTGAATGTAATATTATTTATTTTTGAGAGTGCTGAGTTTTCATAGTCTTCAGGACTCCAGTTTTCAGAGTACTGAGCTCTCAGAATTGCATTTGTGACTGCTGTTGGTTTGTATTTGATTCATTATCATGCTATTTGTACTAAGTGGGAGTCCATTTGCTCCAAAATTATTGCCTAAAAAATACAAATGTATGTGAAAAAATAAGCCATAAGCACACAAACTCCTGAAGTACCCTACGGAAAGGAATATGCATTTGTGCTTTTTTCATGCATTCTTCTGTGTTTACAGGTAGAATTGAATTTGTATTTGAGTGAAGAAAGATTAATTGAGAATTGCTGCATCAGATAAGCCAGTTGCAAGCAGGGGAACAAGCATGTGGAGAAATAATTTAGGATTAGATTGGGTGGCTAATCTCTTTATTTTGAGTATGCAGTCTCAGCAGGGAGATGGGTTTCTCCTTCTGTCTTCCTCTCTGTCTCTTTTCTTTTTTTCTGCCTTTTATCTTGTTTAATTTCCTAGTGGCACATGCCAGAGAAGGAAAGGTTGAAGATTAGCCTCACGGCCATGTATTTTGTTTTCAGTTCCTCGTTAAACTACTTTCCATATTCTGGTTATGTAATTCAGTGTGGAGCTTGCTCCTGACTTGGCCATGCAGCTGTGCATGGCTGTTTTCAACAAGGAGAACACATGTTTGATTGAAGCGAACATTGTTTAATGTCCCTTGATATCATAATTGTAGTTTTGTGGCATTTAATTCTTTATCTATTACTATAGCATAGAAGCCATCTATATGCCATCTCCTAAAGGTTGAGGAAAACTAACTTTCAACAGATGTATTTATGACTCATCTTGCAAACAGGGACTCATACAAAGTTTTTGCCCAATAAAATGCTCTCTAGAATGAGAACGTCTCTCCCCCAAGTCAAGTGGTTTTTATTGTCGTTCAACCATATACAGTTAGTACAGTACACAGTGAAACGAGACAACGTTCCTCCAGGACCATGGTGCTACATAAAACAACATACGACAAACATAGAACCACATGAGACTACACAGACTAAATAACATACCTATATAAAGTGCACATGCAAGTGTGTGCAAAAAGTACGGGACAGTACAATAAATTACTAAAAATTAACAGGACAATAGGCACAGTGACAGTGTGTATACTTTTTAGGGAAATCAATAAGAATGGCTTACTTATAGTTGTCTATGCACATTAAACTGGGATGTATAGGAAAAATAACACACATCACATTTCAAATGGGTAATGCAATAAGAGATTTTTTTACAAAAGCACACCTTGCCCCCTATTCTAGTAAGAGATTTAACTCATTCGACTTTGCTTGTGAACCTGAAAGCAGAAACAACCTTAACATACTGTTCATTGAGCAGTTTGGACTTAGTTTGACTCCTGTCTCTCAGCAGGTCCTATGATCCTTCAATCTTTCAAGAACCACAGATTACAAAATGTCTTGAGAAAAATTAGAAAGGCACATCCTGGTCTGCTCTAACGGCAACATCACCCTTTGAATCGAGGTGGTCATTGTGTCACATGGGAGAGGCTCGAATGTGTAGCCTACTGGCTTTTCCAAGCAAACAATTAATTTTTTTTGTCTCTTTTCAGCCCAAATTGAAGTCATCCCATGCAAAATCTGTGGAGACAAGTCATCAGGCATCCACTATGGAGTCATCACATGTGAAGGCTGTAAGGTTAGTGGAAAGCCTTTTTGTCTTTTGTATTTGTTAGTCATCCATCAATTCCAACAATCCATTCCCTTTGCAAAAACTTCATAATCGTTTATGTAACTCTTGGTTTCAAGATTGTATTTAGGACTGACTATTGTGGTATTTTAGACAGTATACGTTGGCCACAAAATTGTTTAGACACTTACTATAAGTCATAATTAAACATGGAATGGTTGTGCAAAGTTTCTTCAAAGTTCACCTCTCCGGGAACCAGTTCCTTATCGTGGTGGAGAGGTTTGTGTGCCCTTATGAACCTGAGGGCTGAGTTGCCTGGAGCCAGGTGCTCCTGGTAGGGCCTCCCAAGGCAAAGTGGTCTCAGGTGAGGGGTCAGACTAAGAATGGTTCACAAAGACTCATGGAAAAAACAGCAAGAGGAGGAGTTACCCTGCCCGGAGGAAGCCTGGAGCCAGGCCCAGACAGACGGAGGGCTTGTCGACGAGCACCTGGTGGCCGGGCTTGTCATGGAGCCTGGCCGGGCACAGCTCGAGAAGCGACGTGACACCCCCTCTGGCCCACCACCCATCGGAGAAACCACATGAGTCAGGTGCGCTGCCATATGGGTGGCAGTGAAGGCCGTGGGTCTCGACGGACCAGACTTGGGCGGCAAAGGCTAGCTCTAGGGACGTGGAATGTCACCTCGCTGGGGGGGAAGGAGCTGGAACTGGTGAAGGAGGTGGAGTGCTACCAGTTGGATGTGGTCGGGCTTACTTCGACACACAGTTTTGGCTCTGGATCCATACTCCTGGATAGGGGATGGACTCTATTCTTCTCTGAAGTTTCTCAGGGTGCGAGGCGACGGGCGGGTGTGGGGATACTCATGAGCGCCGCTATGTTGGAGTTTACCCCGGTGGATGAGAGGGTCGCCTCCCTACGCCTACGGGTTGTGGGGGGGGGGGTTGGCTGTGAATATGCACTGAACAGCAGTTCAGAGTATTCGGCCTTCTTGGAGACCATGAATGGAGTCCTGAACAGGGTCCCAGTAGGGGACTCCATAGTGATGCTGGGTGACTTCAACGTGCACGTGGGAAATGACAGGGGCACCTGGAAAGGCGTGATTGGGAGGAACGGCCTCCTCGATCTGAACCCGAGTGGATGATTGTTATTAGACTTCTGTGCTAGTCATGGATTATCTATAACAAACACCATGTTCGAACATAAGGATGCTAATAAGTGTACATGGTACAAGAGTACCCTAGGCTGAAGGTCGATGATCGATTTTGTAATCAAAGCAAAGATGGGACGCTGTTGACCTCAACCGAAGAGGTTATTGGGCGGTGGAAGGAACACTTAGAAGAACTCTTAAATCCCAACACCCCCTCTATGCTAGAGGCAGAGCTAGAGGCTGATGGGGGATCAGATTAAATTTCCCTGAGGGAGGTCACTAAGGTAGTCAAACAACTCCGCAGTGGCAAAGCCCTGGGGATTGATGAGATACGACCAGAAATGCTGAAAGCTTTGGATTTGGAGGGAGTGTCATGGATGACACGCCTCTTCAACATTGCGTGGAAGTCTGGGACAGTGCCTAAGGAGTGGCAGAACAGGGTGTTGGTTCCCCTCTTCAAAAAGGGGGATCAGAGAGTGTGTGCCAACTGCAGGGGTATCACACTTCTAAGCCTCCCTGGTAAAGTTTACTCCAAGGTGCTGGAGAGGAGGGTTCAGCTGATTGTCGAACCTCGGATTGAAGAGGAACAATGCATGTTCCGTCCTGGCCGTGGAACGACAGACCAGATCTTTACTCTCGCAAGGATCCTGGAGGGGGCCTGGGAGTATGCCCAACCGGTCTACATGTGTTTTGTGGATCTGGAGAAGGCGTATGTCCGGGTCCCCCGGGAGAGACTGTAGGAGGTGCTGCGGGAGTGTGGGGTGGTCCCTTCTTAGGGCGATCTAATCCCTGTACATCCATAGCGATATGTCATGAAAAGAGAGCTGGAAGGCAAAGCTCTCGATCTACCGGTCAATTTTCATTCCTATCCTCACCTATGGTCATGAAGGCTGGGTCATGACCGAAAGAACTAGGTCGCGAGTACAAGCAGCTGAAATGGGTTTCCTCAGAAAGGTGGCGGGCTTCTCCCTTAGGAGCTCAGTCATCTGTGAGGAGCTCGGAGTAGAGCCGCTGCTCCTTTGCATCGAAAGGAGCCAGTTGAGGTGGTTTGGGCATCTGGTAAGGATGCCCCCTGGGCACCTCCCTAGGGAGGTGTTTCAGGCACATCCAGCTGGGAAGAGGCCTCAGGAAAGACCCAGGAGGTGGAGAGATTACATCTCCACACTGGCCTGGGAACGCCTCGGGGTCCCCCAGTCAGAGCTGGTTAATGTGGCTCGGGATAGGGATGTTTGGGGCCCCCTGCTGGAGCTGCTGCCCCCGCGACCCGACTTCGGATAAGCGATTGAAGATGGATGGATGGATGGATGGTTGTGCATTAGATAACAAAATATCAAGTGGCATTTATTTTAGATAAAGAAAGCACAAGCACACTTTTACGTAAAACTTTTCACAAAAAGAAGTTTGTTAGGTTTTAAATGATAAAATAATAGACATGTTTTTCAAAATTAAGACAAACTGATCTGGAAACGTTCTGGTTGTCAAACTTAACGAAACACGTCCAAAGTTAATGTGATTAACTCTACCTGTGGTTACTATGCTTGGTCACCTGTGTAAACTTGATGGTCATGTATGCCATAAAAGGACCTTGGGACTGGTTGGTTAAAAGTAATCGTTAAATAGCCAAGTGGAAATGTGAGGTTATTTGTAAGAAAAGGTCTAATATAATTTGTTTGCAGATGCCGTTTGGTTTATATATATATATATATATATATATATATATATATATATATATATATATATATATATATATATATATATATATATATATATAATGCAATTACAATTCACACATTTTAAGTGTGGTTTAAGTGTCCATATATACTTTTTTGGAACACTGTATGCTGATTTTCATTTCAGGTACAGGTACATGTTGTATGATACAGTTGTAGGAAGAACTATGTGAAACTTTTGAATTACTTTGATTTCTGCAACAAACAAAAAAATATTTTTATTGCAACAATAGATATTAAACAAACACAGTCTGCTTAATCAAATAACACAAATATACCTTTTCATGTCTTCATTAAACACAGCATGTAAAGATTCACAGTGCAGGATTAAAAAAAATATATATTGTAGTTTAAGCAGACTATTACTTGTATTTATCTATTGTTGTGACTTTGTTATAGATCAGATCATATCTTATGAGTTAATGCAGAAATCAAGGTAAATTCAAGGGTTCAAACCCTTTTTTATTGCAACTGTAGGTTTGATTGTCAATAAGATCTAAATCTTCTGTTGTCATGTCCACTGTAGGGTTTCTTTAGGCGCAGTCAACAGAACAACGCCTCCTACTCGTGTCCCCGTCAGCGCAACTGCCTGATTGACAGAACAAACCGCAACCGCTGCCAGCACTGTCGACTGCAAAAGTGCCTGGCTCTGGGCATGTCCCGGGATGGTGAGAGAAATCATATTCTTCCTTACAAACAAACTTACACTCACAAGCTGCTTGGCAACTAGATGGATTAATCTTGTAAACCAATTTAAAACATGTCCTAAACATTATTCATTTTCATTTGTATGTCAAGAGCTACATTGTTTTGAATTTTTTTATTTAGTTTGTATTTCTATTTAATTTTCAATTTCATTCATTTTCGTTCGATTTTATTTTATAACTGTTAGTTTTAATCTTTAGTTTAGCTTTAGCTTTTCAGTATATTTAGTTTTTATTTTAGTTTAAGTATTTTAGCACTGCCAAAGTTGGTGCTTTTAATATGCTTAACATTAAATTTTTAAAAGCATTACATTTCTAAGGGCAGTTTAGTGTTCTCGCTGTCAAGTGGCATCTTCCTGTTTAATAAGTGCAGATTGTAAAAGTTTTAAATTGTATAATACAATGTGTATCTAATTAATTTGTGGTAATTTCAATTTTAGTTTAGTTAGTTTTGGAGTAATAAAAATGTATTTTATTTTAGTTTTTCCAACTATGCTAGCTTTTAATTTTATTTCATTTAATGAAAAAGTTTTCATGTAGTTTTTAGGTTTTCATTAATGATAACACTGATTTGCTTTAATTTGTCCTCTCCCTATCAGCTGTTAAGTTCGGCCGCATGTCTAAGAAGCAGAGGGACTCCCTCTATGCAGAGGTTCAGAAGCACCAGCAGAGGCTGCAGGAGCAGCGGCAGCAGCAGACGGGTGATGCGGAGGCCCTCTCCCGTGTTTACTCCTCCAGCCTCACCAATGGCCTCAGCACCCTCAACCACGAGATCGGAGGCACTTACGCCAACGGTCACGTCATAGACATGCCCAAGGGTCAGCAGAATGGTGCTCCCGGAGGCTACTATGGTATGGACTCTACCCAGCCTAGCCCAGATCAGTCTGGACTGGATATGACTGGAATGAAGCAGATCAAACAGGAACCCATATATGATCTAACCCCCGTTCCCAACCTTTTCACCTACGGTTCCTATCCAGACAGCCAGCTAGCACCTGGAGTGTCCATGGGAGAATTAGGTATGATCGACATTGAGAGCTCCTAGAGTTGCATGATTCATGTACACCATCAGTGTGCCATCAAGTTTGGACACACCTACTCATTCTTTATTATTTCTTAACCACATCTTAGAATAATAGTAAAGTTGTACAAATTATGAAATAACAAAAGGAACTATGGGAATTATGTTGTGACCAAAGTAAACACCATTACACATTAAACCAAACACATTAACTAGATAACAGCTTTGTACACCAACTTTGTGAGGTAAAATATTTTTTTCAAAATAGATTCATATGGTACTATTTACATTTGTCTACAAACCTCATTTGAAGCATTTAAGCATAAGTCTTTAGATCAAAAAGGTTTTAGAGATCATAAAAGAGATGTCCAAACTTTCATGTGTATGTGTGTTAGCAGCCCAAGGCTTGAAGCCATTTTGTTTTAACATGAAACAGCAATAAATGCTTTTTAACCAACAAGTTTGCCTAGTTTGGAAGAAATAGTGACAAAATATCTGCAATATTTAACTTTAGTTGCACTGTAATTAATATTCAATGACAGTCATTCCCTGCTTAAAGTTAGCTTGTTCTCATTAACAGACCGAATTGCACAGAACATCATAAAGTCCCACCTGGAGACGTGTCAGTACACAGCAGAGGAGCTACAGCAGCTAGCCTGGCAGACGCATTCCTACGAAGAGGTCAAGATGTACCAAAGCAAGGTGTGAGATCACTCCCTCCCATGTCCATTTTACATGCATAAAACTTCATCTGTCCCACTCTCCCACTCCCCTCTTCGTGTTCTTTGTCTTACATTCATTTAGATACGTTTGCACCTATTGCTGACTCTCATTCCTCACTCTTTCACTCTTCTTTGGTCGTGCTTAGTTACCTCTTTTTTGTCAGATTGCATGCTTGAGATCAGACTTCATTAGAGTATCTCAGCCCACCAGAACTGATCCCATCCAGCCTTTGCACTGATACAGAGAAAAAGAGAAAGAGAAAGAGAGCACTAACGGATTTAGCTAGCAAACACTCAAAGCACAATAGAGTAGGGTGCCAGATGTACTACAAGCCCTCTTCATTTCCCTGTGTCAAATGGATTATGAGTAATTACCGAGAAGCCCTTTGAAATAGTGTCTATGAAGATTCTCTGTACAGGGAGAGAATTGCAGAGCACACAATGTAATTTGCTGATATCACATTTTCAGTAGTCTGTGTGCTCTTTTTTTTTTTTGTCTTTTTTTGTAGTAATTTGCAATGAGTAGTTGGTAGTAACATTTCAAGTATTGTTTTTAAAACTAAATTAAAGGGAGATATCAAAGTGTACTCTATTTGGTTTCACTTCACTGATAGGCATACTGTATTTTTGCATGGTATGAATATTAATTATATTTAAATTTTAAAATCCTACTGGATATTTTTTATTTCTTTTTGTATACATTTTAAGGATATTATGATAATAAGATTAAGGGATACATTTTATGTCATTTTAAACAACAATATTTGAAACAAGGTTTCCAATGCATCAACCAAATAAGCGATTGGAATAGAATTATTAATAAAAAATTCCAGAAGGATGCACACATTTTGCCAGAACAATACATTGATGACAAGCTTACCCATGAGGTCTATATATGTTTGTTTCAGACACGGGACATGTTGTGGCAGCAGTGTGCTATACAGATCACTCATGCCATTCAGTATGTGGTCGAGTTTGCTAAGCGCATCACTGGCTTTATGGAGCTTTGCCAGAACGACCAGATATTGCTACTGAAATCAGGTGAGAGTAACTGGAGACTGTGCATCTGAATTATCAATAAACATATTCTAAATTCTCTTTACTGCTTGATTACTGATCATTGTGAATATAAAAACACTTCTCTCTCATACAGGTTGTCTTGAAGTTGTGCTGGTCAGAATGTGTCGGGCATTTAACCCTCTAAACAACACGGTTCTGTTTGAGGGAAAATATGGAGGCATGCAGATATTTAAATCTCTGGGTACAACATCATTCACTTCTACAATTTCTGCTTTTTTTAAAAAAAAAAATTAATTTTTTTTAGAAAAGATGTATGTTATAAACATTGTATGACTTTAGCTATACCTTAAAGGTGAAGTGTGTAATTTCTGTGTTTGAACTTTTGAATTGTTTTCGAACAGCTTTCCCCCTAAGCAATACCTTGTCTTCAACTGGTCAAACAAACAGATAGTCCCTGTCCCAAACTCATGCCATTGAGTTTGAGTCAGCTAAAAAGTGTCTTGACAGCTTTACTTAATCCATGTGCGTTTGGACAACATGAATATTTTGGTTAACTAAAACTCAGCAGAGAATTTCTAGTTCCCAGCATGTTTTGCATAGGACTCGACAGGGAGAGTAAATGTTCAAATTAATTGTTATTTTATGTCTTTATGCAAGAGGAATATAAAAGAGTAGACTTGTTAATCTTTAATATTTTGTTATGTGATAAAGAGTGGAGCTTGAGCATAGGTTGAGGGCAAATACATTTTGAGTATTTTATATATTGTTTTACCTATTGAGAAAATGTTCAATGAATAAACTATAGCATAATGATCAAGTTACACTCAGTTGCGCTTTCCACCAGCATGTGTTTACCATGCAAACATTTCCTGTCACTAGCTAGCATATCACTAAGCGTTTAATTTGACTTATTTTGACATGTAAAATTGTGTTGGGTTTACTTGATTTAGTTAGTAGATATTACCTCTACTTGAAGTAGAAAACTCATTTCAAACATATGAAACCACTTTCCATGTCTGAATCAAGCCAATTTTTTTTTTTTTTTTTTTTTTTGTAGACAGTATTTTTACTTTTCAGAGAATTTAACATTGAAAACATTTCAGAATTACACACCTTCAATTTATGAAAAACACCACATTAACTGACAAATTAATGTAAAATGATGTGCGCTGTTTCTTTTTCTCCCTCTTTTTCTTGCAGGCTGTGACGATCTGGTCAGTGCAGTGTTTGACTTTGCTAAGAGTCTGTGTTCACTGCAGCTAACAGAGGAGGAGATTGCCCTGTTTTCTGCTGCAGTGCTCATTTCTACAGGTCAGGCCTCACTGCAAACCTGCTAACCCCTCCATACTAGCCTGTTAGCTCCGCAACTAAATCATCTCATGTCAGTTGGGAAATGAAGAGAAAGTCTTCATTGAGTATAAATATGTGTAGCTCAACTGTAAAGCATAGCAATAGCACCACCAAGGTCACTGGTACAATTACCAGGAAACACATTCAGTACTGATGAAATGTTCAGCTTAATGTATATCAAGTCACTTAGGATGAAAGTGTCTGCTAAATGTCAGTTTAATTTACTGATCTAATTGCTAAGTAAACCTGGACACAGTTTTTCTTAGTTGTTGGCAGATAGTATGTTCCAAGCTTGTTGGAGAATTTGTTCTTCTATGTATTTAGACTGTCTCAATTGCTTCTGTCTCTTTATGTAATCTCAGACAGACAATGTTCAGTGGGGGGGGGGGGGGGGCATTGTGGGGGCCATGACATCTGTTGCAGGGCTCCCTGTTCTTCTGTTGTAATCTCTTCTGTTTGCAAAAGTAATGTAGTGTCTAAAATGTATATTTTATATCGACACACTAAAGCTGAAGATATAAATAACCATCTTAGGACAAATGCTTTTGTGAAACATCTTATGTGCCTAAGATTTTTTTAACAGTACTGTATAATGGCAGAATTCTTAATGTTACTGCTGTATTTCCCCCCCCAAAAAAAGATATTAATAGATGATTCTCTTGTGTTTCCAGACCGGCCGTGGTTAATGGAGCCAAGAAAAGTGCAGAAGCTACAAGAGAAAATCTACTTTGCCCTGCAGCACATCATGCAAAAGAACCATCTGGACGAGGACGCGTTGGCCAAGGTATGTCTCTAGTGTCCTTCAAACAGGAATTGATCTGAAACCACTCTGATATAACCCAAATAGATTTTCTGTTTGTTTTTATTTTTATGACGTTAAAGTGATATTTCAACCATAAATTGAATTCTGTCATAATTACTCACCGTTATGTCTTTCCAAACTCATAAGACTTTCTTGCCTCTGTGGAAGTCAAAGGGAAATGTTGAAAGCATCTTTTATTTTTTCCATCGAATGAGAGTGAATGGTGGCTGAGGCCAACATATACTTTTGTGTTCCATGGAGGGAAAAGTGTTTTATGGGTGAACTATTCCACTGTGACCCTTATTCCAATGTACCCTTGTCCTCTTTTCTGCAGTTGATCAGTCGGATCCCCACACTGTCAGCTGTGTGCACTCTCCACACGGAGGAGCTCCAGGCCTTCCAGCAGCTCCATCCAGAGACGGTTAACATGCTCTTCCCCCCCCTCTATAAAGAGCTCTTCAATCCTGACGCCGCTAGCGTAATGCCCAAATGACCGAACAAGTTCACACTCAAATTAGGCAAAAAGAACAGGTCTTACATTCAATGATCAATGGGCTGACCCTGGAAGGTGTCATTGACGCTGTTGATGAGCAACGTGTCGCAGCATTCAAGGCATTTTGTCGCCACAAAAAACAAACTCTAGGAATGTCCTGCATTTCAAAAATCCAACTCAATTTCACCGGTACAGTCATAAGAATGTATATATGCGCCAGCAGCAAAAGGCGCCTTCAAATTGACAAGAAATTTACAGACTATAAGACAATTTAAGCTGTCTTTAAAATTGGGTAAGTTTATTTGCTTGTTTGACTTCACTTTTTTATGAAAATGTTTTATATTGAAATAAGGGTGGGGGATTGCATTCAAAAATGGTAAATATGTAGTAATTTCTCTAGTACAAAAACGGTATTCCAGTATTAAATCTCGTTCTGTTAATATTTTAGTCATAATTTAAAAACAACAGTGGCCTGAAAGGCCCATACCCTATCTATGTAAGTTTTCCAATTTTTTTTTTTGTAGATGTACTTGTACAGAATTTGTGAAGTTGAAACTAGTATAAGGTTAACAGGGGACTAACTTTGCCTGGCCATGTTTAAAAGCCTTGTCTGGGCTGTATGTAGATAGGTTTAAACAGCACCGCAACATTAATCCAACAACAAAGGATTGTTGAGGTGGAAAAATTGATAATGAACACTTTTCCATGCGAAAGTATAGAGATATATATTTGACAAAAAATTGTATCTTGTCAATCATAGCTGCAATAACTGATACTGTAATGCATTAACTGCTAAAAAACAATCCAGTCAAATGTGACATAATGGGTAGCAATCAACACTGCAAATCTATTATCCTGTTTGCTATAAATGCCTCAAAAAACAGTTCTTACTGCCACACTGCCAAAACTAGTACACTAGCATAATGCAGTAACAGTATAGCCCTCTTCCTGTGGAGACATACTAGATACTGTAGCTACTCTAGCAGGCAATCAGCTCTATTAGTTACTGCCACTGATATTTCAAGTCCACTCAACTCTTTTCTGCTGCCTCAATAAAAGATTCTCGTACACAAGCAATAATGTCAGAAACGTCCAGATCAAGGAGGGGCTGTGATATTCTTAATTACAAAGTAAGAGTAACACTCAGATTACCAAATGTATAGTTTAAACACAAATGAATACATTTTTCCATCGAAACCACGTAAACATGAGTTTCAAAGATGTAAAGTATTGTGATAAAGCCATCAAGTTAGATTTGGGATTCCTAGTGAAGTTCCTGTTTCCTTGAATTGGACTTCTAGTCAAGAAATATTTAAGGAATGTGTAGAGGATTTCTATTGGATTAAACCAATCCTAAAAGGGTAAAAAAAAAAAAAAAAAGGAATCCTTTAAGAAACACATAAGATTATTCTGTATGAACTGAAATTCCGATTAATCAGTTTGTTTATTCTTCATGCATTTTCTAAGCCATCAAGTTACATTGGGACATTATGAATAAAATAAATAATCTGATTTGGGGTTAGGTGATTGTTTTGGTATTTGGTTGGCCAAGAAACTATTTTAGTAAAGCAGATGTATATAAGGCAGCAATGACAGTTGTTTTTTAAGCAAGCAGAGAGGTGTTCCCTGTAATTCCTGGGATATACTGTTTAAAAATTATAAACCTTAATGGTAGTGTAACTGACAATCATCTTTGATCTTTCATTATTTATTTAAATTTCCATTGCTCGTATTGCAGTATAGAACCATTAAGTGTAGCTACTGTAGGAAGAGTGCACTGTATGTCAATCATGCACTCGGAGTAAGTCTAATAGACTTAAAATCATTCTCTGGTGAGTACAGTATGGGTTTGGACTCTCTTGGTCCAATAAAGTACCTTCTCATACCACCAGATGGAGATGCTGAGTGTGCTACTCCCCTTCTCTTGACTTGTACTAATAGGATCTAAAGCCATATGTCAGTTTGTTATTAAGGAAAAAAACATTACAATAACACAAGGCAGGAGTTGACATATTCGGTTTCACCAAACAGTGAATTTTGTATCTCGACGCATTTATATTGTGAAATGCACTTGAAAGCACTTAACTAACATGAAGTAATAACCACAGATACATGGTATTAAATAAATCCACAATTATAGACTGCTGAGAAGCAATCATTTCACCTTTTTCAAGTCCTCCTACTTAGCTCTCAGCCCAACTTTAGGGAGTGTTTCCAATTATGTCAGTTTCCTGTTCAAGACAATCATTTCTGGGTGCAAATATTTTAGCATCCATCTCAGGGACTTCTCTTTGAATATTTTCAATAGAAAGAGAGTACTATTTTAGAAATATGGACATTTTTAGGGAATACAAATCTAATTGCAATGGTTTCTACAAATACAAAACCTACCCAGACAAGGCTTTGGTGTGTGTGTGTGTGTGTGTGTGTGTGTGTGTGTGTGTGTGTGTGTGTGTGTGTGTGTGTGTGCCCATCATTGAGAGGCGAAACAGGCTGAATTCACTGGCTGGCCTTGTGTGTGTGTGTGTGTGTGTGTGTGTGTGTGTGTGTGTGTGTGTGTGTGTGTGTGCCCATCATTGAGAGGCGAAACAGGCTGAATTCACTGGCTGGCCTTGCCACACTGCATTGCTTGTAGCACGTCCCAGCAAACAGGTAGCTCTCACTCTCTCTCTCTCTCTCTCTCTCTCTCTGTGTGTAAATATCAATGTGCAGCCAAGCACCAGCAGTGGTGCCTACGCTCCAAATTAAAGCATTGTAATTATTAAGCATCTCCTGAAACTAAATGGATTTTATGTAAGTTAGATTATTTATACAGAGCATGAATAAGCTGCTCTCTATCTGTTTCTATGCTCATTACAGAAAATGTATTCAGTCAGAAATCACATTTTAAACTTATGATGAAGGCTGTTTTTGTATTAGACTGTGAATTGAGGGCAAGAGTAATTTGTAACTATATGAGAGATTCAATATTATTAGGTACTGTAGCAATAACTGGAAGCATTTACTACAGTCATGTTTGCATTCTAAGATTATTTTTATTTTATTATAATTATATTATTATCATTATTATTATTAGCCTATTGTTGTTCAGTTATCCTTGCATGCTGGTTCATAATAATGGAACCTTTGGGCTTTTGTGTTTTCTTATGTGTTTCTGACGGGGTGGGGGTGGGGTGGGCAGTGGGGTGGGGGGTTGGTGTCATTTTTTTCTGAATGTTACCGGGGAGGTGTTCAGTGTTTAAGACTGACTGCAACACACCCTGCTCATTCTGTTCACATACACACAGACAAACACATATACACACACACACAATACAGTATTTTTTACTGTGTATGAGTAGGAGAAAAAAGGGCACTTACTTAAGTTTACAGAATACTGGTTTGAAGGGATAGTCCACCAAAGAATTTAAAATTCTGTCATCATTTACTCAATCTCATGCTGATCCAAACCCGTATGACTCTCTTTCTTCCATGGAACACAAAAGGAGATCAGACACCATTCACTTGCATTGTATGGAAAAAATATGCAATGAAAGTGAATGGTGACTGAGGCTGACATTCTGTCTAACAACTCCATTTGTGTTCCACGGAAAAAAATAAAGCGTTATGTGTTTGTAACAACATGAGGGTCAGTAAATTATGTCAGAATTAACATTTTTGGGTCAACTATCTCTTTATGGCATGCACTTGCCCTACACTTGAAATGAAGGAAACACATGTGTGCCTGTGTGTTTGAACTGTGCCCATGTTAGACCACAGACAGCTATGTTCTACTGAAGTTCCTCCAAAACTACTGATTCATAACACACATCATTTATTTTGTTGATTTATAAATCAGAATGTGTCTGCCTCCCTGGATGAAGAATAAAAAAAACAAAGGTAGCATCTGTTACCAAAACCCTTAAGACTGTACTTAACATACAGAAACTTTTTATGTACTAATTAAGTAAAACAAAGCAACATTTTTGTTTTCAAGTGCCATAGCCAATGTGAAGTGATGCTGAATGGCATACGGGGTAGATGCTTTACTGTATAAGTTGTTTACTTGAGAAGCAATCGTAAAGTGGAATTCAGATGCAAGCATGAATATTCAGACAACCAACTGTTTTTCATGGAGAACAGGGTCTGATTGACAGAACTTTAACACATGTCCACAATACAAGTAAAGCACATGTAGCATGGGGGGGGGGGGGGGGGGGTCGTTTAACTTGCCAAGAGTGTGAGTGTGTGTACGTGTGTGCAAGCTGGATTGTAAAACAGTACATAAGTGAAGGGTGAATAGCACTTTGTGTAATGAAGTGAATGTGTGTTTGTATTCGTATGAGTGAGCAGGGGTTTGAGCTTGAGGTGCGAGCATTGTGGAATGGACATGTAAAAGTACTGATGAATCGAGACCATAAGGTTTCTCCTCCACGTTGTACATACTAAACGAAGGACTAAAGTGATTTTTGTTAAATTCTATATTTTATGGCTTTTGTAGACATTTCTTTGTGGGATAAAAAATAAAGAACATTTTATGGATGCAGTTGCTTCTTCATTATGCTTCATGTTCATTCAATTTCCCAGAGGGCAGTTTAAGGCCTGGCATATTATTCTATTTTTATTTATTTCTCTTTGAAACATAGACCAAATATATTTTATACATTTGCTAAACTATGTCCTCAACATTTATTTTGGTACAGAATAAACAAACTAACAAAAAACAAAAATACAATGGCTGATCTCGAAATTATGAAGTAATGTCCCTTATCAATCAGCATAAAAATAAAGGAGGGAATATATATATATATGTGTGTGTGTGTGTGTGTATACACATACAGTATATGCCCGCATTGTCTTATGCAGGGACATATCTAGCTATGAATGTATTTGTAAAGTAGCATTTATGGCGTTTTTCCCATGACTCACTTCTTGACAGTAATGTGATTAGTGCACTGTGTCCCTTTAGAAAATAGCAGCAAATAACATAAATATAAATGTAATGTTCACCCAAAAATTGTAATTCTCATGATTTACTCACCCTCGTGCCATCCCAGTTGTGAATGACTTTTTTTCTTCTGCAGAACACAAATTAAGATATTTAGAAGAATATTTCAGCTCTGTTAGTCCTCACAATGAAAGTGATGCATTGTGCAAGGAGCTTCAAATTTTGGCACCCATTCACTTATATTGTATTGGCATGAGGGTTAGTAAATGATAAGAGAATTTTCATTTTGGGTGAACTAACCCTTTCAGCAGCTCTATACGTTTTATACTTTCTTTATATATATATATATATATATATATATATATATATATATATATACATATACTGTATATTCAGTCTAAATACTGCAAATATGGATAAGAGGATGAAATACTGTAAGATGTGAACAGCAATTTCTCCTGGAGAATGAGCAGTGGGTTAAACAGTCTTTGCAAATTCTCTGTGGACACGATGAAGTTTACTTGCAGGTCAGAAGTTAAACTGTGCTGCTCGCCACATCAAAGGCAGGAACTGACTTCCTCTGGCTGATGCTCTTCCTCAAATCTGAAGAGCCAAACACAATATACACACAATTGCAATCTATTTTCATAATTTATCACAGAGAGTTACTTTCTTAAGATCCTAAATGAAATCTGTGGATTTAACATTAATAATTTGTTTTGATTTGATGTGGTTCTTGGAGAGAGAGAAAAACGAAGCACCTTTGAAATATCAAACAAATGTGGCGGAGTGGTTTTCGTTTGTTTGTTTATTTTTTTTCCCTATACTTCTGAAGAAAAGCCTCCCTCTTGATACAAACAACAGGCATCTCATATGTTTTCCATGAGACAGTAATTAATATCTAATCAAAGTCAACACTCTCCAACGCACAAAGAACTATTAAATATGTAATCAAAGAGAACACTCCACATGCCACAAAGGAAACCACGCCCCTCTTTTGCATGCCTTTGCTGTCATGGAAATGCAATAATCTCTGCCTCATTAGAATTTTTTATTATTTTTTTTTCACTGAAACCTTCTGGCTTAATTAGACTGCTTTTCCTGTTTATTTTATTAGTTTTTTAAACTGCTACTTTAACTACCAAATGTAAAGTTGGAAACATGGAGGTAAGCCATGTGTATGCATTTAGACCTGCCATGGCAGGAAATAAAATTATATTGAAACTGACATTCACCTGTGAGTGTTACCTCACCTGAGAGACCAAGCTTCTTACAGCAGGAGTTGCAGGTGTGCTTGAGAACAAAGCTCTGAATTGCATAATCACCCAAATTGGCAGGTCCAAACGCCATCTCTCCAGCGGAGCTACAATAGGAGCAAAGTTTACTTAGTTGCAGATTAAACAAAAGTATTAAGAAGTCATTTTTTTTCCATTTAAGAAACATGATTTCCAAACAATTTGAGCAAATATGGCCTTGTTCACACCTTGTATTAAAAGAATATTATGGTTTCAATACAAGTTAAGCTCAATTGACAGCATTTGTGGCTTAATATTGATTGTTGATTAAGACATTGATTAACAAATTATTTCGACTTGTCCTTCCTTTTATTTAAAAAAAACAAAAAAAGCACAAATTAAGGGAACATTACGGTGAGGCACTTACAATTGAATAGGAATGGGGATCTGCTTATTCTTTTCTTCATTTAAGAGGGACAAGTTAAAATAAATGCATGTGGTAATCAACATTACGCCTCAAAATGTCTCATTTGAGCTAATCTTGTATTGAACCCAGAATATCTTGGGCGATCCGATCACAATTGGTCAGATGTTTATTGTTTACACCTGGTATTAACAAATGCGCCTCATGTGACCACTTGTAATCCGATTTTGAGGAGGGGCTCTGATTTTGTGACTACGAACCTTATGTACTACATCAGTGTCTGCATGCTTAAAGCATGACAAAAAAGCTCAAAAAGTCAGAATTTTGTAAATCAGTGGATAAAAGCATAAATTAGCAGGCAAGTATGAAGTTTGACATGTCTAACATCACTGTTTCTTCCATTTAGTCACTAATAACAGTCTCAATGAGCAATCATTATAACATCAAATCTGGCCCAAAAGTTGTTGATCTGGGGTGTCACTGTCCTGTTTTGAGGAGGTGTTTTGTGGGCCGTTCTCATCACACTTTTCCTACTGGGAAAAGTCCCGGTTCTCCCGATGGCCAATCCACCCCTGCCATGTGTAAATGTTAATATGTACTTGCAAAAGAGGGCACATGCATACCTTTGATCATCAACTCTGATCAACGAGGGATCTGTGAGGTCCACTCCCACCCCTTCAGCCAAACATAAAATTATACAAGGTCATTTTACTTTACAATGGAATCATTAGATAATTATACAGACTCTCATAGTAAGCATATCAATACCTTGTAGATCTAACACTAGCAGCTCTTTGTTGGTGTACTCATAAGTCCAGTGGGAGAAAGCTAGCATTGCCTCCTCTAGGCCAGAAGAGGGCGAAATTTCCTCTCCTGTGTTATTGTTGTATTTCCTGAAATGACCGCTCATGTTCTTCTCTATAGTCAACCACTGACCGTCTGAGCGCCAGTGCAACAAGGAGACATCCAGAAACCTGCACATATACACATGCGTAGAGTTAAACTCAAAAGCACATATGACGGTAAAATCAATCTCTCATCAGCACCGTGATTGAATTATAACTGGTTGTTTGGGGGTTTGACTGACCTGGAACTGTATTGCACACTGCTTGGTTTCACTTGGTTGAATCTCTGCATGAGTTTCTGTGCTGCTCTCTGTTGTTGTATCTCCTACGAGTTGGAGGGGTCAATAGTCAATAATTTGCGATTTCAGTGTTTTTGATAAATGCTGCCATTGTTCTAACTTCAACCACATGCCTCAACCATTAACCATCACTTACAGTGCCTTTAATGCTTGATGCCAACATATAATGTAACTTTTAAACCTAATGCATTAATGTATCATGATGCATTGATCTAGTAATGAAAATGAAATGCATTAAATAGAGAATTTAAAGTATTAGTTCACCCAAAAATTTTAATTCAGATGTGTATGAATTTCATTCTTCTGCAGAACACAAATGAAGATATTTAGAAGAATATCTCAGATCTGTAGGTCCATACAATGCAAGTGAATGGGTTCCAAAATGTTTAAGCTCCAAAAGCCACATAAAGGGAGCACAAAAGTAATCCATATGACTCCAGTGGTTAAATGCATTTCTTCAGAAGTGGCATGATAGGTGTGGGTGAGGAACAGATCAATATTTAAGTCATTGATCTGTTTCTCTCCCACGTCTATTAGAATTTGTAACTTCAGAATGTTGGGACCCATTCACGTTGCACTGTATGGACCAATAGAGCTGAGATATTCTTCAAAAAATCTTAATTTGTGTTCTGCAGAAGAGAGAAAGACATACACATCTGGAATGGCATGAGGGTGAGCAAATCATGAGAGAATTTTCATTTTTGGGTGAACTATCCCTTTAATATTTGAATACAGTATATTTACATTCATATTATCCAAAGCACTACAGTTCATGTTCACTTTTTACCCAAAATACAAATTTTCCCATTTTCAGTTGTAATAATCCATCAAATTCAGATCCTCAGTCTACTTCCACCAGTTATATTTGTATTTTTACTATTTTTGAAAATATTTTGTCCCACAATTGAAACTGAATCAGACTGAACCAAATTGTGCCCAAATTTTCAGATTTCATGATGCAATGCATCATTCCTAAAGAATAGTAATCAAAACTAATCATCGTCAGGGCAAATATTTACACCCCTGCTGTTCATAATTCAATCAAAATGACAAGAATGTACCCGCAGACAGAGATGAAGGGAAGTGCTGCTCGGGAAAACTTTCTGCCAGATTCGGACCACCTCTGGCCTGAAGGCCTTCATCACATACACTGAGCCAAGTTTCAACACATCGCCCTCAGCCCAGGTACACACCACCTTGGTGGCCCTCCGCAGACCTCCATCCAGCACCTCCTGGTGAGCTAACGGCTGCAGAACAGCTGTACGTCCGTGCTGAAGCCAGGTGGAGATGCTGGAGGACTGATCTCCATGTGAGGACCCTGCTTCTGTCTCCTCCAGTGTATAAATACAGACCTCAACACCACCTGAATACAGAGCAGAGGATATCTAGGACATCTTTCGCACTAGTTTAATAAGACTAGATCAATGATATGTAGAATCACTGACAATGTAAAGTATTAAATGTATTATGTAAGGGTTAATATACTGTCCAGACAACTTATATTATGTGATAGGAAACAAACTACAGAGTGCTATGCAGAGAGATTTAAAATTAGCACAGATTATGTAGGAAATTAGTTGCCAGGAACAAGTCAGTTATACAGTTTAGCTCTAATTACACAAAATATTTGACCGTATGATGCAGGGATTGACCAATCAGACTCAAGAATTTCAGAGAGCTGCTTAATAGAATATGATATTAACATTTAGTTTTTAAACTTGGCTTTCCATTTACCTTGATGTGTTTCACCAGACCGTCTAAGATTGTGCTGTCTGTCTGTTAATTACTCAGGTATCTTTCAATCATTTTTAATAATAATTTAACAATCATGGATTATAATCACAGACTGTTCAAAAATCTTACCCAATAAAGACACAGGGGTAAATGGTATAGAGTGAGCCAGTCTCATTAGGTTGTTCCTTTCCATTGCTAGAGCAATAAAACAAAAATTACCAAAGGAGATCAAAGGCCAAATGAATACAAAGTTGCAACAAAATGTTTCAGATTAGAAAATTCCAGTTACTCACCTGAGTAGTGCTGGCCTAAATCTTCTTTAAATTTGAATGTAGAGCTCCTTACTGACATCAGGCATAGATAAAGCACAAATGGAAAAACAGAGCAGAAATTAAAATTGTAACAGCATAAATGAGTAATTGTAAATAGTATAAGTTAATTACCCTCTGGCATCATACTGCATACCCTATGAAAGGTAGAAAAGATTTACAGTTAGCAAGCAAAATGCTGACAGAATATGTTCCTGTGGTCAATTAAAATGTGTCAAATCAAATCCCACTTACGAGGGTCTTTGACCGATAGACCTGGTCCAGCTGCTGAGCAGTGAATGACCAGGACTCACTGTGTTCTGAGGAGAGACAATGACATTCGGCCATCAAATGTCTGACAAAACAGGAAAAGATTATTGAAATCACATTCATGATGTGTGTATTACCGGTGAACTTACCAGCCATGATGGGGCCAATTTTGTGAAATCTACTTGATCAACATCTGAAAAAAAAGGGAAAATTATTCCTCAGATGACCAAAAAAGAAGAATTCTAAATTCTGTACAGTTTTCTATCTATCTATCTATCTATCTATCTATCTATCTATCTATCTATCTATCTATCTATCTATCTTATCTTAACTTATCTAGCTAGCTAGCTAAATTGCCAAATATTACAGAAGACATTAGCAGCTTGTTTAACTTTATTGAGAAAAGAATACCTCTACTTTCCGTGTGACATATGCCAGTTGCAAATTAGTCATTAGTTTACATCAAATTGGATAGATATTGAAATTATTCCATTTAGCTGGATATTTTAGAGCGGACTGTAAAGAAAATCGCCTACTCTATGATACTCCATAACTCAAATATAATGTCATATGGTGAGCAGGTAATGGAAATCGACCACGGGTGGGCACAACACTGGACCACGAAGAAATGGAGACGGCAAATTATGCCACTCACATCCAACTTGAGACGCAACCTCCATCTTTTCACCCAAGGCGACAACCAAATGCGCAGAGTCTGTTTCTTTAAAGACTCGGAACGGAGTTACAGCCACATCAACGGCAGTGCTCCCGTACATCCATTTTTGGACAGAAAACGTACAGAAACTGTTGCATGTGTGAACAGCAGATTTACCAGTAAAGGCAATCCAACGTTTTTACTGCAATTTACCAGGTTGCATGTGTGAAAGGTGCTACTGTAAATATGTAATATGGATGACAAATTACATACTCAGTTGGGTGAGACTGACAGAGGTTCTGAATCGCCGATCAAGGAGACCCTTTACTTTTCTCTTCACTTTCCTGCGTGGGTCAAACTCATGCATGCATCCTCGTGTTTCTTCTTGTTTTACCTATGAGGAGAGAACATTGGACCACATAACAATGACCTTAACAGAAGAAGACCAGTAGGGCTGTAAAATTTCTAAAGTTGAAGTAAAACAGAAATAGCAGGTTTACTTACATTCTCAGAGGTTCCTGATCTAGTCTTTACAGACTTTCTACCAAATGACCTTTGCCTCTTAAAGATCTTAGATAACCCTACAACCACATACACAAACTGATCATTATACAGATTCTGAAATTGGCACTCATTTAGTATGCGGTTCATAACATGTTTCCATACTACCTCTCTGCTCATTGCTATGGTCGGGAGGCAAAACTGCGGTTCTAGCGGTTTGTTCTGATGTTGCTGTGTCGGGCATGGCCATAGTCTCCACACTGGCAGACAGCGAGCGGCTCTGCTCAAAATCAAAGGCAAATTTCCTGCCTAAAAGTCCTTGAGCTTTAGCAAAAGGCCCACCAACATCAAGTCTATAGAATGCTGGGTTTCTAATGCCCACTGCCCGATCTCCATCTCTCTGGGTGTCAGAAAGCAGGAATGTGTGACTGGATGCTCTGGATATCCTGTGAAAATCTTCCTCATCATCCTCTTCCTCCATGGTGGGAGAATTGGTGCGTGATGGTTCCTCTGACCCATATATTCCCTTGTCCCTCCATCCAACATATAGGTGAGGCAAAGATCCATGTGAGAGGCGACAGTCTATCGATATGCCTTCCCTTGAATCACTTCGTTGAAGAGGCCACCTAAATCCATCATCTTCTTCCTCTGGGTTTCCCATCATTGACTTGCCCTTGAACTCAAAGGGTCCAGCACTGGCTCCTGGTGGCACCTCTAGAGAAGGTCTCTGCCTGCAGGGGCCAAAGCCACGGAGAAGGGAAGGGGGAGTGCTGCGGTAGTTTTTTGGGGATGGAAGGGCCTGGCTGGGTGCAACACTTCCACCAATACGGAGGCAGCAGCTATGGGATAATTGCTCGTGGTGACATGTAATTGGCTGGCTCTGACCAAGGCGGGCCACCTCTTGCTGCTGATTGTCTGAGGCAGACAGGTAGTTAAGAGTGTCCACCGCCAAAGCTGACAAGTCCTGCAATTGACCCAAGTGATTGTCTAAAGTGCACATGTTGTCGTGGATTATGTTAACCTTCTCAGCAACCTCAACTAATACTCCAGCCATCTCCTCAGCCCTGGGAACAATCATCATAGACACAAAATTACAGCTTACTCCATCCGTTTAAGAAATAACAGATAAACCAAAATGTACAGTTATAACTGAATAGACTTAGATGGCTGTCAATCACTTATATTTCATATTGAAAAATATAAAACATATTTTAATATATAAAATATTTGATCAAATTAATTTAATGATATGCAAATTAATCAAATGAATCATAAATAATCACATATATCAATACTTGCTGAAAAAGGCACTAAAATTAAGATAATTCAAAAATATTATTATTGTGGCAGACAAGTACTGTAAATGCACTACATAGACATTGCAAAAAGTGGCTTTATACGTCGCAATATTTTTTTTATTTTCATGTCATTGCATATAAGCCATTTCATAGTCAAGTTCCCTTTACAAAAAGCTTCACTATGATGCTGCGCTGCTAAGCGCTATGGGGGACGACCCAGTCGTGAACGAGCTGTGAATATGTGTGTAACACGTCAATGAACATTGACCGGAATTTATAGCCTCGGCTGATGTAGTCATTAGATGCACCTGTGGCCAGGCTATAAATGGATGCGTCACCAGGTGTCGTCAGATCCTCTGTGTGTGTGTGTGTTACACAAACCCTGTCAAAACTTTCTTTCATCTGTTAGGATTTAGAATTTGTGAAATAGTGTGAAGTGAACTTTTTCTCCTTTCTCTTCTGTCTAGAATATATATATATATATATTTAAAAGAAAGAGAGAATGACTTTGTTTGGGGGAAGAGCACGCTGCTCTCGCGTTGCAGCAGTGGGGGTGCGAGCACTGTATTTGCTTTCAGGCAAAGTGCTTCGTGCTCGCCTCGCTTGCTTCCGGGAGTCAGCACTCTCACTTAATTTGTGGGGCTCTCATATTGATCTGGCTGAGAAGCGAGAGACGGGTTCGTCCCTTTCACTCGCTCTCTCCCCAGACTCAGCTGATCCTCGTAAGCCTGAAGCGCGCCTCGGCGCCTCTTCGGTTCACGAGGACACTGAATCTCTGTAAATCCCGCGATAATAAAGCAGCTGCGGAATTAAGAGACAAATGCGAGCACTGCGATCTGCTTTCGGGCAAAATGTTTCGCGCTCGCCTCCCTTACTTCCGGGAGTTGCCACATTTCATTCAGGGCTCTCTCCCCAGACCCATCTGGTCCTTCCCGTGATCTCGGCTAGACTGGCCACGCGAACAAGAGACCCTCCCCCAAACGCTCCAAACTATAAGACAAATTTCTGTCTGGTGGCCAAAATAATGAAATAAATAAAAGAGGGAATGGAACTCTATATCAGTCCCTTCCTTTCTTCTATGTTCCTTATGGAAAAAAAAAAAAAAGTATACTTCCCGTATCTTCGTGCCCTCGACGTTGGTGTATTCAACTATCGTGGGTGCTGAAGCTCGGGGGTATTCGGTGATGCCGCCGGTAGAAGAGACACCTGCGGGTTTTCTCTTGCCTGGCTTGGCATCATCGCTAAAGAGACCTACTCTCCCCACAAAGCTGTGCAGGACCACCTCCACGCTTGTGGGGAAAGCTTATCAGACAGCAGGTCAGGCTGGTGTTGCTCTGCACACTATGGCAGTGTTACAAGCGCACTAGGCTTTTGTTGAAGGACCTGAGTGTGGGCACCTCACTCAGGGAGAGGGGCCATCGGCCACCCAGCCCCGCCCCGGTCCTTCCAGACGCGAGGCTCTAAAACAAAACGTGGCGAATCGTGCTCCCCCTCGTAAAGACTGGGGTCCAGTTCGTCACCCTCAGCAGCCCCCAATGCAAGACCTCAGGGGTGTGATTTCTAAGAGAAAGAAACCCTGACATTCTTGTACCCAGCCTTGTGGGGGTAGTTCCCTTCGGGACGGGGCGCGTGTATCATCCACTTCGGCCCTCCCGATACCCTTACGAAATCTCTTCACTCCCGCCACCTTTGGTGTTTCGGGTGATAGAGGCTTCCATCAAAGAGTTGGGTGTACTGTTGCTTCCTGCCTTGATCCAGGATGCGGAACACTCGACATCCCCTCAACAGGAAGTGTCAGAAATAATACCATCTCAGAGAACCTGGCAGCGTGGAAACTTCTGCCTGGTGTTTCTATGTGGGTTTTAGAATCAGTAGAAATAGGCTACAGAATTCTATTTGCTCACCGTCCTCCCCGTTTCGACGGCGTGGTTCCCACTACCGTGAAACCGGGACAGGCATGTCTACTGTGGAAAGAACTGCAAAATCTCTTGGTTAAAGGGGCCATAGAACATGTTCCCCTTCCAGAGAAAGAGTCGGGCTATTGCAGCAGATGCTTCCTGGTTCCCAAGAAGAGTGGGGGGTTGCGTCCGTTTCTAGATCTTCGAGACTTGAACCGCTCGGTGTTCAAGTCCTAGATGCTGACTATCAAGACGATCGTGTCACAAGCCCAAAATCACGTTTGGCTGGTCACCATCGATCTCATGGACGCATATCTTCATATAGAGCCACAGCCAGGAAGTTCCTGAGGTTCGCTTTCGGGGGCGAAGCCTTCCAGTATCGGGATCTTCCATTTGGCCTAGCCCTATTAACCCGCACATTCAGGAAATGCATGGATGCAGCACTGGCTCCTCTGCGATCCAGGGCATCCGCATTCTGAATTTTATAGACGACTGGCTGATCCTAGCGCAGTTCCAAGAACTGGCAGTTCAGCACAGGGATATCGTCTTGACGCATCTGGGGGTTATATGGAATTCGGTCTCGATGCAGGCACAATCGTCTCCTGCACGAATCGTGTCCATTCAGAACACCCTGAGCAAGGTTAGGCTAGGTCGAGGTTGCACTGCTTGTCAGTATCATTGAATACTAGGTCTCATGGCGTTGGTGTCCACCGTGATCCCTTCAGACCTTCTGCACATGAGACCGCTTCAGCTGTGGCTGGAAGCCAGGGGGTTTTATCCGAGGGCCGGTCCCCTATGGCAAATAAGGGTAACGCGCCACGTGCTTCTTTCCCTTTCTATGTGGTTCAGACCCCGGTTCTTACCTTGGGTCCCACTCTAGGTGCGTCTTGTCGTCGCAGGCTGCTAACGACAGACGCCTCCCTGACGGGCTGGGTAGCGGCCTTGAGTGGTCGTCTGGCTTAAAGGGATAGGAGGGTCGTCAGTTTGGTTGTCACAGTAACTGTCTCGAGCTGATGGCCATATTTCTGGCCCTGAAATACTTCCTCCTGAGGCTGCCATGTCTTGGTGCGGGTGGGCAATACAGTGGTAGCCTCTTACATAAACCATCGGGGGGATCCACGTTCAAGTCAGCTGAATTTCTGGCACGTTAGATCCTCCTTGGGGTCCAGGGCAGCTCAGGACAGTTTCGTCCCTGGATGCCCGTGTGTGTGTGGGAGCAGATTTACAAATCTAGGGCAGAAGAGGACCTCTTCGCCTCTATGATACCGCAATGTCTCCTCTACTTCTCCCTAAGTCACCCAGCCCCCTTGGGTCTGGGCTTAAAGGCACTTACATGTCCCTGAATACGTCTGTATGCGTTTTTGTCCCCCGGTTTTTCTGCTCCCGGGAGTCTTGGTAAGGTTCGCCAGCAAGGGTCTTGCCTCCTTCTAATGGCACTGCGCTGGCCGAACAGGATATGTTTCTCGAATATCTCTCCTTGACGGCTCGCCTTGGGCGATTCCGAACAGGAAGGACCTTCTCATTACTGGTCCGAATTGTGAAACCTTTCATGCTTGGCCCCTAAGGGTACCAACTGAGGTTCACAGGGCTTTCTCTTGAGGTTATCGAGAACATTTCAAGTGCTAGGGCTCCCTCCACTTGGAACTGATCTGGGTAGATTTTACAGGGCAGAAGAGGACCTCTTTGCCTCTTTTGATAGCGCAATGTCTCCTCTACTTCTCCCCGAGTCGCCCAGTTTCCCCCCCTAAGTTCATATTACAGAACCAGCTAACTGCCAGTTTGCTTCAGTTCTGGATTTTCTGTAGAAAGAACTGTCAGCGGGCACTTGCCTTGCCACTGCCAGGTTCTATGTGGCTTCCACTGCGGTTTGCCATGCCTTGGTGGGCGGGGTGCCCCCTAAGAGGCGTCCTTGCTAGGACCTCTTCACAGGGTAAGACCCCTTTTTAGACCTCTAGAGTCAGCGTTTGGTAGACTTCTGGCTCTCAAGATGGTTTTTCTTATGGCAATTACGTCTCTAAGGAGACTTGGGTACCTACAGGCTCTGTCTCTTTTGCCGGCCTGTTTAGAGTTTGCCCCAGAATGACCAAAAGCATTCTTTGCACCCTCACCCTAACTACCTGCCCAAGGTGCCTTTAGCGACCCTTGGCCGGTTATTTTCTAAGCCTTCTGCTCCCTGCTGTTTGTAAAGCCGGAGCAGCTAAGACTTCTCAGACTTTGTCCAGTCTGTACCCTTCAGACTTATGTCCACCGCTTTTGCTAGTGGCGTAAAGTCAGGGCAGCAATTCTTCACTTGGAAGCCATGACCGGGGGGCGGTCACTTCCTGGCAGACTATGTCACTTTGGGTGAGGTACATTTTTGCCCCGGCCTACGAGGCACGCGGTCAAGCTTCGCCAGTAGGTTTTAGGGCGCACTCTACCAGAGGGCTGTCCTCCTCTAAAGCCTTGGCTAGAGGTCTCTCTCTGCAGCAAGTTTGTGATGCGGCAGGCTGGTCCTCTCCGCACACATTCATCTGGTTTCATGGTCATGTTTCTAGATGTTCATGTTACCCCGGGCTCTTATGCCCTTGGGTCGACATCTACGCTCATGTCTAAGCAAGTTTGTGATGCGGCAGGCTGGTCCTCTCCGCACACATTCTTCAGGATCTATGGTTTGGATGTTCATGCTACTCCGGGCTCTTACGTCCTTGAGTCGACATCTCAAACTCATGCCGGAACAAGTTTGTGACGCGGCGGGCTGGTCCTCTCCACGCACATTCTACAATTTTCTTCATGGGCTGGATGCTCTGCTACCCCGGACTCTTATGTCCTTGGGTCGACATCTCAGGCTCATGCCAAATCAAGTTCGTGGTACGAACTTTTTGAGTTAGATGCTTTACCCCGGACTCTTATGTCCTTGGGTCGGCATCTCAAACTCATTTCTGACTTTGTGGGCTAGATGCTTCGCTACTCTGGACTCTTATGTCCTTGAGTCGACATCTCAAGCTCATGTCTGAACAGGTTTGTGATACGGCAGGCTAGTCCTTTCCGCACACATTCTTCGGATTTTATGGTGTTAGATGTTTTTGCTACTCCGGGCTTTTATGCCCTTGAGTCGACATCTCAAGCTCATGTCTGGGACCTCTCGTGTTTTGTGAGAACACTTCACAACTGTCAGGGGTCCGGACAGCCCCAGTGAGGCGGCGTGGGCATTTCGTTCCCCATAGCGCTTAGCAGCGCAGCATCATAGTGAAGCTTTTTGTAAAGGGAACGTCTCGGGTTACATGTGTAACCCTTGTTCCCTGAAAAAAGCGGAACGAGATGCTGCGCTTCTTTGCCGCACTGGGACGTCCCAGGACTGCTCTTCAAAAAGAAGTATCTGACGACACCTGGTGACGCATCCATTTATAGCCTGGCCACAGGTGCGTCTAATGACTACATCAGCCGAGGCTATAAATTCCGGTCAATGTTCATTGACATGTTACACACATATTCACAGCTCGTTCACGACTGGGTCGTTCCCCATAGCGCTTAGCAGCGCAGCATCTCGTTCCGCTTTTTTCAGGGAACAAGGGTTACACATGTAACCCGAGACGTTTGTCAATCTGTCCGAGGTATATTTTTGGATGTGCTATTTTTTACTTGTTATGCTGCTGCATTGCGTGTAATTGTGAAAAAAAGTTTTTCACATTATTTATCTATGATTAATTGTATTTAATTACTGTGTTTGACAACCCTGATATCTTCATTTACATAACTCTATTCCTTAATACGTTGGGATAGTAGTATAGACAATTCTAAAAAAAACAAAAATGAGTGATTCTTAAATTCCGTTCACTCTGTGTTATATTGAAAGCACTACAACAACACATTGTTGTTTTACCTTGTGAATTTTCACTAGTTTCAAATCAGATGATTGCAACATGCTCAAAAAAAGTCAAGATGGGGCAATAACAATCTGAATAGTTGGAATAACAAGGAATAACTCCTTCTGTCACTCACTCAACATTGTGCCGATGTAGTGACACTAGAGAAGGCCAATGAGATTTGGTGAACAGAATAGAATTTGCATGCCCCTCATCTGGACATACTTGTATAAAAGGAGGGGAGCGTGCGTCTGTTCAGACAGATTTTTTCATCTGAACCGAGCGGTTGTGTTTCAATGAACTGAATAAATCCACTGCTATTCCACTCACCTCTACAAGAGCGTATGCTGTTGGCGGCTTTTTTAGTATATACTACAATCAAAAAATTGTTGTTGTAGTGCTTTCATAGCACAGGGTGAACTGTCCAACTGCCCCAACTTTTTTGAAATTGGGGTTGTATATCTATAATTTCAAGTGATTTACAGTGACACACTAAAACAGCTGGTGTCATTTCCTGCCCATGGAGAAAAGGCCAAATCCCAAATGAGGTCTGTGAGTTACACTCACTTGTCGGCCACAGAGCGTATCCTGTTGATTTGGCTACTGTGTTGACTCTCCTTTTTGTCTCTGAAATATCCAGCAACACATTTCTCTTCAAACTCAAGCAACTTCTTCAGATCTTCAGGGGCCAACAGTAATTCTATAATCAAACCAACAACACACCAACAACAAATTTACCAAAATGGAAACATTCTGTGTGAAAGTGTCATTTTTGAAAGTCTTAAAGGGTTATTCACGCAAAAGTGGAAATCATGTCATCATGTACCAAATCAGTCTGACTTTCGTTCTTCAGTGGAACACAAGAAAAGAAAATTTGAAGAATGTTGAATGATTCAGTAAAATTTAATAGGGACTGAGGGTCAGTCTCTTACATTCTGCCTTACATCTCCTTTTGTGTTCCATGGAACACCATGGTAGTCATACCCTATGGGTTTAAAACAACAGGGTGACAGAATGTAATGTTTGGGTGAACCATCAAAGTTAACAGAAAAACCTCACACACTTACTAAGACCAGTTTTCCCATGTTTAGACGCCCTTCTGTGCCTATACCAAATTGAGCTGAGACACAGGGTCATGTGACTGAGCAGGATGAGAGGGGGTGGCAGCCACGGTTTCTCCTGATATGTCATGATGTAACGATAGCGGTTATATTTCCACAGGTTACGAGAGATGGAGCTCATGTCAATATAAACATTGCTGTGAAGTGAATAAGAAGAAAAAGTAGGTTAAACAAATCGCAAAGCAAACAAGACTCTACAGTGCATAAACATCCACTTGAGAAAGGCTTTTCCCATCTAAATGTAATGGTGTATATTAGCACACATCCAACTGCTCAACACAATTAATTAAACATCAGGAGACAGAATAATTGGAGATATTACACTTAGTGTAAGTCTTATCTAAAGATATAGATAAGGTGCGTACTTGAAGAAGGCAATGAGCACATTGACCATGATAATGTACTGAACAAAAAGGTAGACTGCCTGCAGGAAGGGGGTAAGGAAGGCTCCAGGGACACAAGTTTCAGGATCACTACAGGCTGCCAAAAACACAAGAGTCACTCACAATAGAATAAAAACTTTTTTTTTTTTTTTTTTAACGATCCATAAAAGTAGCACCAATGACAATATCAATATGGTGGGGGGGAAAACAACAACAAAAAACAACAACCAAAAAAAAATACAATACAATACAATAAAAAAAAGTGGTGGTGATTATGATCACTCAATAATAATAATAAATAACCAGATTAATGAGGCTGATAAGGTACAGTGAGTGTGGAGTTGATAATTTATAAGATAATTCATAATCGCTTAATAAGGTTTATTTATATTAGCCGTGCATTAACTCACTAGAGTGGAAAATCCTGTTTTTTTAAATAACTTACCATCAATCTCTGAGGCATACACTTCTCCAAAAATCATCCAGTAGGGTTGAAAGACCACATCTCTGAGCAGTCTCCAGGATGGATTCTCATCAGGTGACAAAATGGACTTCCTGGAAGTACCAAAACTAACCAGCACAATTGCCATTATGACCACAATGTAGAACATGTTGCTCATCTGTGGGAGGAAGACATAGACACACAGGACTGGACATTAAAAAATCTAAATATGAACCTATTTTTGTAGATTTTAATAATGACTCTGAATGGTACAAACTGATAGGTTCTTTGAAACTGTTACCTGTTAGCCAATCAGCTTGCTCACATGTGATCTGTCAAGCCATTCGGCCACATGGGGTAAGCTGATAGGTCCATTGATGTGTAATCGGGTAGCCAATCAATCTGTGTGCTCTCTCTTTGACTAACATTAAATTTGCTCAGTTTAAAAGTAAGCCGGTTTTACTGCAGTCCGCTGCGCGAGTTTTCTCTGAAACCCTCCTCCTCCCCAGCTTCACTTGTCTAGATCTGCTACATGGGTATGGCATTTACATTATGTCTAGTTGAGCAGCAGCATGTCATACATGCTAGATGCAGCATGTCTTGTTCTTTTCTAATTGTGCAGCAGCAGCTGCATGTCTTCATGCTTAGCTCAGTATGTTTGTGTATGTACTAGCACAGGGGTTCTCAACAGGGGCATTCAAAGGATGCAAGGGGGTGCTGAGAGCAGATTAGTGGGGGGGGGGGGGCCCTTATGCTACAAATGGGGGGCGTTTATCACTCATAATAATCAAATCTATTGTCAAGTTCCTCTTTGCATTAAAACATTTATCTAGACTTGGAGTATGTCAGTTGGTTCTCAATTATACAGGTTGGTATGCATTTGGACTGCGGTTCATCTGATTTTGAAGTCTAGCAATGCATCTGAAGTGTCAAATACACATGCACAGGCATAACCACTGCTAATGCACTCCATATACTCTGTAGATGGATACGGCCCAATGGACAGAGCAGCACAAGGCAAAGAAGGTGTATTTTAACTCGAAGACCGGTCTCAAGCTCTTAAATGGGCAGCTCTGCGAAAATCAGTGAGAAGCAAGGCGCGAGATGCGGAAACTATTTGAATTCGGCACTGAATTCTACATCACCACCTTTGAAGTTACTATAGTTACACTAACTGTACTTTATGGAGAAATAGATAAATAAATATTATCATATCACTACTTCAGCTCTATTAAATTTGTCATAGGCTACATTAGGGGAGTGAGGTAATACAGAATAATGAATTTTTGTTACGACATAAATATAAATATTTTTTATTTATTGTTTTTACATGTGTTTAGAGTAGGTCTACTGTTTATAATTTAAAAAATGCCATAGTTTTTTTTATAAAAATCATGTTACATCTAACCATGGTAGTGAAGAAGATCCACGCTTCCATGTGCTTGCTTACTATGGTCTTGTTACAAATATAATTGTAAAAACTATAAAAATAAATAAATAAAATCAACTGATAAAAATCAAAGCTCTCAAAATGGCCAATGCAAAAATCTAACATTTTTTATTTATTTTTTTAGATGAAACAGAAATGTGTAAATCTTAAAAAATAGGATAAAATATTTTTGTTTGAGTGTAAGAAATAAATAACTGTCTATACTTACTAATAGTAAATCTATACTTTTTATAGATGTTATAGATAACCTTACTGTTGTTGAGTTTTTATTCTGGTAGGGGGGTGTTCATCAAAAAAATTTGAGAACCACTTTTCTAGCAGTTGCAAGTCTCTGTACTTGCTCTGCAGCAACAGTGTAGCAGATCTTGTCTGCCAAAGCATATCCTCAATATATCATACCCACATTAACATACTAAATCTTTGTCATGTTGTCATGAATGAACTGTTGTTAGGAAACACATAACAAAGATCTAAAAGACCTTTCATTATGGGGGCTTAAGAAAAGAATATAAGAACAGTATTTCTTGCATTTCTCATGTTGCAAGCATGAAAGCATGTAATTATTTACTCATACATTTAAATTACACACCATTTTGGTGATCATGGTCAGGTAGGGTCCCGCATGCTGATTGACAGCAAACAGGTCCAGGAGCCTGACAGACCAGAAGATAAAATCCAAAGAGTAGACAATGTGACCAGCTAAGCGCGTTTCTTGGTACCACCGGAGGGAGACCCCAACCAGGAAGAGAAGGATGCCCATGAAGTCATTGACATTCCAGTACTCACTGAACCACACCTTCAGTTTCTTACTGAACTTCCTGGGCTCCAAAACCCACACCTAAAAAAAAAAACATGGTAACCATCACCATAACAGCACTTATAATGCATTATACAAATATAATATGTAAAGTATTATTATTGATGAATCTACTGTATTACATTTTAAATAAATATAATTTACATTTATCCTAATAATTAAGAGCACTTTTTACATGGTTCTCTGGAACACTTGATCCTGATTGGTCAATGGTGCCATCTAGTGGTCTAATTTCTGTCAGTTACAACCACACCTCCATGTATCAGACCGCTCATCCGGGTATCTGAGCCATCTTTACTAATTCATGGATCACAGTGCAATCTCTACAAGTAAGCTAATGCAATAATTTCAACTCAAATCAATGTTTCATGTGCATTTTTTTTATTTATTTGGCAAGTAGTGTTGTAATAAGATGCATAATGAGCAGTCAGACAGTTATTAATTAAAAAATAAGCACCAACAGAACTACAACTAAAAACCGGTGGTGGATTTTAGCTGCTCAGTGATTTATTTCTTCTCAAATAATTACATAATTTCAATGCAAATCAATATTTTATGTTTATATATTTTTATATATTTGGCTACTAGCCATGTAATAAGTAGAATACTGTATATTCTGCCAGTTATCACAAAATAAACATCTTCAGGGTGATACAAGACTTAATAAACCTGTCTGTGTTTATTTTGCGATAACACCTGACTGATTGTATATTGTGCCTTATATACTATATTAAAAATATAATTAAAAATTGCAGAGTAGACTAAACATGATTACTTAAAAAAATAATAATAATAATAATAATAATTTAATTACTTCACCAGGCTGTTCTAAACAGTCTTCAGTTATATAATGTCTAAAAATATATATTTCATTACATGTACTTTAAATTGCATGATGACTGTTCACTGAAAATTAATGACATTTTAGAAAAAAGTAACAGCTTCAATAAGATCATATTTACACTATGAATACTTCAGGTGCTGATTATGGCAATACTTGTTCCCATTACATATATTACATAATATCCAGTAAGAAATTGTTACATTCATTTCTTCTAGAATCTAAAATGTGTCTGTTTTTGAGTGTTATTCCAAACCAAATGAAATAAACATCACACAAATATATTGTGAATGGCAGCACTCAGTAATAATTCCCACCACCGCACTGCTGCAGAGTTCATTGAGATAATGGAGGGAGAGCATAGGGAGTAGAGACAGTGATTGGGTAAACTTGAGAACACTGTAATCAGAAAGAGATAATGCCTTACAGAAGACCTTTGAATCCAGCTTAGTAAAGATAAGTCCTTTCAAAGACACACTGTATTGTTTAATTGCCCTGAATAGCTGCAAAGGGCACTGAGCCAACCATTCATAGACAAATGCAGACACTGATGATTGTGCCACATATTTCCTTTATCATCTAACAGTGATTCTTTAAATGTCTGCAGCAGAAGGTTGTGATATTAAGAGCATTCACCTCTCGAGCTTTCTCTACTGCCATAGTCAAGATGTAAGTTATGACTAAGCACTCCTGAATGTTGGGTTTCTCCTCCATCCTCACCAGCACAGTGTAGGAGAACAGCATAAGAAAGCCCAGAAACGCCATCTGAATGCACAAATCAGAATCTAAACACGGACGGTTAAAGACAAAAACAGAAATATAGTGCAAAAGATTTTACAATTGGAGGAATGAAGTGAGCACTCTGAAGAAACCTACTGTGTGAAACCAGAATTTAACCACTGGAGCGGTGTAGAAATCATACACCTTTTTGGTCCAAGGAAGAAGACATTTGCTCCCTCTCTCCTCATCACCCTGAATCTAGAGAACAGTCATTGGCATTGGATATGATAAATAGTACCTTAAGAAGGCTAAGTGTTAGAGTGCATTGTGTGTTTTTATTTGGGTAGTTCACATTTTAAGCAGTGACCTGTAGTGTGACCTGCTGTACTTAAATTAAAACTATTTTAAACAACATTTCTCAGTTCAAGGACTTGTTTTTTTGTCAACTACTCATGTGTATGAACAATATTATAGTGTGTAGTCATGTCTTAGTTATCTAAATTCCTTACTGCATTTGTAGCCCCTTCTTGCTCTGATGCCCCTTGGCTCCCTGGGTCCCATCCAAACGGCAATGCTTCTTGGGGTTGAGGGACATGGGACATCTCTGCCTGACTCTTAAACTCTAACAGCTGAATGGCCACAGGCATCATGATACTGGCAATAATCTGGAGAGAAAGAATGTGGTTTTGGAAAACAGGCTCTTAAAAACACAGATCTGTGTCAGGGTAGAAATGTGCTTTAATCATGTGTTAAATATCAAGAGAAACTGTCAAAAAGGCACACATAATATCACACTGCTTATCAAAAAGTTTACAAGTGAGATCTCTAAATTCCTTGATCTGTAGGCACACGCACATTGCTGGTGCGTGGTGAGAATACTGGCACACTATGGCTGCCGTCACATCAGCCAGGTGGATGCTGCACACTGGTGGTGGTTGAGGAGAGTCCCGTTCACTGTGTAAAGCACTTTGAGTGTAGTGCCAGAAAAGCGCTATCCAAATGGAACGTTCATTAATTTATTCATTCATTCATGCATTGAATTGACTTGACATGTTTGTTGGAAATGCAAGTTGTTTGCTTATCTATTTATGTAATTTACTTTCTACTCCTGGAAGCACTGACTAGCTTGAGGAACTTCTGAATTCATACTGTAGCCCTGCTGTTTGGTTTCTGTGAGTACTTGTAGCTGATATCTGAATATAGTTTAACAATTAAATCTTAAAAGTCTTAAAAAGGTTTTGCTCTAAGAAACTAAAAGTACTTTAAAGCATATGTTAATTTTACTTAGACATCTGTCATATTGGAAACATAAACTCCTGAAACATTCCTGAGTGCACTCTAACAGCCCAAAAACTACACATGTAATAGTCCCCTATATTAAAGGTGCACTCAGTGTTTTTTACCCTTGTTAAAACATTTCACTCCTAAAGAAATTAATTGAATTTTTTTTAAATATGCAACAACAAAAAAATTAGATGAAGACACAAATCATATCAGTAACTTTACAAAACCCATTTTATTCAACATGGAGAGGGTCCCTCATGGGGGCAGCCATGTTAGGATCACATGACCAGCTGAATACTACTCGCTTAATCTCAGTAACCACCCTGTAATTGGACACTTTCACTCATTAATTAAATTAATCATGGCACACTGTGAATAGTGAATTTCTTTAAATGAAAACTTAAATTATCCTGCATCCACGCCCCTAGGTGTAAGTTTAAATCCAAGATGACATAAACAAAAACTAACTGAGTGGACCTTTAAACAGATATTCACTCTTTCTTTGCAGTTTAAAATGCCAGCAGATTAACAGAAATCTATTTCAAACACCGTTAACAGTAAATATTTGCTCTGCATAAGTTGTTGTCCAAGCAAAGTATTAAATAAAAAAAGAAAAGTGTTATTTGTACATCACCACCACCATCATCATCCAGCATCTCAATTAAACTGACCTTGAACCAGGAGTTTTTACTCATGTTGAGACGGCCCATCCACAGGTCTGTAAGGAGCATCTGAGTGCAAGTATGGGCCACGAAGGACCTGAGTCTTGAGGAGACGGCCATCTGCAGACAGGTGAAGTTACTCCAGTCCTTCATCTCCCATGTCAGCAGTTTCATTGCCATGCGATCGTTCTCTTTGAAGGCCTTGTCCAGGAGATCCACAGCCAGCTCACCAAACTCTCTAAGAGATGAAACACAAACATGCACCCAGAAAATGAATTTTGACTTCTTTGCTGTTCATAGACAAGTTCTAAACACACATCTTTAAAGCCTAAGTGTGTAATTGTTTCAATATTTAAATACTTTTTCCTATACCATCTGAAATGCAGAGGCAACTATGCAGTAAATAAGCCATTCAATTTGAAGTGTAAACATTAGTCTGGCTCTATGGTGCTTTCAGAACATTGCTCAGTTTCGTGGGGCATCACATCCAATTCAACACAGCAACATTAGCCGCTTTCCACCGTCGGGATGAACAGTTCTCATTGCGAAACCGCACTGTTCCATGGCAATCCAGGCCAGTTGGCAAGGTTACGGTTTCTTTTTCCACTGTGGTGATTCAATTTACAAATGTCACTTGGTGATGGCATGATAGGTAAACAATGGTGCTATGGTGCATGATCGCATATCCCATTTTTGAGGCATGCTTTCCCCCTGGTTTTTACTTTGCTAAAGCACAGGAAAGTCAAATATCAAATGTCGCAAAAAGGAAAGCAAACTGAAAAGGGCAAGAGGTTTACCATCACTTGCACAGAAAGGTAAAAGTTCCCAGACTAGCTAAAAAGGACATTATTGACAAAACAATATACAGGTAATAAAATGATACATTGTATGAATTTTAATGAGCTATCTAGCGCAATCTAACTCCCAGGCGCAAAAGACTTGTAGAAAAATAATACTTAAACCATCATCAAAAATCCATGAAGATACACCAAGCATACACAATGTTTTCATTAAATTATATTGAACTCACCATAGCGAACTATCCCAGCTACCTAGAAGCACATGAGTAACCTTGGCATTGGCACGTACTAAAGCCATTCCACCAGCATGGTTGAGAACAGTAAGCTAAATGTGCAGAGAAATACAGACCGAGAACGGTTTGTAATCGTGCCGTGCCGAACCCTGCTCAAGTGGAAAAGCTAATGGAAGCATTCCTTACCATGCTCAGAAACATTCAGATCGATGGTGAAAAAGCGGCTATAGACCTTATTTATGCTATCTTTGATTTTTAATGGGAATGACAATGAGGCTGAGAGGGTTAGACTTCCAGTCTCTTCAATGGGCTGTACTGCAGTTTAAAGTGTTTTTGGATCGTTCCACGAACAAAACATTGATCAAATATCTGTCCAAGAACATTCAGTATACAAAGAACTCCAGACAACATGAGTTCGATGTGATCTTTGAGCTTGACACCATGATGTGATCTAGGAGCTATTTTAGTCACCATGACAAGTTCCATGTGTGTGTAAGCATACTTGGCAACGAAGGTCATTCTGATTCTGTTTCTGATTTATACATCTTTATACCGTTAATGCCAATGAAGAGATGGTAAGTCTATCCTTCATAGCCTCATTGTCATTCCAAATAAAGATGGCACAAGCATGAAGAAGGTCTATTAGCTCAACCAGTTGCATTAGTTTGGGGCGGGACTTTTGGTCTGGCCAAAGGAAAAAGGGGGAGAATGTTCAGCGAACCGATACGAAAACAATCATTACTTCTGCAATTCAGTTTGGTGATGCGACTGCCGCGAAAATGACACACATCATCTTAATCTTTTGAGACATGGATTAAAATAATTGTATCCTGCATTTAGACTAAAAAAAATAAGTTAAATTTACTCTCCATTCATAGATGCATTCAGAACATGGTGCTTGTATTACAATCTTCAGAGTGAGCAGAAAAATAACTGACAGTGAATTCTTCTTCAGCTCCTCGGCTGTGCTGTCATCCATATTGCTCTCCTTGGCTTCCATTGCCATAGCGCGGTAGAGCTTGCAAGCCACCACTGCCCTGGCCATTGCCTGCTCTCCATGCTGCCACAGGAACAGTGCCATCTTTTGCCGATGCTTGAGCACTGCCCACACAAACAGGTCGTTAAAAGTGCAAACAAACTCGGAGCTCAGAGCTGACTTCGGGTCCTGAGGCACCACCGCAACCTCCTGCAAAGACACAATTCTGGGTGTTTTTAATAAATGGCTTTATTGTGTGCATGTATGTATGATTTGTTGTGTCTGAGAGTAGAATGGAGAAGTTCAAAGGACCTTGTGTCTATAGGGTTGAGCAGTTCTGTAGAAATGGGAACGAGATGGGGTGGTCTCTGAATTTAGAGCTGCTTTCCTGGATTTGAAGGGGCTGGAGCTCTCCTTCCCACCCTCCTATCTCAGACCAAAATATATAATTAAATTCCATAAGTTCTAATGGAAAATGTACAGTCAAGGCCAGAAGATTTTGAACACCTCATTTTGTTACAATAAATGTAAATATACTGACAAATATTTTGAAAAATTATTATGACACATCTACATATTAAAACAGTTTTACAAATATTCTTACATGGTGAAAATTATTAGTTACTATGTCAAAGACTGTTCAGATTATTATGGAATACCATCTTATAATTTACTGAATACTGCGCACTTACACTATACTATGAAAAATAGTATGTGAAACTGTACGCATTATTTAATGATAAAAGTTTCAAACAACAGTACGCTACACTGTTGTCACATGACCCCATCATGTTGCATATGAGTGGTGTCCAGTAATCATCATAGAATGCTGTTCGGATCACAGTCAAAGTTAGCTTAAATGAACAACATAAATAGTATTTGTTATTTTGTAGACAATGCATCTGGTTTATAGAAAGAAGACATACCTTCACTGGGGTATGGAAGCGACTGTACATGGCTCTGAAGCTCTTCCGTGTATATGTGCTTCGATAAGCTCCACCAATCAGGTATTCAATCACCATTCCAACGTCAATCAAAGAGATCTTATAACTCATAGGGAGGCGAGTCTATGCAAACAGTCAGAAAATGCTTAAGGAAACTGTAATTGAAATTACAAGGCAGAACTCTCTCAAGTTTAATGTATTATCCTCAGCAAACCTTTTTGGCATCCGCAATGATGTGTCGTAGAAAATTATCTGGGGAGCCTTTTTGCTGGAAAATACAAATACATTGATTTTAACCAGAACCAGAGATACTAGCTTGTATCAGAGACAAAAGCATCATGCAAGTGGTGAATGGTCATTACTATGTTGTAGAGCTGTTCCAGGCGAGAGATGGTCAGGAAGCGGCTCATGGTCATGCCGTTCTCAATCAGCAGCTTCACAAAACTGACACGGTCCATCACCAGCGCATCCAGCATGGTCTGCTCAAGAGATCCTACCTACAATATCCAGTGATATATTATCCAGTACCACTCTTAATGGGCAAAATGCCACATTCCTGTCTGTATATTCATAAATGGGTAACTTTACCTGCCACTGTTGTCCATACACTACAATGTGTTCCTTTGCGATATCAGCTCTGTCCCAGGCCAACGTTACATTAAGCTGCTCTTCAGGGGAGGATCTGGTACCTGTATGCAAAACAGTTTAGGGAATGTTTCATATATTAAACATAAAAGGGGAACATATTATCAAAACAAGATTTTCCTTTATCTTACAATGTGAAGTTCCCTCCCCAGTCCACCCAGACCATTTACTGAAACTAAGCTATAAAAAGATAATTCAGAAAAGGTTCTTGTGGCATATCACATACATACACACATGCCTACATGTATGCATAAATACCTATTCAGATTTCTGAAATGATCCTGCCCTGATGAATGAGTGTGAACTATGCCAGTACATAGTAAGCCAAACATAGAGTAATAGAGAGGTCACTGACATATAAAAGTCTTAAAGGTACAGTACAAAGAATAGTCACGTAAATTTAAATAACTAAGTTATGGGTGTTAAAACATTGACTAACATTATAAATGGACTTGGTAACACTTTAAAATACGGTTCCATATATTAACATTAGTAAATGCATTAGGTACTGTAACATGAACAAACTATTAACAATATATTTGTTACATCATTTATTAATCATTGTTAATGTTAGATAATAAAAATACAATTGTTCATTGTTAGTTCATAGTGCATTAACTAATGTTAACTAATACAATCTTTGATTTTAAATATTAAGATTAAGATTCAACTTTATTGTCATTGTGCAGAGTACCGGAACAGAGCCAATGAAATGCAGTTGTTTTCACATATCCCAACTAAGCTGGGGTCAGAGCGCAGGGTCAGCCATGAAACAGCGCCCCTGGAGCAGACAGGGTTAAGGGCCTTGCTCAAGGGCCCAACAGTGGTATCTTGGCAGTGCTGGGGCTTGAACCCCCAACCTTTCGGTCAGAAACCCAGAGCATTAACTGCTGAGCCACCACATATGTTGAAAGTAGCATTAACTATGAAAATTAATTAAAATAACTCTACAAGCGTAGAATTTGGTTCTTTTAATATAACATTAAAAAATGTCATAGCAACATTCTATACCTCTCAGTGATGTAGTCAGAATAGCAACATCTGCCTCCTGAAGGTCCTCAGATTCTGAATCAAAAATGCTGATCTAAAATATAAAAAGGCATTTTCAGAGATAAAACCTAAATTAAATCTAATGAAAGTCAAATGAAAGAAATATTACGGGTTCAATACAAGTTAAGCTCAATCTACAGCATTTGAGGCATAATGTTAATCACCACAAAAATGTATTTAGACTCATCCCACCTATTCTAAAACGCAAAAATCTGGGTTACGCTGAGCGATAAAATACTCACCATTTCAAAAGTATAGCCACAAGATGTAAACAATATGTGTCTAAACATTATTTTAGTATCATAAAATCACGAACTAATTTTACAACTTTGTTGCCATGAAGACGTAATGCTGGAAAACCTAAATTGACTGTTATATATAATTTAAAGGTATAGTTCACCCAAAAATTTTAATTCTCTAATAATTTACTCGCCCTCATGATATTCCAGGTGTGCATGACTTTCTTTCTTCACCAGAACACATTTGAAGAAAAATATAACAATTTCTTAGCACAGTAGCTCCTTAAAATGCAAGTGGATAGACTTTTGAAGCTCCAAAATTCACAGAGAGTCAGCATAAACATCATCAATATGACTACAGTGGTTAAATTAATCTCTTCTAAAGCAAAACAATCACATTTGGTGCAAAAAAAAAAAAAAAAAAAAAGATAAATATTTAAGTACTTTTTAACTATAAACCAACAGTTCCAGTAAGCTCCATGATAGTGCTGAGTTCACGTGGTCTCTCATGTTATGGATGTAATCTCACATTCTCCTCTCAGTTGAGACATCCAGGATAAGCACAAAAACGCACCATTATGAGTAAAAAAACAAACCGATACAAATACAGATCTAAACCCAAACCAACAAAGCTTCTGAACTGCATTCCTCCTTTTCACTGGTAAACAGCGCTGCTCTTCCAGATGTGTCGCACGTGCATCAGTTCTCACGTGTCTCACATGCCAAAGCGATTATGTCACATGGACCAGAAGTGATTATTTAGAGTTAAAAAGCACTTCAATACTGATCTTATTCACACCAAAAGTGATTGTGTTGCTTTAGAAGACTTTCATTTCACCGCTGGAGCCATCAAATTACATTTATGCTGACTGTCTGTGATATTTGGAGCTTCAAAAGTCTGATCACCATGCACTTGCATTTTAAGGAACTACTGAGCTGAGATATTTTTCTATTTTTCTTCAAATGGGTTCTGGTAAATAAAGAAAGTCATGTACACCTGGGATATCATGAGGGTGAGTAAATGATCAGAGAATTTAAATTTTTGAGCAAACTAACCTTTAAACAACTTTACAGCAATTTTTAAAGAATAATCAATATAATTGCTTTCATAAAGGTATAAGTGTTATATTTCTGTCTTTAAACCTTCCAAAAATTGCACTTCCATATCCAACCTCAATTTTTGCTTTTATTAAAGAGGAGGGATGAGTCAAAAATTGTGGTAATCAACATTATGCCACAAATGCTGTCAGTTGAGCTTAACTTGAATTGAACCCAGAATACTCCTTTAAAGCCAATTTTAACAGGATTTAAAATACTGCACATAGAAATTAATTTTAACCAACACACATGGCCAGCATTAAAACAGATTTGCAAACTAGTAGTGCTGCCGTTGTGTCATGTTCAGTATAGCCAGCAGTTATTTATTTTGTTGGTATTAGTATGAAACCATCAGCATCCCATGCCAATAATATAAATGCATGTAACTCTATAAAACACCCAGAGGAGATGTTCCTTCTCTTTACATGCCTTTGGCATTTCATCTTCACATGAGTGATTCATACCCAATCAAAGAATCTGAGTGCCTGGGGACCAAATTAATCCATTCAACTCGATTAATATGGAAATACGTTTCATGCACCATCATTCCAATTATTCTGTTCTCTCTCAATTTAGAAGCTTGGAGATGCGGGATGGGAGTGGTGAACTACAACATTCCGTTTGATGGAGGCTTAGCATCAGAGCTTTCGGCGTAATGACAGAGACCGATCCACAGCAGGCATCTTATCACACAAAACAACCACTGTTTACCGCCAAGTAGGAGGAGAGAGGAAGAGACAGATGAAGAGGAAACAGCGAGAGAGAAAGAGAGAGAGAGAGAGAGAGAGAGAGAGAGAGAGAGAGAGAGAGAGAGAGAAATAATGTGTACAAACACAAAAGGGGATCTGAATATGCTGTTCAGGGTTTAGAACTTTGAGGACAACAACTTTTGCTAACGATTGAGGAGTTTAAGATTGAGTTAGGATGATATTTCCTGAACTGCCAATTAGAACCTGCAAGTAAACTTCCTAAACGATCACTATCTCTTGATAGCAGAGGTGGAAAGTAATGAATTACAACTAATCTCGTTACAGTACTTGAGTAATTTTTTCACATTTTTCAACTTTTTTTTTTACGTATAAATAAACAATAGTACTTTTACTTGAGTTGATTAAAAATGAAGTATTCAACTTCGCTACAATTATTATTAAGTCCAAAAAATACATAATATTTCTGACTTTTTGGGAAGAAGAAAGTTAGAAGCGCTAAATCTGTTACCGCTTAAACTAATACGTGCTGTGTGTGGCCAACGGAAGCCCACATGGCACAGCATCATGAGCACAGCAGCTCTCATAAACTGCTGACAGTGTCCTCTCCTCTGTAGCTTCTCCAAGACTTTCTGCCCTGTCACTAAACAAGAACTGTAATACTGTGATTTTCTGCATATTTCATTTTATTCTGGAAAGGAGCTGTTCATTCAGGTTTGAGGGATCCATCTGAACACGTTTATTCACTGATCAAACTTCACTTGTTTTTAATGTAGGTATTGTTTTAACTGTGTCAAATATTAACACAATGAAATTGGAACAGGCCAACGTGTAACTCATTTCACTATAATTCTGCTGTCTCCTTGGCAATAATGATTTCAAGATTGATTACACTTTATAGCATCATCTACCACTCTGCGTATGCGTCAAGCACTTGGAAATGTAGAGGCTGTGCCTAGAGACTGTGTTGTGAAATGTACTGTGAAAAAGAGTTGGTATGTTCTCACCCAGTGTCACTAGTTAAAGCTGAAGTATGTAATTTCTGCGCCAATAATCGGAATTACGAAAATAAATCTTTCTGAAAAATTTCTGAATTCGCCCCCTCATATTCCATCATTGATCAAACAAACAGATAGTCCCGCCCCCAACTCACTCCATTAGTCTAGTCTATGTTGTTTTCTCTCTTGAGATGGGTCGCTCTAAAAATACAGAGGAATTTTCATAACACCAAAGAGATACAGTGCTTACAGTTTTCAAGAAAATTAACCTATGAATGGCTTACTTATAGTTGTCTCTGCATATTAAGCCTGAATAGGAGAAATAGGAGAACACTGAAAAAGTTACACACTTCAGCTTTGAGGTTTTTTAACTTACAGCCTCTCTGTATTCCATGCATTCCATGAGTATGTTGAGGAGCTCAATGGCTTCTGATCTCTCCACACAAAACATCTCCTGAATCCGCAACAGGAAATCTTCTTTTATATCAGAATCTAACTTTCTATAGAGGAACATAGAGCAAAAAGGAAGCGCAAATACACAAATGTAAGTAATCTGCAATTACACAATAAAATAACTAAATTAATGTGGAATAACTCAAGTAGTTATTAATGTTTTCAGAATGTACTTAGCAAAAATACCTACGTGACTACTTCTTTATATTTAAAATTGAAGGCAATTAGCCTTCATTTATGACCATAACACACTAAAAACACCAGGAATCTCACCAGAGCACCGGATTAGACCTTTGCATCACTCAAACATTGCCAAAATAAACAAATTGATACCTTTCCTATACTCAGGTGGGAAGAGGTGACACACACCTTTCTACAGCTGTCTGTTTGTGTACTAAGGCAAACAGGTCAGCTGCTCTGCCTGTTCCCTCAAACACCAGCACAGGCACAGGAGAAGCTCTACGAACATACTCCAGGACTACAGAGAGGATTGCAGGGCCTCCCTCTACTACAACACACACCAAAGGCACGTGCTGAGGCAACCCTAAAATGAACACACAAATACAGCACTTAAAGACAGAATCAAACATATGCATATATAATTCAACATATACCTTTTACTGAAAAGTATTTTACACAGGCCCACCCATATCCTACAGACACTTACTGGGGTGGATCTTCTGCAAATGTATGTACCTCTCCAGTCTCTTCCTCAGGTCTATCTGACAGCCTGATTTACCAATAGTCCCATCATCAACTAAGAGGAAGTGTGAATGCATGCCGTTGAGACTGGCACGTTTGCTCAGAGGATTACCAAGAGCCTGGTAGTGTTTCAAGACCTTACATAGGACAAAAAACATTATTATGCTGCTCATGAGGAATCTTAAATGCCCTTAAGAATACTGATGAATGCATAGTTATTACACTAAAATTCAGTACATATATATTGCAATTTTTTTTATTTATTAACTCACATCTCTGCCAATAAGGTCAATATTATTCTCAATGATCCCCCAGGGTGTAATTCCTAAAACATTCCTCTTCCTGTGGTCATGTGAACCATATACTTTTACAGCATCACCGACATACCTAGATACACCTGGATGAAAGAGAAATAAGGTCATAATAAAGTACAGGATGATAACTTACTGATATAAAAGAAGTTATATGTACTCTACATTTCTCCTGTAATATGTACTATAGAACAGGGGGTTTCAAACTTTTTGATGCTAAAGACCCCAAAATATGATAATTTTCTTGCAAGGGACACCCAGTGAGAGAAAAATAGTAAACATGATGTTACAAAGAAAAATTCTGAATCACAATCAGAATGAGTTTATTGCCAAGTGTTCTCACGTATACAAGGAATTTCCTATTTTCTTTGGTGATAGGAGAAACAAGAGCACACAGAATATTACAGTGAGACACAGAATATAAAACAAGGTAAGAGTATAAATAGACATACAAATAATTGGACATATAACAGAATGGTGTATGTACATGTGCAAGTTTTAATGTATGTGCAAGGTAGGGGTATGTACAGTTATTTAATAAAATCTGAGTGAATTTACATATGCACATGAGATATGTATTTACACTGTTTCCCTATGGGGGAGTCCTGAAGCAGTTTAATCGTTCATGAGGAAAATGGCCTGAGGGTAAAAACTGTTCTTGTCCCTGTATGTCCTGGCATTCAGTGCTCTGTAGCGCCAGCCAGAAGGCAACAGTTCAAAGAGGGAGTGGGCAGGGTGTGTGGGGTCCAGAGTGATTCTACCTGCACGTTTCCTCACTCTGGAGACGTACAGGTCTTGGAGGGTGGGCAAGGGGGAACCAATAACAATACATTTATTGTAGTTTCCTTCAAACCAAGCCAGACATTTATAGATGTACACAGGACAGACTCAATGATTGGTGAGTAGAACTGTGGCAGCAGCTCCTATGGCTGGTTGAACTTCCTCAGCTGACAAATGAAGTACAACCTCTGCTGAGCCTTCTTCATAATGGAGTCTATGTGGGTGTCCCACTTCAGGTCCTGAGAAATGGTAGAGCTCAGGATTCTGAATGACTCCACTAATGCCACAGTGCTATTCAGGATGGTGAGGTGGGAGGAGTTTTGGCAAAATTTTAATAATTGGCCTTTATAATGTCATTGTACTAAAGCAAAACTAATTATTAAAATTTTATATGGAAAATATATGCTTTTTATTAATTTGACAGTGTGTCTTTTTTTGTATTATAGTAATGTAAGATGTTTAAACCAGAAGAAAAACATTTTCAAATCAGTTAAAATATATTTGTTCAAAATAAACATTGTTTCAAAATAGATTTTTAAGCCCATGGTTTATGAAATTTGAAAAAAATATGAAATAGTTAAGATTTAAAATAGTAAAAAAAAAAAAAAATTATTTCTAATGTTTGTATTTGCCGCAGAAACCAGTTTGAAAACCTCTGCTGTAGAAAATAGTTTGATGGACAAGAAAAACAAGACAAGTTAAAGGGATAGTTCACACCAAAAAAAAATAAAAAATTTAAATTCTGTAATCAATTACTAATGCTCATGCTGTTCCAACCCCTTTGAATTTCTTTTTTACATGAAATACAAAAGGAGATTAGGCAGAATGACACCCTCAGTCACCATTCACTTTCATTGCATTTTTGTCCATACAATAAAAGTAAATGGTGACCTATGCTATTATTCTGCCTGACATCTCCTTTTGTGTTCCATGGAAGAAGTCATACGGGTTTGGGCCAGCATGAGAGCGAGTAAATGATGACAAAATGTTCATTTTTGGTTGTACTATCCCTTTAGGAGCATTCCAACGACACCAATGTCAGCCCACAAATACAAACCCGTATTAATCCCGTCAGTCAATATCCATGCGCCGGTGCTCTCTGCAGCTGTGATGAGCCCTGCGCTGAAGGCCTGGCACACCCGTGGAGAAAGAGGGAAGTTATCTGTCCCTCCGTGCACTGAGATCACCAACTTGGGCATCTCCATGTGCCATTCTCTCAGCATCAGCTGAAGAAGGTGCTCTGGTGGAGTGTCACAGGAAAGACGCACATACTGCAGAGAAAAGAGCATATTAAAATGTAACTATACAATGTAATGTTACAATAATGTAACTATATAATTGTCCATAGTTAGGATAGCAAAAATATATAGGCTTAGTAAGCAAATAAACTTTTAAAAGGAGGCAGAAAATGCATCCCATTCTTTTATTGTTGACATCAAATGCTGTGTATCCAATGAACCTGTTGGTAGAAGCTAGCCAACATGGACGGGTTGCATGATAAAACCATAAACGAAGCTATGCAAGGTGAAAGAAAAAGACACAGACTACATAAAATATGGGTTCACCAGCAGCTACAATTTGTATTAATATTATGTTAATATTAGTAATATTAATACATTTAAATTTTTGATCAACAGAACAATTTTGTTTACTTTTGTACAGTAAGAAATTCTGGTCACCACTAGATGTCCAATGTAAAATCTGGAACCTGATATATTATACTGTGAATATCCCAATATGTACTGTTCATCCTCGAAAACACACACATCTACAAACTTACTTAGCCCTTGTGTACACCAACCTTGGCACGGCACGAACGCTTTGTGCTGCCCTGGAAGTCCAGTGATCCGAAAGCATCAGTGGGGCTGACACTGGTGTGTCGTGCCACTGACCACTCCTCCTCACCAGAGGCGCCAGGGTCAGGGCCATGACCCAAGAGGCCTGAGTAGGGGCCCACATGCTCCCCGATCAGCCTGCCACAACAACATCTGAGGAATGAGAGGTGAGAAGAGCCAAGACAAATGATAGAAGAAAGGGGAGGAAGGAAACAGTTATGAGACTATTGTAAGGCTATTTATAATCAAAACAGAGCTTTTAGGTGAAGAAAACAATCAATAGAAATATTATATTAAATAAAGAAATACATATTTTTTTAAATAAGCAGAGGATGTGTGTATGTACTTATGAAAAAAATATTAATACCTTACTAAGCTTTGGCATACTTGGCACACTGGGTAACACCTGCAAAACAGTAAGAATTGCCATGTTCATCCTTTAAACCTTAAATGCATGGATATTTCAGCAATTACCCCACTACTTAGTCTGTGTAGTCTCATGTGGTTCTGTGTTGGTTCTATGTTGTTTTATGTAGCACCATGGTCCTGGAGGAACGTTGTCTCGTTTCGCTGTGTACTGTACTAACTGTATACGGTTGAACGACAATAAAAACCACTTGACTTGACTTGACTTGACTACATACTCAGGCCTTTAGAAAACTGGCACATACTGTATATCTATCAAAATGGATCTACAAAATGGCCAAATATTATAACATTTTCAAAATATTTTTAAAATCATTAGAAAATAATATAATATAATAGTATATTGATATAATTTTATGTTTTAAATATTTTAAAGAGATTATGCAACAAATTAGGACAAATCTAGAACAGGATTAATGACTTCCACACTGAAATTTCATGAGAAGTAATTGTCTGTCAAACACATACTGAGCAAAACATAACACAGAAGCTACACGTATGTATTTTCTCAGACACTTACTGAGTCTAAATAGACAACACAATTTGCATAATTTTAATATTACACACAAATGAAAAAGCCATTTCATATTGTTCATGTGTTGTACTTGCTATAGTTTACTTCCATGTTGTTTCTTCTTCAAATGGCAATGTCAAATGTAAATCAAGTAAATCACTGAAACATCAGTGCCACCTTAAGCAACAAATAACATGTACAGTATAATATGTATGTATGTTTACAGGCATATGGGATACTGATAGTTCACCATTGTTGCACATTGCACTGAAAATCAACGTGATATAGTAGTCATTTCTATAAATATTTGACTTAATAATAAACCAAAAATAGATATCCTGTTTAAACTTATATAGATATAAATATATCAAATTTGATTTATGAACCTGCAAAAAAATGAATTAAAAAATGACACTGTTACATATCTAGGATCTCTAATGTCCCTATACAATTTTAGTAGTTTAGCCAGATACAGTGTGTGTGTGTGTGTGTGTGTGTGTGTGTGTGTACATTATTTATCAATCTGAAAGAGAATGATTTAGGATTACAAAAGGGGTGTGGGCTCAACTCCAAATAAAATGGATGAGGAACATGTGGTGGAATAAGGTCCCGGTTCACTAAAGACCAGAGGTATGCATTAAAGGCTTAATAGATTGTTTTATATCATGATCATGATTAATAATGACACATTAGCATAGCTAAAAGTATACAGTGTGTAAATATAAATACATTTTTAAGCACACCTGTGATGATCACGTGAGGCTGGCAGAAATTTGACACATTCTCTCTTGTAAAAGGTGGCCTGGATCCAAGTCCTTCTTGACTGGAGGGAGATAAGTTAAAACACAATACTATCACTGAATTAGAAGTTTACCAAGAAGAGAAAAAGTTAAGATAATTGAACAACATACCATTTTCTTCTCAAATCTCTGTCACGCCAGTGAAAGAATGAGTCAGTCCTGAATATTTTCAGTCATTCCTTTGGAGATCTTTGCCAAAGAAAAAAAAAAAGGGAAAAAAAATAGAAGAAGAATTGGCGTGAGTTGGAAAACTACGTCTATACATCCTTTTCCGGGAATTATTGAGTAACATAATGGGACTCCAATGATCTCCCCAGTTCAAATGCCGCCATCTAGCCGAGGACACTAATTAAACGAAAAAGGGTGGAGGGTGTCCTTCCAAAAACAGTGCCTGAAACATAGACATATTGCAACCATCTATACAGACATATGAACTTATCGGTCCAGGAATAGATTTGTGCATTTGGCGAAGAGGTCGCGGACAGCCTGCACAACAACACGTCTATGTGGAATGTGATTGAAATAACTCTTGACTGAAACGCAAGTTTTAACATGTCTTGGAGAATACCCTGTGGATATAACATTTCGTTTCATATATAAAGGCAGCCAATAACAATGATAGCGTACGCTATTATACTATGTTCTTTATTTACCTGTGTAATGTCAACAGCCTCGTTTTCCCAGCAATGATTTCCATAAAAACAACGTCTTCATAATTCCTGCATTGACTTCGCTCATAATTGAGGAGATGCAATCGGCTAGGAAGTGGGTGGTCTTTAGCATAGGCTGTAAAGTGTCGAGTGTGGGCACGCCACTGGAACTTTAACCAAAGTTTTGTTTTGTTCTGGGAAGGTCGTGCCTTCTCGAGAGAAACCGATAGAAGTTGCTTAACAAACATAGCTGCGTTTTTCTTCATCGGTTGCTTTCGCAATGCTTTTATATGTCAGGAGACCGGAACGATTCTTACATGTCTACTAATACTTCACGTATTCAGTAGTTGTTTCGCGCATTTATTTCATGTGCAGCCGAGCAAAAACGGAAAATAACGTGGTTAATGACTAACTAAATACTCTAAGGTTGTTCAAGGTAGTTAAACAGCGTATAATGGAAATATAGTAGGAACACGAGCAGATGGCAGTTCTAGTGCCTGGTGTGATGATTACTTCAGTGGGTTCAACACTGGATCCCGAATGATTATTTCTCCATAAATTTGTATTTGATATACATTAATAAAAATCATCCAAGAAACAGCACAAAGCTTTGGAGAAGTGATTTAACCTCAAGAACAATAAAGAGTATACACACACAAACTCAGCAAAAACATCCTCTCACTTTCAACTGCTTTTATTTTCAGCAAACTTAACAGAAAATTGAATAATGTAGGGAAATGGGGTGGGGTCAAAAGTAACAGTCAGTATCTGGTTAAGTAGCTTCATTAAATACGGCAGTGCATCTCCTCCTCATGGACTGCACCAGATTTGCCAGTTCTTGCTATGAGATGTTACCCCACTCTTCCACCAAGGCACTTGCAAGTTCCCAGACATTTCTGGGGGGTATGGGCCTAGCCATCATCCTCAGATTCATCAGATCCCAGACGTGCTTAATGTGATTGAGATCCAGGCTATTTGCTGGCAATGGCAGAACACTGACGTTCATTTCTTGCAGGAAAATAACTCACAGAACGAGCAGTATGGCTGGTGGCATTGTCATGCTGGAGGGTTATGTCAGCATGAGCTTGCAGGAAGGGTACCACATAAGGGATGAGGATGTCTTCCCTGTAACTCAGTGTTGAGATTGCCTGCAATGACAACAAGCTCAGTCCGATGATGCTGTGACACACCGCCCCAGACCATGACAGACACTCCAACTCCAAATTGATCCTGCTCCAGAGTACAGGCCTCAGTGTAACTGAGGTGTTGTTACACGTGTTCTACCACTGCAAGGACAATCAGCTGTCCTTCCTGTCTCCCTGTAGCACCGTCTTAGGCATCTCACAGTACGGACATTGCAAGTTATTGCCCTGACCACATCTGCAGTCCTCATGATTCCATGCAGGCACGTTCACGCAAATGAGCAGGGACCCTGGGCATCTTTCTTTTGGTGTTTTTCAGAGTCAGTAGAAAGGTCTGTTTAGTGTCCTAAGATTTTATTACTGTGACCTTAATTGCCTACCGTCCGTAAGCTGTTAAGTGTCTTAATGACTGTTCGACAGGTACATGTTCATTGTTTACGGTTCACTGAACAAGCATGGAAAACATTGTTTAAACTCTTTACAATAAATATCTGTAGTCATTTTGATTTTTACAAAATTATCTTTAACATACAGTGTCCTGAACATATATTGTACATATATTGTATATGTGAAATATATATATATATTCACATATATTGTATATTTGAAAATAGAGAGAGAGACTAATTAATATATATATATATATATATATATATATATATATATATATCTATATATATATATATATATAGACACACACACACACACACACACACACACTTAATCAAATGAACAGATCTGTGTCTGAATGCTTATCACCAGCAAAGCAATCCCCTGATAAAGGTGGCTTGCTCTCAGCTCACATTCTCTCCTAGATCAAAGATCATAAACACCTGACATAATAGTGTGGAAATAGGTATGTTTCACTTCCTTTTGATGCATTTCACATGGAATGGCAAAAGCAACCACAGACAACTCAGTGAATCATAGTTCAGCTGTAAATAATGCAATTAGATCCATGATCAGTCCAATATGCACAATTACTAAATGCTTCACAATTCTGAACACATGATATCTGTGAGAGAGGAATTTTTGATTGAATGTTTCTTCTGGGGGCCTCCACACAAGGCCTTGTAAATACATCCAGTGCAGATCAAGTGATGTCAAGTCAGGTCAGGTCATAACACATAGACAGACATCTGAACATGAATAAACCAGTCATTGTGCACTGGCGATTTCCTCAGGTTTCCATCTCCTCTTAAGTCTTTGGCTGAAAAGGTTGCATTGGGCCCATCTGAGCACTCAGTCTCCAAGAGAGAAAGATCCAGCTCAGGTAGTGGAATACGCCAGAACTGGAAGGAACTGAAAGCAGAGAGATACTCATCTGTGCACATCACCTAGTGGAACACACAGAAATTATGACATCGGATCTAAAGACTGAAGTGTTCACAAAAGCAAAACATTTGGTATATACAAACATTTATACAAACATAAATACAAAATCCCTTTTTTCGCAACTGGTTTGATAAGAATATTATTTTAGTAAGCCAACTCTTGGATGATAGGGGTGTCCAGTTTTCTTATGAACGCTTTATGCAAGAATTTTTTTCCCAGTCCGATTTCTTTACCTGCTTGTGTAAGCTATTGGAAAAACAGAATAGTGGTATAGAATGGAAAGAATTCTGGCTTCTTTGGAAAAATTATTCTGTCCAATAATGTAGTTGATGTCTCTTTTAAGATTAGTCATAATTGCTAGCAAGTAAATCACAAACTAGAAAAGTTTAATGTCAGTATTTCACCCAAATGATCCTTTTGCCCTCACTTTGAAGAAACAGTTGACCACCTGTTTTGGAATTGTGTTTATGTAGTGTTTTGGATTGGCTTTTCACATAAAAAAAGAAAAGTTTGGTAAATCTTTGAAATTAGGCTATTTTATATACCTTTAACAATTAATTTATTATTATGTAATTTAGATATTATTTTTAAATGTAAATGCCTGCTTTTTATACATTTTTGTTCCTTAAAGATGTTGAACTGTGATTAAAATATTTAAAGAACTATGCAAATTTGCTAGTAATACTCTTTTATGGTGTGCTACTTATGATAATAAGGTATAATCTAAGGAAAAATATAATCTTTTTTTTTTTTTTTTTTTTTAGGTAAACATCCAGTCATTTTTTTGTTTATCACTATTTGTTTGTAAATGTAGTATTGCAACAACAACAAAAACAGGTAAACATGATATTAGCATGAGAAAAAATATTAAGCTTTAATACGCAATACAATCACGAGGAAACAAGGCAAAACCACGTAAAAGCAGCTACCACCAAAAACAATATCTCACTGAATCGCATTTCAACATGGAGTGTGTTTTAAAAATAATAATAATAATATATCTAATATTATCTTGTATCGCCCCCGTGTGTTTATCTGCAATCAACGCATTTTAAACGAGACCACGCAAACATTGGAGAAGGTCCTCGCTACGTGCGCGATGACGTAGTGGCTGAAATCCTCGGCGTAGTGGATTTTAATGACGTAGTGGATGTTTTTATGCATTACAGTGAGTATATTTACTTAGTCTTAAAGTATTACACGGAGACATTTGTTTAGCTTAGCTTTTTAAAATGGTTAGAAACATGGATTTCGTGAATTACTTTTCCTTGTTTTTCCTCTTCACCCACAGAAAACAAATATATGAATTAAGCAATAAACTGCTTACTACAATGTGGTCCTCATTTTAACATCTCCCCCGCTATACATGAATCCCATGGGGTGAATTATTTGTATTTTAACATGTAGTGGTCAAACATACTTGGAAGTATGCAAGAGTTAAATTAAAGTGAATCTAACTTACATGCGAGTTTGCAACATTTGATGGCATTGAGCTATTAGCTGAGTGAAACTTGACCCTCTCTCCTGCAGTGAGGTTATTCTTTTCCTCTGGCTGTTCACTTGACTCAACCTCAAACGCACGTGATGACAGCAGCGCGACAGGTCTGCCAGGATACTCGAATTTTCTACACTTGGATGTGTTCTCATCTCCAAGCACTAAATTAACTATGTTTGCTGGCACTTTTCTCGACAATTTATCTGTATCCAGTATGCCTTGGTCCTCGAGAGAGTTTGGCCTTTTTCTGCACCGCTCTCCAAATGATGCTGCATTATCAACTCTTCTGACCGGGTTGTCGATGTTGGAGAGAAAACACCTTTTATGGGGAATTTCAGGGGGCAAATAGTTCTCTGCTCTTCGCTTGGTCATGTGTGCGACCAGTTTTATCTAAAACCGTCACTGAACTTGAAACGCCTGTTTATAATATAGCGCCCTCTATGGCCAAAGGGGTCGAACAACAACATCACTGTCATGTTTGTTATTATCGGTAAACAGTGGTGTCGACAATAAATAAATAAATACACACACACACACACACATATATATATATATATTATATATATATATGATCCATAACATTCTTTTCCAATTATCTGCTGTCAAATGTCTGTTTCTTTGCCCAATCTAACCTTTTCTTTTTGTTTTTCTGTTTCAAAAGTGGTGTTTTCTTTGCTATTCTTCGCATAAGGCCTGCACCCCTGGGTCTTTTCTTTACTGTTGTACATGAAACTGGTGTTGAGCGGGTAGAATTCAATGAAGCTGTCAGCTGAGGACATGTGAGGTGTCTATTTCTCAAACTAGATGTACTATCCTCTTGTTTATTTTTACTTCAGAATCAGAATCAGCTTTATTGCCAAGTATGCTTACACATACAAGGAATTTGTCTTGGTGACAGGAGCTTCCAGTGCACAACAATACAAACAATACCAAAAAAAAAAAAACAGCAGCAAGACATAGGTAATTAAAAACAAAAAAAGACTAAAAATAAATAATTATACATATACGTACATACACTCACCATCATACATACCCACATACACACACGTAGTGCAAATCTATTACAATCTGATTATAAAGAACAAAATACAGTATATTATGTAAGAGCAATGTAAGTAATGGCAGAAGTGGATATGTTGAATAATATAAATAGACTTAACTGTGTATTGCATATAATTATTGCTCAATGGGGCAATTTAATTGTTCATGAGATGGATAGCCTGAGGGAAAAAACTGTTCTTGTGTCTGACGGTTCTGGTGCTCAGAGCTCCTTCAAAAAGGTAGTGGGCAGGATGAGTGGGGTCCAGAGTGATTTTACCAGCCTTTTTCTTCACTCTGGAAGTGTATAGTTCTTGAAGGGGGGGCAGAGGGCAACCAATAATCCACTCAGCAGTCCGGACTGTCCTCTGTGGTCTTCTGATGTCTGATTTCGTAGCTGCACCAAACCAGACAGTTATTGAAGTGCAGAGGATAGACTCAATGACTGTGAGTAGAACTGTTTCAGCAGCACCTGTGGCAGGTTGAACTTCCTCAGATGATGAAGGAAATACAACCTCTGCTGGGCCTTTTTCACAATGGAGTCGATGTGTATCTCCCACTTCAGGTCCTGTGAGATGGTAGTGCCCAGGAACCTGAATGACTCCACTGCTGCCACAGTGCTGTTTAGAATGGTGAGGGGGGACAATGTTGGGGTGTTCCTCCTAAAGTCCACAATCATCTCCACCGTTTTGAGTGTGTTCAGCTTCATGACCACAGATGTCAGGGCGACAGGTCTGTAGTCATTAAGTCCTGTGATTTTAGGTTTCTTAGGGACGGGGATTATAACTGGGCGTTTGAAGCAGCATGGGACTTCACACTGCTTCAGTGATCTATTGAAGATCTGTGTGAAGATGGGGGCCAGTTGGTTAGCACAGGAACAAAGGCACGCAGGTGAGATGCTATCTGGGCCTGGAGCCTTCCTTGACCTTTGCTTCCGAAAGACACGGCACACATCGTCTTCACAGATCTTGAGTGCAGGTTGTGTAGCAGGATGGGGGAGGAGGGGGGTTGCAGGAGGTGTTAATGTTTGTGTGAATTGAAGGTCGTGTGGGGTGTGAAATTGGGCTGTTTGAATCTGCAATAGAACACATTCAGGTCGTCAGCCAGTTGTTGGTCAACCACAGGGTTTGGGGTAGGAGTCCTGTAGATAGTAAGTTGCTTCAGGCCACGTCACACTGATACAGGGTCGTTAGCTGAAAACTTGTTTTTCAGCTTCTCAGAGTAGCTTCTTTTAGCCACTCCGATTTCCTTATTAAGTGTGTTCCTGGCCTGATTATACAAGACTCTATCCCCACCCCTGTAAGCATCCTCTTTGGCATGACGAAGCTGTCTGAGTTTTCCTGTGAACCATGGTTTATCATTGTTGAATGATAAAAATGTCCTAGTATGGATGCACATGTCCTCACAGAAACTGATGTATGATGTCACAGTATCTGTGAGCTCGTCCACATCTGTAGCTGCAGCTTCAAAAACACTCCAATCAGTGCAGTCAAAGCAGGCTTGTAGTTCCAGCTCTGCTTCATTAGTCCATCTCCTTACAGTCCTTACAACTGGCTTTGTTGATTTTAATTTCTGCCTGTAGGTCGTAAGAAGATGAACCAGACAGTGATCAGAGAGTCCCAAAGCTGCACGTGGGACAGAGCGATATGCATCCTTTAATGTTGTATAGCAGTGATCCAATATATTCCTGTCTCTGAAGGGGCATGTGATGTGTTGTTTGTATTTTGGCAGTTCACGTGTGAGATTTGCTTTGTTAAAGTCCCCAAGAATAATAAAAACTGAGTCCGGGTATTGTTGTGTCTGAGATTTGATCAGCCAGCTGTTGCAGCGCTATGTTCACAGACGCGTTTGGAGGAATGTAAACACTCCAAAGAATAAACTAAGAAAACTCCCGCGGCGAGTAGAACGGCTTACAGTTAATAAAGAGCGCTTCCAGGTTAGGACAGCACATCCCCTTTTACTTCTGTCCTTTTTAGAGCCAGTTGTCCTTTATCCTTGAAGACTATAGTGTACACCTTTGTATGAAAATATTTGTATGGCAATTTAAAGCATTGATTGACTGACGAGTTTCTATAGAAAGTAGTTTCTTTTTTTGCCATTTTTGACCTAATATTGACCATAAGACATACCAGTCTATTGCAAACCGTGGCAGCTCAAAAACTAACACAAAGACAATGTTAAGCTCAATTTAACGAACCAAATATCTTTCAACTGTGTTTGATATGTTTCCAAATTAACAATATAGCATGATTACTCAAGGATAAGGTGTTGGAGTGATGGCTGCTGGAAATGGGACCTGTCTAGAATTTAACAAAAATTACTTTTTTCAAATAGTTATGGTGCTGTTTTTTTACATCAGTAATGTCCTGACTATTCTTTGTGATCAGTTGTATAACACATATATATGTATGTGTATATATACATATATAAAATGCCTGGATACAAAAAGTTGATGTGTACCATGGCTTTTTAAAGAAATATATTAAAAAAGAAAAAAATCAAGTTCATAAAATAATGTTTAGTTTTCCCCGTGATGGTAAACAATTTTATAACAGAATATAAACATAAATAAATTATTTAAAATCTGTAAAGTTTAAAACAACTTATTTCAGTGCTGCCAATTGTTACAGTTCTTATGGCAAGTAAAGTCCCTCTGAGAGGCTGTAGTCATTGTAACAATAGTTGGCAGCAGACTCAGTAAAACGGATAATTTTCTCGGCAAAAAAATTGCAATAATGTAAACAAATGCCAGAAAATCACTGAAATGTATATTGTGTGAGAAGTGTCATTTGCAAGATGTGAAGCAGCACGCAAAACCTGAGAATATGAATGTAAAGTGAGGCACTACAACATGTCATACACAAATTTGGGTAAATGTCTGAAATAATTCAGCACATAAAGTGCCAGTCGTGTTCTCCAATTACCAGGTATTTTCTATAATGCTGGCATTCATGAATTAAAAAACCATAGGTTTATTGTTGGGTTTATTTTTTGCAGCCATTTGACTGCAATTTCTCCAGAGCTCCAGTCTTCCCAGTGTCATGATGTATTTTCCTCTGTGTTTCCTGTCTGTAAATAATTCTCAACTGGTCATCTTCAGGTGTCTGGTCTCCATTGATCAACTGATCTGCAGGCTTCCGTACAACAAAAAAGGCACTGTCATAAAGGTACTTGAGCATGGAGCGATCGTTTTCTGTGTATGTGCTGGAAACAGTATCTTTTTCCAACTGTGGATTTAAAATAAACACCAAGAAAGAAATGCAATACTGATTTTTTATGTATTCATTTTTTTTATATTAAATGGATCGGTAAAAACTGGGGGTGAGCAATGTTCAATTAATGTATAATAGGGCAAGTTGGTGTTAATGGCTTACCTCCAGGACGAACCCATATTTTAAAATGACAGCCTTTATGTCCTCATAGCTTAGCTCAATGGACAATTCATTGGCCATATTCTCATAGTGGTATAGAAGCGGACCTTTGAAAATAAAGATAAACCATGAAAAACTTGTTAGCACACCAGTGTTTTGAGCATCTCTTATGATATATAGCTTTTATGTTAGGATACATCAGATCACGTTTTGGAACTTACCCAAATTGATCCAGACGCCACCAGGTTTTAGAATATTCCAGATGGTTTCAATGTAATCAAGAACATTGTGGGCAGTGTCAATGAAGAAACAAGTAGCAACACAATCCCAAATATCTGTAAGGGGGAGCAAGAAAAAAATTGTGTTTAAAAAAAATTACAGTTTGAAAGGTTAAATGTCTTTCAAAAAGTACAAAACACACTTTCCTCAGTTTAAGATGATTTAGTGATTTTCTGTGTGTGTGTGTGTGTGTGTGTGTTTATTAAAGAACTCACTTGGATCACTGTATACTTCCTGAAAGTCTCCAGCGACCATAGAGAAGTCTGACTCTTCTGGGAGACTCTGGGGATTGACATCTGGAAAGGTCACTGGTCTTGTCTGATCTGAGGCCATTTTGTTATTACTGAACTAGTGAATCCAGGGATACACTGTCCAAGCATTCTCCCCATCACACCTGAGGGACAAAATGTCAGTTAGCTTCCCACATAACATTGGGCAGTTACCCAAAAGATTAATCTTAGAGGCTATTACGACAACTGTACTTGTTTAAATATACAGTTTGTAATAAAATTATCAATGTGGTTTTTAATGAGAGGTGTTGTCCTACTTAAACCGTGATGATGAGCCTGAGTTGTACCTATTCAGAACAAAATTAGAAGAGAAAAGCATAAAGAAGCTCCACTCGTTTCCTTGGCATGAATAACCCAGATGAGCGATTTCCCATGCCAGCCGACCCAGACCTGCCCCCGGCACTAACACTCTGACTTTGGACACGTCACTACAGAGAGAAATATTAAAAGACCCATAACATTTTTCATTCAAATTCATAAATCATTATAAATCAAGCCCAGTTGATAAAAAATATAATGACACTAAATTATTTACATGTATTCATTTACAAGATACTTAGATCCAAAGCGTTTTACAAATTAGATATTCAACAACATGTTACTCATCAAATAGAGACTGCAACATTAAAAGTGCAGCAATATAAGATTCCAAAATTGTTCAGAAAAGTACATACTAGAACAGAAATGAAAGTGAGACACAGTGAAAAAAAAAGTCTAGTACATTTTTGCTTATTTGTTTCAGCATTAAAAGGTATAGTTCATGAAAAAATAAAAAATTCTCATCATTTACTCACCCTCATGCCATCCCAGATGTGAATGACTTTCTTCTGCAGAACACAACGAAGATTTTAGAAGAATATCTCAGCTGTGTTGGTCCATTCATACATGAAGGCAGCTTTAAAGTAATCCATAAGACTCAAGTGGTTAAATTGATATCTTCAGAAGTGATATAATAGATGTTGGTGTAAAACAGATCAACTTTTTTTTTTTACTATAAAACAACTTTCAAAAACCCTACCAATGCACGTTCACGAGAGTTCCTTCTGTTTTTTGCCGAGTCGCATTCTTGTGCATCTTTGTCCACCAATTGGGCTGTTGTGCAAATCCTATTTATTTATTATTTTTCTTTACGCATCTTTCTCCTACCTGCCTAGTAGCTGTTAATATGCAAAAATAATTGAATCACTTAAAAACAGAAGGACTCGATCCTCTTGTGAACACGCATAGAAGGGAAGTGTAATTTCTTGTAAAAAGGACTTAAATATTGGTCTGTTTTTCACCCACACCTATCATATCACTTCAGAAGACATGGATTTAAACTGGAGTCGTATGGATTACTTTCATGATGCCTTTATGTGCTTTTTGGAGCTTCAAAGATCTGGCCATCATTCACTTGCATTGACTGGACCAACACATCTGTGTTCAGCAGAAGAAAGTAAGTCATACACATCTGTGATGGCATGAGGGTGAGCAAATGATGAGAATTTTCATTTTTGGACGATCGATCCCTTTAACAGTTTCACAATTTTTCAGTGTGGGGCCACCCTTGCGTATGGTACATCCCTTTGCGGCCTCCATCAAGGGTAACGCATGATGATATTTAATCTTAAACTTACAATTATAATTAAAATCACAAAACTTATAATTAAAAAATTAATAATACAACATGGAACATCAGGTTAACATCACTATAATTGTGCGTAGCTTGTCATAGTGAGAGAACAAGGTAAGACTGTCTTTCCCTGCAGAGCTTGTCAATTCTAGGTGTTATTGGTGACAGGCAGACGCTGACCAATAACACCAAAGTCATCCTCCACATTAAATTGTGCCCTGTATTATGTCATCATGGTGGGGAATTATGTCTCATAAATACATGTGATTAGGACAAGCAGCAATATCCTTTTGATTAATATATTAAAAGTTTTAAATGTGCCGCTCAGGTGCAAGGCGCTGATAAAAACAGTGAGACGCATTGAAACGGTTAAAAGACATCCGTGAAGTGCGTTTACATAAGAAAACAATTGCACGGCGTATACAGATGCAAAAAACAAACATTTTAAACATTTGAATTAGTTTGTGCGCATCATAGGAAACATAATGCTGACGTTTTTAACATTCATGAAAAACATTAACAGCATTAGGCTATTTCATCAGCCTATAGGCTACACATTACTGAACAGATTAAAACTTAAAATACATTTAAATGAATGTTCATGACTAATCTGTTAAGAATTCTACAGTGTTTGTTAATGACTAATGAAGTTTAAAGAGTTATCAATATATTTTCATAAAGGTGATCAGTCACTTGTGTTGTTGGTTAACTGAAGAAAAAAAAAAAAAAAAGTATGTACTTTGTCAAGAATTTGTCTGAAGTAATTCCACCAAATTTTTGACTTTGCCCCTAAAACAAATCACTTAGTGGCACGAGTACTCCAAAACAGAATATTAGCATAGCCTAGCATAGTACATGTACATAGGATTTTCCTCTGAAATGTTTAATTTTACCATCTCAAAATTGGTGGCGAGGCTCAAAATCTACAAATTGAAGGTTTAAAGGGGATTTGTACTGTGTCGTCACCATCTCCGAGACAGATTCCTTGTATATTTTACATTTCAGCTATTAAATCCTGAAGTTCTATAAGTTATAAAAGGATTTACATCCTTCACATTTCCACTGATGATTGATGCAGTGTACCAATTTAATGAAAAGCAAAGACATGTTCGTCAGAGTATATTTACCACTGGTGAGAAGGAAAAAGTATCTGAATCTCCTCTATTATAGGTTTATAGCAGCTGTCCCTTTCAGTCTTTCCTCCTTCGCTCCAGTCACGGACAAACTGCTTTATGGTAGATTTCAGCTTGTCCATGTCAAAAGTCGAGGACGGCAGTACTTTTCTTGGGTTACCCTGAGGGGAAAAAAAATCAAAAGATGACTGCCCTCAGCACAACTAAGAAAATAGCCAAAAATTGTCCTCAATAGTACACACAGATAGCACACACATGTACATATCAGATAAGTCTGTTTTAGATATTTTCATCTGGAAAGTATGGCATTCAAATTAAAATCTGCTAAAGATCTTCTAAATCATAAACATCTCAAAAGACATCTAATAGAAACATTTTACAGAGGCGTGGCAGTTGGGAAACAACCTAAAAAAGATGTAAACTCACACATCAAATATACTTCTGGGTCATGGGTACATGTACTATTAATGATCACAACACTCAAATGAAGAAAACAACAACACAGCATTGTCAGTTGACCTACTGCCAAGGCATGCCACCTACATCCTCTCCATATTCCATGTTCTCAAACATATGGATGCAGTTGTGCACTATGGCCTGTAGCACCTCCTGGTTGCGGTCAACACAGTTACGGATCTTAGTCAGGTTGGGAAGGAAGCTAGTTAAAAGTTGCTGGTGGTGATGTGGTATGCATCGGAACTGCCTCTCTGCTCGATTCACTCGTTCATGTACGTGAATTCTAAACAGAGTGGGGAGAAAGTGAAGTAAAAAAATAAATAATAATAATTAATATAGGTAAAAGTGAGATTTGTTATTTATATATATATATATATATATATATATATATATATATGGACATTGTAGGGACCACACAAAGCCGGTGGTTATTTAAGGTTTTCGCGAAATCTACTATATTTTATTTTATAGTTAATTAAATGTACAATACATTACATCCCATGCCATCACAGATGATTTACATAGCAATATGTGGACTCAGTTTTAAGTGGTGTGGAGTAAGCTGCCTGGGAATTTGGTGCTCCACCAATCAGTTTTTACCTGTAATATTTAAACGCATTGATGGCATTCCAGAAATGCTTTCTCTCTAATTTTGCCTCTTCCTCGGGGGAACATTGAATCCTCTCCCGATAGTTGTAAACTCCCTCATGTTTGGATCCTGCTATTGTTTCACCCGTGCTGTCAGCCATTGCTTAGCGCTGTAAGCAAATGTAATCGACAGTCGAAATGAATGACACATTTTTTTACACTGCTACTACAATAAATAAATAAATACATAGACCTACATGGAAATTAAATATTGATTTTGATTGAGTTTAAATTATTCTGTTAGCTTACTTGCAGAACTACATATGTCTGCTAGCGAGGTGCCGTTGGCCAGTGCGCATGAGGATGCCACACTCCTCGGTGGTAGGCCAACGCTGTGGTGTCCACGATCCGGTGGGCAAGCCTCTGTTGGGAAACAGCGTTCCCTTTCCGCTGTCCACCAATGCAGACAAAGAGCTGCTCAGAGTGTCTGCGTGCGATCCAAAGAGGTGCGTAAAGCATGCACCGGACACAGCAACGATAAGGCTGGGTCTGCCTCCTTCAGGGGCAGCACTTGCAGGCTCACCACTTGATCCCTGAAGGGGGTCGTGGGAACCTTGGGCACATAGCCCGGTCGGGGTCTCAGGATCACGTGAGTAGGGCTGGGTATCATTCAAAAATGTAGATATATTGACTTCGATGCCGATTCCTAAACAATAATTTTTTAGATACTTTGGTCAAGAAAAAAACAAAACTCTGCAGGAAAAAGACGAACAACGGTATTACCGCTGGTTGGACACCAGGTGGTACTATGGGATAATTTTCAGTAAACAAGGTTAGGGTTAAGCTTACACAATAAAGCAAGACACTTTGATTTCAAACTTTGAACTATATTTTTAGTTATTTCAACTAAAAGTTCAAATGTAACTGGACATAAATAAGTGCATTTAAAATGTGTTGTTCAACTTTTTGAAAGATGGCTTTACAACTGGTGTGAACATCACTCTGGAAAAGAAGCTTCATCCGTGCATTCTCTACCTGTCGGGTATTTCGTTATCCAGGAAAATATATGTGTGTGAATAAATTTGTTTTGTTCCCTCCTTCACGATATATCCAATTACATCAGGGCTGAGGGATGAGTGAATATTCTTGCTTTATTGATTTTGCTTTGAAAATGAAATAATTTATTTAAAAAATAAAAACTTAAATCAAATACGTTTCTAAATTCAAATTCTTCACTCAAAACAAAACAAAAAAGCAAATAAATAAATAATTAAGTGATACAATTATATATATATATATATATATATATATATATATATATATATATATATATATATATATATATATATATATATATATATATATATATACACACATAACCACCTTTCCATTTACCGTTAGGCAAGAATCAGTATAAACATGCAGGTGGAAAATTACTTACACAAATGAAGACATAAAAACAATTATAAAATTATTATTTTAATAATAATTATAATGATGACAATAATCACTGTGTTTTTTAATTTTTTTATACATTTTGTATTATTTTATATAGTTTGTATTATTTTACAGGCTTTCACAGATGCGATCACAATAAACTGCTCTGTGGAAATAAAGTTAACTTAACTCAAAGCACCTCCTGAACTGAGATGTCTGAGGTCATTTGCAGCACTCATAAAAAAATAAAATAAAAAAAAAAAAAAAACGGAAATCAGAAACAAAGAGTGAGATCCTTAGATGCGCATGATCACGCCTCCATATCAGCACGTTATATATGCCCATATACGGCTTTTCTGTCATCTGTACTTAATAATATAATAAAGAGTGTTTCTTCAAACGTGTGTGTTTGTGTCTATGGGCAAATTATTTGTAATTTTAATTTGATAATAATAATAGTCTAATAATAATAATAATATAATAGATTAATGGGAAAACAAGCCAAATATCGTTAAGACATGGTCAAAGGCATCAGCTATTGGCTATCACTCTGAGTCTACGACTCAATTCACTTGACATTGCGTATTAACGGATACGGGGAACAGAATCCCATCACGCTGCACGAATATAATATAATGAATATATGAACTATAGTCATATAGTATAATTAACTCCTTATGAACCCAGTCAGGCAGGGAGTTTATTTATAATGAAAGTGCTTGTGACTTTATGGTAATTATAACGGCCTGGGGAGCCCGTATTAAATGGAAGGGCATAAGTATATATCTATATATACTGGCTATATCCTATATATATATATATATATATATATATATATATATATATATATATATATATAGATAGATAGATAGATAGATAGATAGATAGATAGATATAAATATAGATATAGATATATATGGCCAATGAATAGCAAATGCTCTAACCAGAGAGGACTTTTGAAGAATAGACGTTACGTCTAGGTTGTTAAACCTTGCAAATGTTTTTTTGAGAGGACCATCCTACTGCAAAACATAGGTCTTGTAAGGACACACCATACGTCCATGCCCATGAGGAAGCCATGCCTCTAGTTGAGTAATTGCTCTTGAAGAAATATTAGAATTTCATTTATAGTTAAGTTTACTGGGTCCTTGCTATGTGAGAGACACCAATCAGTGTAAACCTTCTGTTTTAGTGCATAGAGGCGTCTTGTGGATGGTGCTCTGGCTTGTAAAATGGTGTTCATGACTCAACGCGTCAGTTCTGGAGCATGTAGGGCACCCTGTTCAGGGGCCACATATGCAGGTTCCATGATGCCAGATTGTGCCCTGTGCCTGAGAGAGGATGTCCCTCCTCAATTGTAGTTCCCATGTGTGGCACGGTGGAGGGCGGGACCGGCACGTGATTACGCACGCCCGGTCCCGTCCTCCACCGTGCCACACCGTGGTGAGCTGCATAGCATCTCCATCATTTTCGGAAACCATGGCTGGTTGGGCAATTTCAGTGCAACTAATAGCACCGTTTCCTTGTCCTCTCGGACTTTGCATATGATGGAGTGGATCAGGCATATCGGAGGAAATGCATATTTGCGAGCCTCCGATTGGATCCGTTCCCAATGGGGCTTGGGACTTTGAATACCAGAGGGGACAGTGGTTTCTAAAAAGCTTCAGAGGAAGTGTTCTCTCGCTCGTGATTTTTTTTTGGCTGGGAGAGAGCATGCTTTTCACCCAGTTTACATTGAGGCCCAAGCTGTTTAGATGCTGAAGCAGTAAGTCTCTGTGCTGGCATAACAGAGCCTCTGATTGCACCAGCCAATCATCGAAGTAGTGTACAGCGCTCAGTCTCAAAGGACATCGATGCACTAAGAGAATGTACGAGGAGCCAGAGACAGCCTGAAGGGCAAGACTTTGAATTGATATGCTGTTCCCTCGACATTCTGTGGTGTCGTACAATGTGGATATGAAAGTACGCATCCCTTAGATCTATCGACGCAAACCAATCATGTGGGCGAATATGCAATAAGAGTAAGATACAGATTCAACATTTTTCAAAACATTGTGAGCAACAACATTCCTCTCCCAATGAACAGCAGTGGGGAAGTGGGGAACAGTGTTCTGTGTCACTTATCCTGCCTTCTTTGGAGCACCGGAGGAATCCACGGGCTCAGTTTTCCGCTTCAAAGCATTGCACCCGTCAGGAGTGCTTCCGCTGCACGGGGGAGTACGGCTGTTTCAGTCTAGGCCATGGCTTGTGACACTGTGAGGGTCAGCCATATATGCTGCTCCAGGACAACCAGGTTGCCCATGGACTTTCCAATGGCCTGCGCCGTGACTTTCGTGGCACGCAGTGCAAGATCTGTAGTGGCCCGTAGCTCTTTGAAAGTCTCTGAATCAAAGCCTTGCTTGATTGATCTGGGCTGAGTTTGCTCACAACACCCTCTTCCATAGGCATGTCCCCCTTTGAATGTCTGTATGCCCCCCTCTGTTTCCCGTACAGGAGCCAGAGGTTGATGTCCCTGCTGCCACACAACTGATCCATCGGTGCCGACGCTCCTGGCAGAGTTACTGAGAGCTTCCCGACAAAAACAGAGGCAGGCAAACAGACGCCGGAGGGTGGGACCCATGCTTCGCCCAGGGCAAAGTGTATGGTTATCTATCCGAGATCTTCCTCTGCAAGTGGAGTCCCGAAAGCTAGCCCCACGTTACATTGGCCCATTCATGGTCCTCTCCGTCTGCTCAGGTCCATGAAGGTTCACCCTACTTTTCATGTTTCTCGATTAAAATGTTGTTTTCTCTGCTCTGTCTCCAATTAGGAAGCCTGCTCCAGTATCTCGTATTATTGATGGCCAACCAGCGTACACCGTCCGTAGACTGCTGTATTCTTGCCGGGTTCAGGGGAGGACCCAATATTTGGTGGACTGGGAGGGCTATGGCCCAGAGGAGTGGACCTGGGTTCCCGCTCGAGACATCCTCGATCCGTCGCTCATTGCGGAGTTTCACCGATCCCGAGGGAATTGACTGGAAATCCCTCTGCAACTGGATCCTGGACTTCCTCACTGGGAGACCTGTCAGTCCGGATCGGGAACAGCATCTCCACCACCACCACACTGAGCACTGGAGCCCCCCAGGGCTGTGTGCTCAGTCCACTGCTGTTCACTCTGCTGACTCACGACTGTGCAGCAATGCACAGCTTGAATCACATCATCAAGTTCGCCAATGACATGACCGTGGTGGGTCTCATCAGCAAGAACTACGAGTCAGCATACAGAGAGGAGGTGCAGCAGGAGGTGCAACGGACTGGTGTAGAGCCAACAACCTGTCTCTGAATGTCGACAAAACAAAAGAGATGGTTGTTGACTTTAGGAGAGCACAGAGTGACTACTCTCCACTGAACATCGATGGCTCCTCTGTGGAGATCATCAAGAGCACCAAATTCCTTGGTGTTCACCTGGCGGAGAAACTCACCTGGTCCCTCAATACCAGCTCTATTACCAAGAAAGCCCAGCAGCATCTCTACTTTCTTCGAAGGCTGAGGAAAGCACATCTCCTACCCCCCATCCTCACTACATTCTATAGAGGGACTATTGAGAGCATCCTGAGAAGCTGCATCACTACCTGGTTTGGGACTTGCACCCTTTCGGACTGCAAAGCCCAGCAGAGGATAGTGAGAACAGTTGAGAAGATCATTGGGGTCTCTCTTCCCTCCATCAAAGACATTTACAAAAAACACTGTATCCGCAAAGCTACCAGCATTGTGGATGACCCCACACACCCCTCATACAAACTCTTCACCCTCCTGCCGTCTGGCAAGAGGTACCGAAGCATTCGGGCCCTAACGGCCAGCCTGTGTAACAGCTTCTTCCCCCAAGCCATCAGACTCCTCAATACTCAGAGACTGGTTTGACACACACACACACACACACACACACGTGTTGCACTTTAATTTTTTTCACTTTATACCTGGCTGCTACCTCATAGTAGTGCATAGAACACTATCTCATAGTATGTTATGTTTACATTTGGCATTTTTAGAAACTGTCATCTTTTTGCACTACTGTGTACTGGTTGGTGCATTCTCTTACTGTGTCTATTGTCCTGTTCATTGTTAGTAATTTATTGTACTGTCCCGTCCTTTTTGCACACGTTTGCACGTGCACTTTATATAGGTATCTTATTTAGTCTGTGTAGTCACATGTGGTTCTGGGTTTGTCCTATGTTGTTTTATGTATCACCATTGTCATGGAGGAACATTGTCTCATTTCGCTGTGTACTGTATTAACTGTATATGGTTGAAACGACAATAAAAACACTTGACTTGACTTGTCGTTTTGCCATTGTCAGTTTGCTCAACTGTTGTGTGTCCTCAACCTGGCAACCCGCATGAGCTTCAAGTCTGGGAGGAGGGGGTGGGGGAGAAAACCCTCCAATATTTTGAGTTTAGACTGCAGTACCCATTTAAAACGCTTGATGTCAATGTTACAGATTGCTCCTTTAAATATATGGAAATCCAAATTCATAAAAGGGTCTTAATAAATAGTAGTGCCAACAATGAACAAACAAATCAGAATCACAATCCAAAACCAGGTAAATAGCTGAATCAAGCTAATCAAAGGATTCATGCAGCAAAGGGAATCCTGCTACACAGATGCAGATGGATGATGCTTGTGATCAACCGATGAATCAATTCATTTTGGTGATGGCGACCTCTGGTGGAAGGAAGGTGGAGCTGCAGGCTAAGATGTCACACTCTTGTGGTTCTGATTTGATGAACGGCTTTGCTGAAATAAAACTCGCCAGAATACCAGGGGCCTGCAAAGCTTTAGGCAGCACAGTCAAATACTGCCAATTTTAGGATGGAGAGTCAGGACAGGTAAACCTATACGTGTGCATCCTCCTGACAAGTGAAAAGATTAAGAATAATATTAGCAAGCACTTTGGTAAGACGTTGCAACTATTAATTTGTCTATCTAGAAAAATACCTTGCAGGAAACCCTATATTCATTAGTTGGTCTAAGCTGGTTTAGGTGGTTGATCAGCTGGACTACCAGATGTTAGAATGTTTTTTTTTCATTGCATGTAAAAATAAATATTTTAGGTCCTTTGCTTTGTCATCAGAAAAACTGATAAAATCTACTCAATATAAACAAGTCGTATCTCAAAAGTTCAATTAAAAAAACTCAACACTTCAATTCAATACTACACGGTTTTAAGCCCGATTTTCGATCACTGACAGTTTAGAGGAGATCACCAACAAAAGCCTGAAATCGTAGGCAAATCGGAGCTTGCTCCAATGAGCTGTGATCGCAATGTATGAACTATCAAAGATACGATTTGTGAGAAGCGCCGACGCGTTCCCGATGTCAGTGAGATATCTAGAATGTTAAATATCTGGACCTGTCTGCGATTCCAAACCGTGCAATGTGAAATATGTTTTGACTGAGTCCAGGCAGAGCCGTCGGGGATTCGTCAACAGTGGAATGTTTTGTAAATGTTCACCCCTGTCGCCAATTCATTGTGTAAACGCTACAACCAGGGACGTCACTAGGATTGGAAGACAGGCGGGGCTTAGCCCCCAGGGTATTTGTAACTTGCGTTTGCAAAATCTTTGCACTCACATCTAGAGCTACACTTATGTCAACAACCAGTCAAGAAACCAAGATGTTAACAAGTAAAACGTGACAGACATATCCTCTTCTTCCATTTCTACTCTGTTAAAGAAAAGTTACTGTAATGTTAACTTTTAGACACATCAAAGCTGCATGGGGGAATTTACTTAGGCCAGACTTTGCTCCTGATGAGTTATTCTATAAGCAATGACTTAAATGCTATCTGTCTGCTCATGTAAATGTATGATAAAGTAATAGCATACTATATCTAATTCCTCTCTATATAAGATAAGTTGTCCACAGAATGCTATTTAATTACTCTAATTACTGTAACTGCGTTGTGGATTGGTTCAAGTGGAGTGTAATATCGCTGTGTAGTTTGGCTTGCATACAGTTTAACCCAAGAACCAGAATTTTAAGGTCATAGTGAAATTTGACAACACAGGTTTGAGCGTTTCTCAATTAAAGATGATTTATTCTGCCAAATGATGTATACAATGTATGATATAAATCAACAACAAAAAGGCAGTATTCAAATAAAGGAAAATTAAGAATGAAATCATTTCCAAAACCACAGTCAACAGTTACTTTTTGTTTATTGTCTACTTCATTGGTGGAAGCATCAAAAAATGCTCAATGAATTGAAGGATACAACGGTAATAGCATTAAATATGACATTTAGTTTTCAGTGACAACAACATTCTATGGGGATTGATATTGTTTTATATGCCTATTATAGAGATAGGTTATATTATTGGCAAAGAATAAAGAGTTGTGATTAGCTTGCTAAGTTCATTTCTTGTATTTTGCTTGTTCACTCTAGCTAGACTACAGTTTTCCATAGCAAACCAAAATATCACCTTTCCTTTACCTCAAGAAAACGTAGCTAAAGGTAAGCAGGTAAATAAAAACAACTTACAATTTCACTCTGTATCACAACACTTACCAATCTTCCTTTCACCATTAGCGTGTGTATCGGTGTGTGTTGGGTGGGAGGGTGCATATAGCGAGTTCAACTTCAGACCAAACTAGAGTAACGACGAGACGGGATGAATCCTCCAGTTACTTGCAGCGCTCCGGTCTGCAACGCTCTGAAAGCTGCCACAGTTCACACCAATGCAACGAGACGCTGCGGTGCATCATCTTGATAGCACAACGACTCTTTGTACTTCTGTCCGACTTTTCGGCTATTTTTTGTAGCTGGATATATATATATAATTTGTTGCGTCTAATTCTAAATATGAATGAGGATACTGTTAAATCGAATTGTTATTGTTGTTCTTATTATCATTTAGGGGGGCTTAGGAACATTTTGGGGTAGCTTCAGCCCCCCTAAAATAGGCCTAACGATGTCCCTGGCTACAACTTCCATGACAAGACAGACAGTTGTGTAATATGAGCGGTACCACGATCCAACGTCTTTGAAAGTTGTGTAGTGTGTAGGAGGCATAAGCAATCTTACCTGTCAAAAAGCTTCAGATGCAAATGCAATACAAAAAAACACTTCCTAAATGATTCTACAAGGTGCACAATGGGAAACCATAAAAACAGCTAAGATGACTTATTGTTAGAGAATATGTGAGACTTTTCCTCAGTCCTATTTTCTGATGTTAAGACTTTGCTTGTAAATTGCATTGGTCACATCAATCCTGTTCTCTGCAATCCTGGTTTCATCATCAGGATTAATAAATCAACCAATTTCAATGAGAGAAGAAATTCAGAGTGCTGACAGAGTATTACACCTAATCTTTATTCATATCACACATCTACAAATATATAGATTCAATCAATGTCAATTGTCTAGGATGATCAGACTTTCCTTGGTTCATCCTTAAAAAAGAGAGAAAGCTGTCACCTTGATTCCTGTAAAATGTTTAAAGGAATAGTTCACCCAAAAATGAAATTTCTCTCATCATTTACTCCATGCCATCCTAGATGTGTATGACTTTCTTTTCTTTTGTGTTTTTTGGAGCTTCAAAGTTCTGCTCACCATTTACTTGCATTGTATGGACCTAAATAACTGAGATATTCTTCTGAAAATTTTTGTTTGTGTTTTGCAGAATAAATAAAGTCATACACATCTTGAGTTGCATGAGGATGAGTAAATGATATGTGAATTTTCAGTTTTGCATGATCTCTTCTTTTAAGGCCCTTTAAAAGTTTTGTCAACCGACAGATGTGAATGAGAGATTAAGAAACTGACCACCTTTGTCATTGAGTGGTACATAAAAACTGCACTTTGGTACTCACACAAACCAAATGAACAAACGCATTATCTCTCATAACACTTACTACCACTGCATGCCTACAGAACAGTAACAATAAAAAAGTCCATAAAGCATCTGATTTCAACTATTTTATTTGTTTGTTTGTTTTTTGCTTGGCATGAAAATAGCTAACACCACACAGATGTACAAGTGAGCTGGCATGGTTCATTCTGACTCATTTTAGCTTTCTGAGGGCAAAATAATCTAAACATTTTCAGGCGTGGCAGTCTCAAAAACTGCTTACTATGGTAACATGGTACATCTTGATTTTGCTGTACAAAGTCAGCACCTATGTAATCTTACCAATACATTAGTCTGAGTAATCTTGCATTGATGGCCTTGCAAAAGAGAAAGTCAAGAGAACTCGAAAAGTAAAATGTTGGAGGTTTGCAAACTGTGGACGCTTAAATCGGAAGGGTGTTCTGACACATTTTTATGGGCAATGTGTGCACACAAAAATCCACAATAAAAATCCACAATAAATGGCTAGGTTAAAATTAGAAATAAATTCTACATATTAATAATACAGAACTGAAATATATTTTACAGTTAATTTTATAACATAGCGCTTATGCAAGTCTTAATTACGTAGTAGTGTGCAGATTCTAATGTAGGTTTCAAGTGAATTTGACAGCACTTTCAAAGGTAATTTAAGGTATGAATGGCTGAGAGGACATGTTTATGTTTTTCTGTTGTTACTATTAAGTTGGCTTTTTTTACCTCAAGTGTTGCTGGATCACTCTACTTCATTTCTAACACAAAAATGTTGCCAAAAAAGAATTTGTGCTCTGGAAGTCTTGATTTTCTGTTGCTATTGGTCCCAGTTTATCTTAGGTTACTTTAAAGGGATAGTAAATGTAAATTTTCTCATAATTTACTCTCCTTCATGCCATCCCAGATTTGGGATCATTTCAAAATGATCAAAACATTTGGGTGCTCCAAAAAGCACATAAAGGCATCATAAAAGTAATCCATATGACTCCAGTGTTTTAATCCATATTTTCAGAAGTGAAATGATAGATGGGTGAGAAACAGATCAATGTTTAAAGGGATACTTCACCTCTGGGAAGATGAATGTGTATTTAAAATTTGTCATTTATATAGTATAAATGTGAAATTATTTTTGAATTTGAAGCATTCTAGACTGAGAAAAGGCAGAAAATGTATTTTTTACACATGTGGCTGAAAGACAACAACTCCCAGAATGCACTTGCTTTGCTGCCCTTACGAGGCCACTCCCAAACCACGCCTACCGGTTACAGGCGGCAGTATCTAAAAATTTGATACAACTAGGCTTGCTTTGATACATCGTGACTCTATAAATTGTGAGTTAGTTGATAAATTGACTGACTACTCGGGAAGAACATTATGATGATTCCGGGTGTCCAAACTCTGTACATGACGTCTTAGTAACAAAAAGAAAAACAAACAAAATACTCACTTTACACTAAGCCGTCCGTTTGGCTTTGGCTGGCGTTTCCAATTTATCTTCGGGATCCTAAAATAAGTTTCCAGGACTCCCCTGTCCATGTGTGGTACAAAAATTGGGTGCTCAGTTATACATGCTGAAGTTAGCGGTGCAGTTTCATCAGCGGATTCAGCGATCTCGTCCAGAAGAAAATGGCATCGCTGAAATTCGCGACAGCGATAGGACTCTCTATCTGTTTCCATAGGCGCACAGCGAGAGCACTGACACCACCAGTCCGCCCCAACTCGAGTCTGGCCGGGCTCTTCCTCCTGCCTGCCAAGCAGGTTTTACTCCCCTGCTACAGCAGCTGCTCCGGCTGCCTCTTGTTCCTCCATCTCCCGCAACTGTTCATCGCTGTATTGCAGCTCGTACAGGTAGCCGCAAGCATCAGATTCTCGCAACAGATCTTTGAAATCCCCTTCTGCCATTTCAACTTCAAAGCTACCTTCCGCCATTGTGATTAGCCTACTTGTATACAAACATTCTACACAGAGCAAGAGCCTGTTAGCTTAGCTTCTACAGAAAGATGGCTGACATTATCTTCACATTCTGTGAGTGAGATCCCGCCCCATATGGGCGCGGTGAAAACATGCGGAATACTGGCTTTAGTTTTAAGCCTCTGGCCCAAAAATCCTCCGATGACGCAAAATGACGATTTTTGCGTCATCGGAGGATTTTTTTCCAGACTAAAAATACATAAATCTCTCGTCTCAGGGGGATGTGGGGGGGGGAGCTCGGTAATTTGAAAATACTACTGGTTTTCTACTGATACAAAGCTTAATGCTAAATCCTGAAGTAACCCTTTAAATCCTTTTTTGCTTAATTCTTCTCCCTGCCCACTAAGGGGCGATATGCATAAAGAATGTGAATCACCAAAAACAAGATGAAAAATGTGAAAGTGATCTGTTTCTCACCAACACCTATCATATCGCTTCTAAAGATATTGATTTAACCACTGGAGTGATATAGATTACTTTTATGCTGATTTATGTGATTTTTGGAGCTTCAGAATTTTGGCACCCATTCACAGTATTGTATGGAACAAAAGAACTGAGAAATTCTTCTAAAAATCTTCATTTGAGTTCAAGAGATGAAAGAAAGTCCTATTCATCTGGTATGGCATAAGGGTGAGTAAATGATGAGATAATTTTAATTTTGGGGTGAACTATTACTTTAACTACTGAGTGATAACTTTAAAATCGGATCAGGAACAAGGAGGGTGCTGGGATGGGCTTTGCTTCCCCAAATTATACCTATGCCCCCTAAGGGCAAATTAAGCAAACTTTAAAATTGTATCGTCATGGCGCAAACCCTTACGAAATGCACTGGAATGAAGGTCACACGCACACCATTGACAGAAGACACACTCGTGCATAAAGTGGGTCCTTATATTCTATATACTCCCTCACTACATGTTGCAGATCACTACCTCTTGTATGAAGAATTTCACAAAAGAAAAACATATTGCTGCAAATAGACATTTCATTCCAGATTTTTAAATAAAAAAATATTTTACAATATCAATCCATTTGAACACTGTAAACACTCCACTCAAAAATGGCACATCACCCTGTTGACAGATGCAGTGTTACATGTTGACCCAGCTATAAAGGTCATTGTACACTTTTTTATGCTTTGATAGCTGGTGATAATGGATGCAGATATTACAGAGTCTTTCTCTCCAGTCAGTGTAAGTTCTTACATTATAGTAATGGTGCCACCTAAAATAAGATTCATAATGCGTTCTATTGGTGGCCACTTTGTTTAAGAAGGAAGCCAATGCCTTTGTGCTGCTGAAGTCATTTACATGGATGAATGACTCTGGTGGAATTGATAGCTCATAAATTTCCCTGGGTGGGCCAAACACGACTGGTACACTCCCTGCCTGAAGGGAGTTTCTCCACAGTTTCTCAGTAATGTAGTCTGTGGATATGGAGTTTTCAAAGGCAAGGTAGAAGTAGCATCGTGATATAGTGGAAAGCAGCTTATTGTTTGAGAGTGGACGCTTAAGCCATTGACCATATATTTCTATCAGTTTAGAAGGAATGTGTTTCTTAAGCTGCTGGAAAACTAGAGAGCGATTCTGATTGGCTTTGTATTTACTAACCACCCAGCAAATTAAGCAGTCTCCTTTCTTGGGAATTACATATGTGTCATTAGTCACATTTTTTGACAAAAGCTGTCCATATGGCATGAAAATGTCAGCATCACGTCGGTAGCTCATTGTCCAGTTGAACAAGCCATTGTAGTTGCTGAGGTTGTGGTTGTTCATGGGGGGCTCCAGTGATAACCAAAGCCACTTCTGCATCGGTTGACGGGAGAGGTGAAGAGGAAGTTGGGAGTGGCCGGTCCAGAGTTCATGGTGATGGAAGACCACAACATCTGCTTGAGTAAAGATGGATTGGTTATCCTCCAGATTGCATCCAGGGATTCGATATTTGTTCAAACACACATTTTCATCTAGTTTGTGGTGGACTCCAAAAGGCCAGTGCCACAGAAGGATGGTAATGTTCTCCTGGAGAGATTGGGGTTGGCTGGTTCCAATTTGTTTTAAGAGAAGCAAGTTTTTACTCCAGGATAAGAAATTGTAGAGCATTACAAAGGCAAACAGACAATAGAGGGCATGACCATGATGTTTCATTAATTCCATAGTACAAAGACTGTGAAGACAAAAAGTCAGAAAGCGTAAAATCAATTTGGAATCCACTTTGTGTTGAAAGTAGTGACTAAAACTGCAAGCTATATTTCTGTGATGAGGGTTTGTTTTATTACTAAATCTGAACCATCATGAGTGAGCAAGAAATTTGTGTAGTCGATTGTGTAATCATCAGTGTTAGGTGTAATCTGATTAGGGGCCGCACTCCCGGCCCCTAATCAGGCTAATCAAGCCTCTGAGAGGGATAAGGGCCGACCGGAGATGGCAGTGCGACTGAGTGAGACTCTCTCTAGGCCGAGTATGTGGAATCACGACCCGGCCCGCCCTACCACATAATGGAATATCCAAAGTAATATGATTAAACTATATGAGAAGTAATAAGTCATTTTTAGTGGATTACTTTTTTGAGTAACTTACCCAACACCGGTAGACACTTTCCTATTTTGTAGTAACATTTGACAGTTTCAGTCATATGAGAGGGAAACAATGAAAATTATGGCATGAACATGTAGCAACACTTCAGCTTTGCATGTGATTTTTCTGAAAAAAAAACAACAAAAAACAGGATGAAATAAATATACCACTTTAATAGCCAAATATATTTTTAAATTCACAATAAAGGCGGACAATTCACATCAGTCCATTTTTCTATGTGTATCTAAACATTATATGAATATTTACTGAGATCATATTCTACTCAAGTTATGTACTTGCCTAGGGTTGGGAAAGGTTACCCAGCAACGAAATGAAGAAAGAAGTTAACGGTAAGCATGTATGATCAAAGACTGCCACTGCTTAGCGGGTGTATGAGGCATATTCAGAGAGAGTGTATCCTGTCTTGCCCCACCCTAATACCCATCACAAACTGTTGCAACCACACATTAAAAAAATCACACACCCCTTTCCCAGGGTTTCTATTAAATACTAATCATTAGTATCATGACACTAACTTTTATTTCACAAATAATATTTAAGGAAATATTGGAAGGATATAAATCAGGAAACCTAATGAAGACTTAAAAAAACATTAAATTAACAATTTATTGGTGAATTCTTGGAGGCACACAGTTTAAAAGAACAGTGAGTAGGAGTCACGTGAATCCATGCGAGGTTCGGACATGTGAATGGTGAGCACTGCAAACTTTGCTAGTTTTGAATCATAAACCAGTAAGTTTCGATACACCCTTATCCATAACTGTTCTAGGTAGACAATATGTCAAAGAATTCAAAATCCTGGGCTCTGGAGACATTATAATACACTTATGTGCTTAAGCTGACACCCCTCCAGAGGCCTTGAGCCAGGGAGTTGATTTGTCCAGATTTGTGTTTTGCAGAATAAATAAAGTCATACACATCTGGGTTGCATGATGAGTAAATGATATGTGAATTTTCAGTTTTGCGTGATCTCTTCTTTTAAGGCCCTTTAAAAGTTTTGTCAATCGACAGATGTGAATGAGAGATTAAGAAACTGACCACCTTTGTCATTGAGTATACATAAAAACTGCACTTTGGTACTCACAAAAACCAAATGAACAAACGCATTATCTCTCATAACACTTACTACCACTGCATGCCACCTACAGAACAGTAACAATAAAGAAGGCTATAAAGCATCTGATTTCAACTATATATTTGTTTGTTTGTTTTTTGCTTGGCATGAACATAGCTAACACCCCACAGATGTACAAGTGAGCTGGCATGGTTCATTCTGACTCATTTTAGCTTTCTGAGGGCAAAATAATCTAAACATTTTCAGGCGTGGCAGTCTCAAAAACTGCTTACTATGGTAACATGGTACATCTTGATTTTGCTGTACAAAGTCAGCACCTATGTAATCTTACCAGTACATTAGTTTGAGTAATCTTGCATTGATGGCCTTGCAAAAGAGGAAGTCAAGAGAACTCGAAAAGTAAAATGTTGGAGGTTTGCAAACTGTGGACGCTTAAATCGGAAGGGTGTTCTTTTGACACATTTTTATGGGCAATGTGTGCACACAAAAATCCACAATAAAAAAATCCACAATAAATGGCTAGGTTAAAATTTGAAATAAATGCTACATATTAATAATGCAGCACTGAAATATATTTTACAGTTAATTTTATAACATAGCGCTTATGCAAGTCTTAATTACGTAGTAGTGTGCAGATTCTAATGTAGGTTTCAAGTGAATTTGACAGCACTTTCAAAGGTAATTTAAGGTATGAATGGCTGAGAGGACATGTTTATGTTTTTCTGTTGTTACTATTAAGTTGGCTTTTTTTACCTCAAGTGTTGCTGGATCACTCTACTTCATTTCTAACACAAAAATGTTGCCAAAAAAGAATTTGTGCTCTGGAAGTCTTGATTTTCTGTTGCTATTGGTCCCAGTTTATCTTAGGTTACTTTAAAGGGATAGTTCACCAAAAATGTAAATTTTCTCAGAATTTACTCTCCTTCATGCCATCCCAGATTTGGGATCACCAAAAAATTTGGGTGCTCCAAAAAGCACATAAAGGCATCATAAAAGTAATCCATATGAATACAGTGTTTTAATCCATATTTTCAGAAGTGAAATGATAGATGTGGGTGAGAAACAGATCAATGTTTAAATCCTTTTTTGCTTAATTCTTCTCCCTGCCCACTAAGGGGTGATATGCATAAAGAATGTGAATCACAAGATGAAGATGAAAAATGTGAAAGTGATCTGTTTCTCACCAACACCTATCATATCGCTTCTAAAGATATTGATTTAACCACTGGAGTGATATAGATTACTTTTATGCTGATTTATGTGATTTTTGGAGCTTCAGAATTTTGGCACCCATTCACAGTATTGTATGGAACAAAAGAGCTGAGAAATTCTTCTAAAAATCTTCATTTGAGTTCAGGAGATGAAAGAAAGTCATATACATCTGGGATGGCATAAGGGTGAGTAAATGATGAGATCATTTTAATTTTGGGGTGAACTATTACTTTAACTACTGAGTGATAACATTAAAATCGGATCAGGAACAAGGAGGGTGCTGGGATGGGCTTTGCCTCCCCAAATTATACCTATGCGCCCCACGGGCAAATTAAGCAAACGATAAAATTGTATCGTCATGGCGCAAACCCTTACGAAATGCACTGGAATGAAGGTCACACGCACACCATTGACAGAAGACACACTCGTGCATAAAGTGGGTCCTTATATTCTATATACTCCCTCACTACATGTTGCAGATCACTACCTCTTGTATGAAGAATTTCACAAAAGAAAAACATATTGCTGCAAATACACATTTCATTCTAGATTTTTAAATAAAAAAATATTTTACAATATCAATCCATTTGAACACTGTAAACACTCCACTCAAAAATGGCACATCACCCTGTTGACAGATGCAGTGTTACATGTTGATCCAGCTATAAAGGTCATTGTACACTTTTTTATGCTTAGATAGCTGGTGATAATGGATGCAGATATTACAGAGTCTCTCTCTCCAGTCAGTGTAAGTTCTTACATTATAGTAATGGTGCCACCTAAAATAAGATTCATAATGCGTTCTATTGGTGGCCACTTTGTTTAAGAAGGAAGCCAATGCCTTTGTGCTGCTGAAGTCATTTACATGGATGAATGACTCTGGTGGAATTGATAGCTCATAAATTTCCCTGGGTGGGCCAAACACGACTGGTACACTCCCTGCCTGAAGGGAGTTTCTCCACAGTTTCTCAGTAATGTAGTCTGTGGATATGGAGTTTTCAAAGGCAAGGTAGAAGTAGCATCGTGATATAGTGGAAAGCAGCTTATTGTTTGAGAGTGGATGCTTAAGCCATTGACCATATATTTCTATCAGTTTAGAAGGAATGTGTTTCTTAAGCTGCTGGAAAACTAGAGAGCGATTCTGATTGGCTTTGTATTTACTAACCACCCAGCAAATTAAGCAGTCTCCTTTCTTGGGAATTACATATGTGTCATTAGTCACATTTTTTGACAAAAGCTGTCCATATGGCATGAAAATGTCAGCATCACGTCGGTAGCTCATTGTCCAGTTGAACAAGCCATTGTAGTTGCTGAGGTTGTGGTTGTTCATGGGGGGCTCCAGTGATAACCAAAGCCACTTCTGCATCGGTTGACGGGAGAGGTGAAGTGGAAGTTGGGAGTGGCCGGTCCAGAGTTCATGGTGATGGAAGACCACAACATCTGCTTGAGTAAAGATGGATTGGTTATCCTCCAGATTGCATCCAGGGATTCGATATTTGTTCAAACACACATTTTCATCTAGTTTGTGGTGGACTCCAAAAGGCCAGTGCCACAGAAGGATGGTAATGTTCTCCTGGAGAGATTGGGGGTTGGCTGATTCCAATTTGTTTTAAGAGAAGCAAGTTTTTACTCCAGGATAAGAAATTGTAGAGCATTACAAAGGCAAACAGACAACAGAGGGCATGACCATGATGTTTCATTAATTCCATAGTACAAAGACTGTGAAGACAAAACGTCAGAAAGCGTAAAATATATATATATATTTCTGTTCGATTTGTTTTATTACTAAATCTGAACCATCAGGAGACTTTAATCTATTGATGGACTCAGTCCTTGATCATAGTGAAGTAAAAGTGTGTAAGCCACTAGAGCAACATTGACGCTTCACAGGATGTGTGAAATCTTGACCTTACAGATATTTGGAGACTTTTGAATTCATCTGGTAGGGACTATACATTTTTTTTCATCAGTCCATAAAATTTATTCTAGAATTTTTTTTTAATCTAAGTAGCTCATTTCATCTCTTGTTGATTGCTCAATTGGAAACATTCTTAGTCTCAGATCACGCCCTGGTGAGTTTCGAGGTATTGTCTTATTCTGAGAAAATCATATAGTTGCAGTTTGAATGTGTCCCTTTTGCAAAATCCTGAATTCCATCAAATGTTAAAGGCTGAAATCAATATTTATATGGAGACCAACTGGTCCTCCACTGATCTTAATAGTTCCACATCTTCGTCTACTGATGAAGATATTAGGAACTTTGTGGAACCATTAGAACTCCCTAAACTGACGATCTGAGATAACTTTGTAAGAGCTTAGCAAGGTGATAAGGCCTTGCCACAGGTATGGCTCTGGGGCCAGATGGTTTTGCCAATTAATTTTTTAGATCTTATGCTACAGATTTAGTTTATTCAGAATCATTAAAGAATGGAAAGCTTCTGACAACCATGACACAAGCCTGGATCAGTCTGATCCTTAAAAAGGACAAAGATCCAAGCGAGTGAAAGAGTTACTGTGCAATTTCCCTGATCCAGTTAGATGTAAAAATAATGTCAAAAATTCTGGCTAACCGATTAATTAAAGTTATGCCATCTCTTATACATATAGATCAGCTGAAGCTCTTCTGATAACTTTAGCCGTTTCATCAATATCATGTGGTCAGTGGTGAATGATAAGAGTCCGGTCAAGGCCATCTCACTTGACACCGAAAAGGCATTTGTTTTGGTAGAATGGGATTATTTTTTTAAGATTTTGGAAATATATGGGTTCGGGAATACTTTAATTGGATGGATTAAGTTACATTATAAACACCCGGTAGCAGTGGTACAAACAAATTGATTAATTTCAGATTATTTGACTCTGGATAAGGGCACTCGGCAGGGTTGCCCTCTTTCCCCATTATTGTTCTGTCTTGCCCTGGAACCATTAGCAACTGCGATAAGAAGGGAAGATGATTTTCCAGAGGTGGTGGCGGGAGGTAGGGAACATAAGCTTTTGCTTTACGCAGACGGTATTTTATTATTCGTCTCTGACCCCATTAGATCAATACCTTGCCTCCATAGAATTATTAATACCTTTTCTAAGTTCCTGGGATACAAAGTCAATTGGTCTAAACCCAAAGCTTTGGCTCTGACAGCATACTCCACAGTAATGGCTTTCTAGCCGGGTGCCTTCCAGTGACCTAAACAGAGCATTAAGTATTTAGGAATTTTATTCCCAGCAAATATGTCTGATTTAGTTAGAGTTAATTTTAACCCCTTAATAAAAAGGTTTTAGAACAATGTGGGCAGGTGGGCTTCATTACATTTATCAGTGATTGGGAAGGTTAATGTTATTAAAATGAAATGCATTCCAAAAATAACTTCCATGCTACAAGTACTGTAGATGTCCATGTGACAGGGCGGAGGGTGGTGCTGGGTCGTGATTCAACACACCCAGCCGAGAGGGATAAAGGCCGACTGCGGTCGGTGGTGCGATAGAGAGAGAGAGCGTTTACGGGCAGCTGCCCCATGTGTGTTTGTGTGTGTGTCTTTTTATTTAATTAAATGTCATTTATATTGTCAAGCCAGTTCTTGCCTTCTCCTTTCCATTAATACTTTACAGTCCCCCTCTCATATTTCAAGCCATTTGATAGCATAGCGAAGTCCTCCATTTGGAATGGTAAGTGTCTCAGTTTACATTTCAATAAACTACATAGGCAAATTGACAAAGGTGGGATAGGCCTACCTAAGATTTTGTTTTATTATTATGTGTTCAGACATTTGGCCCATTGGTCACTTCCACCAGAAAGAGCCCCTACTTGGTTTTACTGAACAGGAAGTTCTTTTTTTTGCCATTGCAAAGCCTTTCTATCGAATTTAAATTACACCCTGTTATCTCGCAATTGTACTTGGTATGGACAAAAGTGTTTAATTCTGACATTTATTTAAATGTTGCCTCAAGCATATGGCTGAACCCTAAATGATGTATTAATAAGTCCCATTCTGCTGGTCAGAGTGGATTGTGAGAGGCAGGGCCGTGCACAGACATTTTGAGGGGCAGGGGCTCAAGTGGAAAAAAAGGGCACTTCTCATAATTACGTTTTTTTTTTTTACTTTTTTTAAACAAAAAAGAATATATATTAACACAACTCTTACTTCTTTTTTAAAAAATAATTTAAAAAGTTAAATCCTCAAACTCATGCAATTGTTTCATTTTCAAAAGATGTCTACAAAATAATCAGTTCACACAGAAACCATGGGCGTGTTTTACTAATAATTTGTTTATTTTTGCACAAGGCGGCACTACATCATTTTAATTATTTTGGTGTTATCAGAATACATAACACTTTAAAATCAACACAAATATTCACTCTAAACTGAAGAGGGATGTTGCTGCTTGATTTTACTGAAAAAAAATCACTGCAAAAATGATTGACAAAATACAAAAATACAGCAACTTAATAAAATTATTACAAAAAAGGTCTTCTACTTCAAAATAAAATCTGTTACTTCCATTCCCTGGTTGTCTCTCCTTCCTCCCTTACAGCGGCAACCTTCTGGGGGCCATATCCCTGTAGATGTTTATTACTTCACTGTGGTTTACAGGAATATCTTTCTCAATAGCCAGGAGGAGGAGATCAGAAAGCCTCTCTTCTGTGCATAGGCTTCTGAGTGTGTCTTTAACCAGTTTGAGCTTGGAAAATGACCTCTCCACTGTTGCTGTTGACACTGGAATTGTTGCATAAGTTCTTATCATTTCCACCAGTGTTGGAAAGATGTCCTGTCCACTGTTGTCTCTCAGTGTTTTTAACATCTCCTTCATGGTGGATGTTTTAAACCTACTATCCTCCATCTGTGTGCATCTGTAGATTTCTTCTAAATTCACCAATTTAGGGGTGACGTGACATGCCCCCACATAAGAATTTTTTGAAAAATAACCCCTGAAATGATGACTTCTGGTGAATAATGTATGCAATCATACATTATAGCATATTATAGGCCTATATCTTTATAGAATATAGCAAAGTAGGCCTAATCATCAATATAGTAGGGTGCAAATATAATACCAACAAAGTAGGCCTATCATGATCATTTTGCCAACAAAGAACCATGGATTTGTTTAGTTTATAATAGGTTTTATTTTTAACTTAAACAAATACAACATATAACAATCAAAACTCATCGGCTTAGACTGCATTTGAAGAAAAATAAACACAACAGTTTTCTGTAGCCTTGTGCGAACTTATTCAATAAAATTAGACTTCTAGAATGTTCTTTCCAGTGCAAAAAATTATATTTAAATTTAGTAGTTTTTCTTATCATAGCCTACAAATGTCTTTTCCTCGATTTACTGAAGCCTATATGTAAAACTACTGTCTATGTGTACAACGCATTTGCAGCTGCACATCGCGGGCGTCGTTACACGTCAGAGCCCGCCAAGAGGGCGTGCGTGGCCTCAGATAGTCCCCGAATTTGCCATTATAGCAGGTCTTCGTTCATTCATAGTCTGTCTGTCTGACATATATTAGAAGCCTGTGTATATCTGTCATTGATTTGCACTGAATTGATTCTCAAAAATACGGAACAAAGTGCGTTCCATATCACTTCAATACGGAACAAGACTTTTATGTGTCAAATACGGGAAGATTCCGTATTATATACGGAACGGTTGGCAACCCTACATGAGGCATGCGGTTAACTATATTTGTCTTTGGCTAATCAGCAGTATCGAGGCACTGGTAGTTTAATCTTTTGTTCATCGTCAGTCACTCACCTCAACACAAGCTAAGAAAAACACTGCTGTGCTGAGACTGGGGCCGCTGCTGCTGCTGCCTGCAGGTGTGTGTGTGATGTGCGCCGCTGCGCAGAGACGCGGGGGGGATGGGGGGATGGGAGAGAGAGAGAGAGAGAGAGAGGGAGCGCTTCAGAACTCCTGACCTGATATTAGATACACTTTTCAATAAAAATATTTGTTTGACAGGGAAGCTGTGCGCAAACAGGAATATATATTATTTTTTCAAAAAAAAAAAAAAAAAACACCCCAGAAAAAGGGCACTTTCTCTCCAGGAATAAAAAGGGCAGGTGCTCAAGCCCCCTTTGATGTCTATGTGTGCACGTGCCTGTTGATAATACCTGTGGCCAAACTAGGGTTGCCACCGGTACCGTAAAATACGTGATCGTCCCGTATATAAATATAAAACGATGCGTCGTGTAATCAATACGGAACGCGGTTTATCCCGTATTTAAGATGTGGAATTTGCGTATGGTGGATCAGGGGCTGTCTGAAAAGTCCACACATTGTGCTAAAACGTGCTAATAATGTGGCAGGTGTGGTAAGAGACCATCTGAAAGTCCACAAATGGTGGTAAAACTATGGAGCTTTTTTCTGTATAAATGTTCAATAAGATCAATCTATGTATGAATACAATCATAAAGACAAGTACAGGTTAAGGAAAAAATAAATAAAAATGATTAAAAAAAATGATACATAAATAAGATAAAAAAGAAATAATCAAAACAAAATTTAAATAAATATATTTTTAACATATAAATGATGTAATTTTTTATGTCATGGGTCAGGAAAGTTCTCATTTTAGCATATAAGAAAGAATATACAATTTTTACTGTGGAGCATGTGGTTAGAGGATGTGGTTAGGGGCTGTGATTCCATGAACCACTCTTGTATGTCTTTCTAAAAGCCCCATCAAATCATCAGTTTTGATGCAAGGACATAAAACAAAAAAGAACCAGACTGAATAATAGCTATATTAAGCTATATATTGCTCTATACAGCATACATTTTAACCCCAATTGTAACACCTCAATATTTTACACTTACCACATAATGAAATAGTCTCTAGCAGCTCAGGGCTTTCATGTTGACTGACATGTCAAGGAAACATCAATATAATCTTTTCACTTTTAAGGTCATTTAAAGCATATAGAATAGATTAGGTATTACCAAGTAAAGACAAAATCAAGTATTACTACGAAAGAGTTCAATAAAAGAGGTAACTCATTTCAATAGAAATGTGTAGCAATACACTTTCAAATAAGATAGATTTAGCAAGATTTAGCGAGTAAGCTAATAACTAACTTGATTAGTTAACACAACATCGACAGTAGCAACTTCAAACAAGCCACTTACCTTATTTTTTCATCTAAAACCCGCCAGGAGATTTAAACAGTATACTGTAGTTCTGCAGATTCCTCGCCGAACTCATTCCAAAACGGATTATCGGCGGCATCAAAATGCAGTGGCATGCGCCAGTGCCACAAAATCACTGGCATGCGCCACTCACAATCGCATGTGCCAAAAATATCTGTCGCACATGCCACTAACAACTGGATATGCCACAGGATGTGCCTCAAATTTCAGTGGTACATGCTACTAATAACCGTATATGCCACCGGATGTGCCCAAGCTTCGAACAACACCAAAATGTAAGATGCCATACCACTAAATATACCCCCTCTCAAATGTTTGTCTCATAGTGAAAGTTGGGTGGGCGGATGAAAAGTTTTTGAATTTGCACATTTTCCTTTTTCCTGTTTTGACCTACAAGAGCACACCAAGACCACATGTTAGCACTAATCTTAATTTTGGTGTAACAAAAAAACACCAAAGTCATATCAATCTTTCTGTGTCCAAAACCCCCATCACACTAAAAACTTCAGTTAAGAATAAATAAATAAATTCATCTATCTACATGAATTGATCATCATTCACACTAAAGTAGCCTACAAACATAAATTGTTAATCACAGGAAAAACACTGTAGCCTTTCACAAAGCTTTCACCAGCCAATAATCAGTGTGAAATACAAACATGTACAGCCCTTTTTCCAGTGTGAGAACCCACGTAAAGCTTTCCAACCCACGTAAAGGTTCTGTGTAAAGACTCTATATTTTACAGTCCTAATTTTGAAATTTGAACATTCAGAGAGAGCCAAGTTGTATGGAGTCATACCCATGCCACATATATTTGCGAACAATATAAAGTATTGCAAAAGAAAATAAAGTTTTGCAAATGAAAAAAAGTATTGAGCAAAAAAAATTTTTTTTTTAAACAAAAATGAAGTATCACAAAAGTAAAATAAAGTATCGAGGAAAAAAAAATAAAGTTTTGCAAACAAAAATAAAGAATTGCAAAATAGAAATTAAATATAGCAAAAACCAAGATATAATTAATTGCAGCATTGATTTTGCCACATATATTTTTCTTTGCAAAGCCTACTAATTATTTTGCAATGCTCCTTTTAATTTGCATTTCCATCAAGTGTGAGCCCGTGATACCGTTTTGCCTTTGCGCCTCACTTTTCTGCGCGTTTCAGTATATGGCACTGTTTTGACATGGGGGTGGAGTCAGGGGATTGGGGCGTGTACAACGGGCTCAGGGATGCCTCCCTGGAAGTTACGTCATTAGCTTGAGACACGGATCAATCATCATGGCTAAGCAGAGGCATGCGGGTGGATCTCAGGTATGTAAAGTTCAGTGTTTCCCCTGACATTATATTAGGGGGGCGCCCCGCCCCCCCAACGGCACCCTCTGCCCCCCCTTGAAGGTAAAGTTAATTAAATTTTCTATATAGTGCCAGATCACAACAGAAGTAATTTAAGGTTACCTTTCCAATAGAACAGGTCTAAGAGCCGACTCTTGTAGGTGAACGCTGGGAGCCGGCTCGCATATCAGAAGAGCCGGATCTATTAATAAAAATATTTAAAAAAAATTAAGATATTAATATAATGAACTAATTCAAAGAACGCAAAAATAAAATAATATAGGCCTTAAAGCGCAATCACACACATATTTGTTCTGTCTGTCTGCTCAGACTAACAGCCTGCTGGCTTCTATTGCTCTGACAGTCCCAGTCAGTATAGTGTAAACTGTGAAAGGGACTTCTCAACCATGAACAGGGTAATACAAACTTTTCACAATAGGATTTGCTGCTTTTAGCTATATGTTAAGCTATCACATTTAACAGTTAATGCATTTGCAGGTCAACACAAACATCCGCAATAGGCTGCAAGGAGACCATCTTGCAGCATGCATGCGGATCTCAATAAATGGGCCAGACGTTTCTGACTTCCCATATCAAGAGGCTCTGGAAATGTTCTTCCTACCCCCAACCCAGTTGATTATTTCCTTTAATTTAATTAGCATTAAATGTGTATTAACAGCGTTTGCTTCAGATAAAGATGTTAGAGATCAGTTAAAGCGGTGGATTTATTAGCCATACTCGCTAACGTTAGCTAGCAGCTTTGGATAATGTACATATTTGTTAGGAATTATTAGTGTTGACAGATAATTGACAATCGTGAGAGGATCCTCTGGTGTTAAACAACAAATACGCAATTTTTATTGCAGCTATAAATTAAGTAATATAACAAACTAAGCTGTCATTTCCATAATATCTTGTCAAAATATCATGCATACCTTATTTTGCGTTTTGTATATGTCAACTTGCTTTCTGACTCCTGTTGAGTGCAGAAGATAGCGAGTCTTACTACATTGACGAAAACGGGTTTATTTAGTGTTTGTGACATACTGGTGTTTATTATTATGTAAATAATTTATAACCAAAGTTTACTATATTAAATGCAATTGCATTTACATATTACATATAATGAATTTTACTTTTCTGCCAAGGATCTCTCATTGGCATTCATATGTACCTTGTAATAAACTTTCAATTGTAAATCCTGTAGGTCAATTAAAATTTTAAAGGCAAATTCACCCCAAATTTCAAAGTGTATCCTAGCACTTGGATAATTTCCTCACATTCAAACACTCATGAAAAGCTTTCCTTTATATGTTTGCTCACATTTTCAGACGATTATTGATTAGAGTGACCATTACTGCAATTCTTTATTTTCTTTTGCAATACTTTATATTGTTTGCAAATATATGTGGCATGGGTTTGACTCCATAAAGTTGTGCGTTCATGTAATAATTAAAGCCACTAGAGGATGGTGTTGAGCAAACTTTTGGACAATACAATCAATCAATAAAATGCACCTCCAGTACAATATAAACTAGTAATAATAACGCAACACTGCTGTTTAATATAGAAGTGCTTTGCAAAGAAATTATGTTTTCTAACTGATAAATCTAATTTCAAATTGAATCCCACCACCCTCTATCTTGTAATGACTGCCCACATATTAAAGGAACAGTTCACCAATAAAATTAAATAATTTAATAATTTACTAACCCTCGTGCCATCCAATATGTGTATGATTTTCTTTCTTCTGCTGAACACAAACAATGTTTTATTTTAATTTTTTTTAAGAATATCTCAGCTCTGTTAGTCCTCACAATGCAAGTGAATTGGTACCAACATTTTGAAGCTCCAAAAGCATCTAAAGGCAGCATAAAAGTAACCCATAAGACTCCAGTGGTTAAATTCATATCTTCTGAAGCAATGTGATGGTGTGGGTGATCAAGATCAATTTTGCAATCCTTTTTTTACTATCAATCTCCATTTTCACTTTCACATTTTCCTTTTGTTTTTGGCAATTCACAATATTCATGCAAATAACCACCTACTGGAAAGGGAGGAGAATTTATAGTAAAAAAGGACTTAAATATTGATCTGTTTTTCACCCACATCTATAGTTTCTAAAGATATACATTTAAGCACTGAAGTCTTGTAGATTAATTTTATGTTGCCTTTATGTCCTTTTTGAAGCTTCAAAATGTTGGCACATATTCCATCGCCATTGCCTGAACCTTGGATTTAGGATAGACCTCACCGAAATTACTGGCCAGGTTGAACTGCGATGCACCTAACTGATCTCTTCCTGCATCACCTCGGTCTAATGATGGACACTCTTGAAATGGAATACATAGACTATCAATTAATTGCCAACAAAACCCTTCATTAGTCAACTAACAAGGACAATTGCATCTATGTGAACTTCTACAGTTAATCCAGGATGAACTTCAAAGACATTAGCCATTAATCTTACAGTTCATACAAAATCTTTGTTTAAACACTGACCGTTAACACTTACTTAGTTTAATAATTTTAAACCATGACTTGCACTATACATAAGTAATATTGGCATTATATTCATGATGTTAGCCAGAGGGGAACTGGCCCCACAGTGAGTCTGGTTTCTCCTAAATTTATTTTTCTCCATTAACCAACATCTTATGGAGTTTTGTGTTCCTTGCCACAGTCGCCTTCAGCTTGCTCACTGGGGTTAAATTATTATATAATTACATATTTTTAAACCCAATTCACAATCGTATTTGATCAAACTACATAATGATGACTCTAAGACTTTATAGATAATACAGGTTTAACTTCTGTTAATGCATGATTTTCTGTAAAGCTTCTTTGAAACGATGTGTAGGCCTATTGTGAAAGGCGCTATACAAATAAAAATAACTTGACTTGTCGACCAACAGAGCTGAAATATTCTTCTAAAAATCTTCGTTTATGTTCAGCAGAAGAAAGAAAGTCATACAAATCTGGGATGGCAATGGCATGATGGTGAGTAAATGATGAGAGAATTTGCTATCTATCCCTTTAAGCTGGAGTGAGCCTCAAATAATATTGCCTCGGTTGGTCTCTCACAGTGGCACAGAACATCTGGCATTGCGTGTCCAATGGGTGTGTGTCACAGTGAACATAATTAAATGTCATAAAATAATACACTCACCTAAAGGATTATTAGGAACACCATACTAATACTGTGTTTGACCCCCTTTCGCCTTCAGAACTGCCTTAATTCTACGTGGCATTGATTCAACAAGGTGCTGAAAGCATTCTTTAGAAATGTTGGCCCATATTGATAGGATAGCATCTTGCAGTTGATGGAGATTTGTGGGATGCACATCCAGGGCACGAAGCTCCCGTTCCACCACATCCCAAAGATGCTCTATTGGGTTGAGATCTGGTGACTGTGGGGGCCATTTTAGTACAATGAACTCATTGTCATGTTCAAGAAACCAATTTGAAATGATTCAAGCTTTGTGACATGGTGCATTATCCTGCTGGAAGTAGCCATCAGAGGATGGGTACATGGTGGCCATAAAGGGATGGACATGGTCAGAAACAATGCTCAGGTAGGCCGTGGCATTTGAACGATGCCCAATTGGCACTAAGGGGCCTAAAGTGTGCCAAGAAAACATCCCACACCATTACACCACCACCACCAGCCTGCACAGTGGTAACAAGGCATGATGGATCCATGTTCTCATTCTGTTTACGCCAAATTCTGACTCTACCATCTGAATGTCTCAACAGAAATCGAGACTCATCAGACCAGGCAAGATTTTTACAGTCTTCAACTGTCCAATTTTGGTGAGCTCTTGCAAATTGTAGCCTCTTTTTCCTATTTGTAGTGGAGATGAGTGGTACCCGGTGGGGTCTTCTGCTGTTGTAGCCCATCCGCCTCAAGGTTGTGCGTGTTGTGGCTTCACAAATGCTTTGCTGCATACCTCGGTTGTAACGAGTGGTTATTTCAGTCAAAGTTGCTCTTCTATCAGCTTGAATCAGTCGGCCCATTCTCCTCTGACCTCTAGCATCAACAAGGCATTTTCGCCCACAGGACTGCCGCATACTGGATTTTTTTCCCTTTTCACACCATTCTTTGTAAACCCTAGAAATGGTTGTGCGTGAAAATCCCAGTAACTGAGCAGATTGTGAAATACTCAGACCGGCCCGTCTGGCACCAACAACCATGCCACGCTCAAAATTGCTTAAATCACCTTTCTTTCCCATTCTGACATTCAGTTTGGAGTTCAGGAGATTGTCTTGACCAGGACCACACCCCTAAATGCATTGAAGCAACTGCCATGTGATTGGTTGATTAGATAATTGCATTAATGAGAAATTGAACAGGTGTTCCTAATAATCCTTTAGGTGAGTGTAGAATGTAATAAAAAATACTGTTGCGCCCAATTCGTTGCTGCAGAGGGAGCTGTTCGCTTGTCTCACTCAACACTTTTCAAGGGTCACTCTGTCGGGTATAATAAATAACACTCTGATCTAGACCACCAGCTGCCTTCATGCTATTCATAACAGCCACATATGTGTTCTTGGTGAAGTTTGTGTATTTTGAACATCAGCCATTAGAGATTACTTCAATCCCCAGAAGTAAAGATTCTGGTGAGATTAAAAATGTTCTCACATTGATGGAGTTTCTATAAATAGCAAGGAGTCGCAGAATGATGAGTATTCAGCAGCGCATCAGTAATCCACCGGAGGCAGCCACTAGATTACCATAAAAATCACATCTGAACTACTTGACATCGGCGCTCAACACGGTTAAGTTACTATAGCAGTAAGAAACGTTTGTAGTCTTCTCGCAACGTTTGGCTGACGCTGACACACAATAGTATCTCCGCCCACTGCTCAGTGATATGATAATATCTATATCTGCTGCTACCAAAAGAGCATTTTGTTCACAAACCCAGCCCTCTTCTGACAAGATGTTAGGCTTTGGCTCACGTCGGGGAGGACAGAATGCGGGCAGATGGGGATATCAAAACAACAACAACACTGTGATGAATAGATTATAATTGTGACTTTAGCAGTGAGCGGAGCGGTTGTTCAACTAATCAAAAATGGGATTTCTTCACCAGCTGCACCTTCTCCTGTGGAAGAACGTGACTTTAAAACGAAGAGGACCGGTAAGAGTGTCTTTGTTTACAAAGGTTTGGAATGAAAAAAATGTCGTTTACATTATATTATTATTATTATTATTGGCCTTATTGTGTTGTTGTTTTGTACACGTCGCGAGACGAGAGATGCACGAGAGCAGACGGGCGTCAGTCACGCATCGAGCCATTAAAAAAGATGCAGCATATACGAAATTATTGCAGCTCAGGTGCCTTCCATTTTACAAATTCATCACTATCAGACCCTCTTGTCATATTTGTATTTGCATGTGTGCAGAAGCAATGTGGATGATTTGAAGTTAGGACAGTCGATCTCCTAGTAACAGGTGTTTAGGACACATAACAGGTTGTTTTTCATTTCTGATTGTTCGACTGTGGACGTGTGTGAGACCAATCATCTCAAGCAAGTTGAGGTTGAGAGGTGTGTCTAAACAACCTGTTAGTAGGGTGATTGATTGTCTCCAGAACTTGCTTGAGATGAGAGCTGAGCCTGCTGGTGATGAGAGTAACCTTTTTATCCCTGATGTTCACCAGAGTGCTCTTCCTGTGCTTTGAATCAGCTTTCGTTTAGCCTCTCCTAAAGCACAAATGCACTTAAACAAGGATTGCTAATGCAAAACCTCTGGTATATGACATGGCAATCAGGAAACATGATCCTTTTGCTCAGGGGCAAGGGACTGTGGTTTTAACCATTTGGTTATGAATGTGAATATCAGGGAGAAGAAAGCAAAAATAAAATAGACCTTTTTCCACAGACTGTGATGACGTGTTTATCAGCATAAATCTCACACTTTTAAAATATTGAGTGTAAATTCACAACATTAGACTTTGTGTTATATTACCCTGGAGTTAGTTAGTAAAATGATTTACCACAGCTGCAAGGGGTTTCTATTACAGCTGCTGAGAGAGTGACAGTAAATTTGGCATCTTCTCCCTTTTGACTGTCTTAATCCTTCGATCTCTATTTTTTTTTTCTCTTCTGGAAAGTCATTCAAATGTATTTTTTTTTCTTTTGCTCTTGGAGCGAATTGGTAGGTGAAAAGAATATTTGCTGCAAACTCCCATTCACAGCTGTTGAAGTTTAAACAGAAGTCTGCAAACGTTTACTTCCGCCTTCCAAAATCCGGAGTGTGAAAAAGGTCTATTGTACTAGTTCAATATCAAAACCTTCCTATGATGGACACAATGGAAGGTCTTAGGTTTAGGAATGTGGATTCACTATTTGGTGTAAACATTTATTCTCAGCAAGGAAAGATTGTCATGTTATTGCTGAATAAAGTGCTGCAGTCACTATTTGCTATAATGTATGGAAGCATGAATAAAAGTGTTATGTTGTAGTATTAATTATTTTGAGCTTTCTCCACAAGGCTATTTTTGGTAGGCTACATTTGTTAGAGTAGAGTAACCTTTATTTATCCCCATGGGAGGGGAAATTACAGTGTCACTGCAGTAAAGCATTTAATTAAGCAATGAGAAATGTACAATGTACACAGAATATACAGTGCAAAACAAATATAATTTGCAAAATTAAATGCAATATACAAAATTACATAGGCAAATTACTACAGTAATTTAGACATTACAACATTTAAATAGATAACTCATAACATGTGCATGGACTATAGGTTAACAGTTATATAGGGAAAGTGTATATCTTTGGCCCTGTAACCAGTTATCAAGTTTTTCATTTTTAGCACTTTTTTGCCTTCAAGTTAATTTTTATAGCTACATTCTTATACACATGGTCATTTGTGACCAATGAATGTATAAAAGTACAAATATTCCATATACACTCTTAATTAATATGAGGTCATAAAAGCTGCATGCATAAAAAAACTTCCCAAAAGATTTGAATGTCAGCTACTAAAGTATTGAATCTTTCAAATTAAATTTTAATTGCAGTTAAACTCTGAGTTCTATCTAGGAGCAAGTTGGCCTGTAAATAGGAGTTTCTGTGAGTACCAACACTCACTGTTTAAATATTTGTATAAACTACATAACATCTTAGGAATTAGAGGAAGTATTTTAACCTTACGATTTAATCATTATTTTTATCATATCAGTTTTCTATTACTGTGTAACCAAATCTAGTATTTAACAAAAGTGAACTCAAGAGCCCTGCCCTAACACTCAATTAAGAAAAAAGCTGCACTGCTTTGAATGGAGAATGTTTTGACCTCGAATGCTCAATTACTATGCCTTGTTCCTCTGTCTGTTTGAACATTGTTGCTCCAATATGTTCTATTTATAGCAGCAGTAACCATTTACAATAGCACACGTTTGCAGCAAAGTCAGGCTCCCTAGAGGTAAGGATCACCCAGGTAAGAATAGTAACAGTCACGTCAGTGAGCTGGTGGTTCGATCACAAAGGCCCACTTTAGGGTGGGTTGAACGCGTTGCAGATTGAAGTGGGGGAAGTGGTGCGTCAGCAAATGTGAGCACTTCAGTGTGCTCTGTCTAGGGGATGTTAAATGAATGAGGTCCAGAGAGTTGAGCTCTCTCCTGACTCCCTGTCTTTATTGGTTACACACTGCAAACATGTTAGAAGTGAATGCTGTCAGCTCTTTGTCAAGAGTGTTTGTGGTTTGGTGGTGGTGCAGTGCAGATGTCTTCAGATGTTTGTCAAAAACTATGCATTGTAGGGCTGCAACTTATTATTATTTTGATAATCGATTAATCTAACGATTTTTAGGATGAATATTCAACTATTCTGCGACTATTGACTACTGCATATTGCCAATTTTCTTCACGATAAGAAATGCACAATGACATATATTATGATTCAATAAGTCACGAGCCATCACGTTATGATCTAGCTGCAGCTAATGTGCGCTCGAGGGACGATCATCCCCGCGACAGAGTGTGCCTCAGCCGGGTGCAGTTTTAATCTCTCCCCCTTAGACATTTGTGCAACTCATAGACATATAATCCCATCATACTTTGATCTACATCACCTGGAGCTGTTTGGAGTGCATCTGGACTGTGAGCTGTGTAATTCTTCCTCTCCTCTGTCAGGCACGAACTGCAGTGATGGTCTTGCACGTCATCATTAGAGTTTAATGTGATCCCATGTTACGTTAAATGAGATCAAACGACTATTTGACAATGAAAATTTTTGTTGACAATTTTTTTATTGTCGACGTTGTCAATAATGTTGACTAATCGTCTCAGCCCTTGTATGTTGTTGAGGGATGTTTGGTAGGGATGATGTGGTTTTATGATTTAAGGTTGAAGTAATTAATTGCCGTACTGTCTGTTTGGATTACACAAACAAGAACAGTAGTTGGGGATGCAGTTGGTAGATAACAGCTTTTTGTAGGGCAATTACCTTAATGTTCATTTTATTACTGCAATGTATGACTCATATTTTGTTTATTTGACAATGAGGATGAGTTATTTATCATAATGTTCTAGAAGTACTGGCATTAAGTACCTGAAAGACAGCTCTGTCTTGTGTGCCTCAGCTGACAGAATCTCACAGATATTTCTCTAATCAAATCACAATATTTGATTAAGGATGAATTTAATGGAGCCATCATGTGAAAGAAATAATTAGGCTTTGTTCAAATGTTCAAAAATGTAAAATCTTTAAAACTTTCTGACTCCTTGTGTTCATCAACATGATCACAGCCAGTCAGCATGTTGTTTCTGAGAGTTCCAGCACCCTAGCTTCGGCCTCATCATGCCAACTCGCTGTCAATCGCCACTTTTGCATCGGCTGCAGTGTTTTTCCAGAAGCACATTGCATCAGCAATGTGGAAGACCCAGGTTCGGATCCCATGTTGAAACCTGGAATTAAAAAGAGTTCTCATAATCAGTGATGAGTACGATTCAGGGGTTGCATTTTTCCCTGTAACATAAAATGTTTACTCTACTGGTGGTTAGGTTCAGGTTTGGGTTGCTTGGGCTCCGTTTATAAAATATGCATTCCTCTTCACAGTATTACATTCTGTACAGCTGATAACAACTCCCATTTGGCACCCTTCTGTGGAAATTACACCTGGAAAAATGGAGTTCACACCCATACATCCAGTAACACTTACCACTTTGGCCACTGGGGGCAGTGTTTCCAATTTCAGTAAGCGAAGACTGATTTTAGCGAAAGAAAAGTCAACCTACTGTTTCCAATTTCTCTGAGATCAGCATGTATTCATTTGTATTGTAGTATGAACATCAAAACAAATAAAATAAATATAAACACATAATCTGATTTTTATTAACTCTAACCAAGCCACATTTGTCTGTGGTTTGAAATTGGATTAATATCAGATGTTTAGAAATGCTTCTCATTTTGAACGGTCAGTCTAAGTGTATTTGTAATTGCGGAAGTCAGTCTTAAAGAATTTGGGTGTAGTGTGAATTGAACAAAGCCTAGGGCCCTTTCTTTACCTTTACGCTAATCCGCTCACAAACTGACTGACTGTTTTTCCTTGTTAATAAAGCACTACATTCACCTCCATCCTCCCTGAACAAAACCCACACACTTCTTATAGGATGTATTATAGTGCATGCTTTGAGGTTAGCTAAAATTAACCCAAAATTACTGTTTTAATGCTCCGGCTGTTACCTTATGCCAAGCGCAACATGGGCTGACCTACTTCCTGCAAGCTTCTATCCCTGAACAATTGGCTGAATCAGGGACAGGCATAGCTGTCTGCGTATCTATGGAGACAAATATAATATGAGAGAGAGGGAGAAAGATAGATGGATAAAAAAAGAAAGAGTCAAGGCACAGATAGCAGTCATATAACTGAACAGTCATTAACAAAGAGCAAGTTAGTGTAATGCCAGCTGTCTCTGAATTATACGTGCAGGCTGTACATTAATGGAATCACAGTGTGTGTACTGTGAGCTCGTTTAATGCAGTGACCTCAGTACAGAAATGCACATTTCTTTCTACTAAAAACAAAAATGTTATTTGCTTAAAATGTGGGCTCAGATTTTTTCTAACAAGACATTATATATAATATTATAATAAAATGTGACCATTCAGCCTATACACGGCAAGAATATGAACATCAGCTTTCTAAGACAATATGTGTATGCCATTTAGAGAATCACATTGCAGAAAAACCCTGTTCCTTTTACATTGGTTGCATTAGCGGCCTGTTAGTGCTAAGATAAATATAAAAATTTGCCATTTGCCTTCCATACTACTTTGGCAGAAATGTAAACTGAGTTTGGCAAACTGCAGGGGTCCATATTTGCGATGAAAATTAAATTGCAAGATTCATGAGAAATATTCAGTGTTCAAAGACTGTTGATTCAGCAAGCAATAAAGAAAGTTATGCTGCATTCTGCAGAGCCCCTTTTGAGAGCGAGTCTGTGACTGAAAACTAATCATACACATTATGTATATGCACAGAAAATTCTATTACTTTAAAAGGAATTTCATTGAGAACCAATATTAATTTGAGATCAACTGAATTGTTATGGACAATGACATTTTATAATGATATGGCGTCTTGGCAGCAGAATGATTAATTATAAATGTACATACTGTATATATGAAATGTGTAGTATCAGACATTGTGTATTGATGGTAAATGCTGTGTGTGAGAGTGATGGCACATTGGCACTGACGTGTGCTGTAACACTTACTACAGCAGAACGATTGTGTGGCATTAATTTATTAACATTTGTATGATGATGGAACATTGTGACTCACCCACTGGTTGATTAAGATGTACTGTATGATTAAAAATGGTTTGAAGATGTTAGTTTGGCTGGCTTTGGCAACGTAGATCAGGGGTGTCAAACTCATTTTAGGTCGAGGGTCTGATTGGGTGACACACTATACAGACCTTTTTTTTTTTATTTGTTACCTTGGTTTACCCATGTAAACTAAAATGGGCACATGGATTTGAATTTCATTCATCAGAGGCCTTTAGATTACATAGGCTATACTTACGAAATTGGTTAGGGGATTCTAATCCAACAACAACAACAATGAAAAAGAATAATTTGTTTACACACAAAAATAAATAAATAAATAAATACTGCTCATTGTTGAATAACTTTAATGAGCCCTCTGAAACCAAACATGAACACAAAGTTAGGCCTAAAAAGAAACTTTGCAACTAATGTAAATTACAGACAGTCAAAACATTTGTACTGAATGGAGCATTGCATTGAATGTATTATAAATACCAAGTTATTATTTCGTTGTTGCTCCACTTTAAATTTAGTCCCTTGTTGCTTAACCAAACGAGGAGGTTTTTTAATTGCACGCCTAAAATCTCCATTATTTCCTTATCTACACTGCTGCTGTGCTTTCCCTGGAAAGACATGTTTCCCGTCTAATTCTTATGCCCACCGGATTTTTCGGTTCCGGTCTAAACAGAGGGTATTCCGACCCATACTAAAAATGTGTCTATATGTGAGGTGCAAACAATCTATCCCTCAACACTTCTAAAAGGCAAAAAAAGATTGACTTACCAGCAGCTGGAAATAGATGAGAAGATCAAACCTCATGACCCGGGCAGGGATCAAGTTGAATGTCGCGCTGGAAAGATATTGCTCATCTGGTTGCGATATCACGGAAGGGCTGTCACCACTTTTCTCATATTTTAGAACTTCTTTTAGATTTTCATTATGGCTGGGAGAATGGGACCAGTTTACCAGGCGCACTGAGACACCTTAAATGATACCAAACAGGTATTGTTACTTTTTGTACACACTTAACATTGCATAGGTTTTTAGTGAGCTTTAAGTGAGGAGGAGAAGGGGGGAGATGATGAGACTGTAGAAGGGAGGTGAGAGCTGCAGTGTTTGCTGCATCTCCGATGTTGTTGTTACATATGCAGGAGAGAGTTCAAATGTTAATTCTCATGAGAGCCTTTTGTTTTCTCGAGGAGTAGCCCAGACTTGCTGGCACCCGCCTTACAGAGATAATAATTTAACTATTTACCTTTTAGCCTAATATATTCCCTGTCCATGTTGTCATTGTTGCTATAAGCGACTTGTGCAAATGCAGTGTGGGAGTGTAGCCCTGGAACATTTGTCACCCAGAGATCCAGTTTCAGCTGAGAAGCGTGAATTTGTGTGTAATTAAAAGAAAGAGTCTACCGAAATGAGATGTGAATATGACATGCAACACTATTCCAAAAAGAGAATAATGAATATGTGAGACAGATATAATACATTTTTGGCATAATTTAGGCTGAATTAAAAAATGTCCTTCTTAAATCATGCTGCGGGCTGGATTTGGCCTGCAGTCAGTGTTTGACACCCTTGATATAGATCATAGAATTCTCAGCACTGAACGGCACTTCATGGAAATGACTGCTACAGTAATATTGCTGATTATGAGTAATTGGGGCAAGTTCTCATGCTGAAAGTTTCCCTATGCCCAGTGATGGGTGCCCTGCTAGCCCAGCGTTGCTCAGACAGCCTGCTGAATTATTGAGATCTCTCAATACTCCTGGGAGAAGTACAGCACTGGAGGAAGATTGAATGAAATAAACATGAGATGGAGCAGAAGAGGAACAAGGGAGAGATTGTCAGGAGGAAAGCACAGTGGTCAAACATTCAGGAGAAACATGGCTTAGATGTTAGAAAGAAGAGATGATGGAAAGGCAAATTATGTTCATGTCAACATAATATTTTTCCATTTAACTCTAGTGCATAAACTCTATGTCGATACTTCAAATGTCACGAAAAACTGGTTTGGAAACACTTTTTGCCGAGAAAATTGGCATGCAAAAATTTTGTGTCAAATGACAGAATATACCCCAATCGTTAGCCTGTGTTAATCATGACGACGGTACTCATCCTTGAAAGCCAATTTATTGTGCGTGATTATGGATTGATCTTAACGGCATATAGATCCGATGTTGCAAACATGACTTCCAGGAGTGCCAACACAAATATCCATATCATGCACATGACAAGTGCACGGAGAACAAATGAATGGCCACTGTTTGTGATTAATTTAATCGCGATAGCCATCTGTTTATTTATTAAAGTTTCTTTTCCTCACCATTCAAAATAATAGACAGCAGTCATGGAATTAGCCCACAATACAAAAAAACATATCATTTCTGTGTGCAAAGATGTTTTAAATTAAAAATAAATACAAAATACTAGGAGAAAAGCTTTAGTGTGCTTTTTTGGAACATGAACATATAGCCCAAATCTATAAAGTTATTGTTTATACTTTTGAAAAAATGCCGGCAAAATTACCTGTGTTAAATTAGGCTAAATAAATGATCAAATTAATAAAGCATTAAATAAAATAATTAATTACCAAACTAAAATAATATATATTTTTAGACCTATATATGCCTTTTCTTTACACAAACTTAAATTAGCCTTACCTTGTTCTGTAGATGAAAAAAAGTCAGCTGAATGATTCTCAGAATGTTCTACAATTTTTTTAAGGCTATAAACTATAAGAACTATTTGTCCAATGCCGAGTTCACTTTCAGAAAACAAGCTTTTGAACATTTTAAAACTTTAAAATATTTAAAATCTAACCCTCTTTACCTCTGATCGCATTTGCTGAGATTCTTCAGGAAATGTAAATTGCATTATGATGCTAAAATTAATTTTAGATGACAATCAGGTTCAGTTGGTCGTTAAAAGTTGCTGTACAAATATGCAGAACATAATGCATTTGTGAAGGCAATGCTTTAGATTGATGATTGTTCAAAATAGCCTATTGAATATCAGGAATGTTTCAAAATCCTAATATTACACTGCATTTTTACTTTAATAACTGTGCACACAGCATATACACATCAATGGGTGGTCCTTTTACTAAGTCCGAAAGTTTCCCCCACTACTTGGTGCAGGTTGCCAACTTGAGCAGGGCCATGATGATTCGCTTTCGGGTCGGAAAGCGAGCCTCTTCTGATTGCTTTTAATTATGAAATTAAACTGACAGTAAGTGGTCTAATTTCACAATTTTACCAAAACTTCAGAGGAAAAAAATTAGGGACATCTGGGTGGCGAAAGGTCCACAATTAGTGATAAACACACATTTCTGTATGGAAATGGTTTAAAGGCAGATTTATTTTGTGATAAACCAAAACTTATGCAACAAAGTGTTTTTGTAGGCATGACGTCATCAATCACACCATTTGTATCGATAAAAGGCCATTTGAATGGAAAGAGGGAGAAGACAGCAAATTTCCCAAACTTTTTTACGCATTTTCACTTCCACGTGGATGGAAACTAGGCTGCTGTAACGAGCACAGGTTAGGCATTGTGTTAAATGTGTAAGGAATTCAGTGAGAAAATATAGGTGTTATAGTGTGTTATGCAGAAGAAGATAGAATTACATGAGAGATGAGGGACTAGACAGAAATGAACTGAGACAGGAAAGAGGGATTGTGGTGTAAAGAACTCCAGGGCCAATGAGTTATCCCTTAATTTGGCCACAAGATCACCTATAAAACCCTGACCCCTTAAGCCCCACAGTGTGCTTGCATTTATTAAATGGCAATGTGTGTTCAGAGTCAGTGATGGTCCCTCTTAAATGATAATTAATGCAGCAACCTTCAACTTATAAAACCAAGCTCAGCTGGAGCCATAAATTGGGGCAGAGAGGGAATATAGAAAGAACCGGGATAGCTCTGGAACATGGAGACAGTTATATGTACAGTTACTCGACTCCACTTACACTTTCTCAGTGTAATCCATCAAGGAACTTAGTGTATTTACTGGAGTAAAACTGTAGAGTTTATTTAGGCTTTTTTGTGCTTATGGATTCTGGGTGGTTGTTGGCACATTGCTTTGCAGTTAGTAGAGTGTTCCAGGTTGTTGCTACTGGTTAAATGCTTAGTTGCTTAAGTCAAAATTGTCTATTAGACCTTTTCCACTGAAACTGTGATGGTTTTCTTGCCAAGCCTGTGCTCAGCTCGTTCAAGGCCAGGATCTGCACCCCATCATAAACTGGCCATGCTTTTCCAGTGACGTAACAGGTTACATGGCTATGTGACTATCTCAGCTGTCCATAAACAAACATGGAGCGTTACAGTGTTGTGTACCTGTATTTTCGTACAGCTTTTACTCCTATTTTATGAGGACATATTGCTTACATGCAGAGAAATGCAATCTAAGTGAGTCGCTGGTCAGAAATCCCCTTACTGAACAAAACAATGCACAAAATATGATGAGAACAGTTTAAGGAAAGCTAACAAAGTTGTCAAATAGAATAACTTACCGAGATCAGATACAGAGGACACCGGCGATTCGGTGTTCATCTCAAGCGTGGCTGACTGACTGAATTCAATTCCCTAGTTAGTTAGCTGGACAGTCTGTGTCCGAGTCCAATTGTTGCTCCATCCACTGCCACTTTTGCTTGTGTCTCTATGCTCACTGCACTCTCTTTTAAGTATTCAATTTGTTTATGATTTGGTCAGTTGACCCATTGAAGCCAGCGTGCATCATTTCTTGCCTTTTTGTGCTCTTCGATTTTTTTTTTTTTCCCCCTTTGCAACCTCTGTAGTTTATCTTGGATCTCCATAGATAACCATATCACAAGTAGAGCGCTCCTTTCCTCCAATTTCCTGAATGCTTTTGATGATTTTTGTGCATTTTTTATTGTTATAGTATGGAAAAAATACTCCTTGCTGCAGATGATAGCTACTGTTATTGTTTGGGAAAACTTTACCTGGTAACGAAACATTATCCAGCCCTCTGCCCCCTGACACAATTGGTTCCTGCGTAGAGACCAGCAAGCTTTTGGGTCTGTTGCAGAACCAGCTTTTCCACACCAGAACAGTCTTTTCTGTGGTGAAAATGCTTGAAACATTTTGAGAATTTTCACCGGCCCAGGAACCCTCCCCCGTGTCAGTGGAAAGGGCAATGTTGTATTCTGGTTCCTAGATATGGCTCAGGTCCCTCATTTAAAGTACTTTTTTGCCTGTTTTATCACTTACCAGGAGTAAATCAAACAGTCTAGTCACGTTACAGTACTGGCAAAAATCTCCTCAACAAGCAGCACAATTTGAAGTATCATTAAAGTCTGTAGTAGCACAATTGATGAGGGATAAGTTATCCACCGAGGTCAGGAATTTGAACAAACCCATAAAACTTAGTATGAGTTATAGTAATAGTGGTGATTGCCTTGGTCAACACCACTAATAAAATGTAATAAACAGAATATTTGCTCATGACCTCAACCTTCCACTTACTCCTTGCTTTATTTTGACAGTTCCTCATTCTTGTTGGGAAAATGGTTACACAATAAGGAAGTAGAATTGCTTTCAAGATCACATTCTAGAGTTTGCTAACTGAAATAATGGATCTTACCTTGAACATATATGAGAAAATTGACCATTCATTGGATGTTGTATCCTTGAATATACAGTGAAGCTTTGGATGAATATTGGATTGCTAAAGCACCACATATCCTAAATACAGTGTACAGTGTGCATCCTTTTTGTTCTCAATGTATAATTAATTAAAATTCTGTCAAAAATATATTTAAAATGTAAACAATTTATAAAATCCTCAATTTCAGTTAGCAGTTAATGAGCAGTTAATTTTTTTCCAAAAGAAAAGCATAGTTTGTTGAAGTTATCTTATTTTGAAACCGTTCTTGGTAATGTTTGTGAATTAAACAAAATATAAGATTCACGCATGTATCATATTTGTTATTTTTAACTTGCAGTTTAATTTACAAGTAATCGAGTATTCTTTTTTTGTGGGTTAGAGTACTCCACTACAAAAATGATTAAAAAAATGCCCATCCCTAGATTGGGGGGGTCCTCTGTCCGACCATGAGCTTTTTGCGAGAGCAGGACATTGTACATGGACATATACAGAGATTGACAGGCAGAAAGACTTCTGATTGGCTAAACAAACAATCTGACCATGTCCTGTGGACATCTTTTTCACCACCGTTAAGTAATTTTTGTGTTGTTTTATGTATTCCTTTTAAAGCACCTTTAATGTTAAGCATTTAAGCATAAGTCTTTCAGAACTTAGAGGTTCCAAACATTTTTGAGAGAATCATAAATTCAGTTAGGTGTGACAAAATGTTTTACTGGTAGTGTATAAAATAATCAAGAGTTCCATAACCTTAACATATTTGCCTAACATTATAGGAACTAAGCAAACATTCTTTATAAGATTTTAATATTTTTATTTTTTATTTGTATTAATATAAAAGAGAATACTCCATTCACATTATTCCCTATAATCATATGGCTCAGGCTTTGTTTATCCATTGGGAATGTGAACTCTGTGACTTCCTCTAAAACAGAACTCTCAGTTACACAGCTTCAAGTCAACTGCTCTTTCAACTCTCTTTGCTTTTCTTGCTTTCTTTCCTCCTCCTGCTCTTGTATTTTGTCTTTCTCCTCTGGAGAAATAATGGGGCTTATTGAAATGAAGTGAAATTGCTCTCAGCCTGAGCTAATTTTGTTCTCATGTAAAAAGTATCTTATAAATTATTTACCACTTTGATGAACATGAAATATTCATCTGTCATGAATGTTCCTGCTCACCTTAATTTTGTAATTTGTCATGCGAGGATTTGTGAGATAATAAGGGAATACTAATAGAAAGACATCCATCGTCAGACTCCAAATTTTACTTCTCACAATCTTTAAAACATAAATTGATGTCTCATTGTCCGGGTATAATCCCTTTTCACATATTCCGGTTTGCAGTGCGGAAGTAGAATCATAAGTGGGTAAACTTGAATGGCGGTGAATGGGAGACCGCAACAAATTAAAATTTTGCTCACCCATTTGCTCCAACAGCAAAAAATATAAAAAGTAATAACAATGATTCTACTTTCATGTCTCTTCAAAGGAATATCAAAATATATAGCGCTGGCGAACGGCAGTAAGAAGAGAGAAATGGGCTACATTTTCTGTCACTCCCTCAGTAGCTATGTTAGAAGCCTAGTTGAATCTGTGGTAACTCAATTAATCCAGGATAATATCCAGGGCAAAGTTCAACGCTATAAATGTATACCAAATATTACAAAAATTGGAAATATAAAAAAGTGTGCTACATTTACTAAATAAGGTGGAAACGCATCATAACACAACCGTGAAAAGGGTCCATAATATTTTTGGGTACGTTCCTGATCGGATCACACCAAGTCAGCCTAGACGAATATGTTCATTAAAGATTATCGGGGATGCAGGTGGGCAGTCTGTGTGGACTACTGATGATGACATTTGTGTCTTGCATACTGCAGTGATCACCAACAAGACACCCAAAGTATTCTTATACCTTCAGAAATATTCTCACCTCTTTTGATTGTTTATATTAGTGTAACACTGAAATAGGTATTTCAATAGGCTGATGGCTGATGTACTGCCAAAATGCATAAAAAAAATACATTATAACATTAAACAAGATGAATGAAATGATGCTGAAAATATTCTATTATACACTCCAAATTCAATCAAAAATATTTGAAAACCAATATATTTGTCCCTGTTATGCTTTGCTGTGTCAGAGTGTTTTTATGAATATCATAAACCATCACAAATGCTCACAGATCCCATAGCTATGAGAGTGCTAAGGTGTTGCTAGAAGGCCTCAGTCATTGGATTGTTGGCATTTTCTTTCACAGACGTCACACATCAAAAGACACTCGTCAAAAAGTGAGCTAATGACTCATGATATTACTGGCTTGCTCACACTCCGCTGGCTCCTTAAGCATCTCCTTTTTTCTCTGCTTTTCTCTGCAGAGGGTGTTTATGTGCCAAGATGCTCCCCTTTCACAGCCCAGCACTTAGATAGAGATTACAGAGAAAGAGCAAACTGCAGTTTCCCTTTAATCATGCCCAAAACAAAGTAAAGCAAATACACTGAGTGGAAACAAGCAAGATAATTAGGGAGAAGACAAGGAAAAAGAGAGGGAAAAATGTTATATGAGGACAGTAGGGCTGCAGCTAATGATTATTTTGATAATTGATTAATCTAATGATTATTAGAACAATTATTTGACTATTCGGCTATTATTGCAACGATTAATCATTAGCTCTTAACTAATTATTAATTTTGTGCCCCGACTTAAATGGTTGTATTAAATGTGCTTACTAACAATAAAGAAATCATCCTTTAAAAATACCTCTAAATGACATTCACTGAATTAAATGGAAAAAATACTTTGTTTAATTCAGTAAAGAAATTCACTGCAAAAAAATCCTATTGCTATCAATTGTTTTTGTCTTTAATATTTAATTTAAATTAAATATAATTTTTAATAATATATTCAACATTTTCAGATAACATTTTTCTTCTGCAGTATAGCTTCTAAAGAAAATGTACATTGCTTTAAAACAGTTTTAGAGATTTATATTGGAAAACAAGCCAAAACAAAAACAAATCAAAAACTTATTTTGTTGCAGTATATAATGGAGACTACCCTCTCTCACCTTTTTGTTCACTTCAATCCATCTTCAACGCACACAAAAAAAAAAAAAACTCTTATTAATAAAGCGGCATTATTTAATGTGAAAATATTCCAACAAATACTGGACTGCTGTCACTATGCTTCAGAACAAACAGATGATCTTTTAACATTCATTTTCAATTGATAAACGGTAAAATTGGTAAAAGATCCCACAGTCCCCACTGCTTTAGCCGTCTCTGGACCCCCTGTGCTGTTTTGTAGAGACTATTTTGACTGTTTAGTATGTATTTTTTCTTCTTTTCTTCCATCAACTTTGAAATAAAAAAAAAAAGAAAATGCAATGTGTTAATGTATATCGTGATAAATATCGATATCAATATGAAAAAGATTATCGTGATAACAGTTTTGGCCATATCGCCCAGCCCTAATGTGATCTCATGTTACATTAAATGAGATCAAACGAATATTCAACAATGAACATTTTTGTCGACAGTTTTTTATTGTCAACGTTTTCAATATTGTCGACAATCGTCTCAGCCCTAGACGACCGTCTACTTTGGTACGGTTGTAACCAATCCTGTTATCTTGAATTCAGACTCAACATTTTGGTAGTAAGATAAATGTTTCTCAGGAGCCTTTTGTAGGAGTGTTATTCTGGTATGCCTGATTGAGTATCTCCGTTTCAAGCCACCATTTTAATGATGTTATAACTGAGAAACTGCTCAGATTATGCTAACCTTTCATTAGCCTGAAGACCAATTTGTGTTGACGACAGGTGCTGTCTTCACTGTCCTCTTCATACACGTACAGAGAGTGTGAAAGCCTTGAGAGACTGTCTAAAGTTTAGAGCCCTTAAACTGACAACAATGTGGCCTTCATATTGCTAAAGAATGGGTTTAGGTCTGTTTTCTGATGTTGCCTGCATCAGAGATGGCCTGCACATTATTCATTTTTGTGATAGATGCGGTCATCTCATTGAGAGATCATGCTTGTATATTTGTACAAAAGAGAATTGTCAATCATGGATCGATTCACAAATGGAATGGGCCACATGGGGGGTGAGGGGATGCCTTAGGAGTTGTTTTGAACAAAACCTTTTCTTGTGTTACAAAAGCTATACGCAGAGCAACGAATTGCACAGAATCCCGATTTCTTGAGACATGTTAAAGTTCTATTAACGACATGGCAAAAAGGCGGTGCTCCTGCAAGAGATGCTGAAAAAACTGCGAGATCTAGTACAAAAACTGTGCAGATGCACACAAAAACAAATTCAGAGTGAATGCCCCCTTAGAATTAATCATTCTGCTTTTTGCGGCTGTGCCTTTGCAATGGCTCCTTTGCATGTGACATCAGCAAGTGTTTAGTACCTGCTCATACAAGATTTGGCGAACTATTCCACATATTATCTCTGGTTCTTCTGGTGTTTAGAAATCATCATATCTATGACCCCTTTTAAAATGAGTGAGCAGAAAAGGACTTTCAAAGAAGGGTTGTATGTAATCTTTCTTCACTTGTTTTAAATTTAGCTGCTTCTACATAGAAGTAAGATGATTGTCAATTGCTCTCATGCCTCATACAACATTTTCTCATTGTAAATGAATTTTGGGAGTAGAGATGGTATGATCGCTCTCAGTATTACAGTATGGCCTATGCTCAATGGAGCATTGAGCCATTATCATATAAAAGCCTTTGCTCCATTGACGAATGTGAAGGGACTTTGAGAATCTCATATGCCCTACAAGTGAATCCCATTCTGACTAAGATGGTCTTCAGTTGTGTTTGATAGAGGGATTATTTGTGTCCCTCAGTGGCGGTGAAGGACGAAGAGAGGCAGGGATGTGACTGGGGACAGTGAGAGTCCGAAACAGTCTGCAATCTCAGAAATGCCATGAAGGGAGAGACTGGGGCAGATTTTTGTTTCTGTGTGTTTCTGCGTGTCTTAAACAGAAATGAGCTTGAATTGGAGAATAGAGGGAAACTGATAATCCATACAGATGAAGGGTGACAGAAAAAGGATGAGGGATGAAACAGAGAGCTCTTAATACCCTGCTGTTAAAAAAAATCCTGGTTAAAACCAGTGTAAGCTAGCCGGCCTTAGCTGGTCTCCCTGCCTGTTTAGTTGGTTGGTTTTAGAGGTGTTTAGGGCACTTTTTAGCTGGGAGCTGGGAGACTATCTTCATCCAGCTAAGATGGTTAAACAAGCTTTTACTTTCTTTTAGAACAGTGATTACAAGTGTTGGGAAAGCTACTGTAGCTACTTGACACTGTAGCTTAAAATGCTTGGAGCTAATCATAATTTTAAAATAGATAAACTACAATTCAGTTAAACTTTTTGAAAAAGTAATTAGCCACACTACAGTTTGAGTTACAAACAAAAAGTAGCTAATTACATTGAAGATGTTTATGGGGACAATGCTTTTTTTTGTTAGTTTTTTTTTGACAATATACTGTAAGTATCAGTTATGTATTTTAAAATCAAAATCGTATTATCTGGCATGACTAGAACTAATAAAGAAACAAACAAAAAAAAATAATTTAACTGAATGAAAAATAAATAAAACAGCAATGTTTGGCTGAATACTTATTTCACTACAAAAAAAAAGATGTTAAAAACTGCATTGGTAACAGTTTTTAAAATTATTGGTTCATCATTTTCCCATTAAAATCAACAGTTCCAAAAGAACGTAACAGAAAGACCTGGTATACAGAAATGACTGTGACTTTCCAGCTCTTCAGCAAGAGTCAGGACATTCTGGGAGAGTGTGTTTGATTATTGCCTCAGATTATTGCAAAATAGAATGTAAAACAGAAACATAATTTTTGGCCATGCTACACTACATGTTGGAAAAGCAATTTGCTTGTTCCTGAAGAAGATATACACTATTCTGAAAACAGCTGAATTTATTGTCATGCTACTGAAAATTAGTAAAGTTTGAAATATTGCTATTGTATTCATCTTATTCAGCCTGCCCCTTTTCTGCACTCCGCTCTTCCGAATTTTGTCATCTAACTTCCTGATGGTATTAAAGCTACTGAGAAGACTTGAACAAAATGGATTACATGTGGGAGCACAGAAAATATTTTTCACCAAGAGTTGATGGTGTGAGTTTACAGCACCGCTTTACTACATGAAAATGCCCGGGAGGTGTTTTATCTGTCACTCTAAATGTTTGTTTTTTCCAACACCCGCAAAGGAAAATTGGACCTGGCCTATCACATTCAGACAGCTATAACACACTGTACTTTTTCATAATACAAGTGTTTTAATATTATATGTGTAATTCTGCTAAATTTTTAGGTTTTAACTTAATAATTTGTGTTAAAATGTGTTGTTGATATGAAATGTAATCTACTCAAATAATCTACTCACCTTAACAGTAACATAATGGGTGAATGACACAAAAATATGACCAGCTAGAGATGTCGCACAGAGATATTTTAAATGACTTTGTGTTTTCTCTTGGAGTTTCATGAGCATGTCAGTACATCCACAGCATGAAGGTAGGATCTTTGGCATTTTTGAATGAAGTACTCTTGTTTTAAAATCTCCCCACTCTACTTCCAGTTGGTATGACATCCCCTGAACACTTTGAAATACGCATGATAACTTTTGACAACTCTGTAACCTGTAAATCCACTTCACTTGCTAATTACACTTTGATATCAACACCATAGATATATATATAGCGACCGCTAGAATGGAAGTTCCGAGACAGCATTTTCAAGATGGCTGCATGCTAGTGTCTCTGGCGCATAAGGTGAATAGCACTAAAGTTAATGCTGCATCAGAGAATGCTTTGAATCCACTTGACCTTATTCATGAAACATGAGCATAACTAATTGCTGTGTAAATTGCTCGCAAAGCATTCAAATCAATGCAACAATTTATGCAAGTTCTGATTTATGAACTTCAAGAGAACATAAGCAGCTTCCTATGTAGGTGGCTAGGCCTACCTTTAAGCCTATCCAGCATTGCCCTTTATGGGAGGAAGTACAAAATCCAGCTCCCCTTCAGCAGTCTGAGAGAGGAATTCATGGTCACCCGTGCAAGAGAGGTGCTGCTATGCAGAGACCCTAGCAATACCGAGGTCTCCAGGGCAGACATTGAGGTGAGTACCGGGAGGAAGTGGAAGGCACAGCAGACAGTCAACCAGGCCGAAGCACAGTTGAGGCACGCAGACCTGGTGGGATCTGTGGCAGTGGGACGAGCCAGGCTGGGTGGCTTTACCAGACCTTGCTCAGTAGAAAAGCCATCAAGAACATTATGGATGCAGCAAAGAGGGCATCAAGATGGCTATGGATCAGGCAAGGTGATCCGTGGATGACAAAAGCTTCTTGGACACAGGCTGGGGCATGATCACCCCTGGCTGGGTCGCATGGGCATGGGCAAGGGATTTTATTACATCAATAATGTCTGATTACATCACTAATGATATGTCCAAGTTGCATCTTGAGGTGTATGTCAGAGCTATGAACAATTTATGCAGAAATTAATTCTCTCCTGTTTCATGAATGAAGCAAGTATTTTAAAAGCAAATATTATATGAAAACCAAATATGTCCAAAGCAACTACGTAATTTCGTGTTCTATGGCACTTTCATTTTACTTTCGCTTCCGTTTCGAGTGTCTTCTGAGTTCCAAGTCCAACACTCTATCAGTTGCGCTACCAAGCAAGCTAATCACACTGGAATAAGTGTGTACAGTTGAAGTCAGAAGTTTACATACACTTACAAAACAATTTTTTAACTACTCCCTAGATTTGCTATTAGCAAACTGTAGTTTTGGCAAGTAGTTTAGGACATCTACTTTATACATTACACAAGTAAGTTTTCCAGCAATTGTTCATAGACAGATTTTTTTCACTTGTAATTGACTATATCACAATTCCAGATGGGTCATAAGTTTAAGTTAACTGTGCCTTTATGCAGCTTGGAAAATTCCAGAAAATTATGACAAGCCTTTAGACAATTAGTAAATTAGTTTCTGATTGGCTAATTGGAGTCAACTGGAAGTGTACCTGTGGATGTATTTTAAGGCCTACCTTCAAACGCAGTGCCTCTTTGCTTGACATCATGTGAAAATCAAATGAAATCAGCCAAGACTTGTGGACCTCCAAGTTCAAGTCAAGTTCATCCTTGGGAGCAATTTCCAAATGCCTGAAGGTAACCCGTTCATCTATACAACAAGTACGCAAGTATAAACACCATGAGACCACGCAGCCATCATACCGCTCAGGAAGGAGATGCATTCTGTCTCCGAGAGATGAACGTAATTTGGAGTGAAAAGTGCAAATCAATCCCAGAACAACACCAAAGGACCTTGTGAAAATGCTGGAGGAAACAGGTTGACAAGTATATATATCCACAGTAAAATGAGCCCTGTATCGACATAACCTGAAAGGCTGCTCAGCAAGGAGGAAGCCACTGCTCCAAAACCACCATAAAAAAAACAGACTACAGTTTGCAAGTGCACATGGGGACAAAGATCTTACTATTTGGGGAAATGTCCTCTGGTCTGATTAAACAAATATATATCTGTTTTGCCATAATTACCATCGTTATGTTTGGAGGATAAAGGGTAAGGCTTGCAAGCCAAAGAACACCATCCCAACCGTGAAGCATGGGGGTGGCAGCATCATGTTGTGGGGGTGTTTTGCTGCAGGAGAGACGGTGTGGAATGAGCCAAAATTCCAGCAACTTATTGAAGGCTACCCAAAATGTTTGACCCAAGTTAAACAATTTATGCTAACAAATACTAACTTTGTTTGTATGTAAACTTCTGATCCACTGGGAATGTGATGAAAGAAATAAAAGCTGAAATAAATAATTCTCTCTGCTATTATTCTGACATTTACCATTCTTAAAATAAAGTAGTGATCCTAACTGACCTAAGACAGGGAATGATGTCTATGTCAGGAAATGTGAAAAACTGATTTTAAATTTATTTGGCTATGGTGTATGTAAACATCTGACTTCAACTGTAAATGTAGGTGGGTCTGCAAGACAAGCATAAAAACGTATTGTTTTTCAAATAATATGTTAAAGTGTGTCAATATCATAACAGCAGTGTGCGAGTAATAGAGTGAAAAATACATTTTCACTCTTTATAAAGTCATAATCAGCTATTCTATAGATGATTTATGTGACCGTGAATAAAACACATTTGTTGTACCGCCTCTAGTGTTAATTTCACCAGGATACTGAAGCAAAACGTACTGTAGAATGCAGCATGTAAATGTAGGATTGCAAAAAAAATTATTATATAGTAATGTTTATTCTATGAGACTAGGCTGGAAAGAGGTGATTGGACAAAGCATTGTGAAAGTAACGCTCCGTTATACAACTAAAAGTTGGGAAAATTTTAGCTTTTTTTTGCAACATTCTCCGACATAGCCTTTAATAGCCAGAAATTATCTTTAAAAAAAACTAGTTTGCACACCTGCAATTTGGCAACTTTCTCCCTTCTGACTGCTGTACGCCACCGTCTTTTCCTCTTTTGGAAAATTTTGTAAACATAATAGAGGATTTTTCTTTTGCTTTTGGAGCAAATGGGAACGCTAAAATAATGTAGTGCCGTTTGACACGCTTCTAAGTTGTTTTAACCTGTAAATCATTCTCCCATAAGCTAAACACCAGAGCAGAGCACAAACATTTTGGCCGATGAGGGGGGAGTTAGCACATGTAACTTTAATTAACATAATTTTGTAGTAATAATCTGTTTTGTAGTATTGCCTTGTGAAATAAAAGCAAACCCTTTTTTCTGTTCGAATACCTGTTCTCTGCTCTCGTTTAATTTATTCCACCATTTCTTTCACTTCCTGGTCTTTTAAATTACCTTTTTCTGGCAACTCTCCCTTTACTATCAGTATTTGTTTAGCTCCTTCTTTGATCTCATCCTCTTTCTTGACTACTGCTATAAACAACGCAAGCCGAGGAATTGAGGAGTGTGCGTCTCTTCCAATAAATGACTGTACTGTGTATTTAGTTTATGAGGTTGATTCTCAGTCAGGTTGATAAGGGTTGCTGTTAAGCTGCAGGTAAGCTCAGGTAAGCATTTGCAGTCTATTTATCTTCTCCTGGGCGTGCATAATTCATGGCAGGATTGACATGCTGTCCTCACCCCTTATCGTACTCTCCCTTAATGGAAGTGGCACAGTCATTTTCCCCTTCCTACAAAATGTGCCCTTTCTCAACCTTACACCTTTGCAAGTAAGAAACTGTATGTACTGTATGTCATTTGGTCTCTGTAGAGAATTACGTAGTGAGGACACAGGAGGCAGGTTGCTCCAAACAAAGGTAACACTCTTTAATTCGTCAACTCAGCACTTTACAGCTTCACAACAGCCGGGCTCTCCCAGTCTCTGACTCTCTCCCTGTCTGGAGGTTCTGTAGCCGTTTTTATGCCACTCTCCCCATACTCACTGAAATTAAAGACAGGTGTTAAACATAATTTAGCTCAGGTGCAAGCGCCCTTACCGCTTTCTCTCCCCAGACGGGCGCTTGACTACGCCCCCGCTGCCACAGTCTCCTTCATTCTTTTGTGTGTCTCTATCTGATACCTTTTTTCAAACTGTATAGAGATGTATGATTGTACTGTAAGTATGAGTGATTTTAATGGAATATTCTGGAGAAAATACAGCTCTATTTTTACCACCAGCTTATCACAGAAAATAATTTAAACTCATCCCTCTGTTTGTAAAAACTATTTACGTGCTTAGAATGGGAGTCTATGGGGCAAGGCATTAAGAAGAATTTAAAAGCAGAATTGTAAGGGTTGTATTTGTGTTAAAGCATTTTTAAACACTTTAAAGCACATTAACTAATCAGAAAAAATGCTTGGTATTTTGATCCGTAAAGATATCTAAATTGTCTTTTTTTAGCAGGGAGACTAGTTTTCTTGGAGGAAGCATTTCTGTATTAACTTCTTCAATGTAATTCCTGTGGGTGGAGTTTACTCCAATAAAAAAATTGTTTTACGGATAGTTACATTAGTCCCCTCCTGGTATCCTTGTGTGGATATCAAGCAGTAGTTACAAAAAAAATTTAGGCGTTATGGATGTACTGTACCGTGAAACCGTTTCATATCTTAAATGTTTATTAATGGTGCTATACACTTTCCCCATAGGCTTCCAATGTAGAGCTTTAATTTACACATGTTATTCCTTTGTTTTTACTAACCAAGGGGAAGGAATAATTTTATGTGGATATTGAGAGCATGCCTCAGACCTGGTCAATATTTAACCCAAAGTATTCTACATTTAATAATTACATTCTTGACAGTGTCTCATTCTCCCATGTTTTTAGTTCACTTTTAATTCTGGTGTGTGTGTGTGTGTGTGTGTGTGTGTGTGTGTGTGTGTGTGTGTGTGTGTGTGTCTTTTTCTTTTTTTGTCAGCTTGAACTGCAGCAAGTAAAAAGTGAAAATGTGAAAATTGGAGAAGTTAAATAACAAATACGAAATTGCTTGGCACTGATGGTGTTGCAGTTTGCCTCCAGCATACATGCTCAGAATGATCCCTGGATGCTCAGGGCTCAGCTGTTTGCTCCTTGTATGATATCTTTCTTTATGGTCATGTTGAGAGACTGCAAGCTGCTAGTCAACAAACATAACAGACACCACTGATCATTGACCTGTACTTTAACCTTCCCTTCTCTCTCTATATATCTCTTTTTCTCTCTTGTTGTCTCCCACTCGCCTTAGTTCACATGCAAATTATATCACAGACGAACAATCATGTAGAATTTTAAACCTATGCATGTTCACATCTTGTTCTACCCCTTTCTGACTCCTGTTTTCAGAAGCTTTTGATAGTTAATGGGCTCAACTTTCTCTTCAGTAATTACACTTAGATGAATTAGCTACTAAAAGAACTCAAAGGTTAATTAACCTTTAAATTAGTTGAGCCATTTTCTGTAATGTTGCCATCTGTATTTCTGGTCCCTAGACAGAGCCAGTGATACTGTAAGGGCAGTTCCACATATGTGACTTGTATGTGTGCTTCTATCTTGCTTTTTTAAACAAACATTTAATTGTATTTGTACATTTTGATTTTCATGGTTAAAGTGCTTCAAATATGTTACAATATCTAACAATGGATTTATTTAAAATGTAAGTAGATAACTTTAAAGTAGGGTTTCAGGCATATGTCATAAAACACACCTTTTCCATTTCATATGAACTCTAAGAATCTCATAGCTTATTCTTAGCTTACATTCTCACATTAACTCTGCACATATTAACTTTAATTACCATTTTAACATTGTTTACCCATGTATGCTTCTGATTCCTTATGGTAGGAGTCTTTTGCATATTAGTGTCATAGTCATTCATTAACTTCATAGTCATGTTCTTGTCATTCATGCCTTGTCTACATGGTCAAGTCCTTTGTTGTTTTGCTTATGGTTTTTGTTCACTATTTTTGCATCCTCAATTAAATGCTTTTGGGTCTTCAACTTCATCACACCTCAAGACTCCAAAGCATGTTTGGAGTCTTAAGGTGACAATGAATCACTTTGGTTAGATTCTTTGATTCAGGTTTGTCAAATATAGCTGACATTATTTTTCCTCAGAAATGACTGAGTATATAAACTCTTATCAGCTCAGTATGAACAGAGGAAGCACAGTCCTGTCTTTGTGCATCCCTGTAACAGTAATATGATCTCTTAATGGTGCCAAATGTCACAGTAGAAGAAGAAAAAAGTATTTTGAGAGTGATACCTTAAGCACTGCTGTCTGAGAGGTGAGAGTTGACCTTGAGAGAGAAACTGGTCAATACATCAGTCCCATTTTCAAGAAGGGTTCCCACAGTCTAGGAAATCCTGGAAATATCATGGAAATGTAAAATTGCCCGAAGTAAAATTTTCCCTGAAAGCGGATTGAACACCATACTAAAATACTCTGACATTGTTTTCTGCAGCCCATTTTAGGGGCAGCGCTGCCCTCTTTCTACAGAGTGAAACGCACAACACTACCAGTGTATTTAAATCCTAAAAGAATGACTCTTGAGAGCCAGCTCTTTTTAATTTTCTATAGCGTGAAACATATGGCTTTCCGGTCCGATTCCCGAACAAATGACTCTAATGAGTTGAATCTCTTGAGTCTACAGCACGAAACATTTGGTACATCCAGTATAGTCCTATTCATGAAAAAAATATTAATGAGCCGATTCTTTTTAATCTAGAGGGCAAAACATATGGTGCTTCCGGTATATTCCGATTCCCAAACAAATCTGGTTCTTTTTAGTGAATCAAGAACACTGAAACATCAGTCAGAGCAGTTACTGAATTCATCTGATGTACTGAAGTTATGAATGTCCAACTCGAATAGAAATAAGAACCGTGGAAGCCTGAAGTACAACATAAGACCACATAACACAGTGCAAACTGTCTTTGGAACTGTTTCTGTTTATTTAGTACTTCAGACCTGTGAGACTTCAATCAGGCAGTGCAGTTACTAACTGATTATTCATTTGACAATGTGTAGTTAAAGATACACAAGCGTTATTGTAATAAGTAGAGTTTTATAAAGGAACGAATTAATGAAATATGCTATCAAATTTCTTGTTTGAGATTTTTTTTTTTAAATATAGTTGGCATCAATTATTGGGTGGCTTTTATGCCTCAAATCTCAAAACACTCCTTTTACACAAATTATATTAAATTTATTTCTGAATTGTTGTGTCTGCTGTGTAGAAATCTGAAATGATCTCATTTGGCAACAGGCTGCTTAGGGCAGTAAATGCCATAAGAATTGTATTTCTTGTTTCCAAATAATTCTTCCTCAAAAGGATTTAAAGAATCGTTACTGGAATCGTTAAGGAACCAGAATTGTTAAGAGGAATCAGAACGATTCTCATCCCTATCACAGTGTGATAACAGTCTGTCTATTGAGAGGAATGAGCCTGGTCAAATGTTCTGGGAAATCTGCCTTGTTGTCCACACTAAGTTTGAACCATAATCAGGTTCTTTTGCCTCAACATCTCAGTGAGGAATGGACTTGATGATGAGAGATGACGAAAAGCTTGTTTATAATTATGTAAACTCCAATGTTTTCTGTCTGAAGAGAAAGTAAAGCCTTGGAGGACACTCAGTGCTGTGAACTCTCTAATTTCAAAGATGGTTTTGAAAAGGGGATGGTTCTATGTTCAGAGCTCATTGTTATTGATTTAAACATAAAAGTGGAAACATTTACAACTTTAGAGTTTTTATAGTTCATAATGCAATTTTTTAATGAAGAATAGACTGTTGTATCGAGGTTGAACAAATACCAATAATTATTCTGTTTTCTTTGTCAGTAACTTTGGAGGTTCAAATGTGTTTCATTGCCATGTAAACTTTTAGTGGTATTATTGGTGTACAGCACCTGATGTATTAAATCTGAATTTATTATCTGTTAATATTAAACTGAAAAATAAACGTTGCACATTTTGTTGAAATCCCTTGTCCTCTCTTGCTGCCTGGGTGGAATTGTTTCTACAATCCAGCTTGGGATGGTAATACAGCAGGGTTTTATTTCTCAGGAGAAATATGTGAGTCCATAGCCTGGAGCTGTCGGGTATTAATAGAGGGGGACATGGGCAATCAACCCTGCGTGAATGACCACTGATCCATTCTTCAAACCCCAGCAGCCAGGAGCATGTGGGTAGAATGAGCAGGACTCAAGTTGAGAGGGGATGCGAGGGGATGTCATCCCAGATTTCTGAAAACACTGGCAAACGTGTGTGTTGGAGTTGAGCGATGAGTCGACTTGTCCTTCCTAGTGTTCACGTGAAACTTATGCCACTGAAGGTAAAGTTTTACGCACTTTCAAAAATGGCCAAGAGAACAGTTAAAAAAAATATTTTGTCTTTCATTAAAAAGAAGAGAACAGAAGGTAAGATATTGCTATAGCAAGTATTCAGTTACAACATGAACATGTTTTTAATTCCACCAATTTTCAGGGTTTTGCCCATAAATGCTTTTGTGGGTAGCACAATTTTTTTACACCACTGTTTAAGCATCCTTCATAGAAACAGCCCAAACTTCCATTACTAGTTCGGTTATTGGAGTAGAATTGTGTGTCTGTGGGAGTGGGTGAACGATCTAAAGATAAAACATTTTTCATGATCATAACAAGTATTCTTTTCACAAAATTAATCATAAAATACAATAACGGAGGGTAACAGGTGCATATTATGGCCATGTGTCCTAAGGGTCAAGTGACCCTCATTTACTCGAATACACCTCTTCTATGATGAGCATATTTTCCATTTCTGAGTTTAGTCACATTTATATTTTTTCTAAAGTAAAAAATGTCATGTGGTGTCCAGAGATATAAAAAAAAAAATTCTAAAAAAGGAAAAGTTGGCATGACTAGTGCACAATAATGTTTTATTGTTATTTCTTAAATTAAACCGTGAAATAATTGTGTTCTGAAATATAATTCCTATTTTAAAACGCTTTTGTCCACCAAATCAAAGTCATTGGGTGAAATCAACATGGTAGCCATTTCTTTTGTTTATTTTGACCATATAAACCATTAAACAGAGCGGACCCCTTTAGGCCCTCAAAAAACATCTGATATTCATTTTGACATTTTTATGAAAAGGCACATTTTGATCAAGTCATGTGGTGTAACCCTGAGAAAACGTCTTGAAATTCTTGACTCAGAAAATCATAATTTCTAAAAATTATATTTTTTACCTTGAAAAATGTGTTTGAAATATTTTTGGGAAATGAATTATGTTGTTTTTACTCCCATGTATTCAAGGTGCAAAGAATGTATTATAATACTTTTTACTTGATGGTTACATCACACATCACAAACTATCAGTGGCATAACACTAAATGTTCTGCACAAGACTAGTTTGGAACTTTGCGGTTTATAAATGTTTTAATTTTAAATTAAATGTATTTTTTTATTTGCACACACAAGCCAAACATATCCAGAATTTCATGAAGTTTATAGTGTCAAAAAAACGTACTGTATAACGCTTAAGATAATAACCGTAAAAATAAAAAGGTGACATGAACAGTGATTGAATTGTAAGAATGATAATCTGACCATTGCTGATGTGATGGATGCAAGCAATTCAAACATTTTGATTAGAACTGTTACAATGATGACATCATATTTTATCAAAATAGCCTGTAACTCTGTTTCTTAGTACTCCCCTGATAACAACACGCCGGCTCAACAAACTGACCATGCACAAATATAGCCTAATAATTACAAACAATACGGTTTCAAAAGAACCACTTGCACAAAAACAAACAGTGCTCAGTGATGCAATCCCTTGTGACTGTGAGGCCTGTTTGCATTCAGTTTTTAGAAATGTTATTATGAATACATAATGATGCTTGCATGTGAGCTTTATCTGATTATGTCATTCAGAAGAGCTGTCTTGGGGTAAGCAGGCAGAGAAAAGTGAAGATAGATTGTACAGAGGTGAAGAGATGGCGGATCCTAAAAGGCATTCTCCACAGCTCGCACAGTAAAAGCAATTGTATTATCTCAAATTTAAATTGACAGAAAGACTCCTATCTCTCAGCATGCATTATTATTTGAGGATGACTGTTTTGGCTTACACTATTTGCCTGTTGGCTGGTGATGGATGTTGTGCTCAGTGGACAGGAAAAGAGATGTAATGTAATGTGGGTAAATGGAGTTTGCAGATAAAGTAAACAGAGCGGACCGCTGAAAGACACTGATCATTCTAGTGTAGATTGGTGAATGGTTTTGGTGTGAATTTTTGGCTAGAAGTGTTTTTTATATTTTTATATATATATATATATATATATATATATATATATATATATATATATATATATATATATATATATATATATATATATATATATATATAATATTAGAAAAAAACAGAGGCTGTCTGTAATATCTACTGGATCGGAGCACTGCGTATTGAAAGACACAGTGGCTTCATAGACGTTTAAACTCCAATATTCAAAATAGGATAGTAAGCTCACTGACAGCAAACAATATTCAATTAGGTTCAATATTCAAATGTTTTTCTTTTCCTATTCTTAGGCTTGAAATCATTATGCGAAAGGAATTTATGAAAAGAAGTAAGTTCTCTTTTTCTGGGAGTTTCTCTGTCCTCAGCGGTTCTCGTAACAGAAGCTTTGTGTAGCGTGTCAGCTGTGCCTTTGTGTATTGTGAGAGATGCATGTAAATGGTGCTTCTTGTTTGTTGTGACCTTCAGAGGGAGAGACGGGGAGAGTGTCTAACAGAGAGAGAGAGAAACCCTTCTTAAACTTCGGTTGTCACTTGTAGACATAGTTGACAGACAAACAGAGATAGGGTGTGTAGTAAGCTTTTTTTGTAGTGACGCTGTGCTACTGTGAAAGACACATTGTGTTCAGAGAGACAGGACGCTCTTTGACACTGATCTGAGATCAGCCTTTCTAGCCAGTTACAGAAGGACTGGAAATTAGCTGGAACCTGGCAATTCGATATTATACTGATATCTGTGTTATCTGCGATAATATTCAATGTAAAGTGCATTGCAATTAAGAACTTTACATATTGCGATTTTTCACCTACTTGTTTCTCATGTATGTGCATTGGACTTTGATGCGTTGTAGGGGTGCACAGATCCAATACCTGGTTTGGCATTGGCTCCGATACTGACGTTCTTTACCGGATCAGGTCCGACAAGCCCGATCCAAATCCGATACTGTGTGTTATTCATTGTTGTTACTATCAAACTCCAAAATTTAACCAATTTAAAGAACCGTAAAAGCACAACTGAAGTAGTCTACATGATATCAAGTCTCTTGTACACTTATTCTTTTTTGAATCTAAAAATGTATATTTATAATCTGCGTTTTATAAATAAATAGTCTGCATGTGCACCGCGTTTCAGTAAATAAGCGGTGCTCTGTTCTCTTTCACACACACATGGCACACACTGCCTGATGATACGCTGCTGTTTTCAGCTCTCGGAACAGCACTTTGAGCACTCCACAAGAACTACATCTCGGATGTACACTGGTGGCCAAAAGTTTGGAATAATGTAAAGATTTTGCTGTTTCGAAGGAAATTTGTACTTAAATTCACCAAAGTGGCATTCGACTGATCACAAATTATAGTCAGGATATTAGTGATGTAAAAAATAGCACCATCACTATTTGAAGAAATAATTTTTTTTATCAAATTTAGACAGGCCCCATAAGCGCCAACTGACAGGTGCTGGCAAGTGTTACGTTGCATCATGGATATTAATGAACCATGTGAAATGTCAATAGATAATAGTGGTGCTCATAATTCAGCAGCGGCACAGCTCCGAAACTTCACCGAAGGAGATAGCTTCAATGTGTTTTTCATTACACAAACTCTTGCAGCCTAGCTGTATAAAGGAACTGTATGGACATCCTTACAAATGAGACAAGTATAATATATATATATATATATATATATATATATATATATATATATATATATATATATATATATATATATATATATATATATATATATATATATATGAGAGCTTCGATATTCTAAGCTCATTCAGAGTAAGCATTTTAGTTGAATAGCAATAATTAAGAAGTAGCCTGTATTGACCAAATGCCACAGTACCTTTTTGGCAATTCATTTTGACTCGCTCTGACTGGTGCTTAATCTCCTTTTTCTCAAATATATTAAAAGAATAGTTCACCCAAAAACAAAAATTCCAAACCTGTGTGACTTTCTTAAGCAGAACACAAAAGGAGTTGTAATAATGAAAGTCATGGGCCATCTTTTCAGTACAGTGACAGTAGATAGTGCCTCATTTTTAAAGTCTATATATATATATATATATATATATATGAGAAGTATTAAAATAGTAGTCCATGTAGCTCGTGTATCTTCTTCAAAGTCTTTAGCTGGCATATAAAATTTAAGTAAATTATTATTGAAAATCTTGACATCCATTTCATGTTCATGAAAACAATAAGAGGAGCTCGTTCAGTGGCATTTGTTCATGCGAGAACTTGTATTATTTTTAACACTAAATGTGCACACGAAATTAAGTAAATTATCACAAATGTTGCATTTTTGGATGAACTATTATTTTAATATAAAAATATGAACTAAGGACACATCCATACTTAACCATTTTAAAGTTTGAAGTCTCCGTGTTCAGCTTTCTAACATCATCATTTTAAAAGTATGCAGTATGCAGAGTGTTTCCGAAAGTCTCAGTTTGCCATTCTGCCATTCTAGTGTGGATGAGAGGTGTAAAAATCTATGCGTTTTCAAATGAAAACGTATTAGTGTGTACGTGGCCTAAAATGATAAATTCTTGGTGTTTCAATATTGTATTGTATTGCATAAAATATTCAAATATTTTGACATATCAATTTCCCCCACGCCTCTTCGAGCACACAAATTTGCCACACGCACATCAATGGAGAGAAGTAGACTAAAAGGCTGATCTATGCTCAGCTATAAAAGGCACCCTCGGCTGTAAATTCTGCAAGTTCCTAATCACAGTCTACACATCAACCAACAGCTTATTTCTCAGACGGCTAGTTGAGATCTCTCCAAAAACAAGTACTCTTCAGAGAGAGAGAGGAAGATAAATAGAGAGAGAGGGAACAATGCAGCAAGAGGTGTTGAGAGATGCAGCTTTTTTTTTTTTCTTTTTTTTTTTGCTGTACTTTGCATACTTAAACAGCTTGCCTGAAAATGTTTGACATCTCTCTCCAACCACTTGCTGTGGAGTGTGTATTTGTGTGCACACCTCTGTTTTATGCATATGTAGTATCTTTCATTTCACTTTCCTCTCACATCTCTTTATTGTTGGGACGGTCACTTTGGAAGCACTGGCAGGTATGGTAGCCAACAAATACTGTATGTTCAGCAAATAGGATAGTCTTCAATATGTCAGAATGTTATTTACAAAATCAAATCTATGACTCTAATCTCAATCAGCTGGACAATGTGATTCTCAAGGTCTTTAAGATATCCTTTAGTATACCCATATATCTCAATGGCAGTTTCTCGGCTGATGCTTTCCTTTTGCTACCATCTTTTCTCATGGGCACAGTTTTGAACATGGTGGTTTTTGAGCCATATATGCCATGTGACTAACCATTCTGGAGCCAGAAAATACCATTATTAGAACATACTGATTGGCTGATGGCACTAAGAGAATGGTTGAAGACAGGGAAAGAAGTCAATTTCAGGCTTATAAGAGCACTTCACTAAAACATCTGTCACTGGTAAAACATTTATTATTATTATTATTATTATTATTATAAAATGAAATATTTGCAATTTGCAAAATGTTGCTTATTCCATCTATATGTATAGCTACATTTGAATGGCCATCAATGGAGGTGCTTTTTGCCACCAGATAGTGTGTTTACGGCCAGGCAAACCCTGGCCCACAAACCAGAGAAGTTCACACCAACTCTAGTGAATCAGTCATAACCTGTTTCTCTGTATATTTGCTTGTTTTTCTCTGCAGTGGGTACTTGCATTTGAGATCTTCATCCCCCTGGTGCTCTTCTTCATTCTTTTGGGCTTGCGACAGAAGAAGCCGGCCATTCCTGTGAAAGAAGGTAAGGTCCACACAGGGAGACACCAAAGGGAGAGAAGTACATGATGATGAAGAGTTGAAGAGAAAGAAGTGTAGGGTGGCACCTACCCCAACCCAGCTAACCAATGCCCCCTAGAGATCGAACAACAATCTTTTCAAAGTGAAAGCACCACTGTTGTTTATCTAGGGTTGTTCTTGTGAAATCCAAAGCACAGTTCCACAGTAATAGTACTTTATCAGTCATTAAAGAGAGCTCACAACAAAAATGAAATTTCTGTCATCATTTATTAACCATTATGTTGTTCCAAACCCATCATGATTTGCCTTCTTGGAACACAAAACAAGAAATATAAAGAATGCTCATGCTGCTCTTTCCCATACAACGAAAGTAGACATTGCTGCAGTCATTCGCACATCTGCTTATTTAAACTTGAGGCATCAAGTTTGATTAGCTTTGGCATCAGTGACGACAACTCTGGCTGGACACCTGCCATCTTGACTGGCAAAGTTTGAAAATATACATGAGTAAACCAGATTTGAGAGCTATTTTATGGCTTTAAAATAATTTACTACACAAGTCATATAGGCAACTTTTATGGTGTTTTTTTTTTCTTTTTGGAGAAGAACAATGTGAACATTCTGCCCAACATCTCCATTTGTGTTCTACGGAAACAAGAAAATTTGATATATATATATATATATATATATATATATATATATATATATATATATATATATATATATATATATATATATATATATATATATATATATATATATATATATATATCAAATTATAGAGTATATCTACTTCTCTATGTGGTCACATCATGCAACTTTGCTAATCTGGCACCGATTGCAAATGTTGTTTGGCTATTAGACAAGTGCTTTAGCCATGTAGAACACCCATATTTGTATGTCATCATCACAATGTCTCTGTTATTTCCAATGCTGAACTCACACCATATTTTCTTTTATTTTGTGCTTCTACCTGTCAACTGTCCTTTGCTCAATACTTTCTCTACATCTCTCTCTACCTCTGTCTTTATCTTATTCACTCTCTTTCTCTTGGTGCATGTTCACTGCATGCTGGACCAGTGTGTAAGTCAAAACATTGATTGTTTTATTTTGTGGCTGAATGCTTTGGGTTAATGGTATTTCTCCACTGTGAGTCCTCTAATAATGTGTCTGTGTTTTGCCGTGGACTCTAATGTATTTAGTGTGTTATTGTTGTGCATTTGTCATTGTGTCAACTTTATCCTGTTTTACACATCAATCTAATGGTTAAAAGACCTAGCCCTGAATTACTACTACAGTCCAAGTGTAGTAAGCATACTAGAGGCTGGCCAGATATCCGCACACACACACACACACACACACACACACACACACACCTTCTGCCAGAAGTGAGTGATTAAAAACAATAATGTCCCCTTTAAATCTGGGATTAACATGCATTTTGTTCATATAGGATCTGGAGATTCTTTAGCTAGATTGCATTTGCTCTTTGCATTTACACAATGCGTCCCCAGTGTGATCGGAGTGAGATCAGATTCCACTTACCCATGCAAAGTGGAAAATGCCACATACCTATTATATTACTTATCTACTTCTATGGAGAAAACTGAAAATGCCTTAGCATTTGCACCTTTGTCGAATATGTGGTCAGAATTAATTCCTGATATATTCTAAATGTAGTGGGAGTGATACAATCATAATCCAATCATGAAAGTGGCAAGGGGGTAATTACATTTGGTCACTATCCGATATATATGAATAGCTATCCGATCATGAAAATTACCAAAGTGTAAATTCAGTGTATTTGTGAAGGATGGCAATCTGATTGCATGCAAGACATTATTCGGCCAATGGAAAAGTATCTGGTTGGCCACATGTGTAAAATGTAGTCGTCACAAATAGAACTATGTCAGCATACAGAAGTCTGGGAGCCCAAAGATGACGAAGTAAATGTGGCATAACAACTGTTGTGTTTTGAACCACAATTGTCAAATCATTTTTGCCATCTCCTATTTTTAGCCACAGTAAGTGCAGCAAAATATAATTGCCCGACATTAGCATCATCACGGAAGTGAACAGCATTATATTTGCATAAAGCACAGGAAATGTAGATCTGATTAATATGCATTTTGTGGTGACCTTGTTATGTGGCCAAGTGTAAATGGAATGCACATACCCAGTTGGATAGGAATCTGATCAGTAAAAACCAAGTGTAAATAAATACCCCCTTGAGTGTAAATAGTCCCAATGCATCTTGGGTGCATTTAATCTTCGCTTTTAATGTGGTCATGTGCTCTCCGATTGTGCTTTGATCACTAAAAATGCATGTTAATGCCAGGTGTAAAGGGGGCGTTGAGGTGTAGGTGTTGGGCCCCCATATGTCTCTGTGTAAACATCAACATAACCCACAATCAGCATGAACAACAAGCACACCATTCAACATACAACTGCACACCATTCAACATACAACTGCACACCATTCAAACAGCTTTTCCTAAAACAAATGACAAATCTGTGTTCACCACAACCAATGATCTGTGACTAATTGTTTGACACACACACACACACACACACACACACACCCTCCCTGACTAAATTCATCCACTTACTGAGCCATCAGTTTATTTCCCCCTTACTGATCTTTGCTCTTTTAATCCTCAGCAGTGTTTGCAGAGAGGGAGCAGATGTCGGAAATAAGAGTTTGAGGGAAATCGAGGCAATAAACAGCGCTACCTTTTCTGAGCAGACAACCGGTCACTGGAACAGCAGAAATAAGACACTGCTCCGCATTAAACGTCAATCGAGAGTTTTTGCAGAGTCAAGTGCTGATAATAGTGTGCACCATTTAGCTACTATTGCTTCGTCTGAGAGAATGCGTAGCTGGCGTTGGGGGCTCTTTTTTTTTTCTTAGAACGGGCGACGTTGGAAAAGGATGCCAACTTCACAGGCCCTTGCCACAGTGACAAAACACTTAGGGGAGGAAAAGTGTCAGCACTTACCATTAACAGGGTTCGTACAAGGTGCTTGAAGTGCTTGAAGTACTTGAATTTGGCTTTTTCAAATTTAAGTCCTGGAAAACCCTTGAGAATAGCAATTTTTACAGAGAGGTGCCTAAGAAGTTCTTGAATTATAGAAAATCTTAAAATACGATGCTTAAATAATTTAATAAATGAAATGTATTTATTTATTTTCAGAAAAACACGATGACAGACCACTATGCCACTGCTGAAGCAGGCAGCGCATAGACGGTGCTGTCACGTGGCACCTGTTACTTTTGACAGCGCTGTTCGGAATGGGCCAATCACAATCAAGTGTGACTAATATTTAAAATATATATATTTTATAGATACTGCTGTTGCGGATTTAACAAGTATGAATCCTTGCAACTATCAGTTTTAATTACAATTTACTCTCCAGAGTGAAAAAATTACATGAGGTGTAAAACGTTTTGAATGCAGTTCAATTGAGAATTCAGTTTTGGGAGCCGTCTAGCGTCCCCTTGTGAAAAGAAAGCTTTATGTCTCACAAATAGGTTATTTCTGACAACATTTGGGTCAGTATCAAAATATGTTGACAAACATGTCCCTTGACTTTTTTTAGTCATGAAAAAGCCTATATATATATATATATATATATATATATATATATAGCCTAACCTTTAACGATATGAAATGGCTTAACTCAAAATATATTTAATTTGTAGAATTAAAGTTGTAGAAAATATTTTTTAAGGTTTGAGTTCAGAGGCTGCTCAAATATGCATGTAGTGTTTTTTCCAGCTTGTTAAAACCCTCAAATTGTGGCATTGTAACCCATTTAACACTCGTTAGTGTTAACTTTGTGTAAACTTGCTTCATCATGAAACAGAATTAAATAATAAAAGAAAGAACAAAAGCCAAGTGGTCCTTTATGAATAAAAATGTATGTCAACATGTTACAAAATGTTTACCCTTGGCGTTTATAAGCAAAAACTAAACTAAATGGAAAATTTCTATATTTTATAAGTTGGAAAGTCAAACGTTTTTGAGAATGACCCATTTGCAATGAAACTATTGTGTGACTTTAGAAAACATGGAACACACGACATATGGACTACTGTTTACGGAACCAGTTTTTGTTGGGAAGTGAAGTGCGTTTTTAGGGAACACATCAATTTCATCATGAATGAACCAAGAATTGTTACTGTGAGAATATGTAGTTAAAGATGCTCATTGTTGTACTTGTAATTAGTGGTGTTTTCTAAAAATAAATTAACTGAATGGTTAAATATTTTTATTTAAAATTAACAAAAAATGATTTGTTTAATGACATCTTGAGCATAGTCCTTGAAAACAAATAAAAATGTGCTTGAAAAGTCCTTGAATTTAACTTTGAAGCATCTGTACGAACCCTGCCATTAAGTAACCTCTGCATCCCTCCGTCAGTGCAAGCTGCCTCGTGTTTGCATTTCAGGCAGGGATGCCAAAGTGAAGAGAGATGAATCTGAGTTGACTAAGACTCTAATGGAGGATCACATTTCTCAAAGCCATATGTTAATTAAGGCTTTTAAATAATCTGAGCCATTATAGCCCTAATTTAGTCATTACCAGATCAATGTAGGGCAGAGACATGGAAAGGGATCATTTTATCAGAGAAACGTTGTCTAAAAGAGAGTGGTACATTTTAGGCAGTTGGATTTGAGGTGCATTTGTATACATTTATTTTTCTCTTATTATGACCATTTTGATCATCAGACAAACTCTATTATGACCGATTCAAAACACAAAAAAATTTACTCATTATTACAGTTGCTGTCAGAGCCATTGCTTGGCATTAACGCTCATGCTCGAGATTCATTGAGCCATGGTGCTCATGCTGGAAATGCAGGTCAGAATTTGGCCTGTTGCTGTCTTCAAGTCACATCCGAATTATCGTTTTTATGAGATAAGTTGACATGACTGCCACCTCAAGTACCCATCGGAAAACTCAGGATTTTCTTTGTGCCTCAACTTTCCGAGTTGTACAAAATGACACAAGCAAACTGGTATTGCTCATAAATATGTTCTCATTGTGAATGTTAACTGTACAATTTAGTTTTTTCATGTTTTGTGTTCTGTTGATGAAGAATAGAGATGAAGAAGACATTACTCATTTAGCTGTAAACAAAACAAAACTAACAACAATGTACATTTCCCATTATTTTTAGTGTTGATAAAAAACATAAGAGCAAGCATTAATTACACAACAAATGAATCTCCTTTCCACTTCATTTTGCTGCACTAGTGCCAAAAAACATACCTGCCTTTGTTGGGAAGAGAAAAGAGAGAAATAAATTAAATTGCCCAATGCATCCATTTTATTCTGACAAAAAAAAAAAAAAACACTTTTGCACAACTCGGAAAGTCGAGGCTCAAAGAAAATCCTGAGTTTCTAAATGGGTATTTGGTAGCATTCATGTCAACTTATCTCTCAAAAATTATAATTTGAAACTCAACTGGGTTTCCCAATAACCTTGCAATGCTATCAAGATCAATGTTATACGTTATTTTATGATAGAGAAATTTTAGGTTTATTAAATTTAGGCCTTTCATGTCACATGCACAGACTGTGGATTAGCCTATTGTTAGAAATGGTGTAGGCCTTTATATTATAGCTTTCCAATTCAATTATTATACACATTTTTAGTCAAAAATGAATTTTGATCAATTCATTAATATAATTTATGAAATGTCACTTTACCTCTAATAAAGTGAAAGATCAAAGAAAGATCCATTTAAGTAGCATGTAATGGATTTATTAGTAGTCCATAGCTTGTGTTAATTTATGAACAATGTGCCCTATATAGATAGCAATGCTTTTGGGAAATAAGCTATAGAAATTAAGTACTATTTATGCGCGAGTGGGTACCCAGCCCACGTAAGATCTTTTTGCAAGCAGCATGTCTCATTTCTTAAACCCACCCTATATTTGTCTACCAAAATAATTATTGTCCTCTTTCTATGGTCTCTCTTATGGTCTATAAAGTAGCAAAAATCTCCCTTACAAAGTACAGTTCACTCTCATAAACTGCTATTGGCAGGCACTTTGAAGAACAAAACATTTATCCACCCCGAGACTCCATGTTGGCTTTGGGCAGGAGCAGATTGCAGTGAGGAAGTGACTCATACTGAATACCACTCATGTGTTCTTATAGACGTGACTGGCAGAATGTGGGTGTAGAATAGCTGTATAACACAGAGATGCTGATGTCTCTCTGCTTCAGTGACGGCTTGTCCGCTCGACTGTGTGTATGTGTGATGAAGTGAATAATCTAAAGGTCACTTAGAGTTTATCAAACCCATCTGACATCTGAAACCCTCTGTGACCCTTTGTTTGCTCTCTGATATGTGACGGCTGCCTCTTCTCTCTCTCTCCTTTTTCCAATCTTCTACCAAACCTTTCCTGGATCCGTGGACCTCGGAAAATGTCAATTCCATTGTTTATTCTACTATATCACATCCCACAATCCTTCTTACACTCTTCCAATCATTCATATCCCATAAATGTTTATCTACATCCATACATGCATCCTAAAAACTCATATCCTCATCTACGTTTAAACCTCAACACAACAATGGATTTCACTCTTCTGTCACCTCCATCCTCCCTCCCTCCTTCCCTCCCTCCCTCTGCCATGGTGGTCTGTTTTTCCCTGGCTGTGTCCAGCCTTCTACAGCGCAGCCCCTCTCACCTCAGCAGGCATCATTCCCATCATGCAGTCTCTGTGTCCGGATGGTCAGCGGGATGAGTTTGGCTTCCTGCAGTATAAAAATTCCACGTGAGTCAGAACTTACACCACCTACACTCTTGCTCATTCTATTTCTGATATTATCTGTTCCTCTCTCATGCTCTTTCTCTCTTTAAAACAAGCTAAATTGGATTATTTTCTCATTCAGCCAGTTTGACTCAATGGTGCGAACTGTAGTCACCATAACCACCTGTAAATAGTGATCGTACCTGAACTGTTAGACTGTAAAATAGATAGGCTTATTATATCTGTGCTTAGCTGTTACATGCTTTCACAATGGTTTGTAATGGATCTTCACTTGCACCTAAACATGACCTGCCATGCTGAAAACACAAGCATGACTGATCAGTGGTCACCAATATACAGTTGAAGTCAGAAATCTACTTATACTTTAGCTAAATACATTTAAACTCTTAATCTAAGAAAACATTGCCTGTCTTGGGTCAGTTAGGATCACTACTTTTTAATAATGTGAAATGTCAGGATAATAGTAGAGAGAATGATTTAATAAGCTTTTATTTCTTTATTTTCTCCACATTCCTGGTGGGCAAGAAGTTTACATACAATTTGTTAATATTTGGTAGCATTGTCTTTAAAATCTTTTATTTGGGTGGGTCAAAATCTATCATAAAGTCCATCCGAGAAAACAAAAAAATATAGTTTTTAAATGATAATGTTATTTATTGAAGCAAGAAAGTTATCCAATACCAACTGGGCCTGTTTGAAAAAAACTTTTCTCTACCAGAAAATCTTAAAGGAGAACATCCAGTCATCAGTCCGTGAGTTGAAGCTCAAGCACAACTGGATTATGCAGCAAGACAGATATAAATCATAGGAGTAAGTCCACCTCTGAATGACTCAAAAGAAGCTAAATTTAAGTTTTGGAGTGGCCTAGTCAAAGGCCTGGCTTGAACCTGATTGAGATGCTGTGGCAGGACCTTAAAGAAAAGTGAGCCAAAAAAATCCACCACAGCATTTTGAAAGACTGACCTTCAGTTGAAAGCGTATGATATCGACACAATTTTCCTCCAATGCATTATTTGAAAAATTACACATTTTAACATTTGTATCACAGACTCACATACATTTGCACACTTATTCCAAAGTGAATAACTTGCATGTTAGCTCACCTCTTAAAGTGGTTGGACATTGGACTTGGAGTCCGAGGTTTGAGCACACCCAAGGATGCTTGAAATGAAAGTGAACATTAAACGACAGTGCCATAGCAGCGCTACAAAATGACGTAGCTGCTTCAGAAAATGTGCTTTTCATCGTATTTGCATTTGAAAACACTATCGGTTAGGTGCAGATGTTGTGTATTGTAAGAATGTATGTTTTGTTACCTCTCGTTTGATTTTAGATCACTATTGGTTAGGTTTAGGTTAGGGAGGTACATTTTACATGTAACCTTTTTACGTGAAAATCTAATATTCACCTTAAAAACCTCCTCTGATTACAACACCATTCCACTTGCTTTTGGTGCCCCTCCCCCCACTGGACATTTCATATGGAAACTGCAGCCAAACTTGTAATACGGCATGTAATTTTTGTTCGCAATTATTTTGTCATGGTCATGTAAATTTCATGAGACAGGGCTCAATAATCAACATAAACCAGTCTGAAACAGACTTTAAATTCTTGCTGGTATAAGCTGGTCTTTTCATGGTTCTTTTCATTACACTCTCTCTCCTCTATATTCTACTCTTTATTCTGCCCTTGTTCCACTTATCATTAAACTTTATTTCTTTGATCTCTCTCTCTCTCTCTCTCTCTCTCTCTCTCTCTCTCTCTCTCTCTCTCTCTCTCTCCTCTTTTTAAGTGTGACTCAGTTGTTGGAAAGGATCGGTGAGGTTGTGGAGCAGAATCACTTGTTTACGTCAGACCGACCCGGTCTGGGGGAGGAGCTGGAGTCACTGCAGCAGCACCTCGAAAGTCTGAGCTCTGCACAAGGCCCAGGAGAGAGCCACTACAACACCAACCATAGTCAGAAAACACACACACAGTACATGCACACCAACCATGAACATAACAAACATACACTGCACACCATCTACATGTTTATAGCGAGCTACTTGAGTAATAACAATAATATTCAATAATAATATTCAACAATAATGTACAATAATATTTAATTTATATTCTTTAACATATCCTTCCTCATCACCTGCACATAACTGTATATCTGTATATAAAATATTCTAACAACATTATTGCGCTATTGTATATTACTCTTTATATTACTTATATTACATACATATTGCGCAAGCGCCCGTCCGAAGGGACGTGCGAAGGTGTTAGACATGATTTAGCACCTGAGCTAAATCATGTCTAAAACCTGTCTCTAATTTCAGTGAGCACGGGGAGAGCGGATAAAAGAGTCACAGTCCCGCCAGTCGAGAGAGAGAGTCACGCCAGTCCAGTGTTGGCCTCAGAGAGAGAAAAGCTACTAGTAATAGCAAGTCAATAGTTTGTTCATCCCACATTATTATTTAGAATTAAAAAGCCTTACCTTTGAGTTCATCCCCGCTTCCGTGTCCTCCATCCTCTTCGGAGAAGCCGAACTCATTCACACTGGTGCCGAAACCCGGGAAAAGTAAAAGATTGGAACCGTTACGTCCATGGAGAAGGATCACCCCGTAGAGTCCTCCCAGCTGGCCGAAGTCCTCCAGTCCCTCGCTACTCTACATCAGAGCCACCAACAGTCCCTACTTGAGCTCAGGCAGGACCAAGATCGGCGGTTCTTTGAGATCACGCGGGCTCAAGCAGAGAATCGTCTCGCCATCCGGAGCCTGCTCAGCCAGGAGGCCGCACCAGCCACAGCTGCGACCCCGGACACCCACGCCATGTTGCCCCCGCCCACGTTACAGAAGACGGGGGCGGGTGACGATGCAGAAGCTTTCCTCGATTTATTCGAGCGAACTGCTGAAATTTGGGACTGGTCGCAGAGTCAGTGGGCAGCCCGATTTGTTCCTCTTCTGTCCGGGGAAGCCCAACTCGTAGCTCAACAACTGCCGGCATCAAGCCTCCTGGCCTATGCAGACCTCAGAAGAGCCATTCTGCAACGGGTTGGTCGGAGCCCCGAGGAAAGCCGTCAACGCTGGCCTGGCGTGACTCTCTCTCTCGACTGGCGGGACTGTGGCTATTTTATCCGCTCTCCCCGTGCTCACTGAAATTAGAGACAGGTGTTAGACATGATTTAGCTCAGGTGCAAGCGCCCTTACCGCTTTCTCCCTTCGGACGGGCGCTTGACCACGCCCCCGCTGCCACACATATATATTGCACTCTCTTGCACTGGAAGCTTCTGGCATAATGACAAATTCCTTGTGTGTGTAAGCATACTTGGCAATAAAGCTCATTCTGATTCTGATAACACATCTGATTAAATATACTGAGGCTTGTTACCACCACATTATGTACAGCGGGATTGCACACTTTCAATGTGTTGGCCTAGCATTCACACCTGCGTTTGCATACTGCCATAGAATAGCCTATGTTTTCCCTGCTGGAAAATCCTGATTAAATTGGTAGCTAAATTGGTAAATTGGTAATATGGAATATGGTAGCTGGTTTCTAATTGGTTCAGGCTGGTCTGTCGGCTTGGACCAGCTAATGCCCAGCTTGAAACCAGCTACCAAAAAGAAGTTTGACCACCATGCTGGGAAGGTAGCTGGTTTGTTGCTGTATCAAGAGGGTTTGCCATCTTGGACCAGCTAAGGATCAGCTTGGACTAGTGAATCTACAGCATAGACCAGCTTGAAACCAGCTACCATATTCCAAAACACAGCTACCTGCTTAAACTTGCTTTTCCATCAGGGTGGACTAAAACACAAAACCTCATACACTCCAGCTGCACCAAAAGCAAATGCCTTTTATGAAAAGCTTGTGTTCATGTCTCTGCTTCAGGTTTCACTGTGGGAAGTGTGCTGAGGAACCAGTCCTCGTTCCAGCATTTCCTAATCAGAAACCTTTCCCTGCCGAGTGACACCGCCAGCATGCTGCTTTCTGCCCCCATTAATCTGAAAGAGGTCTGTCTTCTACACCCATGTCAAACTTCAATTCCTCTAACCCACATCAGACAGCAGCACTTTTGAAATCCAGACCATAAGTCATCTTCTTGCTCCTCTGAGCCTTCCTCCTCTTTCATCCTCTTTGGAGTCTCAGCGTTGGTTTTGCAACCCTCACCATTACAAATTCTCCTCTATGACAGCAGAGAGAGGATGTGTTTGATAGAATCTAATGCTTCAGGGCAGAGAAGCTCCAGCGAAGTGCGTTTTAATGTGTTAGGTTAACGTGCCGTAGTCAGTGTAAAAATGTTGTGATAAGCTCTTGTGATTTTCCGAATGAAATGTTCATTTTCCTCAGGGAGTTTTATTTCTACTCTTCTCTGACTATTTATAGTATATGCTTGAGATAGGAGTTTCTAAATCTGTGCTTGTGTGTGTGTGTGTGTTCTCTCTTCAGGTGTATAACCTCATCTTTGGGACGCATCCTAAAGTGGGATCAAGGGGAGGAGGAAAAGATGAAGGACAGCATGAACCTCACAGTCCTGGAGAAAAGCTTGTACAGCTTGAGGTACAGAATGAGGGAAACATACACACATTTTTGTTTGTCTATCATTGTGGGGACTTTTCATTGACTTCTATTAAAAGAAATATGACATGAGCAAGAGTTATGTATGGCCCTACATCAGCACGGCTGTGATTTGGCAGCAGGTAATCAGAAATATTGCTTTTATACAACAGTTCAAAGAAAAAGTAAATATTAAAAATATAATATAAATATAAATAAGGAAAAACTAAGGCCTGTCACAAAAACTACTTTCTTACACCACGGATCAGGATATGCTAGTTCAAAAGATGCGCACAAGCCTCCCGTAACTAATTAGAACCAAAGGCTTGGACTGTTTCTGACAAGTCACTGGAGAAACAAGGGTGTGTGGGTGAGTGGGTGTGTGGGTGTGTGGGTGTGTGGGTGTGTGGGTTCTGTGTGGGTGTGTGGGTGTGTGTGGGTTCTGTGTGGGTGGATGTGTGTGTGGGGGGGGTGGGGGGGGAGTGTTTGAGAAGGAAAGAGAGAGATCAATTAAGCTTTGGTGACTACCTGCGCCTGTTGTGACTCCAGTCCCAAGCAGTAGTGTAGTGTTAGTCCGCTTGCTGAATGGGAATTCTGGTCAAGTACATCCTATTTTTTTCAAGTGACTTGAGTATGTTTTTGATTACTCCATCTGTTGTGTTTCTCAGCTGTGATAAGTCTTAATGATAACATTTTTAGTTTAATTGTATTTCAGAGCTGTACTAGTTTTGTAGTAGTAGTCCATGAGATCACGGAGTGAGAGACAATGTCGATGACTTCAAAGAAACCGCTCGCTGACTGACGTTCGGTGTCTCAATGCATGTCAAACTTAATTGGCTCATAACGCATAAAAAATGTCTTTTGTCACCACCCGCTATCCTTTAATGCTACTGGAAAAAAAATTAAAAACACATTTAGCTCTTTTACACATCTGCGCTCTTACACTTTAGTTTAGGACACCACGAACACAAGCGGAGTGATACAAATAGTGAAACGTCTTAGTGCTGATGTTCTGAGACATCAATACTCATGGAACGTGTCTCTTTAAGGACTGGAAATAACTGCTGTATAAACTGAAATAATGCAATTTTCTATCCCGTACCCCTAAATTTAAACCTCACACACTGTAAAAAAAATTATTTACTTAATTTACCCTAGTGTTGTTCCAAACCTATATGACTTACCTCCATTGATCACAAAAAGAGAATGTTAGTGACTGACAGCCTCAGTCTCCATTTAGTTTCAATGAATGGAAAATTAATAGTGACAACGTTCTTCAAAATGTCTCCTCTTGTGTTTCACGGAAGAAAGAATGTCTTAAGGGTTTGAAATGCCATAAGGATGAGTAATTGACAACAGAATTTTCAGTTTTGGGTGAACTAACCCTTTAATCCAAATGGGATACAAGCAGTTGTTACAACCTTACAATATAAAACTGTCATAATGTATCAGTCTTCTCTCTTTGTACTTAGAAGCAGTTGCTAGGAGGCTGGCACAGTCTAGAGGGGGGTTTGATCCAGAAGGTGTTAAGAGACCCTACTAAAGCAGCTCACTGCCAGGCTCTGCTTAAAATCCTGTCACAGGGGCTGGGAATCTCTAGGGATGGAGGAGGACAAAAGTTTGATCCTCAAGCACTGCGTGAGATGGAGGTCAGTCTGCCCTTTAACTTTACTGACAATTCCTTATGTTTATGTATTTCATTTATTTATTTTAAATCTATTTAACTAGGCAAGTCACATAAGAATATATGTACTGTATGTAAAACTTCCTGGCAAGTGAATACTGTTCTCTTGATGGAGGGAATGTGAAAAATAAGAAATAAAACAAATTCTGTCAGAAGGTAAATAAAAAGAAATAAAATACATACAATAAACTATATAGGTTGATATAAGTACAGGTTAATAAAAAAAAAATTAAAAAATAGCTAAGTTAAAGTAATGGACAAAGAACTACAACTACCAACATCGTTTACATGTGACTGTTACACTGTTTGTTTATTAATGACAAACATGTCTTTTTCTTTTCACAAAGCATGTTTTTGTGTGTGTCATATTTCAGGGAGTTCTGTTGACTGGTGCAGTGCTTGAAACACTCACTTGTGGAGACGGAGGGAACAGTGAGCTGAGCAAAATCTTATTGGTCCCTGAGAAACAACAGGCAGTTTTGCAGGGCTACCTAACAACTGTTTGCGGTGGTGGTGCAGGACAGAGGGCGGAGATGTTTGGGCAGATGAGCGAAGAGCTGAGAGAGCAAATTGATACACAGAGAATCTTCGATCAGGTACATACAAGGTCATCAGATCTATTTTACAGAAAGAGAGAGAGGAGAGAGAGATAATAAAAAAATAAAAAAAACCTACTCGCCCGTTCGACCGATACGCCGTAGCTTGTTCCTCGGCCACTCCTCCACCCTCTAATGGACGACAGCTGCGCCTCTCCGGGCGGATCGGAGGCAGTCCTCCAGCCTCTGGCAGACGGAGCACCCTGCCACGATCTCGGGGAGCCGAAGGGGTCTCCCCCGCCCCTGGCAGCGGTTCTCCCGCTCCAGGTGGTCGGTCCTCGAGCCCTTCCCCGCTCGCGGTTGGCGGTCTCAAACCCCGCCGCGTTTCAGCGGCTGGAAGGGGACTCCTCCGCCCCTGGCAGCGGCCCTGACCGCTCCAGGCGGTCAGCTAGGAGCCCCTTCTCCCCTCGCGGTCAGCGGCCGTTCCTCTGTTTCCACGTGGCTAGGCTCCTCGTCCCCCGGCAGATGGCCGCGGCTGCTCCGTTGGGGTGGACGGTAGTGGCGAGAACTCTACTACGGCGTATCCCTCCTCCTTCCCAGGTTTCGGCACCAGTGTAACGTAGTTCAAGAGAAAGGAGGAGGCGAGAACCGGCTTGACAATATAAATAATATTTGAATTATATACTTAAAAGACAAAACACACATGACGGACATGTCCGTAAATTATCTTTCTCTCGTCGCACCACCGTCTGCCATCGGCCTTTATCCCTCTCGGAGGCTTGATTAGCCTGATACGGGACCGGGTGTGTATCGTCACGACCCGGCCCCGCCCTCCGCCCTGCCACATACACCTTTATTATATATTGGGTTTTTTTCTACCCTTCCCTCTCTCCTCAGTTGAGTCTTGAGCAGGCTAACATTTCTCAGTCCCACCTGGGAGCTCTGCTGAAGAACCTGGCTGATGTGGAGAGGCTGCTAAGGGATGTGGATCTTCTGTCTGGCCTGGCAAGACTGCTCCCTAAAGGGGCCTGTGCAGGCCACCAGCCCCCCTCTGTAACCAACACCACCTCCTGGAGCTCCAACACTACAACATGGGGTCCCAACACAACAGACATTCCTACAGAGGAAGGAGAGGGATCCGCAGGAAATGAGGCTGAAAATCCCAGATCACAATTTTCTGCTTTTGTTCAGCTGTGGGCAGGGCTTCAGCCCATTCTATGTGGGAACAACAGGTTTGTATGTGTGGATATGTGTCAGGGTGTGTTTTCTTCAGCATGTGTGTTAGAATATTTTTATTATTTTGCTTTCTAAATCACAGAATGCTGATCTCTTCATAATATACTGTTTTTTTTTTTTTGTTTTTTTTTGTTTTTTTCATTAGGATTATTGAGCCAGAAGCTTTGAAACAAGGCAATATGAGTTCCCTGGGTTTTACCAGCAAAGAACAACGAAACTTGGGCTTACTGGTCCATCTCATGACAACAAATCCCAAAATCCTCTACTCTCCCATTGGCTCAGAGGTGGACAAGGTCATACAAAAGGCAAGTCCTTAGTATGGTGTTTTGAGGTCAACATTGAATGATTCAGAATGTGTTTAGAAATGTAAAGATCATATGTCTAGTAATCATTTAATTAGGCTACTTTGTGCATCTGCACATATTTCAAAGTATCAAGAGTCCCAGATCACACACAGTGTTGCTTTTTCAAATAAAATATTTGATTAATCGCGCCTTTATCCAGACAACCATATTAAACCTCTCACTTGTTATTTTAGAATTCAGTTTATTTAGTGAATGGGACTTAATTGGACATCTGGCAACATTCAAGATTACATATTTTGACTTATTTTCTTTAGGCCAATGAGACATTTGCGTTTGTGGGGAATGTAACTCACTATGCCCGTGTGTGGCTCAACATCTCTGCTGAACTGAGGGCTTTCTTAGAGGAGGGGAAATTGCACAATCACCTGATGTGGCTTCAACAGGTAACATTCTGACTGAATATACAGTAGATTTAGATTACATTACATTATAAACTGTAGAGTTTGTGGTTTTAATTACACATAATAATGGTAATGTATTAACCCGCTCTTGGGCATATGATTGAAACACTTCTTATGTTGCTGTAGTTCATTGCTGACTTGAAGATGCACCATGAACTTCTGAACGGATCGGACAGTGAGCTGTTGAACAGTCTGCTGGAGGAAAACTTCACCCTGCCAAACACAACCACTCTCCTGGAGCAGCTCCACACCATCGATAATGCTGCCTGTGGCTGGACAAACTTCATGTCAAAGGTCAGAAAGAGAGCTTGATTACTCTTTTTTTTTTTTTTTTTTTGTGAAGTCAAATAGCAAAAATACAGGAAGAAAAGTCCTACGTCTCAAAATACTACTAGTGAAAATGCCTTATATTTTGTATTTTTATCCATATATTTTGCATTAATTCATAATAAATTATATTATAACCATAACAATTTGATCAATTAAAAAAATTGTTTTAATTTCACATTTTCTAAGTATTTTTCATGACACTTTTTTGCTTTAATGACATAATGCACTTGAGCTGGCATGGACAGTTTCTGCAAAACATAGTAAAATTCCATGTTTTTTCAGCATGATATTAAAATGGTCCAAAGAGGATCTTGCTTGCTTCAAAAGAAGCAATTAAATCTGTCCTGTACAAAGATGTTAACATTGTCAATGTAAAAAATGTGCTTATGTGTTTAGTTTATAATATTCTTTCATCATTTTACATAATATATTTCTTTTTTAAAAAATGAAATCCTGAAACTTTGTTTACTTCCTGTTTTACATTAGATTTAGATTCTCAGATTTATTTTTGTAGTCTCATACCTTTTGACCCCACTGAATGTATTTCAGATGTTTATTAAGCCTTCTAAAAGCTGAATATGATTGTGGATCCCCAGGTCAGTGTGGATATCTTCAGGGGCTTCCCTGATGAAGATAGCATCGTCAACTACACCCTGAGCCAGGCCTATCAGGACAATGTCTCAGTCTTTGCAAGTAAGCGATCATTACATTAAACTTCATAAAATGTTTGAATAAATCCATTCCCAATTACAAATCATTTTACGAGTGATCATACGAATCATTTTCATGATTCATTTAACCCTTAATTACGCTTTGTTAAATGTAGCAATATGTATGCTATGTTTATTTCTATAGGTGTGATATTCCAGACCAATAAAGATGGCTCTCTGCCACCCCATGTTATGTATAAGATTCGACAGAACTCCAGCTTCACAGAGAAAACCAATGAAATCCGCCGAGCTTATTGGCGCCCTGGGCCGAACACAGGCGGCAAATTCTACTTCCTTTACGGCTTTGTGTGGATCCAAGGTATGACCAGAGGACTTAACAACACTTTGCTTTGAGAGGAACCTTTATAAAGGCACCCAATTTTGTATTCATTGTAAGCTACTTTATCTATGAACACTTTTTTTATATTATTGGCAATAAAAGAAATGTTTTTATCCAGAGTGTGGCAGTCTGAGTTCATGAACATTCTATCTGCCATTTGTTTAAAATTCTTTATAAAACTGTTGACAAAGTAATAAATCACCCACAAAATTAACAGTACTGAATTGGCATGGGAATGGTGTAATGAATATAATGTTTTATTAAAAATGAAACTTATTCTGGTGAATAACATAGAGTACCTGCTTATGTTAAACTTTCTTTCTTCCATGGAAGACAGAATGAGATGTTAAGCAGAATGCCAGAGCCTCATCATCCACTTTTATTGTATGGGAAAAAAAACATTCTTCAAAATTTCAATAGAAAGTAACACAAGTTTGGAAAGACCTGAGGTTGAGATAATAATTTTTTTGAATTAAAATTTTGGGGTGAACGATCACTTTAAGCGCTCTAAAAATCCAAAAAGAGCAAAGATTTACCCCAGTGCACCCACTAATGTGTCAACCCCAAACATGGTTGTAATGACTTTTTAACAGCTTTGGCTACAATTTTATGCCTTGATAATTGCCTAAAATGTGTGTACACTTAATAGAGCATTAATAACCACAGTATGAACACTGTTCTGCTTCTTCCTGTCTTAGACATGATCGAGAGGGCAATCATTAACACATTTGTCGGCCATGATGTTGTGGAGCCTGGAAACTATGTGCAGATGTTTCCCTATCCATGTTACACTAGAGATGAGTGAGCTTGTTCTTCACTTTTTTTCTGCATAAATCTACTGGTGGACTGTAAAACTTGCAGTTGTTAACCCAGAGGCATTTTTAAGCCTGGATTAACAAAATAATGGGATATATCGTTTATTCTTTTTCTGTAATTAATGCTGGGTAGTCAGATATTACGAGTTCACAGTTGTATACCTTGGGTTAATATTCTCATTATATATTTTGACAGTTAATAACATTGATTGGACAAGCACAACACACAATGGGCATCCATTTCTGTGTCATTTTAAACGTTCCCATTTCCCTGAGAAACTAAATAGCATGTTAAAGTATGTGTGACTATACAAAACACATTAATATTTAATAAGGTAAGCGCTGTTCAGTTTATGATTGTTTGTCTGTTACTGAAAAATTGCCGTAACGTTCTAGCACCATATTGTTTCAAATTGTATACCTTTGCCACTGGAATTCAGGGATAGCACTTGCAAAAACAATGCTAACTTGGAGTAGCTAACCACATTTCAAAACAACAAGCATAAAACGTTTCTTAACCAGGAGTTAAAAAATACATAAACCCGGGGTTAAGCGTAGTGTGAAAAGCCCTTATTTGTTCTAGTGTTTTGCCTTTTGCTTCATGTTGAACACTGAATTTATCATTGGGCTGCATTTAGCATTTTAGGTGTCAGCATTGAAAATGATAGTGGTAACAATACTAGTGATGTAGGGTGGAGGTAAAAAGCCCTTACTAAAAAGAGCAGCTTAGATCAGTATGAATTTCCATGTTGGTTTTGACTGGTTTATGCTGGTTGGGTTCTGGTGTAGTTGGTGGAACAGCATTGCCATGCTTTTACCTGCAAACATCCTGGTAAACCAGCATGGTCTTTCTGATGATGCTGGTTGATTATGGAAGTCTTGCTGGTTAAGCTATTTAAAAAGCCTGATGAAGACACCACCAGCATCTAAAACACAGCATATTCTGGTGGCCAATGCTGTTTTTTCCATGTGCAGTTTCCTGTTTGTGATTGAGCACATGATGCCTCTGTGTATGGTAATATCCTGGGTCTACTCTGTGGCCATGATGATTCAGCATATTGTAGCAGAAAAGGAGCACCGTCTGAAAGAGGTGAGAGAATGCAGATGTTTGGTAGAGCTGCTACCATCCTTAACAGTTTACTCCTAAAGAGTAGTGATGCTGAGTGTTTTCTCACAGGTGATGAAGATGATGGGCTTGAATAATGCAGTACACTGGGTAGCCTGGTTTATCACAGGCTTCGTGCAGCTTTCAATCTCAGTTACTGCTCTTACTGCCATACTGAAATACGGCAAAGTCCTCCTGCACAGCGATCCCTTTATCATTTGGCTCTTCCTATCAATCTATGCCATCGCCACCATCATGTTCTGGTACTGGACCACTCTCATGTTCAAAACCATACCAGATTTGTTGTCTTTCACTGCTTGATTGTTTCTAGTTGCATTCTGATTATGTTGTTTTTATGAGAACATTTGTCACAGAAGTGAAACACCTCTTTGTATCAAAGGTTGTATCTATCTGGATTTGAAGTAATGTGAATGCTCTCTCCTCTTTCCTCTTGTGAAGTTTCCTGGTTTCAGTGCTCTACTCTAAAGCCAAGCTGGCCTCTGCATGTGGAGGAATCATCTACTTTCTGAGTTATGTGCCCTACATGTATGTGGCCATAAGAGAAGAGGTGGCCCATGACAAGATCACTGCCTTTGAGAAGTGCATAGCGGTATGAAGATCTCCTTTGAATCCACACTGCACCCCAGTAAATACATTTAGGGGCCATTTATACAGGATGTGTTCTTGATTTCAAAAACCGCTAGAAGCAGTGCAGAGGAATGAAAGAGTAGAGTGTCGTCTCAGGATGAGATTTTTAACTTGACAAAGTTTCTTAAAAAGGACAAGATGTTGAAAAAACAGCAAGATGTCTCACAATGGTCAAAGATGACTGTCTAGCGCAGGTTTACATAGAAAAACAATTTAAAACATTGCAATTGGATGCAAGAATATTTACTCTGAGAATGACCCCTAAAAGTGTTTTAGTAGTGGTTTATTAGTTTTTGTTTTTTGGAAAATTCTCTCATTAAGTGCAGTGCCTTTTGAAACTACTTCAAAATTCGTTATTATTGTTAATTTTATATTTAGTCTCTATCTTTAGTCCTCATTGGTATGAAATTATCTCTTTGTCTGCAGTCTTTAATGTCTACCACAGCATTTGGTCTGGGGTCTAAGTATTTTGCCTTGTATGAAGTGGCTGGAGTGGGCATCCAGTGGCGCACTATTAACCAGTCACCTGTAGAAGGCGATGACTTTAACCTCCTGCTGTCCATAATCATGCTCATCATTGATGCCATTGTATACGGTGTTTTGACCTGGTACATAGAGGCTGTGCATCCAGGTGAGCTGTGGTGCTGGCATAACAATGCATAATGTGTGTAAGAGTGTTTGTTCAATATCAGCTGTGCACTGCAGTATTAAAATCCTAATTACTACATGCACTTGTTTGTAGTGTGTATTTACAACCACAAATCCGAAAAAGTTGAGACTGTATGAAAAATGCTAATAAAAACAAAAAGGAATGATTTGTAAATTACATTCGCCCTTTGCTATATTGAAAGGACCTCAACTACACATAATATGATGTTTTACGTTGTGAATTCGATTGTTTTTTGAAAATGTACTGTCATTTCAAATCAGATGATTGCAAAATGCTCCAAAAAAGTTGAGACAGGCAATTTAAGACTAATAACAATTTGACGAGTTGAAATAACAAGGCGATGTGAAACAGGAGATGTACTGTATACTTTATAAGGAGCGTCTAAAAACAGCCTAGTCCTTAAAGAGCAAGGATTGTTCAAGACTTATCAATTTGCCAACAGATGCTTCAGCAAATAACTTGGAAGGATTTTGGGCATTTCACCCTATAAAGTTCACAATATAGTTAAAAGATTCAAGGAATCTGTTCAAATCTCGGTGTGTAAAGGGCAAGACAAAAAACACTTCTGAATGCACGTGATCTCTCATCCCTTAGATGTCACTGTCTTAAAAAACATCATTCATCTGTAATGGATATCATGAACATGGGCTTGGGATAATTTTAATAAATCTTTGTTAGTCAACACCACTCTACACTGCATCCACAGATCCAAGTTAAGACTTTACTATGCAAAGCAGACACCCTACATCAACACTAACTTATCTGGGTTTCGGTCTCATCTTAGATGGAAAGTAGAACAGTGGAACTATGTTTTTGTCCGAAGAGTCCACATTTAAAAAAATTTGAAAAACGCAGCTATCGTGTTATCCGGGCCAAAGAGGAAAAGGACCATCAAAGCTGTTATTAGCATCAGGTTCAAAAGCCAGTGTCTGTATGGGCCAGGGGTGTGTCAGTGCCCATGGCATGGGTAACTCGCACACCATGAATGCAGACAGATATGTAAAGATTTTGGAGCAACATATATCATCCAGCACCGTCTTTTCCAGGGACGTCCCTGCATTTTCCAGCAGGACAACTTCAAACCACATGCTGCCTGGATTACATGTGCATGGCTGTGTAAGCAGAGCATGTGGGTGCTCAATTGAACTGCCTGCAGTCCTGATCTGTCTCCAACTGAGAATTTATGGCGAATTATTAAGTGCACCATCCGGCAACGAAGACCCCGTACAGTTGTGCAGTTAAAGACCTACATAATGGATGAATGGGGGAAAATTCCACATTCTCAATTTAACAAACTTGTGTCTTCAGTGCCCAAATGCATAATAAGTGTTATAGGAAGAAATGGTGATGTTTCACAGTGGTAAACACTCGTCTATCCCAATTGTTTTGGAGCGTGTCTGATTTGAAATGACTGTACATTTAAAAAATATGAAATTCATAGGGTAAAACGTCATATAACGTGTAGTTATAGAGCTTTCAAAATAGCAAAGGGTGAGTATAATTTACAAACCACACATTTTTGTTTTTAGTAGAATTTGTCATACTTTCACAAGTTTTTTGGAATTGGGGTTGTAAACCTATTATGAAAGTACATCACTCTTAAAGGGATAGTTCACACAAAAATTTTAATTCTCCCATCCTTTACTCACCCTCATGCCATACCAGATTTGTATGACTTTCTTCTGTAGAATGCAATTAAAGATTATTAGAAGAATATTTCAGCTCTGTTTGTTCATACAATGCAAGTGAATGGTGATCAGACCTTTGTAGCTCCAAAAGTCACATAAACATAAAACATAAAAGTAATCCATATGACTCCAGTGGTTAAATCTATATCTTCAGAAGCTATGTTCTAGGTGTGGGTAAGAAACAGATGAAAAATATTAGTCCTTTTTTATTCTAAATCTCTACTTTTACTGTTACATCTGAAATTCACACGTGGTGCCTGTGTAGTTTCACTTTCACAACTGAAAGTGAAAGATAAAGTGGAGATTTATAGTAAAAAATTACTTAAATCTTGTTCTGTTTCTCACCCACTCCTATTATATTGCTTCTGAAGATATGGATTTAAACACTGGAGTCATATGGATTATTTTATTTTTTGCTTTTATGTTATCTTTGTAGCTACAAAGGTCTGATCACCATTCACTTGTTGCATTGTATGAACATACAGAGCTGAGATATTTTTTCTAAAAATCTTTGTTTGTGTTCTGCTGAGGAAAGAAAGTCATACACATTTGGGATGGCATGAGGGTGAGTAAATGATGGGAGAATTTTCATTTTTGGATGAACTATCCCTTTAAGTGTGCACTGTTGTGTTGGATTATGTAATTATTTAGCCTCAATTATGCTTATAAGAAACTATACAGACATCTTTATGTGACTTTATCATACCTGTTCTGTATCTACTTCCAGATTCCTTTGATTTCCCCAATGCTTTTATTCCCTGTAGGGATGTACGGACTACCCCGCCCATGGTACTTTCCCTTGCAGAAATCCTATTGGCTAGGTAGTGGACGCATTGAGACATGGGAGTGGCCATGGTGTGGTGGTACTAGACTGAGTGTAATGGAAGAGGACCAGGCTTGTGCTATGGAACACAGACACCCAGGTACATTTCATTCCACACTTCTTGCTCTGTGTTCTGATACTGAGACTGGTTATGCACACATTTTGGGACTAGGAACAGTTATGTACAATTTGTATTTATAAGATATAGATTTATTGAGATATTTATAAGCATATTATTACATTTATGACTGTTTGTTGCTCAGATGAAACTCGTGGAATTGAAGAAGAGCCCAGTCACTTGCCGCTGGTGGTGTGCATAGACAAACTCACCAAAGTCTACAAGACTGGCAGCAAATTGGCCCTGAACAAGCTGAGCCTAAACCTGCATGAGAATCAGGTTGTTTCCTTTTTGGGACACAATGGGGCTGGCAAGACCACCACTATGTGAGTGTGAGAAATATCTGTGTTTTGTAACATATTGAGGTGCTAATATTCCCTTCTTCTCCTATTCGGTGCCTGTTAGTAAAGCTGACGATGGGACCCATGTCGTTTCACCTAAAAACTGGACAGCCTATAGAATGTGTATTAATTTTATGCTTTTTACAGCAAATCGACTTACTGTCCTATGAATCTCTTGTAGGTCCATTCTCACAGGACTGTTTCCGCCCACCTCTGGTTCTGCGACAATATATGGTCACGACATACGCACAGAGATGGAGCGCATCAGGCAGAATCTGGGCATGTGCCCCCAACACAACGTCCTGTTTGACAAACTGAGTGTAGAGGAGCACCTTTGGTTCTACTCACGTCTGAAGGGCATGGCCGAGGAAGACATCCGAAAGGAGATGGACAAGTGGGTTAACACATATTTTTCCAGTTCGTTATTGGCTTTCTTTAACACATTATTACCCATGTGCATAAAGTTAATTCTGGTGGTGTGTGTTTGAATGCTCAGGATGATAGAAGATCTTGAGTTGTCCAATAAGTGCCACAGTCTGGTTCAGACTCTGTCTGGAGGAATGAAGAGGAAGCTGTCAGTGGCTATTGCGTTTGTGGGTGGATCTCGGGCTGTGATTTTGGATGAACCCACAGCAGGAGTGGACCCGTATGCCCGACGAGCCATCTGGGACCTCATCCTTAAATATAAACAAGGTGACCCTCTCATCACTAATCACAACATTCTGACAAAAATGTTGCTCTTGTTTCCAATTACCTTTCAATAATTCACCAGTTTGAGTTTTTGTTAGATTCACATTTGTCTGGAAATAATCAGTGTACCACTGCAACTTTCCGTGTTTGTGAGTAGGCCGCACCATCCTACTCTCAACTCATCACATGGATGAGGCTGATCTGCTGGGAGACCGTATTGCCATCATCTCTCATGGGAAGCTTAAGTGCTGTGGTTCCCCACTGTTCCTTAAAAGCACATATGGAGATGGCTACAAACTCACTCTTGTCAAGAAACAGAGTGATTCATACACTGCAGGTAAATGTGTGGATATGTGTCTCCTCGATGGTGGGCTCTTTAATCTTCACAAAAAAGTTGTCTGACCAATGGCAGATGGGGCTAATGTTTGGGAAACCTGTTTGAAATATTATTTGTGCTATTCCATATGGTAATAGCAGAAATTACACACTTCATGCCTCTGCTCTATACTATCTCGACCTATCTCTCCATTATCCAACATTATGTTTCTGTCTGTTTTCAGATCAGTCAAGCCAGTCTCAATCCTCTTCGATATCTCCATGTTCAGAGAGCAGAGTCACACAGTTCATCCGTCAGTTTGTGGCCTCCTGTCTGCTGGTGTCTGACTCCAACACTGAGCTCTCTTACATCCTGCCATCAGAGGCTGTAAAGAAAGGCTGTTTCGAGAGGCTGTTTCAGGTACACACAAACACATTTGTGCACACACATTCTTATATGTTGTAAAGCTGTAAAGAAACAACCTGATATTATCTAAACTCTAACTTGTTTTTTGAAAAGACCAGCAGTGCTGGTCACAAATGTTGTGTTTTGGATGCAGGCTTGCTAGTGTCCCTACCACACTTGTTGACTAGCTTCACCAGTAAGCCTTACTTCAATCAACTTCATCAGAAAGATTTTCTGGTAACAACATGGCTATTCTGGTCCACCAGCCAGATAAGCACCTAAACAGTATTAAAGGGGTGTTCACTCATGAATGAAAATTCTCTCATCATTTACACATCCTCGTGCCATCACAGGTGCGTATGAATGCTTTTCCTCTGCAGAACACAAATTAAGATTTTTAGAAGAATATCTCAGCTCTGTTGGTCCTCACAATGCAAGCGAATAGTGACAAGAACTGTTAAGTTACAAAAAGGACATACAGGCAGCATAAAAGTAATCCATAAAACTCCAGTGGTTAAATCCATATCTTCTGAAGCGATATGATAGGAGTGGATGTAAAACAGATCAATATTGAAGTTATTTTTTACTGTAAATCTACACTTTCACTTCCGCATTCTGGTGTGGAACATTCAGCCACCTACTGGTTGGGGCTGGTAAAAGGTGGAGATTTGTAGTACAAAAGGACTTAAATATTGGTCTGTTTTTTACCCACACATATCATATAGCTTCTGAAGATTTAACCACTGGAGTCTTTGGATGGATTACTTTGATGCTGCCTTTATGCCCTTTTTGGAACTTCTGAGTTATGGTCACCATTCACTTGTTGCATTTTATGTACCAACAGAACTGTAAATATTCTTCTAAAAATCTTTGTTTATGTTCTGCAGAAGAAAGAAAGTCATACACATCTGGGATGGCATGAGGGTGAATAACAAATGAGTGAATTTTCCTTTTTGGGTGAACTATCACTTTATCCACAATGGACTAGCATGTAAACTTTTAGTTAAGCTGGTCTTTTCAACAGAGTTGCCTTGTAAGGATTTGGTCTGGGACTTGGTTTGGAAAAGGTTCGTTTTGGGACTTAATGGCTCAAATGTTGGGTCTCTGTCCTCAGGCTCTGGAGCAGAGTTTGGATAGCATGGCCTTAACCAGCTTTGGTGTGATGGACACCACACTGGAGGAGGTCTTTCTGAAAGTATCAGAAGAGGATCTTTCACTGGAAAACAGTGATGCAGGTGCTCGAAGAAGACATGTCGATTAATTACATCAAAAGCCATGAGATCAGCAATTGTATTGTACTGTTGGTTGATGGATTGGTTGGTTTGTACTTCCATTCATCTTGTTGTCTCTCTCTTTTCTCTGTCAGATATGAAGGACTCTCCTGGAGGAGTGTCTGGAGGGAAGCCCTCTAATCTCCTTGAAGGGCAACAGTGTGAAGGGGTCCCAGCTGGTGCTGTGATTCGGCCAGAAGTGGAGCTCAGTAACCTGATGATGTCCTCCAGGCTGAGTCCAAGCCAGGCCTCCCTACAGTCTGGCTCCTCCCTGGGCTCTGTGAGAGGAGATGAAGGGGGCCTCTACACTGACTTCTATGGAGACTACTTCCCACTGTTTGACAATGGTCAGGACCCTGACTCAGCCAGTCTCAGAGGTGAGGAAAAGAGCATATGAGTTCTCACATCATAGTGCTTTTCAGTTCTTCGTTTAGAGCCATAAAGAAGTTCGAAATAGCTGGGCAACTAAATACTGATTGAGAACACTCAAACACCAGCCACGCTGCTGTGGGAAGTGTTTTTAAATGGGCACTTCTTCGATAAGATTTGATTCCTTTCATTGACTAATTTAAAAACAAATCATATAACGTTCTTGGAAAATGTATCTACACGAATGATTATACAGATGTAGGTAAATTTGCTTCAGCTCCCTAATAACTCTGCACGACCTTGTACTATATTCATGTTGACTGATCAGCCTCAAAGAAGGTGGAGTTCCAGGTCAGCTACTTATGACATGCACCAATGTCATTTAGAACGTTAAGCAGCCGGTAAGAAATTTTCCTGAAACTTCCCCTTGCCACACCTTTTTGGCAAGTTTTTGTTCTAAATGACATCACACCCATTCTTTCTTCAGTTTCTTGGGAAGTGTGCAGGGATCTTTAATATATTACATTTTAGGCATATTTCTTCATTAAAGGGGAAATTTCTCCCCAAAATTATATTGTCCAAGCCAGCCTTCTACATACAATGAAAGTGGATTGGCACCAGGGGCTATTAAGTCCCAAAAAGCACAATAAAAGTCTGCAGAATTTACATTTTTGGGTGAACTTTCCCTTTAATAAGTCAGTTGGTAGTTGCATTGGTAGACTGGGAAGGAGCTTTCTAGCAACAAAGTCTTGTGTGGTTAAGTATTTAAAAGGCTTTTAGAAAGTAAGGTTTGTCTGATAATGTTTGTCACTTCTAGACATTTAAAGCCAAAGCAGAGTCTTTGTGAGATGAGCACATCGTTTAAAGGCCTGGAGGTTAAAGATAACAGGCTTACCTACTGCTGAGAGTAATATATACTGTACTCTTCATCTGTCTGTCCTCTAGATGAAGCGTCATCTCCTGAAATGGCCATACTGGAGGGTCAGGGCAGCTTTAAACTTGAGGGCTGGTGGCTTAAACTTCGCCAGTTTCATGGGCTGATAGTGAAAAGGTTTCACTGCGCTAAGAGGAACACCAAGGGAATTTTCTCCCAGATTATGCTGCCTGCCTTCTTTGTCTGTGTGGCTATGACTGTAGCTCTGTCTGTTCCTGAGATTGGTAAGATGGAAAGAGGGCACCTTGTTAACTGACAATGTAAAATGTGCAGTTTTCCAATGAAGACTATTGTAACTGTCTTTCTTTTGGTTCTCTAGGTGACCTTCCTCCCCTCATTCTGTCTCCATCTCAGTATCACAACTACACACAACCTCGTGGGAACTTCATCCCTTATGCCAATGAAGACAGACTTCAGTACAGGTCAGACACTAGGTTCATTTACAACGTAGTAACACAAGAAATACAGTGGACTCTAGAAGTGTGAGACCACATTAAAAAAAAATGTTTTATTTAAACCTGGAAATATACAAAGTTTAAAAGGATAGTTCACCCAAAAATTATAATTCTCTCGTCATTTACTTACCCTCGTGCCATCTCAGATTTGTATGATTTTTTTTAATGCTGAACACAAACAGAAAGTAATATAAAATATTTCAAAAAGTAAAAAAAAAAAATTCAGCTCTGGCGCTCCATTCAATGCAAGTGAATGGTGTCCAGAACTTTGAAGGTCCAATAAGCACATAAAACAAAAAGGTAATCCACATGACTCCAGTGCGTAAATCCATATCTTCAAAAGCGATATGATAGGTGTGAGCAAAAAAAAAACTGATCAATATTTGAAATCCATTTTTACTATAAATCTACACTTTCACCAGTCCTTCTATGCGCATTTATGAGAGGACAGAGTTCTTCTGTTTTTTAGCGATTTGCATTCTTCGTGCATATCGCCACCTACTGGGCAGGGAGGATAAATGAAAAAGTCAGGGATCAAGCAAAGGAAAATAATAAATCAATCATTTTTGCACAACAGCCAAGTAGGCGATGATGAGCAAGAATGCAAATCGGCAAAAAACAGCAGAAATATAACTCTTGTGTACATGGAGGGATACGTTTCATACCTATCATATACCTTCAAATGATATGGATTTAACCACTGGAGTCATATGGCTTAATTTTATGCTGCCTTTATTTGCTTTTTGGAGCTTCAATGTTCAGGCCACCATTCACTTGTATTGTATGGACCTACAGAGCTGAGATATTCTTCTAAAATTCCTCAATGAAATTGAAAGCATTAGGGAACATAAGAAGATCATTTAAATTTTTGGGTGAAAACAATCATATTGTTTTTTTTTTAATTATTTTTCTATATTAAATGTATAATATTTAAGATTAAAAACATTTCTGATCATTATGACTAATTTGTATGAAAGATCAGATTTATTTTGAACATTCTCAAATCATGCTGGAATAACATGGATTATCATGTTTTGCAAAAACTTGTCCATGCCTGTGTTGCAATGTGTTTCTAATATTATTATATTGTAATATATAATTATATTATACAAATTTGAAATAGAAATATCTTCTCTAATGGTCTCAGTCTTTTGGACCCCTCATTGCTAGTTGGTTGCAATAAGATTTATCTTAATTATTCAGTATTTGTATTAAAATTACATTGAAGATTATGATCTTGCAGTTTATTTTGCTCTCAACCTCTGCTCCAGGAGTAAAGTGTCTCCAGATGCCAGTCCAAAGAAGATTGTTAACACCCTTCGTCTGCCATCTGGAGTGGGTGCGACCTGTGTACTGAAAACTCCCTTTAACAGCACTCTGGACCAACTAGCTCAAACCTTAAACCCTTATGCCAACAACTCCAAAACTCTGGCAGCCCGTTACTTTGACTCTATGTGCCTGGATTCTTTCACACAGGGTGTGCCTTTATCAAATTTTGTGCCCCCGCCACCCTCTCCTGCCCCCTCAGATGACCCAGAGGCGCATTTTGAAGATGGCCTTTGGAACTTCACTGCCGCTCCCCCCACTACTGTCCGAGGTCAGAGATTTCAGAATTTAATTTAAAAGAGATCTTTGTGTACATTTTCTAGTGATCATGACAAAAGCAATTCATCAAATGATGATTTAAATCATGGAGAAGAACATTTTTACTGGAAATTTTTCCACACGCACAGTATATACAAGTACACTTTCCGAATTTTCAAAGACCCATTTCATGTGGTGGAACAATGCTGTTCAGTCCCAGTAAATACCGTCAGATCGCAAAGTTAGAGTTTGCAAACTGGTGTATAGGTAAATGTGCTAATTTTTTTTATTTTAATGAAAGCTCAGCATATTATACATTTAAAGTGAAACAGCACCTCTGTACCTCTGGAGATGATATTAGCAAAGACTGAATGTAGTTCCTTGATAAAAGGTGTGACGCATGCTGACTGATGCTAAAAGTGAATCTGTGTGTTTTGCCTGCATCATTTTTTCTAAAACCTCCTGACTTTGTCTTTTTCCATAAAGCTGTGTAATACAGATTATTTCAGTCATTTGAAAAGGCAACTCTCTCCCCACTGTGATTGTACAGAAATGGCAACATCTCCCCCTACACTGCCTCTGACTATACGGGAGCCAGTACGCTGCATCTGCTCTATGCAGGGCACAGGATTCTCCTGCCCCAGTGGAGTAGGGGGCCGACCGCCCCTTATGAAAGTAGTAACTGGAGACATCTTGGTGGACATCACAGGCCGCAATGTGTCAGAATATCTGCTCTACACCTCTGATCGCCTCAGACTACACAGGTAACCTGAAAAGATGTCAAAGGGGTCATATTTTTTGTTGTTTTACTTTTCTTAATGAGATTAATTTTGTACCGAGACAATCATATTTAACCTTAAGAATCAATCATTTGTGGGGGGCCTGGGTAGCTCAGCGAGTAAAGACACTGACTACCACACCTGGAGTCGTGAATTCAAATCCAGGGTGTGCTGAGTGACTCCAGCTCTCCTAAGCAACCAAATTATCCTGGTTGCTAGGGTGGGTAGAGTCACATGGGTTAATCTCCTCATGGTCACTATAATGTGGTTCGCTCTCGGTGGGGTGCATGGTGAGTTGTGTGTGGATGCTGCGGAGAATAGCGTGAAGCCTCCACACGCGCTGTCTCCACAGTAACGCACTCAACAAGTCACGTGATAAGATGTGCAGATTGACGTCTCAGATGCGGAGGCAACTGAGATTCGTCCTCCGCCACCCGCATTGAGGCAAGTCACTACGCTACCACGAGGACCTAGAGCTCATTGGGAACTGGGCATTCCAAATATGGGAGAAATGGGGGAAAAAATACATTTTTGCTACTGTACCTTTAAGACTTATATGTGAATAAACTCTTTGCATATGTAATAAGATACCTTGCTAACTTGCAAGTTTGCTGTTGGGTCCAATTTAGTTTGCGTTGCATCATCCTTTTAAATACAACCTCTTTACACAAGTTAGAGTACATGGTACACCAAGCACTTTTAAAACATACATTTGAAAATATCTATTTTTAATTTCTCATGATATGATCCTTTAAATAATGCCTTCTGTTTAATTAAACATTTGTCATGTAGGTATGGAGGCTTCACTGTAGGCAACATTCAGAAATCCGTTCCAGCATCCTTCGGGAGAAAGACGCCACCTATGGTGCGCAAAATAGCAGTGAGACGATCCTCACAGGTAAGAGAACGTCTTAACTTTTTTATATACATTTCATTCTCCAGAATCTAGTGTTTCACTAGCTTCTTTTTAAAGGAATAGGTCACCCAAAATGAAAATTCTCTCATCATTAACTCACCCTCATGCCATCCCAGGTATGTATGACTTTCTTTCATCTGCTAAATTAAAATGATGATTTTTAGAAGAATTACTCATCTCTTTTGGTCCTCACAATGCAAGTAAATGGGTGCCAAAAAAAGGTGCCAAAAAAGTCAGCATAAAAGTAATCCATAAAACTCCAGTGGTTAAATCAATGTATTCAGAAGTGATATGGTAGCTGTGGGTGAGAAACAGGACTTATTGACAGTATTGACTGCTCAGTCAAGCTCAATTTCTAGCATAAAAGGACTTAAATATTGATCTGTTTCTCACCCACACCTATCAAATCACTTCTGAAGAATAAAACACTGGAGTCATATGAAATACTTTCATGAAGCCTTTATGTGCTTTTTGGAGTGTCAACATTTTGTCACCCATTGACTTGCATTGTATTGACCTACAGAGCTGAAATATTCTTCTAAAAATTATAATTTGTGTTCTGCAGAATAATGAAAGTCATACACATCTGGGATGGCATGGGGGAGAGTAAATGATGAGAGAATGTTCGGGTGAACTTGTCCTTTACATTTGATTGATTTTTGTAACAAGAATGGTTAATTTATATATAGATATACACCCACACTGATCAGCCACAACATTAAAACCACTGACAGGTGAAGTGAATAACATCGATTATCTCATTACAATGGTACCTGTCAAGGGGTGGGATATATTAGGCAGCAAGTGAACAGTCATTTCTTGAATTTCATGTGTTGGGCCAAAATGTGATGGCTAGATGACTGGGTCAGAGCATCTCCAAAACGGCAAGTCTTGTGGGAAGTTCCCAGTATGCAGTGGTTAGTACCTTCCAAAAGTTGTCCAAGGAAGGACAACTGGTGAACCGGCGACAGGGTAAAGGGCACCAAAGGCTCATTAATGCACGTGGGGAGTGAAGGCTAAGCCCATCTGGTCCAATCCCACTGAAGAGCTACTGTAGCACATATTGCTGAAAAACTTAATGCTGGCCATGATAGAAAGGTGTCAGAACACACAGTGCATTGCAGCTTGCCGCAGACTGGTCAGAGTGTCCGTGCTGACCCTTGTCCTCTGCCGAAAGTTCCTACAATGGGCACGTGAGTGTCAGAACTGGACCATGAACCAATGGAAGAAGGTGGCCTGGTCTAAAGAATGATGTTTTCTTTTAGATCATGTGGATAGCCAGGTGCATTGTTTACCTGGGGAATAGATGGCAGCAGGATGCACTATGGGAAGAAGGCAGGCCGACGGAGGCAGTGTGATGCTCTGGGCAATGTTCTGCTGGAAACTTTGGTTCCTGGCATTCATATGGATGTTTTGAAATGTACCACCTACCTAAAGATTGTTTCAGACCATGTACACCCCATCATTGCAATGGCAATCACTGATGTCAGTGGCCTCTTTCAGCAGGATAATGCGTCCTGCCACACTGCAAAAAATGCTCAGGAATGGTTTGAAGTACATGACAAAGAGTTCAAGGTGTTGACTTGGCATCCAGATTCCTCAGATCTCAATCCGATTAAGCATCTATGGGATGTGCTGGGCCAACAAGTTTCATCCATGGAGGCCCCACCTCACAACTTACAGGACTTAAAGTATCTGCTGCTAACGTCTTAGTGGCGGATACCACAGGACACTTTCAGAGGTCTTGTGGAGTCCATGCCTCGACAGCTCAGATCAGTTATGGCAGCACGAGGGGGACCTACACGATATTAGGCAGGTGGTTTTAATGTTGTGGCTGGTCGGTGTGTGTGTGTGTGTATATGTGTGTGTGTGTGTGTGTGTGTGTGTGTATATATATATATATACACACACACACATACATATATATATATATATATGTGTGTGTGTGTATATATATATATATATATATATATATATATATATATATATATATATACACACACACACATATATATATATACACACACACATATATATATATATGTGTGTGTGTGTGTGTGTGTGTGTGTGTGTGTGTGTGTGTGTGTGTGTGTGTGTGTGTGTGTATATATATATATATATATATATATATATAGTTAAAAAAAAATGTCTTTCTCGTCAGGTGCTTTACAACAACAAAGGATATCACAGCATGCCCACTTACCTGAATGTCCTCAACAATGCCATCCTCAGAGCCAGTCTGCCCAGTAGTAAAGGAAACCCTGCGGCATACGGTGAGAAACTGAGTTCTCTGGCTTTATAACTAGCTAGCAGTGTTAACAAACAAACATGGATTGAACACATTGATTGACTGATCTTTGAAGAGATTTCTTTAGAACCTATTAGAGTCCTCAACATTCGATTGATTTAGCAATGAAAAGCCTGAAAACGTCTCGGGTTACTTGTGTAACCCTTGTTCCCTGAAAAAAGCGGAACGAGATGCTGCGCTGCTAAGCGCTATGGGGAAACAATCTTATTGTGAGCTGCTCTGAACATGTGTGTAACACGTCAATGAAATTGACTGGAATTTATAGCCTTGGTTGGTGAGATCATTGGACACACCTGTGGCCAGGCTATAAATAGGAGGCGTCACCAGAGTGTTGTCAGATTATTTTTCTGAAGAGCGGTCCTGGGACGTCCCAGTGCGGCAAAAGAAGTGCAGCATCTCGTTCCGCTTTTTTCAGGGAACAAGGGTTACACAAGTAACCTGAGACGTTCCCTTTACAAAAAGCTTCACTTTGATGCTGCGCTGCTAAGCGCTATGGGGAACGAAATGCCCACGCCGCCGCACTGGGGCTGTCCGGACCCCTGATTGTTGTGAAGTGTTTTCACAGAACGCGAGAGGTTCCAGACATGAGCTTAAGATGTCGACTCAAGGGCATAAGCCCGGAGTAGCAGAAGATCTAACACCATAAAATCCGAAGAGTGTGTGCGGAAAGGACTAGCCTGCCGTATCACAAACCTGGTTAGACATGAGCTTGAGATGTCGACTCAAAGACATAAGAGTCCGGAGTAGCGGAGCATCTAGCCCACAAAGTCAAAAGATGAGTTTGAGAAGCCGATCCAAGGGCTCTAACTCAAAAGTTCGTACCATGAACTTGGGTTTGGCATGAGCCTGGGATGTCGACCCAAGGACATAGTCCGGGGTAGCAAAACATCCTAGCCCATGTAGAAAATTGTAGAATGTGCGTGGAGAAGACCAGCCCGCCACGTCACAAACTTGTTCCTGCATGAGTTTGAGATGTCGACTCGAGGACGTAAGAGCCCGGAGTAGCATGAACATCCAAACTATAGAATTTAATGAATGTGTGCGGAGAGGACCAACCTGCCGCATCACAAACTTGCTGCAGAGGGACCCCCTCTAGCCAAGGCTTTCGAGGAAGCGACCCCTCTGGTGGAGTGAGCCCTGACACCTACTGGCGAAGCTTGACCGCGCGCCTCATAGGCCAGGGCAATAGCATCCCTCACCCAATGTGACATAGTCTGCTTAGTAGCGGCCGCCCCCCTGTTGCGGCCCCCATAGCAAACAAACAATTACCCTGATTTACGCCACTGGCTTGTGCGGTGGACATAAATCTGAAGGGGACGGACTGGGCAGAGTCCGTGAAGTCTTTCCTGCTCCGGCGTTAAAAACGGCGGGGAGCAGAAGGCTTCTAAAGTGACAGGATGTATTGTCGAAAAAGGAACTTTAGGAAGGTAATCAGGGTGAGGATGCAAAATTGCTTTGGCCATACCGGGGGCAAATTCTAAACAGGTCGGCAGAATAGACAGAGCCTGTAGATCCCCAATCCTCTTAAGAGAGGTAATAGCCATAAGGAAGACCATCTTGAGAGTCAGAAGTCTGTCAGACGCTGACTCCAGAGGTTCAAAAGGGGTCTCGACCAGGGCCTCCAGGACTATTGTTAAGTCCCACGAAGGAGTTCTGGCCCTAACGGGAGGCCTCAGTCGCCTGGCTCCACGAATGAAGCGGGCGAGTAGAGGATGTCTCCCTAAAGGCACCCCGTCAATCAAGGCGTGGCAAGCCGAAATGGCGGCCACATAAACCCTGAGAGTAGTGGGGCATATGCCTGCTGACAGTTTTTCCTGCAGAAACTCCAGAACTGAAACAATTTGGCAGTTAACTGGATCTGCATCATGTGAACTGCACCACCTTTCGAAGACACCCCATTTATTGGTGTAAATTCTTCTGGTGGAGGGAGCCCTAGCACTAAGAATGGTTTCAATAACCCCAAGCGACAGCCCTGTGTCCCTCAGTTGGTACCCTTCAGGGGCCAAACGTGAAGTTTCCACAATTCGGGCCGGGGATGAAATATTGTCCCCTGTGCTTGAGACAGAAGGTCCCTCCTGTCCGGAATCGCCCAGTGCGAGCCGTCTAGGAGAGACATCATCTCTGAGAACCAAACCCTGTTCGGCCAGCGAGGCGCTATCAATAAGAGGCAAGACCCTTGCTGGCGAACTCTGGCCAGGACTCCCGGGAGCAGAGAAACCGGAGGGAACGCATACAGGCGCATTCTGGGCCATGTATGCGCCATCGCGTCCAGACCCAGGGGGGCTGGGTGACTCAGAGAGAAGTAGAGGGGACATTGCTCAGTCTCTTGAGAGGCGAAGAGGTCCACTTCGGCTCTGTAAAATCTCTCCCAAATCTGTTGTACTACCTCGGGATGGAGTTTCCACTCGCCCGATGGTAAGTTTTGTCTGGACAGAAAATCTGCTCCCACATTCAGGCGTCCAGGGATATAGACTGCCCTGAGTGACAGTAACTTGCCCTGGGCCCAAAGGAGAATCCGACGTGCCAGCAAATTGAGGTGGCGAGAACGTAGGCCTCCTTGATGATTTATGTAGGAGACTGCTGCTGTGTTGTCCACCCGCACAAGGACATGGCAGCCTCTCAAATGTTGGAGAAAGTATTTCAGGGCCAGAAATACTGCCATCAGCTCGAGGCGGTTTATGTGCCAATCGAGTTGATGACTCTCCCATTCCCCTTGGGCTGGACGACCACTTAAGACCGCACCCCAACCCGTCAGGGAGGCGTCTGTCGTAAGCATCCTGCGACGACACAACGCACCAAGAGTGGGACCCAAGGTGAGAAACCGGGGTCTGAACCACATAGAAAGGGAACGAAGCACTGGGCGCGTAACCCTTATTTGCCTGAGGGGACTGGCCCTTGGATGAAACCCCCTGGCTTTTAGCCACAGCTGAAACGGTCTCATATGGAGAAGGCCCAAAGGAATCACCGTGGACGCAGACGCCATGAGACCTAATATTCGTTGGAACTGAAGAACAGTGCAACCTTGACCTAGCCTGAGAATGCTCAGGGAGTTCTGAATGGAGATGACACGAGCGGGAGACAACTGTGCCTGCATCGTGATCGAATTCCATATAACCCCTAGATAGGAAATTTTCTGGGTCGGGGAAAGAACGCTCTTTTTGGCGTTGAGTCTCAGACCCAGAGAACCTAGATGAGCCAAGACGATATCCCTGTGCTGAACTGCCAGTTCTTGAGACTGGGCTAGGATCAGCCAGTCGTCTAGATAATTCAGAATGCGGATGCCCTGGAGTCGCAACGGAGCCAGTGCTGCATCCATGCATTTCGTGAATGTGCGGGGTGATAAGGCTAGGCCGAATGGAAGGACCCGATACTGGAAGGCTTCGTCCCCGAAAGCGAACCTCAGGAACTTCCTGTGCTGTGGCAGAATTCCAATATGAAAGTATGCGTCCATGAGGTCGATCGTGACCAGCCAATCGAAACGTTGGAACTGAGACACGACGGACCTGACTGTTAGCATCTTGAACTTGAGCGTCTTGACCGAGCGGTTCAAGGCACGAAGATCTAAGATGGGACGCAACCCCCCCCCCCTTTCTTGGGGACCAGGAAGTATCTGCTGTAATAGCCAGACTTTTTCTCTGGAAGGGGAACATGTTCTATGGCCCCTTTTTCCAAGAGATTTTGCAGTTCTACCTGAAGTAGACATGCCTGTTCCGGGCTTACGGTAGTGGAAACCACGCCGTTGAAGCTCGGAGGGCGGCAAGCGAACTGAATTCTGTAGCCTTTTTCTACTGTTTTTAGAACCCACATAGAAATACCTAGCAGAAGTTTCCACGCTGCCAGGTTCTCTGAGATGGGAACTAATTTCAAGACTTCTTGTCGAGGGGGTGTCGAATGTTCCGTGTCCTGGATTATGGCAGGGAGCAACGGTACATTCAACATTTTGTTGGAAACCCCTGTCACCCGAAACACCAAGGGTGGCGGGAGTGAAGAAGTTTTGTGAGGGTATCGGGAGGGCCGAAGTGAATGATACACGCGCCCCGTCCCGAAGGGAACTACCCTCACAGGGTTGGATACAAGACCGTCAGGGCTTCTTTCTCTTGGAGATACAAGCCCTGAGGTCTTGTTTGGGAGGTTGCTGAGGGCAACGAGCCTGTCCCCAATCTCTGCGAGGGGGAGCACGACTTACCACGCTCTGTTTCTGAACCTCCCTCCTAACAGAATCAGGGCGAGACTGGGTGACCGACGGCCTCGCCCCCTGAGTGCGACGAGGAAGGAATTGCCCAAAGGCTTCCTCATGGCTTTTCGCCTCCTGGAATCTGGAGATAACCGTGTTCATGGCGTCTCCAAAGAGACCAGAAGGCGAAACTGGGGCATCAAGGAGGAAAACTCTGTCCTTATCCTTGATGCCGGATAGATTAAGCCATAAGTGCCTCTCAGTGCTAACCAAAGCGGACATAGACCGGCCAATAGCACGGGCTGACTGCTTGGTGGCACGGAGAGACAAATCCGTAGCTCGAAGAAGTTCAGAAAAAAGCTTCGTCGTCGAGGCCTCTTCCAGCACTCAAATCTTTTAGTAGGTCAGCCTGGTACGCCTGCAAGACAGCCATGGTGTGCAGCGCAGCACCAGCCTGACCCGCCGCTTGATATGCTCTCCCGACCAGCATGGAGGTTACCCTGCATGGCTTAGAAGGGAGAGCAGATTTATTAAGCGACGATGCCGAACCCGGCGAGAGATAACCCGCAAGTGTCTCTTCGACCGGTGGCATCTTTAAACACCCTCGCGCCTCAGCGCCCACGATAGTCGAATATATTGACGTCGAGGGCACGTGAATGCGCGAGGTATAAGGTTTATTCCAAGAACGAGAAAGCTCGTCATGGATATCATCAAAGAAGGGAAGGGACTGATGAGGTGTTCCCTTCCCTTGGTCACCAGACAGAAATCTGTCCTCTAACTTAGAGCGCTTGGGGGGAACTTGGTCACATGGCCAGTCTATTTGAAGCCTGGCCACCGCGCGAGTAACCACATCGAGCAGCTCCTCCGAAGATTTAGAATCGCGATTAGAGCGCTCAGATGCGGTTAACTCGGAATCTGACCCAAGGGAATGGAGGTCCCCCTCGTGAACTGAAGAGGCGCCGAAGCACGCTTCAGGATCACGCGAGGGACCAGCAGGATCTGGGGAGAGAGCGAGCGAAAGGGGCGAACCCGTCTCTCGCTCCTCAGCCAGATCCATGCGAGAGCCCCACGAATGAAGTGTGGGTGCCGGCTCTCGGAAGTAAGCAAGGCGAGCGTGAAGCATCCCGACCGAAAGTAGGTCGCAATGCGCGCACCCGCCCTGTTCCAACGCGAGAGTAGCGTGCTCTTCTCCCAAGCAAACAAAGCAAAATTGATGCGTGTCCCTGTCAGACATAGAACGCTGACAAGGAAACACACATTGTTTGCCCTGTTTTTCCGCCATTTTCCCCTTTTTCTTTTCTTTTTTTTTATATATATATATAAAAAGAGAGAAGGAAGGAAAAGACTTAGATTTTTAAACAATTTTCTAACAAGAGTTTTGTGAAAACACACAGAGAGAAAGCTCTGAAGAAAAATGTCAGACGACACTCTGGTGACGCCTCCTATTTATAGCCTGGCCACAGGTGCGTCCAATGATCTCACCAACCGAGGCTATAAATTCCAGTCAATTTCATTGACGTGTTACACACATGTTCAGAGCAGCTCACAATAAGATTGTTTCCCCATAGCGCTTAGCAGCGCAGCATCAAAGTGAAGCTTTTTGTAAAGGGAACAGGCTTGTGCACCATTCAGAATTGAATTAAGAATGCCCAAGAATCAGGTCGTCTACAAGTCATTTAGCACCAGGTTCTCCACAAACGTGTGGTGTGTGTGAAGGGAGAGGGGCGGCACTCATCCGGCCGTGCCCCGGCCACATCTCAACCATCTCTACTCTCCGGGCCCTCGCGGTCTGGCTATCCCAGGCTAATCGGAGTACCACGCTGCTGCGGTATTGTTACATTAAGAGGGGATTCTGAAAGAGAGGCATTCAGTCATAATCCCACAGATGGTAGCTTCGCACCAGTGGCTCCTCAGCCAAGCACATGCACCAAATGTCCGAACCTGCGGTTCCTCTCGTACCGAGAGGGATTACTATTGCAACAACACATCATCAGTTGGGTAAAACTAACCTGTCTCATGACAGTCTAACCCCTTCCACAAGAATTTATTCAATACCTGAATTTAAATTGAGGGAGTAAACAGGATGTAGAAGTAGAATTTTTTGTTATTTAATTTTTCAACATTTTTCTGACATGAATTTACTATAAACATGTTATTATATACACAACATTTGAGGTGTTTTCAGAAATATTAGATGATATTGATTATTGATTTGTATTTATATTTAATAAACGACGACTTCATTTCTCTTCAATAGACATTATCTATTGCTGCTAATTCAAATTCAATTCAATTAATTCAAACTCTGACTCATTAATTGATAGGGTGCCAGTTTTTTAAATTCATAATTTCTGAATACCATATACTGTATGTGTTTGTGTGTTTACAGGCATCACAGTGACCAATCACCCCATGAACAGGACCAGTGCCAGTCTTTCTTTGGATTATCTGTAAATCTTTCTTCCCTCTCCACTTTCTGTTCCAACCTTTTAGACACTCATTTCTTATGTCCAGTTACTCATCCGCTCTCCATTTTCATTCTAGGCTCCAGGGCACTGATGTGGTTATTGCCATCTTCATCATCGTGGCCATGTCCTTTGTGCCAGCTAGCTTCGTGGTTTTCCTGGTGGCAGAAAAATCCACTAAGGCCAAGCATCTGCAGTTCGTCAGCGGATGTGACCCTGTCATTTACTGGCTGGCAAACTACATTTGGGACATGGTAGGGTGAAGGAGACACTGTGTGTGACTTGCTGTCTTAGCACAAACAAGCAATGTCCTGAGGGCTATATTGGTTTATGCTCAGATATCCTTTTGTTCTTTCTTTGCTAGCTGAACTACCTGGTTCCAGCCACATGCTGTGTCCTTATTCTGTTTGTGTTCGACCTTCCTGCATACACATCGCCTACCAATTTCCCTGCAGTTCTCTCTCTTTTCCTTCTTTATGGGTAAGCACAAAATAATACAAATTTTTTGGTAGTTTTGTTGTTTGTTTCCCCTCTCACTCTTCCACACACTCTTTCTCTAGCTGGTCTATAACCCCCATCATGTATCCAGCCTCTTTCTGGTTTGAGGTGCCCAGCACGGCGTATGTTTTCCTCATAGTCATCAATCTCTTTATTGGCATCACAGCCACGGTGGCCACATTCCTCCTACAGCTGTTTGAGCATGACAAGGTACATCAGAAATAAATTCAGTAAAACTATTGTTTAATACATTTACATTTTTCAATTGAATCACTTATGTTTGTCGTTTTCTGCGTGACAGGACCTGAAGTTGGTGAACAGCTATCTGAAGTCCTGTTTCCTTATCTTTCCCAACTATAACCTGGGTCATGGATTGATGGAGATGGCCTATAATGAGTATATTAATGAGTATTACGCCAAGATAGGTGTGTTTGTGTGTTCTTTGTCTCAGAGCACTTTTCTACCCTATCAAGGCAAAACGCTGTTACTATGCCTGAAAGCGAGGGGGGAAAAAAAACAACATTTTTTCAAGATTTTATAGTTACTGAAGTGTTTTGCACTCTGTTTTGAGAGTGTACACTCAGTGTTTTACAAACCTGTCTGTAACAGGACAGGTCATAGTCAAAGACTATGGTCATTTGTTATATTGTCATATTGTTGCCAAGGACCTCCAAAATATAATATATAGACATATATTTAGAAATATACTTATAAAGACATAATTTTGCTAAATTAAGTAATTTGCAAAATGTTAAATTAATTATGTTTATATTATACGGAAGTATATATTATATATTTTTTTTTATATTGTCAGTGTACTAAAGCCAAATCAAAAGTTATTATTAATTATTATATTATTAATATTATCTGGAAAATATTTTCTGTTATTGCTAGAAATAAAAATAAAAATTATTCAATTAATTTATACTGCTATTCACAATAAATATTGTTTCAGAGCAGCTTTACATAGAATAGTTTCTAACAACCCCCAGTGAACAACCTAAAGGTGACAGTGGTGAGGACAAACACCCTAGAACTCTTTGAAATAAATAAGAAATATATGTTTCATAAAACTATATGCAGATTAATTTGCTTTTATTTCTTACAGTTAAAAACATTGCTGTCAGGGATAAAAACATTGCTAAAGGGATTTTTCACCCAAAAATTGAAATTTTCTCATTTACTCACCTTCATGCCATCCCAGATGTGAATGACTTTCTTTCTTCTGCAAAACGCAAACAATGATTTTTAGAAGAATATCCCAGCTCTGTAGGTCCATACAATGCAAGTGAATGGTGGCCAGAACTCAGAAGGTGTAAAAGCACAAATTCAACCTAAAATACTAGTGTTTTTATACATTTCTTTTGAAACAATATGATAGGTATGGGCGAGAAACAGATCAATATTTAAGTCCTTTTTTAACTATAAATCTCCACTTTCACTTTTGCATTCCTATTATTTAGTTTTTTGGCTATGGCATTCTACGTGCATAGGTGGATATTTATTGTAAAGAAATGCCATATATATTGATCTGTTTCTCACCCACACCTATCATATCACTTCAGAATACATTGATTAAACCACTGGAGTCTTATGGATGACTTATATTCTGCCTTTATGTGTTTTTTGAAGATTTAAAGTTTTGGTCACCATTCACTTGCATAGTATGGACCTGCAGAGCTGAGATATTCTTCTAAACATCTGTATTTATGTTCTACAGAAGAAAGAATGTTATACACATCTGGGATGGCATGAGAGTGAGTAAATGATGTGAGAATTTTCATTTTTGGGTGAACTGTCCCTTTAATCTCATGAGTTCAAAGCAGTCTTCAGAGAATGAAACCACAATGTCAGATTTGGTAAATGTTATCTATTTTACTGTTTAATATATAATTTTTTTTTACATTTTTCACACTTTTTTCACTGACATATTTCACGGCCCACTAGCACCCTTTTGCGGCCCCTTGGGGGTTCCCAGACCCCAGTTTGAAAACCCCTTAGAGACCTGATTTTAGTCATAACTCAATGTTGGCAAAAATGTTTATCTGCTCTTTTCAGATTGCTAAAAGCTTTCTTTTCCCTGCAGGCCAGTTTGATAAGGTGAAATCTCCGTTTGAATGGGACATTGTGACACGAGGACTTGTAGCAATGACCATCGAGGGATTTGTTGGCTTTCTCATCACAATTCTGTGCCAGTACAATTTCCTCAGGAAAGCTCAGTGAGTATGTGTATGTATGTGCGCTCTTTGAAAGTTTAAAGTGAAAATGTTCTAGAGGTCACTGTTTTCTTTTTGATGAAGGAGAGTGGCTGTCAACAGTCAGCCAGTTGAAGACGATGATGTCGACGTGGCCTGTGAGAGACGCAGAGTGCTAAGAGGAGATGCTGACAATGACATGCTGAAGATTGACAACCTCACCAAGGTCAGACAATCCACTCACATTCATTCAGCTGTGACAATCCCTCTGGCCTCAAAAGACCTTATCTCAGAGACTGCATCATCTTACAGGTGTACAAGTCTCGCAAGATGGGCCGGATCCTGGCGGTGGACCGCTTGTGTCTGGGGGTCCGTCCTGGGGAATGCTTCGGGCTGCTGGGGGTGAACGGTGCAGGGAAGACCACCACCTTTAAAATGCTGACAGGAGATGAGAGCACAACAGGGGGGGAAGCCTTTATCCAAGGACAAAGGTGCAGCCCACCTCTGATGTCATAGCATAGTAATAATTAAAGGTGTTCTCAGTAATATTCGTATTTATGAAGATACACCTAGCGGCAAAGATGCAGTATCACGCAAGAACAAAAGTTCTCAGTTACCAATGTCATTGTAAAAATTTGCGTTCAGTGAGAATGAAAGCAGCTAGTTAATAGGGATTATTGAGATAAAGCTAGTTATATTTCGATGGTCATATGATTTCAGCATGGCAGCACTCATGAATTTGCACCCAGCAACATATGTAGGATAAAGCAGCTTTGAGTCTTAGACTGATATGACTAAAGACTTCCTCTGAAGTGATTAACATTATTTAAAAAAATATGCATATGCGTTAAGAATGTGAATCAACAAAAACAGAAGCAAAAGAATGTGAAAGTGAAAGTTAGAGAGGAGATTGACTGAGCAAACTTACTCCACTGGTTGAACCAATGTTGCTTTGTTGGGCTGGATGGATGCTCCAACAAATAGAATAATATCACCACAATGTTTATTCTTTTTGGAAAATCATGCTACCAATTGATTACTTATACTTGTCTCTGCTTATTAATCTGGGATAGCATCAAGCATTTTAACACTGAAAAATGTACTCACTACTGTTTAAATCATTTCGCATTTATAATGCTAATGTAATTTTTGAGTTTGCAAATAAGTCTCTTGTTTTCCTGAAGTATCTTGCGGGAGCTTCTTCATGTGCAGCAGAGCATCGGTTACTGTCCTCAGTTTGATGCTCTGTTTGATGACCTGACTGCTCGAGAACACCTGGAGCTATACACACGCCTCCGCGGCATACCCTGGAAAGATGAGGAACGGGTGAGCGCACGGACACACACACACTGCAAATGGTTGCCATGCACTTATCACTGATAGTCAAGTGTTTAGCCGTGAGTCAGAGCTCCTGAAAGCTCTATTGAAAGCAGCTTGAAAAACAGTGGAAGAGCACTTGGCAAACAATTATAGTTAATTGCTGTTTGAAGTTCATTGTTAGATTGTTCT